>OX155976.1:15662929-16342973 GCA_944548615.1 Micropterix aruncella
CTTCCATACGTACATACTCGCATACCCTACATGCTTACGCACACAGAACGCACATAAGCGCATACGCACTTACCCCCCCCCCCCCCCCACACACATAAATAGTATACATACAATGACTTTAAAAAATATAAACAAATGAAAAAACAATATTAATAATCAAATTAACAAGTAATATATCATCCAATATCATCTGACAATCTGTGTATCATTTATTTAAAGAGGTTAGTTGTTCTTACTTGTTCCTACTATTTATTGTGAAGTTTCACCTATGGGTAGGTTTAAAATCATACAAAGCTCTTACAACGAACCCTACTATGAAGTGTTGACATGTATGTGTGCGTGTATCATGCGCGTGCATATAAACTACACATTGAATTATCATGTATAAGCATTCAATCAACAGAATTCAAATGGTATTCCGTTAATTTTATCCCAACGGAAAATAGTGACGCAGCCGGCAATCGAACCCGGATTCTTTTACAGTGTAATATCAGGCAACCTAACCAATATGCCACCGCCGTATCTCACTTTCGTATCACATGTTCACATCACATGATCTTATCAGATGTTCACATGTTCACATGTTCATATCACATGATCTTATCACATGTTCGTTTTTTTTTCAGAATGTTTGTAGCTGACCGCCTAGTGACAATCCTGTTCTACGGCTTAATCATATGGAGTACGATATCCTGTTTCGATGGCGCAAAGTCTCTTGCCCAAAATATTCCCATTGTCGGACCGACATTATTTTAAAGATCGTATTCTATAAGAACAAAGAGTTAAATAACTACACCATGGATATAGTACAAGTAACACTTTAAGCCAGCGGTCCCCAGCCATTTTAAGGCTACTATCCATAAAGCGGATTATTAGCAAATACCCCAAAAATAGTTGAGTTTAAAAAAAAAACAAATTAGCTATCGCATTTTAATCTTAAAACTTACGAGAAATAAATAATATTTCCTATTAATTTTAATATTAAAAATTAAACAAAGAAAACACTTGTTTTTAGCATTTTTTTATTAAATCAAGAAATGCAAGTCAGTTGGGCGGTGTCGACTACAACGGGCGAACCAGTCAGCTCAAGAAGTTTTATCGATAATGATCGTTCTGTCTTCCGTGGGATGAATGTAGAAGACTGGGACGGCACAAACCATTGCCGTCTCTAGAAGGCTGTGGCACAAACTGTTTTCATTGAACCCGATTGCGTTTATTCGTGAGCCTAGGAACTTAGTTCAACCGAAAGAGACAGAGTAAAACGTTAGAATGAGAATGAAATGAGCTATTGCCGATTTTTCCGCACCAAAACTACCTGTCGAACTTGTAGACGCCCGAATAAGTTTGAACACATTTCGAGCGGTGTAATATTTAGCTGCTTTAACTTCGGTGGGTAGTTTTAATGCGGAAAAGTGACAAACGTTCATTTCACATTCCGCTCTGGCGTACTGCTCTGTCTCGTTCACATGAACTAATTTCTGTTTTTAGTTCAAGAGCAACGCAATCGAGTCCATTGTCAACATTGTCGAAAATTTACTTCCACACCTGTAAGTTGCGACAAATGGGATCAGTATTTTCAAGGCTTTTCCCGAAAATATTGGATACTTGCCAAAATGTTGTTAGTTGTCTGATTTCAAAATCTATTCTCAATGTGTTGTCATCGCGAAATACAAGGAATTGTGCTTTGGCTTCAATTTCAGTATCTCGAAATATTCCTTCATCGACTCAAAAGGGTGTCATCACCCAAGCAATAAATTGGCCATTTTCTAAATCAGGAAAATATGCAGGGTGAGTTTTTAATTAGCGACATCCTTGAAGACGGTGATTCAGTATGATCAAATAAGCAACTTTTAACAAAAAAAATATATAAAAAACAAAAATGATGCAATAATTTTGTTTTGAAAAATACTATAAAAAGAGTTGAGCGCATTATGCCACCTAGCGGTAGGTAAAATATTGCGAATATTGATTATTTGCGATATTTTAACTATTGCTAGATGGTGCAGCGCGCTCAGCGTTTCTCAAACTATTATGTATCAATCAAGTTTTTAAAATTTTCCATAAAAATTTTTTTTTTTAGTTTAGCGCATTGCGCCATCTAGCGGTAGGTAAAATATCGCAAATATTGTTTATTCGCGATATTTTACATATTCCTAGATGGCGCATCGCGTTCAGAGTTTGTCAAAACTTTATTTATCAGTCAAATTTAAAAAAAAAAACAAAAAAAAATTTTTTTTTGAACTATTGAATGTATTGAATTCTAGTATTAAAAGAGTTAAGTGCGTTGCGCCATCTAGCGGTTGGTGAAATATCGCGAATATTGTTTATTTGTTTATACCTATCGCTAGATGGCACAGCGCACTTATCCTTTGTCAAACTTTTACGTATCAGTCAGGTTTTTAAAAATTTCCAATATTTTTTTTTCCCATTTTTAAAATAATTAGAAGTTGTCTATTCGCTCGTTCTGATTCACCCACTTTAAGGATGTCACTAATTAAAAACTCACTCTGTATGCTGATAGAATGTACTTTCTGACTGAACGATGATCCAATCATTGTCTATCTTTACCTATCAGAAAATCCCATTTTACCCCTTTAAGGGTATTTACCAGTTGGGTATCGCTGCTTTAAGTTCTTATTACTTTAAGGAAATGCAATTCGTTGAGGTGTCCAGTGGGTGGGGTTATCGATAATTTCTTCCTCTTTTCTTAAACATAGACTGGTGCATGTATATTTTTTATTTAATCTGTATGTAGTCAACACAGGTTTTATATGAATATTATTATTTTTAAATGACATAAATTAATGTAGAATTATACTTTATGTAATTATGTAAAATTTGTATAAATAAAGTTGGAAAAAACATCATTTTCACAAGCTTTTACTTAACTTGAACTGTTTGTCATTTTCACTTACCTACCTTGCAATATTTGTCAGTTTGGTTTGGTCAATATTTTAGGTCAGTTTAGTTTGGTTAGGTCAATATTTGTTAGTTAGGTCAAATCAAAGCGGAATTAGAACCACTTCCTCTTATCCTGTAAAGTTGAATTTTTTACATGTTGGTTGAGTTCCGATGAGAATGCATTTTTATTTATTTATTTATTTATTCATTCCAAGATCAAAAAATTACATACCTAGTAGGTATTTAAATTAAAGATATTTTGTGCCTCTCCTAACTAGGCAGAGCCTGGTCTAAGGAGATCACCAATAATAAAATGATTATTAAAATAATTATCTTGTAACACAAAATTTCTGAAATAAAAAATAAACTTCCAGTAGACAATAATTTACCAACTATATATACCTAGGTACTAAATAACAATGAGTAATCTTCTTATATATAAAAATGAATCGCCGTGTGTTAATCTCGAAAATGACTCGACCGATTTGAATTATTATTATTTGTTTTGTTTGCCTTGATTCAGGGGTGGTTTACAAAAAAAAATATTTAGGAAAAATTAAAAAAAACGACTGAAAATCGAAAAAATCGAAATTGATCATTTTGGGAAATTGGCCACTTTCAATAGATAGCGTTCGCGGCGATCGTGGCGGCGATCCTATTGTTTGACAGCTGCGCTTTGGACCTATCAGTATACCATTTGAGCCGTCTTTTGGATATTGCTTAGTTTGGTAATCACAGTTTTCTAGTTGGCTTTGTTGCACATACCACCGAGGCGTACGAGATTATCGGCCTCAAAATGGCAGTGGGAGATTTTTGGGGTTAAGTTCCTAAAAAAGTAAAAAAAAGTCGTAAGTCAAAAAAGTCCAAAAAGTCGAAAAATGCAAAAAAGTCGAAAAAATCGAAAAAGCATTTATATTTCATCAAGTTTATTAAATACATTGTTTTTTTTTAATTACAAACGACCTTATTTTTAATCACCAAATGAAACTCAAACCATACATGATTCGGCAATATTATATATATTTCAATGAATTTGATTTGGAGGGTTGATTAGGGTCAATAAACGCTTATGAAGAGTTACAATCAAATTAATTTTAGGTGGTATGAAGTTCACCAGGTCACCTAGTAGGTTATAATAAACAATAATAATAATTAGTAATAATATGTATATAATAAATACTTAAATAGAATAAATATAAATATGTGTCCTTAAAAGAATATATTATTTTAATATTGTCATAAATGTGTTTTCCGTCTCTCTTCTACCAAGGTTAATTAGCCATAATTTAAGGCGATATTTTTGCTGTTTCCTATTTATTCCCAACATGTGTTTATTAATAATGTTAGCCATTCTAGGAGCAAGAAAGCTGTAGTGACCTTGTCCAAAAGACGTTAAACGTTTCTGTACTTCAAAGTTTTCCTTGTAACGATTCTCTCACTGTTCTCCAGAATACTTGTGCTATTTTTTATATGAAGTATTGCTTTAAGGCAATACAGCTGTCTCAAATCCAGCAATTGCGCCTCAAGAAATAGGTCATCAGAAGGGTAACGTCTTGGCTTTCTTAGCATGATTCTAATTATAGCCTTTTGAACAACATTCACTTTCTGGAGTATGGTTTTTCTGCAAGCTCCCATCCAAGTATACCATATGTCATGAGGGCTTGGCATAAAGCATAATAAATTATTTTTAACAAGGGCAGATCAAGAATATCTCTCAATTCAATAATTTTTCTTACTAACTACTCGATCTGTGGTTCCCATAGTAGTATTCAGAGATGTTTTATTTGTCGGACTGGTGCGATTGGTTGTATGTTTATGGTAAGTATGACTTGATTCTACACCCAGGACTGGCTCCCGACGAGGGGACTCCTCAACGGTCAACAGCACATACACAAAATTTTGTATACGCATTGAATTATGGTAGCTCGTTCTTTCAGGGAATTTATTCTATTCTATTCAGTGAATTTAAATAAAAACTTGTTTTTGAAAATTGCTAATCAGCGCCCCTATGTAGATGAATATGACATTGTTCGAATGTCCGTTGCGGCTTTGCACGGTGGCACGGATCTGTGAGGGACCACCCCTCACAAGACTCCAAATTATTCGGTGTGATGTGGTGATATCAACTTGCGAGTTATCTCCGTATTGAAAGGCGGTTTTATTTTTATTGTATTTTTTATTTTATTTTTCTTAAAAACATACAGCATAAAAAAATACGTATAAGCCTAATATATATACCAGTAACAAAGCCAATGATGTTTTAAATTATTTGCTATATAAGGATTACAAAATACGCTAAACAATACAATATAAATAAAACCAAAAAGAATTTGAAAGTAACAGTTAAAATCGCTATGTGCGAGTGTATGAATGTTAGTGTGTGTTTGTGTGATGGAGAGCGTGTATGTGTTTGTATGTGTGTGTATGTGTGTGTGGGTGTGTGTATCTGTAGTGCAAATGTGCTTGTGAGTGCATGTGCATGCTAATTCAATCCGATCTGATAATCAGCTTTTCACGTACCTCCTTAACAAAGGATCGACTATTCTGATGGTTAAATATGTCAATATCGTTAAAGCATACATTGTATGCATGCATAACGCGCGGCAATAACGAATTGGAACCATAGTTAGGTTTATTTATTAGTATTTAGTTAGTATTTAGTTAGGTTTATTAGTATTTAGTTAGGTGTGAACAAAGTAGAAGGAATTTATTGATCGAAGGTTTGAATATTGCCAGTTGTAACGCTTGCCGAAGTAACGAGTGCCCGGATTACTTTATCGAGACGCGAGGGTTGCGCGACGGAGGTTATGTGGGAATAGTGGATGAGGATTGTGCGTGTGCTCCTAGTATCTTGTACTGGGCACGGCTCGAGTCTGTGGGATTACAGACTGATGCTTCGAGACTCAGGAGTAATGAGGAAGGAAACCAAGGAGCCGGATTCATTGACCTAACTCGTGAGAGAGAGTGCCGAATATGCCGTCGCAACCTTGGGGGAAGGTGATCACTCCGGGAATGGTATGTGACCGAGAAGCCGGGACACCGAAGTGTGCCGTCGCTATCTGGAGACATGACCACTCGAGGAATGATAATTTGGTTGCTTTTTCGCCGGTTTATATAGGCCATGAAATGATGCAATTTGAAATAATCAGAGTAAAAGTACCTACTGTTTAATCGTGCTGATTCACCGCTGCACGAGTCAAAATAATAGCTGAATTGTGTCAGTGGATTTCACTGGAAATCGATGCATTTGTTGATCGCATGAAATGGACTTCAGGTCCGTTACAGATCCTTGCCTCTGAGGGCAACGGTCGATTGTGGCCCAGCAAAGACCTGCGACTTCAGAAATCCCCACAAAGAAAAGTCTAGCAAGGTCAAATCGAACGATCACCGTGGGCAATTCACCTCACCTCCGCGAGAGATAAAGTTTTAACGTGCTGCTCTAACATGATTTGACATCAGTGACTGAAAATTGAGTCAGATGCCGCCAAAACAACATGTCAATATCTACCCGCCAGGGGCGTAGCTACCGCCGTATCTGCCGTATCAATTATACGGGGCCCCCGGGCCACGGGGGCCCCCAACCTGACCTGACCTGACCTGGCGACCTGAGTAGTATGTTCGAAATATTACAACCGGAGAAACTCCTGTCTTCTTCAAACGAAGAGATATTAAACGCTTCCGGAAAACTGTCTGCTAAATACAGTAAAGACATCTCAGTTATTCTTCATGACCAATTAAAGGCTCTAAAAACATGCTTAAAATCTGAAATTCAAAAAATTCATTCCATTAAGCAACTCATTGAATTATTGCTGATAAAATTCAATAGTCTTGCATCCAGTTTTACAGAGGTAATAACAGCATGCTTTTTATTCTTGACCCTTCCAGTTATAACTGCAACTGCTGAAAGAAGTTTTTCAAAATTAAAACTGATAAAAAATTACCTAAGAACTTCGATGGGACATGAACGCCTGTCAGACCTGTCACTATTGTCCATAGAGGCAGAAACTTTAGAAAAACTAAAGTCATCATCAGCTATAAATGATTTAATAAATCAGTTTGCCGAAAAAAAGGCAAGGAGAGTGTATATTTAATTTGAATTGTTTGTAAAATTTTTTGAAAAAGTGACAGATAGATAGTTATGATGAATAAATATTTCTTTTACTTTTATTCAAACATTTTTTTTTCTTTTGTGAGAAATCTTTACCCTTCCTAAGGGCCCCTAAACAAATTTTTATACGGGGCCCCGCCAAGGCACGCTACACCACTGCTACCCACCCTTATTGGTAAACACTATAGATTTTGTAATATTTTTGTTTTTTTTTTTTAGATACCTAACCTGGAGGGGGTCGCGACTCACTGGTTCTATCATATACTCTTCGCAATAGCTACATAATTAAAAACAAAGAATTATTATTTTTAAATTAATTCTTTAATGATCAATTATATTATTATGCCATGTTATTCAGACAAAAAAACAAACAAATCAATATTAGTTTCAAGACGAGTACGCACTTACAATACATATACATATCAACCACATATTACAGCATATCACAGGGTCGTATTAAGTCGATGAAATAAAATAAAAGGGCTGCTCTGTACAGAGGGGGTGGGGAAAAAATATATTTTAAGTAACATAAACAAAAATACGACTTTGGACACTACGGCAAAGTTATATACAGAGTTAATAAATGTTAAATTAAAACTAAAAAGTTAAACTTAAACCTTTGGTTAGGTGTCGGGACTTAACGTAACCTCTTAATGCTTTAAATGCGAAATCTTTATAGTCCCCCTTTAAAATTAAATTAAAAATACTAGATGCTGTGTCGCACAGATGATCGAGAGCTTTTTTCACTATTATCAAGAATGATTTTTGCTCTACGACACTTGGCTCATCGTTACGAAAAACCGCTCCTCTACTGTGACATTTTTAAATACAAATATTTACAAAATAAAATAATCAGGATATACAAAAATGTTTCAACACTTATTCTCTACAAAGTTATTACGATTTAACACCAAGACTGAATGTAGATAATAATATGACTTAGAATACAAATTCCGTTTTATTAAATAGATCAACAATTCCTTTAATCCTATAAAATATATGAAACGAACGAGTCGTGAATTGCGCACGAAGCCAGTGTCTGATTAAGCATAATAAAATAAGATGGCTGATGGGTCGAATTTCGGTAATTGATCAGTGTGGATGTTATTATCGCATCTTAATTGGGTCACTGATCTTCACCCATCTCTATATTTTCCTTTGTCTTAATCCAACTCTCCCCCACTAAACGGCTGTCTTATAGCTACCACCGACCTATAGAGCCAGCCATGAGCCAGCCACGGGAATGAAACTCACGATAGCATGTTTTCAACCCTAGAGATTTATTTGTATGGGGTGTTAGTAACATGCCGAAAAAGCTAAAAGTGCTTTGGGCAGAAGCAGAAGCACTGACAGGGAAAAACTGGGACCTTAACCTCAAAAATCTCCCACTGCCATTTTGAGACCATTTTGATCTTGTATGCCTCGGTGGTATGGTGCAACAAAGCCAACCAGAACACTGTGATTACAAAACTAAGCAATATCCAAAAGACGGCTTAAACGGTATACTGATGGGTCCAAATCGGGACTTGACGTAGGCTGCGGTATATATGGAGAGCGACCAAACTTCGAGAGAAGTGTAAACTTGGAAAAATACGCCTCCATATGCCAAGCGGAGATATACGCCATTATTGAATATGTGGATATCAACCTCCATAAGAACTACGCCAACCACCGTATCTATATCCACTCGGATAGCAAGGCAGCTCTTATGGCCAGGAATACTATTAATTCAAAGCTGGTGCAAAATTGTGTATCACTACTGAATTCCCTGGGCGAAAAGAACAGGATAATTCTAAGATGGGTTCCCGGCCATGGAGGCATCGAGGGAAATGAAAAAGCCGACGAAATTGTTAAGACGGGAGCAAAGGGAACGTTATACAGCCCTGAACATTGCTGTGGCGTACCAAAAAGCCTTGCAAAACCTAATGCTCGAAAAATATGTTTATAACAATCCGCCAACCACTGGAACACCACTCCAGGGTTGAATCATTCCAAAGCGGTAATTAAGGCTTACGACCGTAAGACTGCCCGTGAGGCATTATCGCTAAATAGGAACAATCCATACGTACAATCTATACTATTGCAGGGCGCTCACGGGGAATCGGGGCCTGAACAAACCTATGTACAATTTCAAGCTACGGGACATGAAAATGGCTGGTTCTGCCAAGAGGCAGAGGAAACTCCCATGAACCTCATGTGCGAGTGTGGCCAGCTGATGCGTAAAGGACACACCCACTTGGGTGGTCATTACCTCCAACCTGAGGAGGTAAAACAATCTGGCGCCAAAAGCCTGTTGCGGTTCTTAAATGACTTGAGGCTTAGCGCAGAACTATAGTAGGTGGCGAACACAATAGATCAGCAATGGTCGCAGTGTTACAAGGCTCATAAAGACTCATAAAAGGCTCATAAAAGCCCCACACAACAAATTAAAAAAACATGCCGAAAATATGCCGTTGTGAGTTTCATTGCCATCGCTGGCATTCTAAGGGTTAAAGATTCAAAAATATCATCTAGTATATTTGATTTGTGAGTTTTTTTAAATCATTAATCCAAAATGCTAGAGGGGATGGGGGGGGGGGCGCCAATGTCAAGTTTTTGCCCCGGCTGGGGCTGCCGTAAGTCGTCTTTTTCGTTTCTTAATTTACTCTCCGATTTGGCGATTGTTTAATTGCGAAACCGGACAAACCTATCCGTCAAAATCAGACTGTCCGCCGTTTGTGAAATAATAGGCTTTTAATAGTCTACACTCAATGCCTCACGCGCAAGTAACCCTTTGTGTTGCCCAAATGCCGAGAGACGTACAGACTTCGGAAATTTATTGCAACCTTTGTTACATTTGTTGCGAATATCTGTACATGTTGTTGCGAATATCTGCACATGGCTCAAAGTTAATACTGATCTTATATTGACAAACCCCAAAATCTACACAAAGACAAAGATGACCTCATCAAAGACACTATACACGCATACGTACGATCCGTTGTTAAATTTCATATTTTTTCTATTTAATAATATTACGGTAAATTTTTCGATATATTCTTAGGACTATTTCTATACAATGGTAATACATTCTCTTTTGCACAATACGATATTTACAAAAAATATTAAAAATCAGCCGCTATGGAATGGTAACATATGTGCATATTGGGCTCGATTGCGTTTCTTTTGAACTAAAATCGGAAATTAATTCATGTGAACGAGACAGAGCAGTACATCAGAGCGGAATGTGAAATGAATGGTTGTCACTTTACCGTATTAAAACTACCCACCGAAGGTAAAACAGCTAAATCAATAAGTGTTCAAACATATTCGGGCGTCTATAAGTTCGATGGTATATTAGTAAGAGGGGGGGGGTATAAGTAAGCGGACTAAGGTCAGGCTGGTTCGAGCTCTGGTTTTCTCGATCATTCTCTATGCATCGGAGACATGGACCCTGAAGGCTCGGATATGCACCAAAATCGATGCACTGGAGATGTGGTGTTGGCGTAAAATGCTAGGAATCCCATGGACAGCACGTCGCACCAACAAATCTGTCCTGGAAGAACTCTCGAAGGCTCTCCACCGTATGCATGAGAAGGGTCCTGCAGTTCTTCGGTCATGTTGCCAGGAGAAACCCAGAGAATCTGGAGAAAATGCTTTCCGGGGGTCAAGTGGAGGGAAGAAGAAGCAGAGGTAGATCACCGGCCAGACGGAACGACCTCATCAAAGAAGTTACAAAAGGGTCAATACAATCTGCGACCCGCCATGCAGAAGACAGGTCGAAGTGGAGGAGCCTCGCAGGCAAACTGTTGTCTAGTGGCCACGATCCTCAGTAATAAGGGAACGACGGAGAAGATAAGTTCGACAGGTAGTTATGGTGCGAGAAAATCGACAACAATTCATTTCATATTCTGTTCCAGCATATTGCTCTGTCTCGTCCGGTTGAACTAAGTTCCTATTTTAGTTCACGAAGAAACGCAATCAGGCCCAATTAGTTCATGTGAATCGGGTTATAAAGATGGAGGAAATCATATAACCCTAGGCGAGGAGTTAGAAAAGGTGGCATCACATCACTTCTGATTTTCAATCTTTATTCCGAATTTATCTTCATTACGGTCAAAGGTGGCAACATCAACAATTTAAGATAGATTGACGATAGAGAGAGAGTTTGGTTCCTAATGATTCCGTGCAGCTTGGGTGGTTTGGATACACTTTATGCCATCTGGCTTGACCGACTCATGGTTAAACTCTTATCAGGTAGCTTCCTCAAAGAGGGACTCGACCTGTCAGGGCCGCTGTGAGCTTCTGCCACGGCTGTAATCCTGCAGTCGGAGGTAGTTGGAATCAGAAGATCGCAAATTCGGGCTGCGCTTATGCAATCCGGCGGGTTTTAGATTTTTAATGGCATTACTATTCAAAAGGCTAAAAACAAAATTAATGATTTTTGAAAATCAAAATACGGATTCACTGCATTTGTTTTTGCTTTTGTTTCTGTTGTCACAAAAACATTATTAAAAGCGTTCCTGGTATTCAATATTCATTATTAATGTGGTAATTATTGAATACGCTAGTATTGTTAGTTTTCAAGATATTAGGGTTTATGTTGGTGCTCCTGAGTGTAGATAAAACCACTTGCCAGAACATCTTGACAAAACAAACATCTTGCCAAATCAGAGTTAAGATCAGTGATGATAAAAACTATGTCGCCCGAAGAAAGAAAGACAGAATGCCGGGAGGCAGACAGGATGATAACAACGATGTATCTAACATACTAAATTAGAAGACGAATTAAGCGATTGAATCGTTAGATCAGTAGTTTCCTAATCATTTCAATCGCGAATGTTAGCTCTATAAAAACTAACAATTCCCATAAGTCTTTTAGAATCGTATGGATCAGGGAGAACGACAGCGACGAAGGAAAAGCCTAAACTCGCGCTTCGGCTTATTTTAATCAACAATTTAATTATTGCTACGAATTCGATTAATCAACTTTTTTCAACAAATTCTAAACAACGAGTGGACAATAAACGTGGTTCGTGGCGAACCCTGCGCCGATTCGTTTTCATCCCTAATAATTTGTCTACGATCCGTATGGGAAAAATCAGTCGTTTAGTCTTTGATAAGCAATTCCAGTCAATCGACGCAGAGCCGCTCATTTTATTACTATTATTAATAATGGAATAATGATAATAAAGTCAGATTTAATATTCTTTTGTATATGATAATTATTATTATTATTCGAGAGAATTTACTTTGAAGCTCTGTCAGTTCTGCGAATATCGAAAAGGTGAACGATCTAAATAGACATCTATAAGAAGACTCGTGGTACGCTAATGGTGGTATTATTCGCGGTAGTCTTTAACCTCTTATAAAGATAAATGTACCACAAGCTTAATAGTGCATAATCAGTTCAATAACAGCTTATATGTATTAGGATTTATAACTTTTTTAACAAATTGTTTCAGTATGGTATTAATTCGACTACTCATCTATTTCGTATCACTATGAACAGATATACCCGTTGATCTCCAGTTGATTTCTCGTTGAATTACAAATTTGTAATTCGCGTTCTCCGCAGTGATCTATCGTTTGGCGCTATCCTAAAATGAAATAAAGAAAATTATTCAATAAAAAACATTTGTACAGCAAAAGTGTTAATTAAAGAAATGATAATGCGAATGATCAATGGTGATGGGATATGCTAATGCAAATGATATGTAATGATGATGATATAATGATAATGCGAATGATCAATGATGACATGAAAAGGATGGGGAAAAATTAATAACCGGTGATCAGCAGAGTCCGTTTAAGATGATTATGATTCTGTGGAGACTACGCCACAAACAAAGTAATAATTGGCCACTTAAAAGTAAAATAGACCACGAGTACAAATTAAATAAATTCCATGACCTCGCAAATGGCGTCACCCGGAATGGCTTCACTGTTCACCTTCACGCGGTGGAAGTAGGCGCTCGTGGCCTGCCAGCTAAATTTTTGTTTCACCCTTTTAAACATCTTGGTCTCTCCAGGAAAATAATCAACTCCTTTCTAGAAAAATTATCTAAAACCGCGATTTCTGCATCTCAAATTCTATGGCTTCGAAGGGGGAGTGAATGGGTGGTAAGGTGAACGCTCACATGTGGCAAGACAGCTGTCCTAAACCTACCACAGCCGGTCGTTAGTCCGGAATCCACTGCTCACCCCCCAGAAGTGTAATAACACTATATGATGGGCCCGACTTCGGTCGGTGAATTCCATGGTGGCTCCGTTTGTATTTTATTTTTATTTTTTTTATTTTTTTATTTTATTGCCCCACCAAATAGAAATTGGGCTGTGTCGACTACAACAGGCGAACCCGTCACCCCAGGCTGTTATAACAATATGTGATCGTTCTTTCAGCCGTGTGATGAGCGTAGAAGACTTTGGGACGGCACAAACCTACCGTCCAGCAGAGCCACGAGCACGCCAGAGTAAAACGCCTTAAGCGAGGCTATAGGAAGGTAACCCAGTGGAACTACCTCGCCCCCTGGATACCAGTTTTGGTAGGATATCTCCGTCTGGAATTAACCTTCAGGATACCTCCCTCCACCCGACTGGTTACGGGACCGAAGTCGCTTACATGACCTGTACCTGCCGTAATTCAGCGGTGATTCAGTTTGAATCTATCGCGGACCAAAGGCATCTTTTGCCCGGATCTAAATTCAGGATCAGGTAGCCTAATGGTCCAGTAGCGCCGGGATGCGATCCCGCCAAGAGAAACCAGTCAACCAACTTTGAGGCCTAAGACGCGAGAGACTTACCCGGGGTAGCCTTCCGCACGACGAGGCTTCTGAATAGGAGCTGAATCGTGAGTTGAGCCGATCCGAGAACAAAATGGATCTTATGGCCCAAGCTGCACGAAACCATTCGTTATTACATAACTCTATAGTACGATTTGGCAACCATTCTGCGCCGGCGAAATTCAGTTGGCGCTGATAGCATTGATTGCGAAACTGATAGCTATTTATTTGACCACCATTGACAACAGAGGTTAATTGCGACACTCCAAAATGTACATTCCCTTCAAGAGAGTCGTAAACGGACTTTAGTTAGTTAGTTAGTTAGTTTTCCTGGGCTATTTCCCGCACTTGGCCTCTTGATTGGGCCAATGCGCGTGTGCGTGGCTTATGTTTCTATTTATGTTACTCCAGCCAACCCAGGCTGTCCCAGAAGGTTAGCAGCCTGTTTAGGTTGCTACAGGCCTCCGGGACAGATGATGGACATTGTAGCATTCTTGCCAGTTGCTCTGCCACGCTCCTGCATTCCATGAGCACATGCTGTGGCGTTTCTTCTTCCTCCATGCATCCTCTGCATAGAGGGCTGTCTGTCACACCTATGGTAAACGGGTGTTTGTTTAGGGGACAGTGGCCTGTCATAGTACCTATGAATTTTACGTATTTTGTCCCTTTTTAATCTGGTGCGGGCAAGTTCTTTAGGCGCTGCCGAAACCGCGTTCTTTGTTTGCCTGCATCCTGCGTTTTTTTTCCATTCTTTAAGGTGGGTTTCGTCGGTGTTTCTGCATAGCCATGTTTTTATTTGGGCCTGGGGTATGGGCATCAAGGGTTCCGGTCCATATACTATTTCCTTTGATCCCCTTTTGGCCAGTTCGTCTGCCGTGTCATTGCCTAGTGAGTCGCTGTGCCCTTTAATCCATTGCAGGGTCACTCTATTTGACCTTGCAATGGATTGAAGCGCATTGTGGCATTCTAGTACAAGGATAGAGGTTATAGTAGTAAACGGACTTTACTGTATGAATTATCATTTTACACAGAACAGAGAATAATGGTTGACGGGTTAGGTGGGATATGTATGGATTATTAGTAAGAAGAACCAGACCCCGTAATGCTCCGGTTAGGATTTGCAGCTGAACTTACACCTCGGTGCTTTTGCCCAGAGCGGCCTTTGAGCCCGGACTCGGGTCCGGGATGCCGGACGCACTCATTTTTCTCTGCCGACCCTGAGAACAAAAAAAAACATTTTGTCAGTATAATAATTTATTATATAGGGTATTAGATTGCATAACCCCTAGATCCCCGATTGGCCGATATCGGCCACAACACGATTCAGCGTGACGGCCCCGTTTTAATTTTATTTTAATTTAATTTGTTTTATTTTATTATGTTTTATTATGTTAATATGTTTTATTTTAATTATGGGTACAGTGGTTTGACAATAATTATTGTTTTGGTAAGACAGTGTCATAATTCTATTTTTTTATTAATTTTTACAAAAAATTTTTGGGACATCAACTTGTCAATCGGCTGAGGGGCCGAGGCCTGAAGGGTTAATGCCATATACTACGTTTTGGCAGCTAGGATTTTACAACAAAACGCAACGTGTAGATGACACTCATAGTTTCAAATTTTGATTAACCACTTAAGGACCGAGTATACTGGGGCGGCTATTATGTGTGAAAATTCCCACATCCGAGATAACTTGAGCAAGTATTAACTGCAGAAAATATCACTCCCGAATGTTTCGGGCGAATTTAAATACGATTCATTGTATGTGGAAGAAAAACAAAAGACAGCTACAATGATTCAAAGGAGGTACCACTCCCCCACTATCTCCCAATCTCTGCAAATCGGGTGACATCATGCGAGGTTGTGTGTTTTGAACCCTCGTTTTAGAATTTACCACACCAAAGAACAATTTTGATGATGTTTTTTAATATATTTTAATTAGTTCTTTGCATTAACCCTTCGGCTACGTAACAACCAAATTTTTGGACATCAGAACACCGTTGACTACGTAACGACCAATATTGGCGGCTTGCTCCCGGAGCGCCCAGTAATATTATTTTCTAATTCGAACGCATCCTAAAATCCATACCAAATATCTCATTATTACCATAGATACATAGACGACCGCTGGAATAATTTCGCGCGTCATTTCGCGGATATTTCTGGTAAAATTCCATTGTCAAACATCATTTTTTTTTCTTTCGAGAAATCATCAAAATTTTTATTGGTTCTTATGAGCTAATTATCTAAATATTTTTGTATGTAAATAAGCAAAACGAAATATTAACTTTGATAGAGAATCTAATAAAGATAACGATAATGTTTATAATTTCTAAATAGGGTTCCGAATTTTTCCGTAAGACAAGGACATGCACCATAATATCAACATTCAACCCCATTTTGGACTTGAAATGGCTTATGAAGGATATATATATTTACTAAATATATTTACTAAACATATATTTACTAAACATATTATGTTTAGTAAATAAAATTCATTCATAAAAAAAAAGGTTTTTTTTCCATTTTCAATTTTTTTAATGATTACTGATAATCCAAGCATATGAGATCTAAGCGTGGCGTTTCTAGGAAAAAAATCCGGAAGTATTTTTCTCAACGGTTTTATATGTATTGTTTGACGCTGAATCCAATTTTTAACTTTGCTACCTCACCAGAGGCTAGCTAACTTCAGGAATCTTGAAAAATTTTGCAATACATTTAGTTTTTCGCTTATAATTCATGAATAAAGCATTGTACTCTATAACACTCGCATGACATAACGATTCTAACAATACCACATACCTACTTATAAACGGTTCGAGCGTTTAGAAGTTATGATGGAATAAAGAAATGGAAAACATACATAGATGAACCCTGAACACATTACACTCCTTTTTTGTTGGAGAGTCAAGTAAGTAGTTGTCTAGATGTCCAAATCTCCAAATGTCAATAAATTAACATAAACATATCGTGTTTAGTGTCCAATGAATGGTCTGAATGGTCCAATGAATGGTCTGGTAAATTCCGAAAATGTAAATGTATCTATATGTATAAATACATAAACCACAAATATTTCATAAAAAAACTGTAAAAAATAATAATTACAAATACAGCAATTCGCTTTTAGTAATGGCAGTTGTGTTTATATTCCTTTTAATATACGAGGGCGATCCGATATGTACTTAGCCTCACCGCTCGATGGCGCCACTATCGCAATACTATCGTGTAGTACATTCTCGTAGACGGCTACTGTCGAAAATTCAGCCGAATCGGACTCGTAGTTTTGTTTTGACCGCGTGTGGAAGCTGGTGTGTCCGCGGATTTTATAAAAATGGAAAAAGAGCAATATCGGTCGGTGATTCGATTCTTAATTTTGGAAGAGAAATGGCGCAGCAAAATTAAAGAGCGCTTGGATGCTGTGTACGATGACTCTTCTCCTTCGATGTCGACTGTCACAAATTAGTTTAACGAGTTTCAACGTGGTCGCACGTCGGTTTTTGATGAGCCACGCCCAGGTGCCCCAAAAACGGCTACCGCGGAGGATAACGTGATAAAAATCCTCGATCTTGTATTGGCAGACCACCGATAGGTATAGCTGAGACAGATAGCTGAGACAGTAGGCATTTCAAAAGACTGCGTGGGTTATATCCTGCATGAAATTTTGGGCATGAGAAAGCTGTCGGTGCGGTGGGTGCCGCGTTTGCTCACACCGGACAACAAGTGCAACCGTGAGACCACTTCAGAGTAGTGTTTGACGCTGTTTAAGCGCAATCCGAAGGAGTTTCTGCATCGTTTCGTGACCGTCGACGAAATATGGATCCACTGGTACACACCAGAGACCAAGGAACAGTCGAAACAGTGGATTTCACCCAGCGAACGTGCTCCGAAGAAGACGAAGACTGACCTATCGGCCGGAAAGGTGATGGCCACCGTTTTCTGGGATTCACAAGGTGTGATCTATATCGACTACCTGGAGAAGGGCAAAACGGTCACAGGGCTATACTGTGTCAAATTATTGGGCTGATTCGACGCCGAATTGCAGAAAAAACGGCCCCATTTAGCAAAGAAAAAAGTGAACTTTCACCATGACAACGCATGGGCTCACACCTCCGCCCTCGCCACGGCCAAATTGGTTGAATTCAGCTACAAACTGCTGCCCCATCCACCGTATTCTCCAAATTTGTCCCCGTGCGAATCCTTTTTGTTCCCAAACTTGAAAAAGTCACTAGTCGGGCAGAAATTTCAGTCGAATGAGGAGTTCATCGCCGCCACGGAGGCCTTACTTAGCAGACCTTGAGAAAACGTATTTTTCAGACGGGTTAAAGAAGTTGGAGCATCGCTGGGTCAAGTGTATCGAACTAAAAGGAGATTATATAGAAAAATAAATCGCCACTTTTCCAAAATTTTCGTTTATCTTTTGTAGGCTAAGTACTTATCGGACCGCCCTCGTATTTACGTGTTACCTGATAGTGCAGGAAGTTTATCTTTAAATTTATTAAGGAAATTGTCATCTTTACTAGCATAAATGCAATTGATGACACTATTATAGATTTAGTGTCTGAATTAAAAGATTTGTAATTTTTATAAAAATTGACATAGAGTTGCTATATGCTATAAGAAAGGTGAAATTTCTGGCTGGCGAACATGCAGCGATCAGTGTGTATCACTCCTGCTTCCATTCAAAGATGTCTTATGCGATACTACTATGGGGTAATGCAACCGATATCCATCGCGTTTTTATGCTACAAAAGCAAGCCGTTAGGACAATTTTTGGTGTAAGCAGAGAAACACATTGCGCCCCTTTTTTTATTAAAGCTGGTATCCTTACCATGTCGTCCATGTACATATATCAGTGCCTTTTATACGCCAAAGAGAATTTTTTAAATTGTGAGCTTCACTCCACTCGACATAGCCATAATACGCGACATAAAAACAACGTATTATTGCCTAAAGTACGCTTGACTAAATATCAAAAAACATTTTTATATATTAGTTTTAAATTGTTCAATGCTTTGCCGTCATCGACGAGAAGACTTGAGATAGCAGCATTTAAAATTTGCTTGAAAAATCAGGGAGTCAAACATGCCCTTTACAAACTGGACGACTTTTACGATATTGCGTCCACAATTGCTTGATTATAAATAACCATATTATGACTACACTTTCGCACTTTTAAATTTTATTGACATTGTTTTTAATTACGCATGTTTCAGAATTTTTCTTTTTCATTGTATTGATTATTATTTATTGTTTGATTATTGATTATTTTGTAAATTTGACTATTTTTAAGTAATTCACCTCTGATTACAATTATTTTTTTTTCCTTTTAATTAATCAAAGCGGTTTTATCATCCGGTAAATTATGATTGTAAAATTTTACATGTTCCTCAGTATTGTGAAATGCTTTTATGGAATGAATGAATGATGATGATGATGATGAGTATAAATTTTATTTATTATTATTCAAATTCAAATGTTTTCAAATTCAATTTTTTTATTTTACAAAAAATCATAATACCAGTTACAAATAAATTGAACCTGACCTAACTGGATCGCACGAGATGTCCACACTAAGGTAGGCTTAGATTCGTATAATTAAGTACCCTAATGCTAAATAAAAAAATATGTTGAAGAATGCCGTGAAAAATAAAATCAAGTAAACTAAAATATTAGTAAAAAATAAAATTTCAAATAATCTTAAAAGGTATGTGGTGATAATAATATAAAGAACAAAAAGCATGCAAATCATAAATATAAGGTAGGTGAATAATAATGTGTTAGGAATGGTAAGTTAGCTAGGAATAAAACAAATTAGTTTCCTTTCCTGGGTGATCAATCAGTGGGTTAGTCTTTTTTTGTTTATATTTATACCTTGAGTATAAATGCCGGGTATATCCTTTAGTTTTATTGAACAACGACGGTGCCAAGTATAGAAAATGTCTCTGTGCATGGGTACTATTCAGTTTGGGAACTTTCTGGTTACTATTAGTTATCGCTCGTGTTATAATTTTATGGGTTGTTTGCTGGTGAAATTCTTTATGCTTGTGATAATAGAGTATTATCGTTTTAGCAAATGTTTGCCGTATGTCAAGAACAGAGAACTCACGAAAAATTTGCTCAGACGGGTATCTCATCGGTTTATGTTGTTGTTATTATTATTATTATTAAATTAAATTAAATACAAACGGAGCTGCCATGGAATTCACCGACCAAAATCGGGCCCATCATATATAAATATTACACTTCTGGGAGGTGAACGGTAGATTCCGGACTAACGACCGGCTGTGGTAGGTTTAGGACAGCTGTCTTGCCACATGTGAGCGTTCACCTTACCACCCATTCACTCCTTTTGAGAATTTGAGATGCGGAAATCGCGGTTTTAGATAATTTTTCTAGAAAGGAGTTGATTATTTCCTGGAGACCAAGATCTTTAAAAAGGTGAAACATTTAGCTGGCAGACCTCGAGCACCAACTTCCACCCTGTGAAGGTGAACAGTGAAGCCGTTCCGGGTGACGGCATTTGCGAGATCATAGTATTTATTTAATTTGTAATCGTGGTCTTTTGGGATATTTGATTCCCATGGAACAGTTAATTCTACGATAAGGAACATCTTCTGAGATAGAGTAAAGAGTTATATCTGGAAGCAGGGCTGTGCATCCGAGACTTTCAGGGATCTGCTTAAAGGCGGATTATTTATTACTATTATTTATTCCGTAGCTGGCGATTGGGGATCCCCTGGTCGCCCTCACAGCCAATACGCTGCTGTCTGTGCCGCTGGATATCGCACTCCATTCACGATTCGCTTCCATTCTTGATGATTTTTGGCGACATCTCGAGCATCTATAGTCGATAAGGTTTATAGCCAGGTTTTCTTCGGTGCCGAACGCTGAATTCTCCATTTTGTCGGAAGGTCTCGCCAAAGAAGTTTACGTGGCGAGTGATTATCGTTCATTCGGCAAACATGGCCGAACCATCGTAGTCGAAATTTATTTTATAATATATTTAATTTAATTTATTAGATAGCCTTTTATTGCGAAACGTATGGAAAATTATTGTGTTTTATTTATTTGTATTGCGTTAGATTGCATAAGTGGTATAGGCAAAACTATCTCCAAAATAATAAAAATTGAGTTACCTAAGCCAAAATATTCAGGGGACGGCGATTTGATAGTCGATTTCCTTCGACTTTTAAACGACCCAGCGATTAGGCTGTCGCTCAGCAAATAGCCAGGCTGAGGATGAAGTTATCTCACCTGGAAGACTCCGCCGAGGAACTGCCTGGTGTTTCCCTGGGGAGATCTCTGTCCGGCGAAAGCGTGCGGATTGTGGCCGAAGGGCACTGTCTTGGCGCAGAGATTGGGAGAGTTGTTCTGGTTCATGCCGGCCACCGGCTGATGGATGGTCTTGGTGGAGGGCGAATGGTGGAAGGACACGGACATTCCGCTGTCCAAACTGCCCACGGAGCCTCGCCGCTGCAATCTGTCCTGCGCTACAGCCACTGTAATTAAAACAGAAACGTTTAAGTCTACGGGCAGTCAAATAAAAACGAGACGGATGAAAAAAAGTAAGTAAACTGTTTATTATGAGGGTCATCCAGAAAGTAACGTTACATTTGTGTACGATCGAAAAATGTTTTTATTTAATTGAAATTCACAGGATACTTCACAAATATAATAAATTATTTTTCAACGTAATCGTCGTTGAGATGGAGACATTTCTGTAGTTAGGGCATCAGCTTTTGTATGACAGTGTCATTGACCTCCGCCGCCAGCCCTTTCAGCCGCTTCTTCGCAGCTTCCTCGTCCTCCCGATGGAAGGAAGGACCTCTGAGGACCTCCAAGGAAACACGTTTCCCACCCAAAAACTCCTTAAGTTTAGTAAAAAGGTGATAGTTCGAAGGCGCTAAGTCGGATGAATAGGGGGGAATGGGTGACAATATCCCATCCGAACGATATCAGCAGCTCCTGTGAAACTGGCGCGGTATGGGGCCTAGCATTGTCATGCAGAAGGCTGACTCCCTGGGTCAGCATTTCCCCTTCTGTGGTTCTGAATAGCTCTTTAGAGTTTTTTTAGAGTATTGCAGTAATGGTAGTGCCTTTAGGTATAACATGCACCACAGGTACCACCTTACGGACCTAAAAAAATAGATGCCATGACTTTCCCGGCTGAATGGGTCGTCTTGAACTTTTTGGTGGCTGAGGAAGATGAATTACGCCACTCAGGTGATTGTTTTTTGACTTCTGGGGCGACACACCTACATTTCGTACCCCATCATCCGATGGATATTCGTGCCGGTATAGTTCTGCAAAGTCAAAAAATGGATGACCGCGCGGATCTCGCATGGACAGGAGGTGGCAAAAGCGTGCGACAACCTGTCCGTCGGAAGAATTTACTGTGATTGAACAAAATGGCCGAAAAACATACTGACCAAACAAACTGACCGCTAGGACCCCGCGGTTGCCCAACTTTGAAACAAAAAAATCCCCCACCTTCAAGAGCCCTCGTAAATTTACTTTCTGAATGACCCTCGTATTTCAAAAGTAATCGCCATAATTGTTAATACATTTATCCCACTGAGAGACAAGACGGGTAACGAATGGTTTTGTGAAGCTTGGGCCATAAGATCCTTTCGTTCTCAAATCGGCTCAACTTCTGATTCAGCTCCTATTCAGAAGCCTCCTCGTGTGGAAAGCTACCCCGGGTAAGACTCTCGCGTCTCAGGCCTCACGGCCGGTGGAGCCGTGCTTGTTATATCGCCTGTCTCTAAAGTGCATATTCTTTTCCCATACTCCATCATTAGCTAATAACAACTCAGTAAAAAAATCATTATCATTAGCTAATAACAACTCAGTAAAAAACTCCACATCATTAGCTAATAACAACTCAGTAAAAAAAAAGGTGTGTAAGGCCCCAAAAAGCACCTCCGCATGTCATTAAGTAAATCACTTACTTGGATCGTTGATATCGACGAGTGAATTGCTGAGCACATTCCTCTTGATGACCGTAGTGGGCGGCGGGTGTGTGTGGTGCAAGTGCTGCAGACAGGGGTGTGCGTGTGCGTGTGCGTGTGAAGCCACGTGGTAGTGATGGTGGTGGTGAACCGGAATGGATGGCGCTGCTACGTTTGGCGGCGGTGGATGCTGATCACCAGGCCTAGTAATCGAGGAATGAATGATTTAATAAATTCTTTATTGCACATACAAACATACAAAAGGTGGGCTTATTGACTAAAGATTCAATAAAATACATAAAATCTAATAAATAAGAAACCCTACTTATATCCATCTGATGAGCTTTTGAGGGTTTTTGACGTATTAGATGTGAGACAATTAAACGCGCAAAATATTATTACGCATTTCCATAGAAGCACTGACCGTTTTTCTTCGCTAAACCACTAGCATGACTTGAAATAAAAGTTAGCAATCCCACTAATGAGTGAATACTAGATTTGGACAGAAGCGTTATGCATTTCTGGCACCGCGTCTGTACGATACCATCTGCTCTTACTTGGCGGAGGGTAAAGTGCAAAGACTCTGAAAAACTATATTAACCCTTCAGGCCTCGGCTCCTCAGCCGATTGACAAGTTGATGTCCCAAAAAATTTTAGTAAAAATTAGTAAAAAAATTAAATTATGACACTGTCTCACCAAAAACATTAATTACTGCCAAGCCACTGTACCCATAATCAAAATGAAACATATTAACATAATAAAATAAAACAAATTAAATTAAAATAAAATTAAAACGGGCCCGTCACGCTGAATCAGTTTGTGGCTGATATCGGCCAATCGAGGCTTGAGGGGTTAACAAGTTGCACATGACGAAAAGTAGAAGTGAGCGCGAAGAAATGGTAACTCACATTCTGACGGAGGCAATGACATTGACATCTCCCTCCTATCAATATCGAGAAAGTCGTCGTCCCTTACAGCAGCACTGTAAAAGATTGGGGCCTGCTCATTGATGAAAACTTATCTTGGCATCCTCAAGTAAGAGAGGTCAGTCGTAAAGTCTTTGCAAGTCTCTTTTCATTTAAACGGGTCCAGAATCTCCTACGTCTTTGTATTAAACGCCAAATGGCACAATCTTTTCTTTTACCGATAATTAACTACGCTGATGTGGCCTACCTAGACGCGAATGAAAAACTAATCGATAAGCTGGAAAGGATTCAAAACGCGTGTATTCGCCTTGTTTATTCCCTGAAGAAGTTTGATCACATATCAAACTTTCGCAGGCAAACTCTCCATTACACAATGTCAAGATTTTAACATACTCTTCCGTGTACTACAGTCAAACATGCCTTCTTATTTGTATAATCTCTTCTCTCCGCTTTCATCCCATGGCCTTCCAATGCGCTCTCAGGAAAATCTATAACTAGCTATGCCCCACCATTCATCAACTTTCATGTCCAGATCTTTCACAGTGCAGGCAGCCCGACTCTGAAATTCTGTGCCTTTGCCCATAAGACTACTTGAAAACATGAGCGGGTTTAAAAAATCTTTAAAGACACACCCCTCTCCCCCCTTCTCTTTATGGTCTTCAGTAATTCCAATCCTTTGTGCATTATTTGCAGGACCGTCTCATTTATGACTCTATCCGTCCAAGATGTTTTCAGTATTCACCTGTAAATCCACATTTCGAAAGCTTCTAACCTCTTACTCAAAGTTTGGGTTAGGGTTCACGTTTCTACTCCGTACAGGAGGACTGAAAATACGTAGCATCGCACCAGGCGTCATCTAGTGGATAGTTTGAGACTACGGTTGCAGAAGAGTTGGTTAATTTTCATGATAAACGCAGCTCTAGCCTGCTCGATCTGACTTTCACACTATGATCTTCTTGGTCATTCACAATACAGCCAAGGTATTTAAATTGGCGAACTCTCTCCAGAGGTTGGTTCTTGCTATGGAGGGTGGCAGCTGACAATGTATGTCCGACAACCATGAACTTGGTCTTCTTGATGTTTATATTCAGACCGATTGGTGTAGATCGACTCAATCCGATTAAGCAGACTTTGAAGGTCTTCGATAGAGCTGGCAAGAAGAATTCTTATAACATATAATTCTAAAAGCTTATTACACTACAAATCTCCCACTTGGCGGGATTTTTAATTTTGTCACAAATTTCAGTCACACTATAAACCGTAAACGACCATTGCGGCACGCTGTTAGCGTCGGACTGCCGCGAATAAATGGGAAATCCATGACGCGACAGTGGGGGGGGGGGGGGTAGTGGGAGAACTGCGCGCTCCTCAAATCATTACTTTTAGTATTGTCCTCGTATTCAACCGCCCCCAACGCACTTTTTTTTTAAACTCTTCGCAGAGCCAACCGCTCCTGAGAGATTAAATCGGGACAGAAGGGTGATCTTCTGGGTGGCGTAAAATCATACTTCTTACCCTGGTATCGCATGCAGGTGATCGGCGCACTGCTGATGATCAATATCTACGTCAGCGACTCCGCTATCACGGTTTTCGACTACTAGAAAAAAAGAAAATGTATCAGAATAATCTACTACTTATTTATCAAATTAATTATATTTTCGTTAATCGAATATAACATTATTATATAATTATTATAAATTTATTACGTATTATTATTTACTATTATTATATATTTTTATTATATAATTATTATATATTACAAATTATAAATTATTATTTAATATTATATATTTTTATTATATAATTATATATTACAAATTTTTCATTAGTAATAATTAATATTATATATTTATTATTATTATATATTGTAATTATTATTAAAAACATATTTATAATTATTAAAAATATAATATCAATTGATTAATCAATCAATCGAATTAAAAAAATACTCTGTATTGTGAGCATTTCATAATTGATTTATTTATTTCAAATAAGATTTACAGAAGAAGGGTTATGCTATTCGGTATACAATGCTGATATTTTACTTATAATATTGCTTTTCCGCGATCTGACTGTATGACTTTCGGTTATATGAATATTAAAAAATGATTGATAACAATCACACTTGCCTAAAACTTTATTCTATCACATTATTCTATCACACTCACTCATGGTTCGGTGGCGTAATGGTTAGGTCGCCTGATCTTACATTGTAAGGTTCTGGGTTCGAATCCCGGTTGGGTTACCATTTTCCGTTGGGACAAAATTAACGGAATTGCATTTCAATTCTATCGATCGAATGCAATAACAAGACACACAGCTACACACGCATACATATAAACACTTCATAGTAGGGTTGGTTGGAAGAGATTGTCGTATGTAATGGCGACTCTTCAAAGTTGATTTCTTTACCTTGTAAAATGTTATATAAATTTAAAAAAACAAATGAAACTCTATTGGAGCAAGGTCTGGCAAGTACGGTGGGTGACCGAGAGTATCCAGCCGCAACTTCTGCAACTTTGCAACTGTTTGCAGTGAAATCTGGGGTTATAAATTGTCATGTAGAAGCAGTGGCGATGAGCGACTGACCAGGCTCGGTTATTTAATCACGAGCTTTTCCATCATTGTTTACAATTTTTAACAGTACACAATTACGGTAACTGTATAGCAAGAGTGCAAGAAGCTGCAGCAGAAAACACCGGCACAGGATCTCATATTTGAAAATAATGCAAATTTTTAACTTTACCATGGTTGCACAAACGAAAATATTTGAGCAAAACCAACTGACGAACGACAAATAAATAGCTGATTCTTAAAAAAGAATAATATTCCAATTCAAACCCAAGTCTTCCAAATTCAAAGTGGCCAGTGTGAAAAAACAGCAATTATATAGGTAAGGACCCAATACATAACATTGGTTATGTTAACCCTTGGAGTAAATGGGTATTTACTCCAACATTGCATTATTAACATTACATAACATTGGTTATGTTAACCCTTGGAGTAAATGGGTATTTTCATGGATGCATCTGTCTCTTTTGCAGGATTTTCGGCGACATCGACTTAAAGTACTATAACTACGAAACTACTACACCAATCATAAAAAGAACAACTGCACAATGATTGCATTGAAATTTCGAATATAGAATATTGAAATATCATTTTGTAAAACAATTAGATAATTATGAATAAATATGAGAACGTCAAAGAAGTGAAAAAAACGCGCGACCAGATTTGGTCGACTCGTACTCAACGGATAATTGTTTCGCGACCAGATTTGGTTGACTCATACTCAACGGGTTAATGTTAAGTATCAGGCCATTAGCGTCAAACTATGCGCCTAAATCATTCACCACAAGTTTGGTATTGCCAACTTGTGTTATGTTCTGTGCCAACAAAAAATTGCTTTCGCGTTCGCGATTCGCACGGTACTATAACTCGCGATTCGCACGGTACTTCAACTTCAACGACGCGGCAGACGAACTGGCCAAAAGGGGATCAAAGAAAATAGTATGTGGACCGGAACTCTTGATGCCCATAGGCACAAATAAAAACATCGCTACGCAGGAACACCGATGAAACCCACCTTACAGAATGGAAAAAACGCAGGATGCAGGCAAACAAAGAACGCGGTTCCGGAAGCGTCTAAAAAACTTGCCCGCAATCTCACTTCTTCCTCCATGCAGAGGATGCATGGAGGAAGAAGAAACGCCACAGCATGTGCTCATGGAATGTAGGAGCGTGGCAGAGCAACGGGCAAAAATACTACAATCTTATTTTATTTTTATTTATTTATTTAAGTCCATAAAAAATACATTTGGTTACAAAAACATTCTCTTAGCCTAATATTTCATAATAATTTAAACAGTTTTTTTTTAATTTACCTAACTCGGAAAGAGATTCAGAAATAATAGTTTGTGGTTTACCACCTCACTAGGAATAACCTGTATCGAGGTGGTACCAACAGAAATCGTATATTGCCTGCCGAAAGAGCATGATATACCCGCTCTTAGGTTTTCATTTTATTTTAATATTTTTTTTAAAACTTTATATTGCAATGGTATTTACAATTAATAATTACAAGGATGGGGGTAGTTACTTTATTCTAAAATTGAAAAATTTTGAAGATACCAAATTAAACGGAAGGTATTTTCTTACATCTAATATAATACATACATAGATACGATTATCGCGTAAACTTTACATGAATTTATATTAAAAGTATATATAAATAAAAATTATTATAAAGAAGTACATACATATAATATGATAATTAAAAAATAAAAAATAGAAATATTATTATTATGATAATACGAGTATATATTTACATATGCAAAGTGCCTTGATAACTATTTATCAAAGAAAATGACAATTTGCAATGCCAATTTTATTATATAATATAGAAGTTAATTAAGATTTTAGGTACCTAGTACAATACAATACAATATAGCCGTAAATTTGCACAATATATATATAAATAGAAATATGTTCATTCAAGAGATTTTAATAACGCCTCGCAGTCTTTCCTAGATTTATTTAGCAGCCAATTTATCACCACTCTTCGAAAAGTAGGGTATGGTAAGTCGGTCGTCGGTACGTCCATTCTCAATTTATTGTATAGTCTCGGAGCTAGAAAAGTATAATGTCGTTGTCCATATGTCGTGTTCATTTTCACCTCAGGTTGTCTGTAACGATGTCTAGTCTCATGTCCATGGTCCCGAAGTTTAGATATCGCAGTCCTGTCATTCCTCTGGAAGTACATTAGAACCGCTTTTAGGTACAACTGTCGGATGTCCATTACGTTAAAGTCTGTGAATAATTGGTCGGATGGGAAACGGAGCGGTTTTTTATTAATAACCCTAATGAGGGCTTTTTGGGCTTTTATTACCGGGTCAAGAATTGATTTAGCCGCTCCACCCCATCCTATCTGCCCGTATGTAATTAATGACTGTGCGAGTGCGTAGTAGGTCGTTTTTAGCATAGATGGACTAAGCACGTTTCTAATATTTTTGAATACGTATATTAGTTTTCTAAGTCGTGACGCAGTCTGGTCAACTTGATTGTGCCAACGCAGGAACCCGTCTATTAGAATACCTAAATATTTGATACATGACGTACGTTCCAGCGGTAAGCACATGCAGTTTCTTCCGTCACAGTCGTGTAATAGTAGCTGTTTATCTATTCCAGGTTGGTTTCGCCCATCTATGCTAAAGGTGATGTATTTCGTCTTGTCTATGTTAAGTGTCAGTAGATGATCATTTAACCAGGCAGTTATCTGTTTTAGTCCATTTGTTGCCTTTTCAAATACGGACTCCCAGGTGTTACTCTCAAATAAAAGCACCGTGTCGTCGGCAAAAGATGCAATAACACCTGGTATCTCCTGTCTGCAAAGATCGTCTATATATACCAGAAATAGTATTGGTCCTAATGTACTTCCTTGAGGAACACCGTAGTCAATACTCATCCAGTTACTTGTTGTGTCATTTATTTTCACTCGTTGTGTTCGTCCTGTCATATAACTTCGGAACCAGTCCAGCAATCTCCAGCATCTGTCTCGGAGGCCTGTAGCAACCCAAACAGGCTGCTAACCTACTGGGACAGACTGGGTTGGCCGGAGTAACATAAATAGAAACACGAGCCACGCACAACGGCCCAATCAAGGGGCCAAGTGCGAGGAAAAAGCTCCGGTAAACTTACTAACTAGGGAACAGGAGCAGTAGGTTGTCTTCAGATCTCAGATCTCTCTTTAATACTGGCCTAGTAGCTGAGATAGACTTTGAAGGGAGTGAATGGGTGGTAAGGTCACATTTGGTAAAACAGCTGTCCGAAACTTACCACAGCCGGTCTTTAGTCCGGAATCCTCAGAAGTGTCATAATAA
Source organism: Micropterix aruncella (assembly GCA_944548615.1). Taxonomy (NCBI): domain Eukaryota; kingdom Metazoa; phylum Arthropoda; class Insecta; order Lepidoptera; family Micropterigidae; genus Micropterix; species Micropterix aruncella. Next base: position 15,692,460 of record OX155976.1, read on the forward strand.
ATAAAATACAAACGGAGCTGCCATGGAATTCACCGACCAAAAATCGGGCCCATCATATATAATTTCTACACTTCTGGGAGGTGAAGGGTGGATTCCAGACTAACGACCGGCGGTGGTAGGTTTAGGACAGCTGTCTTGCCACATGTGAGCGTTCACCTTACCACCCATTCACTCCCCCTTCGTATTATGATGAGCCCGGGCCTGAATTCCCTTTCGGTGAATTCCATGGTAGCTTCACTTGTATTTTATTTTTTATTATTTATGATGATCACTCACCGTTTGTCCGCGATGCTACAGGTCCTGGTCTGGTGGCTTTGCTGTTTCTGGACAGTTCCCCTTCGATCCTCATGGTATCCATGTCGTCCATTTCCGCTATGGATTCGCGAAGATCTTCGGCAAATTTGCATCGATCGTGTTCGTTCCGAGCGTTGAACGTGGCCAGTCTCCGGCCGTCCACTCTTCGTGACAGCCGAATGCCAAATGGATAATCTAATTAAGGAAAAACTATAATTAGCTCTGGCCATAGGAGGAATTGTTTTTTTTAGTTTCTCGATTAACCACCCGATGTGCATTTTTTTTTGTCCAGATGAAGATGGAAATATTCCTTTTGAGTCTTGCTGAGACGATTAGGACCATTTCCAGATTGATGTCTGCCTGTGTGTCTGTGTGTGTGGAAACACAACAAAGTACGACTGTCAACCGCCGACTGACTAACTAGCCTTCACCATTGATTATATAGGGTATGAGATTGCTCAATGCCATAGTACATTTTGGCAACCCTTCTGTGCCGGCGACATGCAGGTGGCGCTGATAGCATTGTCCGGCGAAACTAATAGCAATTATTTAGTCACCTATAGTAACATTAATAATGTACAAGTTTTTACAAAGGACTGATTAATTATAAAAAGCCATTATTTATCAAATAACAGTAGTAGAGTTGTCAACTACAACGGGCGAACCCGTCACCTCAGGAAGTTTGAATCTCCCGTGAAGTGAGCGCAGAAGACTTAGGACAACACAATCCACCGTCAAGCTCCGATACATACCCGTAAGAGGCCAACGCCTTGTTCGCGAGATGTTACCCAGCGGGCATACACTCACGCCCTTACTTCCAGTTGCGACCAGATTTATTTATTATTTTTTTTTTATTTTTATTTATTTATTAAAGGTAAAGCACAAAATATAATTTACTGCAGCATTACAAAAAAAAATGTGTTTGGACCAGTAGCGAAAAATAGAGCACACTGCAGTATCTTGGTCACTACGTCAACACCGCCTAACTAGGCCTAAGCCTGTACTAAGGCAGGTGTACCAGGAAATATTTTACCTGTGCACAAAAAAAAAAAAAAAAATGAACAACTAAACTTAAAAATTAAACATGTTAAAAAAAATTATTAAAATATCATCAAGAAGTATTTGAAATTATAATCATAAAATTATCGAGTAAATAAATAAAAAAAATAAAAATCGAAATCATAATAATAGTAAATAGATAGATAGATACCTACTCAGTAAAATAAACAAAATAAAAATAAAATAAGAATAAAAATAAAAATCATACTACATAGTCAAATAATTTGTGGCTCTTTTCACGGCCTTCATTTATTAGCCACATATGGCTCTGTTTCTTAAAGGAATCTTTAGACTGAATTGTTTTAATTCCATCTTCTAAAAGGTTATATGTCCTGGGGCCCAAAACAGTAAAATGCCTTTGACCAAAAGAGGTCATCATTCGGGGAATATCTATTTTTTTAGCAACAGATCGCCTTGTTGGATGCATTTGTTGTGAGAATGTCCTGTTGCATTTGAATTGAATAAAATGTACACAGAATTTTAAGTAAAGCTGTCTCAAATCCAATACTTCATATTCCAAAAACAATTTTTCCGATGAGTACCTGTAAGGCTTATGCGTGATGATTTTTATAATTAGTTTCTGTGCCACCTCTGCTGGGTAAATAGTAGTTTTTGCACAGGCTCCCCAGCCAATGATTCCATAGCTTATAATACTTTGGCACAAGGCATAGTATGTTGTTTTTAATGTCTTGGGGTCTAAAATATTCCTTATATCTCTAAACAAGAAAGCCAGACGCCTGACTCTGGTGGAAACTAAGTCTATGTGGTCAGCCCATTTGAGGTGATTATCCACAATTATGCCTCCGGTCTCTTGACTGGTTACGAGTTTAATTATATTAATTATAACGGTGGTGTTTAATTATATTAATTATAACATTAATTATAACGGCGGTGGGGGGCCGGGCTCGGAGCGTGCGTATTTTGAAAATCCGTCTTGCACACCACACTCACTGCATCCTGTCTTATGTCTTTGCATTCGGCGTTCGGCGGCGAGAACATTTTAAGAAGAGGGTTCCACGTAGAAGAGAGTCTGTAACCGTCGTCTCTATTGAAGTTCGGGGTTCTTCTTATTTCAATGGTTTACCGGATCATGCGAGGAAAGTAGAATTGTTCCTTGGATAGCACAATGGGATTTTGAAACTGCATCCAGTGGTTACTTCCAATATATGTTCGCAGATCGCCGATTATTCTCGCTGAACGTTTTTAACAGCTTTGATGTGTTCTGTCAGTCGCGTGGCTATGGGCTGTTTCATTTGTCCAACGTAGGCTAAACTGCAACTGCATTCGACTTTATACACACCCGGGGTTTGCAGTGGTATTACATCCTTTACAGACCTCAAAAATCGAGCTGTATTTTAGGTCGGTTTGAAGATCGTTTTTATATCGAATCTATCATAATCTCCAGCAGGTAAGCCTTAGGCTTGGCTGGATTTTATACTAAGCTGTATTGTAAAAAATGGTTATTAAATTAAAAAAAAAAAAAATTTAGCATCTTACTTATTCGATCTGTCACGCCCTTGACGTATGGTAAGAATGCTCTTGATCTGCTCGGTTTCTGAGTTTCGTCTGTATTAGATCGTGTGCGTGTCTCGTGATATTTTCCGTATCCATTTTTCCTAACGACATCATTGACATGTTCCATCTCCTTCGGAAAATGCTCAGCGTCGCATAGATCGCGTGCTCGATTCACGAGCGACGTTTGCACTGAACGTAGATGGTAGGGATGATGGTGTGAGCTTGCATGCAAATATATGTCCGTATGTATGGGCTTCCGATATATCGTACGTCCGAGAGTATATAATAAGAGCTATGGTTTCAAAATTCGTTTGTTATTGCTTTATTTTGAGACAGAATACCGTATAGGCATGTTTAGATCGCCATCTATTGGGCTACTGATTAAAAGAGAAGATTAATCAACGGTTGCGTTTCATAGTAAAATCCTAGCTGCCAAAACGTAGTATGGCACTGAGCAATCTTATACCCTATATAATCAATGCCTTCACGAAGAAGCCAGCTGGCCTATGTTTTGTGGCAAAGCTGCAGAAAGCCGATGCCAGGTCTATATGTTTATACTTCAATGGCTACATCTAGCTTTTTTTCAAAAATGACCATTCAATAGGTTCGTAATGGATCGAAATGCCCCGGATCGCGGTTCCAAGTTAAATTATTTTTATTTAGAAAAGAAATAAGATACTCACGAGGTACGGAGAATAACGTGACTATCATCCCACAAAGCGGAAACGACTGCCTGAAGGTATATGTCACTGAGGATTTCTTCTTGCTGAAGATCTTTGTTATAACTAATAGATCGTTGAAAAGGAAAACCTAAAAAGAAAAAGTTTCAGTTAGAGAATTACGAGAAGCAAGTAAATCCGGATACCTATAAACAGCTTATTAATAAATTTTTGCACAGGTAGATCTGCCGTGTTATGACTATACCACGTAACCCGCGAAACACTGAACTGAGATAATCGCTCTTAAAGTTTTTAACAGATCTATCCGTTTTATTCCTAAACTACACCATACATTTTCTTGGGGTATTTTTCAAATCATAGATCATTTAAAGTTCTTCAAATCCTACCTACAAAAAAATACTCTATATTCAGTATAAGTATTTTTAAATGATAAATATCTCTTTTTTCGCACAAATTCAATAGCAAACAGTGTACTTTATGATGACAATACCACGTATTATTGGGTTACGTGGTTTTGTAATTATAATATTAGAGTTTATTTTATTATTTATGGATATTAAAGCCTGTGTAGTCAATGGAAAAAAATCTTAGGTGTCTTCTCATATTAAAATTTTGTAAGAGTATTTTATATTACCAAATATAAAAAAATAAGCAGACAGGCAATAAAATTAAGTAAAATTGCATAAAAACACTTTGAAAGGTATGTGAAATATAAATTGTTTTTATTAAGTATAATAAATTATACAGTCATTTATAATAGTATTACTTACTATTACTTACTTACTATGCAGTTACAAGTTACAGATTAGATTTAGTTTATTTTTTTTTACTTCTTTAACAACCTCCTTCCAAACTATAATCATCTGGAAGGTTTTCATTAACTTCGAGGTTTTCAAAAAACTCCCTACGTGAAGCGGGCATACATTTAGCCAACTTTAGGAGGTCTTCTTTTTTTTCTTATTTATCCCTGAACACGAGTCCTGGTGATCTAGATCTGTTAAAGTGTGAACACTGATATCATTGCCTTTGGAGATTGCGTTCTGAAGTTTAATCTGCAGAGATTTTTTGTATACATTTAACTCTAAAAACTCTGCTTGCTCATAAGCGTTCTTAGCGAATAGTTTTGTAGAACCTCTTCTAAATTCAACCACTTTTAGGTTTGAAATGTTGTATGACTTAGGGAACTTGACTGTCATCTCATCTTCAAATTTCACAAAGTCTTTATATCGAAGACTTTGCACCTCCAAATTGCGCCTAGAAGTTTTTATTTTCATCTGAAAATCTTCGTAGTGATACAGATCACCAGCAGTGTTGATTTTTCGCGCAATACACGCATGAACGCTGTCGGCAGCCATAAAAGTATGACCTGGTTCCAAGTATGTAATTTTGATGGTTTCTACCTCAACGCTAGAGTCATTGACTATTCTTAGTAATGCTGAGCACAGCGTTTTGTTTTTATTTTGCGAGGTACAATTGTCCATGTAAAATATAACCTTAGTTAGGTTATATTCCAATTAGCCTGACTAACAGTGGGAATATTCAAAGTAATTGAATTGCCTCGGCGGGCTGCTGAGGCCCGCGCCGCGACCGAGCCGCGGCACGTGGTTTAGTCGTAATACGCTAGTACTATGGGCTGCGATAATTATTGCGATAAAACCCTATAATAGTGGTTTACGTATTTTAGTCATAATATTTTTTTTTTAAATTGGGTTACGTGGTTTGTCCACCACGTATATCTCGGGAATGAAACGTCATAATGAAAAAGTAATAATACAGTTATATAGTATTCGAAGAATAGAGTTGAATAAGCCTTATTCCGACAAAACCACGTAACCCGGGTTGCGTGGTTTTGTTGGAACACGGCAGAGATATAGATCTACAAGTGCAAAAATTAAACTACAAATATTTATGTACACCCTGCATATTAAACTAAAATAATAAAATCAAGGATTACTAAGACATTCCTTTAGCAATAAGTCCCCATTTGTGCATAAATTGTCTTTTTTAATAAAACCAGTTTAATTTTATAGCACAATAAAGTTATTCTATTCTATTATTCTATTCTATTACATACCTCTCTTTGGTGGACCCCAGGACGCTCCTTCTTGTGAATATCAGGAATTTCATAGAGACGACAATAACACACCAATCTTCTGTGCGGTAATGCAAGGTGTGGCTTTTTTCCTACAATAGTGGCTTGTACTTTGAGAACCTGCAACAAAAATCAGTATAGTGTCGAGTGTGTATTCCGAGGATTTTGGGTGGCTTGCATCTTTGTTCATTCGTTATTATTATTATATTTAACAGGCAAACAGCTAGCAATGATGAGTCTGAATACCGGCTTGCACTACAGTTTTTGTGAGTAAGTCCAGTTTATTTTTAAAGTCATTGACCATTGTTGGCCCTGATCGCTATACAAGGGAGAGCAACTCGAGCTGTCAACTACAACAGGCGAACCGGTGACCGATATTAGATCGTTCTGTTTCCTGTTACGTGAGCGTAGAAGACTCGGGACGAAAACAGTTCACTGTCTAGTTACGCCACTCGCCCATAAGAAGCCAATGCCTTACCGCGAGATAACCAGGTTAATCACCCAGCGGGCCGACACTCGCGCTTTACATATAATTGCAACCAGATTACAACCTTCGGTATTTCTACTGGTTACGGGTTCGAGATTGCTTACGCGGTCCTCTCCCTTACGTAGTGGTGATTCGGCGTTTACCGAATCTATCGCGGACCATGGCATCCTTTGCCCGGCTGGTCACCTGGTTTCAGGTAGCCGATTGGTCATTTCAAGAGCAGTTGCCGTAAGGCTATCAAACTACCTCCGCTATATAGGAAACAATACTGTTTCCAGACTCCCCCGGTTATCAGTCGGAATGCACAATCGATTGACTGTCGCCGCACAGTGCGCAATCTGGCCAGGAGCGCTTGAAGGTTGATTCCCAGCAGGCCGGAGTCCTACTCGGGCTCGCACTTCTACGTGGAGGCTGCCGGATGGGTGTTGACTCTGAGGTTGATCGTTGGGTTAACCAACAGCTGTAAACAAACCAGTTGACAGATTGCGCCCAAACTATATGCGACAATTTTATACATCGTTACCAACTAACGAAATTAATTTTTTTGCATAACTTTAAGTTGAAATTTACAATTTCCAAAAGTCTAGTACACAACAAAACATTTGAAGTGTAATTACCTGCGTGACGTGATCGCTCCCCGGCCGGAACTCCTGGCCTTTCACCCTGTCGTAGATTCCGGTGAGCATCTCGCGGTCGATGTCTCCGCAGTCGTCGATACCTCGGAGGTTCTTGATGAAGTCGTCGAGGGACATCCGCGCCTCCGGCTTGAGATTCGGGGTGTGTAGATCTGTATTCAGCATTATTATCGCAAATGCCAATACAAAAATCTGAGAAAAAAATATATATTTTTATTATTATTACAAGCTGTAGCACATCAAAGTCGGCGAATTGTTGAAGTTTTGTTTGTTTTTTTTCTGCTGATGTACACATACTGCATTGAACAAATAAGATGTTAGATAAGGCAGAGTATATACCTATACTGGGGGTGACAAAAACAACAGGCGAACCCAAAACCCCAGGGAGTTATATGCTGTGTTACTTTGTATATGTTCATTCACCGCTAATGTACGGCGCGGAGTCATGGGGGCGTGCAGCCGACAGGCAGAGGGCCTTCGTTAAGTAGAAGCGTGCAGTCCGTACAATAGCATGTGTGGCGCTTGATACGCCCGCTAGGCCTCTGTTTAGAAATCTCTGCATGAAAAAACGCTGTTCGTTCGCAGAAATCTAGCCAATTTTAAAGTGAATGGTCTGCATGACCACTATCCAACAAATCCCGAAGCATGCTACGTTCGGTAAATCATACATTATCCAAGTTGGAGAGGCTAGCCTCTATCGCCGGGCCAGCGGTCTACAACAAACTCAGCGAGCACATTAGACAGGCGCAATCTCTTGACTGTTTAAGAGCCGCCTTAGAAAGTACCTCACAGATTAAAACGTATTACTCACTGGTGGAATATTACACCAGTGGAGACTAAAATGCTTGGTGGCTAAAGTGTTATTACTATATTATTATTATTTATCTCGTAGCCGGCGATTGGGGAGAGGGTCGCCCTCGCAGCCAATACGCTGTGTGGGTGCCGCTGGACTCGTACTCCATTCACCATTCGCTTCCATTCTTGACCATTTTCTGCCACGTCTCGAGCATCCCTAGCCGATAATCGTTGATTCCTAAGGTCGTCTTTGATGTTTTTTCGCCAGGATTTCTTCGGTGCCGATCGCTGAATTCTCCATTCTGTCGGACGGTCTCGCCAAAGAAGTTTACGTGGCAAGCGATTATCGTTCATTCGGCAAACATGGCTAAAGTGTTGATGATTTGTCCTTGTAATTGTGTAAATTATCTCTTTGCATTTCTCTTATACGTTATTTTTGTGTTTTCTTTCGTTTTCTCTTTTATTTTTATGTGTATTTTAATATTTTCTAACGTTTCTATTACAATAGAAACAATGTTTGTTTGCTTAACTGTATGTATGACTTGTATACCAGTATACCAATAAAGTCATTCTGAATCTGAATCTATAAATAGGCGTCAGGTCGTTCTGTCTCCCATAGTGAACAGGAAAGACTTAGCGAACAAAACCAATCCACTGTCTCACTACATCGGCAAACCGTTACGAGAACAAAGCCTTATCGCGATGCACCGGGAAGAGGACCCAGCGGACTAACCAAATCTAATAGTGAGGGTGCGAGGCCGCCCGCTGGGTTCACTTCCCTGTGCCTCACGATAAGGCATTGGGCTCTCACAGGCCTGTTGGCTTAGTTAGACGTTGGACTGTGTTGTTCTTAAATCTCCGTGTTCACCCCACAGTTGAAAGAATGACCTAATATCGTTATAACTTCCTGGTGTGGCGGGTTCGCCCATAAAGGTTGACAACTCTCAATTAAACTTACGGTATCGTGTGTGCGTAGCCTCTGAACAACGTCCAGGTTGCAGGTGCAGTACCGCCTGGCGAAAGCCTCCACTAGCCTTTCTATTTTCTGCGCTTCTCCCGGCAGTCGGAAATGAGCTTGATAGCGACGAAGAGCTACATCCACCTGCATACCGGAAAGCTCCAACTCCGAAACGAAACATCTGCAAAAACGAAACATTGCTTTGCATATTAACAAGAATTTTCGCTAACTGCTCATCGACTTTACTTATGAAATGAATATTCAGATGAAATATGTCCCTGGCTACTTGCCGGGAAAGTCTCGGGATGACACAACCGATTTTTTATTTGGTTTACAGGTCCCAATACATAATAGTATGCGATTTAATGTTCTAAAAAACTAATAGATGGCATTCTTATCTCTCTGTATTATTTCTGTTACGTAATCAGACTATATTAAATTGCAATAGACGGCACTAATAATTGAATGTTATTATTTGTTATCACCGGTTAAACAATGGGTTTTTATAATCAATCAGTGCTTTATAAAAAAAACAATTATCAAATAGATTGCTATTAGTTTCGCCAGACAATGCTATAACAGCACCACCTGCATGTCGCCGGCGCAGAAGGATTGCAGAAACGTACTAATACCCTATATAATATATGATACTTAGAGGTACGGAATTCTCGTTTTTACGAATCAGATGCGAATTTATGCAAAATTTGTTGAAATTTGAAAAAATGCAAAAATACGCATCTGAAAAATAGTTTCACTTTTAACCTTGAAACAAAATACATTCATCGAAAACTTTTATTAGTGAACTTTCTCAAAATGAGCTGATTGATGGGTATACTCACTTTCATCTCCTAATGCACCAGTAAATAGGAATGAAGATGCCAATTTTAATAACATATTCTGGGGGTACTAAATGCTGATTTTCTACCTTTGCTGAAGAAGGATTACAGAGTTAGTTACTTCTACGCTGTTAGTTGAACAACGTAGAAGCAGAACGCTTCTTTATTAAATATAATGTTGCCGCTACGGTCAGAATGATTCTAAATGGTCAAATATTGGAAGTACAATAATGTTAGCTATTAATTAATATTAAATATAAATTATAGGTCTATTAAAAAGTTGTTTTATATGCAGTATATGCGAATTTTAGCAAAATTTCGATATTTTCAATTTTCATTTTGCAAAATTTCTGTTTTTTTGCGAAACTTCCGCACCGCTAATGATAATAGGTAAGACTCACTCTAAAACAGCCATATTGAAGGAGTTCTGCAGATTTCCAAGATATTCTCCGATCATCTGCTTACTGAGACCTTTCCTGGTGATGAGAAACCGTGCCACTCCTCTGGGAGAGTTCTCGAGGAAGCCTCTGGAGATGAGGTAAGCTATCCCACGCTCTGGTTTCTTGTTGAATAGGTTTAGCCCGACGCGGTACTGTCGTTTGCGAACTGTCTCCGACACCTAAAAAGAAAAGAATAGAATAGAATAGAATATTTTTATTGTGCTATAAAAACATTACCCAATTAATATTACACAGGTTTTACAAAAAAAGACATATTATGCTCAAATGGCGGACTTATCGCTAAGGCTATATCTTACAGTTACCCATTTGATAAACTAATCCTTAATTGTCACCTTACAATACACACAGAAGTAATAAAGCTAAATTTCAAATAAACTAATACAAATATATGTCAATAACTTATGCTAAGGTTGCCCAGGGAAGGATAAAAGAGAAGACATGACAGGACAGGATAAAACAGAGGACGGATAAACAGAAGAGAAAATTTAATGGTATATAAACTCTTGCTTTCTGCCATAGGGGACGTCCAAGTATTACGTAAGGCAATTTGGGGGGATGGGGGGAGTCTTGTAAAACGTTACGATGCTTTACAGCGGGAAGGGTGTTTGAAAATTGTGTTACGTAACATTGTTTTTTTTTATTTAAATAAAAAACTAGGGAATTATCAGTCTTATTTATAAACGTAACTTAAAATTTGCAATGCGTCTCAGACACAGCCGAGCGAAAATCGTGATTTATAAACGTTGCCTAACGCTAGGACACGGCTCAGTCGCATCCTATCTCAAACGTCACTTTGCGCACCGGTGGGACCGTGTTTAGCGAATTAAGTACAGGTTTTGTGGCTGTGTTACTCAATAAAATGGACGATTTATCGGTTTATTCGGTATTTTCTGATAATCTGCAGATGTTAGGACAGAAGCGGCCTACCAAAACATACAAAAAACATTTTGACCCGTTCACCGAGTTGACGGAAGACGAATTTCGATATAAGTATCGATTTTCTAAAGTGAACTTTATGAAAATAGGCATTAAACAGTATTAAAAATAAAACTAATCAGTCATACAAATTACTTTTTATTTCTTTCAAATTCCTGATCTAAAATGGCCATTCTTTTTAAATAAATCGCCTCGTTATGCCGCATCATCTGCTCACGTAAAGCAATTTTCGCTCATACAAAGCAATTTCCCGCTTCTCTCTATTCTCCAACTGTTTCTTTTGCAGAAGAAACAGCTTGCTATTGCGAATTGCACCTCAACATACGCAACCGACGACCGAAAAGATCTGACAGTTCGATGAGCGTTGTGTACGCAAAACGCGAAAATAGCCGGTTACATCACTGTATTGCCAGGATTAAATTGACCGCCTAGTGCTCAGACACAGCGGAGCTACGTAACGCTTATGTATCGTTTATAAATAAGCATCGTATGCGCTGTGTCCTAAGGAGATAAGTAGTGCGTAACTAAGACGGAGCTGAGACGTGTCCCAAGCAAATCTAATAAATAAGACTGAAAATCTATATAAAGGGGACTAAAATGTTGCATTTCAGTTTGGTTTCCGTTTCTAATTGCATTGCCTTAGGTTAAAATAAATATGTTATTTTATTTCAAGAGTTTATCAGTAAAAAAAAAAAAATAGGAGAATGCATGAGAAGAACAATGGTGGATGAAGCCAATGTATGTAAGGACAGGGCTAAGTAAGGAAAACGGCATAATTATTTTTAAGATTAGTAGTTAAAGTTTATTAGGACAAATTTGAGCCCATTTTAACATATTTCAAACTTAAGCAAATGTTTATTACATTATGTGTGATTGTTTATTAACCCTTCAGGCCTCGGGCCCTCAGCCGATTGACAAGTTGATGTCCCAAAAATTTTAGTAAAAATTAGTAAAAAAATTGAATTGACACTGTCTCACCAAAACATTAATTACTGCCGAACCACTGTACCCATAATTAAAATAAAACATATTAACATAATAAAACATAATAAAATAAAACAAATTAAATTAAAATTAAATTAAAACAGGGCCGTCACGCTGAATTGTGTTGTGGCCGATATCGGCCAATTGGGGCTCTAAGGGTTAAATAACAATATGAATAAATAAAATAAACAATATTGCGAGTTAAAAATCTCTTGATTTATTTATTATTAACACAAATGCGATTAAAGCAATAACAAAGGTAATTAGCAACTTTCCGGTACTTTGCACAACATAATTGTGACTTTTAGGTAAAAATGGTCACTTGGGTGTTATGTAACGTTAAGGGAGGGGGGGGAGTACAGAAAAACGTTACGGTGCGTTACATGGGGAGGGAGGGTCAACATCTTCAAAAATTGCTAATACTTGAACAGCACCCTCGCAGCGTTGCTTAATTAATCCAATGCGGTTTACAGATTAGAGGAAATCGAGGCATTGGACTTATCTTTTACATGTCAATAAACAACACTCAACAAATTCGAATATGGTCACATGACCAATCACAACTCTATGTAGAAAAAAAATGTGTACAAGATTACATAGCAAAAACGAAAGAAAAAGCAACGGCGTAAGGAAAAACGGTTACTATTTAATCGAGATTATGAAAACAAAAATCAGATTTGCATTTTAATATTGATTTGAAGATCCATTATTCACAACTTTTTGAAAAAAAAACACTCATGGTGGTTGTTCTTTAGATAACATCCCTACCTTAAAGTAAACATCTCTCTGTATAGTTCAGAGCCATCAAACTTGCACTGGTTAGGTGTCAGTCAGATGATGATAACTAAAAATTGCCCTCACCTTTAAAGCGTTGACATTAATATCGCCGATGGTATGAGAATGAGCTATGGAGTTTCTTCCATCAGTCCGGTGTACCGAGGAGTCGTCCCTGAGGATCTGCACTGCTGACTGGGAGACAGGAACGGCACAGCAGGGTACCAGCGGCTGTGGCTGCACCAGTTGGCTTCCATCCGCAGGATAGTAAGGAGGCTGCGTCGTGGCATTCTGACGCTTCCATACTGCATACCTATTTTAAAAAAATATTAAGGACATTAACCCGACTGATGTGAGCCGTCCATCATTGGATGCAAGCCTAAATACTTCGGAATGATAGCCGTCCAATAATGGATGCAACGCTCACCGTTTGCGAAAAAAATCATTAAAACTCCAAAAATGTTTATTTTCGCTTCCGAGAGTATTACATAACGGCGCAATGCCCAACTCTATTCGAATGCCGCGTTCGATGACCGTTCGGTCATGTTTTTTATTTACTACGGCTCAGTAATTACCGGTCTTGCCGTCGGGAAGTCGCCATTTTGTGCGCTCCGTTCTCGTGCTGTAGTGTAGTGAACAAAAATGTGTTTTAGTGCGTGTTATACTTCAATATACTTCAAAAACGTGAGTAATTTGCATTTTAAAAAGTTTTGAATGAGCATTTGTCATTTGAGATTGTCCATTTGCTGTTTTTCGTGTATTTTTAAGCAAGTTGCTTCGGCGAAAACATATGTGTCAGAATACGTGGCTCCGTAATTTTTATGAAATCTCCCGAAATATCGCGAAATATGATGTAATATTGTTTCAATTCGCTAATAAAATAGTTATTCTTTCATTTACATCGTAAGTAATTACATAATAAGCCGTATTTTTTTCATTACGAGTAGTTTCATAAAATGCCGTCGCACTTTGGAGTTTGTTTTGACAATTAGTATGAAAATATTACAATATTTTGAGTGCGATTTTCTATTGTTTTTCTATGAAATGTGACTCTTTGGAGTATAATAATTAGTTACTGGACATATAATAAGCATATAAATCAATATTCTCATATTCATTCATAATTATATAATTGTTTTACAAAATGAGATTTCAATATTCTATATACGAAATTTCAATGCGATCATTGCACAGTTATTCTTTTTATGATTGCTATAGTATTTACATAGTTATAGTACTTTTTGTGGCGGTAAAGCAGCATTTCAAAAGTGACTTTGCGATTTTCTTATTGTCATTCATCCAAATCAAGTGGGTCCCATTTACCAAGTTTATTGATCTTCCCCATTGCTCGTGAATGTCTGCTGATTGTTTCTTGTGTCACATATAATGCTTCTGCTAATTGCCGTTGAGTTTGAATTGGGTTATAATCTAATAATGCCTGCAATTGCTCGTCTTCGCATTTTCAAAATCTACCAGTGGGCTCACTGTCTTTCACATTGAAATCACCACTTTTAAATTGTCCAAACCATGTCTCACGCATTCTAATCGATGAAGCCGTTCACCATTTTTTTCTACCAGCAAACAATGACTTTCAATAGCCTTTTTCTTTTAATTAAATAAGATTACTAAACGATAAAACAAAGGGGCAAGTTTTTGGCGGAATCGACTTGTGTGTGTTTGTAGTTTAAATGTCAGACGAATAAAATGACGTATGTGTCAGATTAATACGCTGCATACTTTTCGCTAGCGCCATCTCTTAGTGTAACTGGAAAAAACTTATACATACACGTGGTAAGGTACTTGCATTATGAGAAAACATTTGTTACAAACAATAAAATACCTTCCTACACAGTTACCACGTTTGCATTAAGGGATAGGATAGGAGAAGAAACATTCTCAACATTTCCTAATCCTACCGTATCCGGCCGATGACAGTTTTGGAAAATGTTTACATAATTTGATTTTTATTTCGAACCTATCTCGCCCTTTAGTCACGATACATCGGTGAGATGGTATATAACAGGATTTCTGAATGAAAATACGACAAATAATTACTAGAATATTGATCAGACAAAGAAATATACAATCCTATCGTGTAAATTACACTTATAATATTTGCATTCTAGTTAAGTCTTCTTTTATTCGTGCTCATCTTTTCCTATAGCAAAATAAACTTAAGTATCGAGCGACATATTGATGTACATGCCCCTCATTAAACAATATTTTTACTATAAACATATTATGAACCCACATTTAAAGCGATTCTGTCAAACGCCCGTACAAAATGGCCGCTTTTGAAGGAGAAAGCGGGCTTTCACTGTAATTATTTAAAAGGATAGAAGTAAGCAGGAAAACATGTTGCGCAACCGTACATTTTTGTACATAAATATCTGTCCACAACGGTTTAACATATTACGCTAACGATACGGCACCGAAAGAAGAGGAAAATACGATACCTTTCCCCGTTGGCCTCGGCGTAGACGCCGGAGCCCGAGGCGGTCCGTTGGTGGTGATGGTGGTCCACGGAGCTGGAGTCGGAGCCGGAGCTCTGCACGGAGCTCATGGAGCCCAGCGCGTTGAGCTGCCCCCCGGAGCCGCTCTGCACGGGCGTCCCGCAGCAGTCGGCGCGCCGCAGCGACGACGGACTGTCCGAACTGCACGCCAAGAGACAAACGATGTAGAAAGTTGACAAGCAAACCGAAAGCTAGCATTGCACGTGTAAAAATGTACATACAAATGCAAAAATGCACATTGAAATGCCAGATGAGCGTAAAAATAATTTGTTAAGCCAAATTTCGCGATAAGCCCGCATTTAAACGTCATCTTTTATCGGTTCGTTTACACTGAAAGCGCTACCTTAAAGTAATACTGCTCGTGCGTTTAGGCACATCCGGCGGTACTTTCCTGGCCAACGCCTGCTGCGCCTGCAGAGCCGCCAGCTGCTGCTGCTGTCGCAGCGACGGCGAGTTCAGAGGTTTGCCGCCCGACGACAGCATGTTGCCGTAGATCGGACCTAAAAACGAAAAAAAGCAGTCGTTTGTCGCGAAATTTATTTTGCTTTCCTGGAATTTTTATCCACGGATAACGACGTTCAACAAGGATGAATCTGACCGTGCGATGTTACAAAATACCCGGATAAAAGATGATTTCACTAGTCAACACGGCGGGTGCTACGAAAAAGCACCAGGCTTGTTGGTATTATTACTGTGTTATTTGTTATTTGGGGCTTTTCTAAGGTCTTTATGAGGCTTGTAACATTGCGACCATTGCCGATCTATTGTGTTCGCCACCTGCTATAGTTCTGCGCTAAGCCTCGTGTCATTTAAGAACCGCAACATGCTTTTGGCGCCAGATTGTTTTACCTCCTCAGACTGAAGGTAACGACCACCCAAGAGGAAGTATCTTTTACGCATCAGCGAACCACACTCATACATGAGGTGCAGGGGAGTTTCCTCTGCCCCTTGGCAGGACCTGCACATTTTTGTGTCTCGGAGCTTGAGGTTGTACATGTGCTTGTTCAGACCACAATGCCCCCAGAGTGCCCTCACCAGTATGCGTAGATTGCTCCTATTTAGTGATAAGCCCTCACGGGCCGTCTTAGAGTTGTAAGCCTTAATTAGCGCTTTGGATTGATTCAACCCTGGCGTGTTGGTCCAGTGGTTGACGGATTGTCCTAACCACATTTTTTTTAAATTTAGGTTTGCAAGGCTTTTTGGTACGGCACAGCAAGGTTCAGGACCGTATAACGTTCCCTTTGCTCCCGTCTTAACAAGTTCGTCGGCTTTTTGATTTCCCTCGATTCCTGCATGGCCAGGAACCCATCTTAGAATCACCCTGTTCTTTTCGCCCATGGAATTCAGTAGTGGTATGCAGTATTGCACCAGCTTTGAATTATTGATATTCGAGGCTAGTGCCATAAGAGCTACCTTGCTATCCGATTGGATATAGATACGGTTGGTGTAGTTCTTAAGGAGTTTGATATCCGCACATTCAATAATGGCGTATACCTCCGCTTGGAATATGGAGGCGTATATGGAATGTGTTAGTCCCTAAGTCTCTGTGTTCACTCTATAGGACAACTTTTAGGCTCAACAGAAACTGACACATTCTGAAGAACGTGGGTGAGGCAACTTTTCGGGGCTGCTGAATGAAGGAGATAGCGGAGCGTGAGATCTGTACATGCTCAGTATTATTTGTAAGAGCAGAGAGGATTGTAGGAAATTACGCGATAGATATGGTGGAAATATGCGGGACGCAACCTCCGGGGATTCTGCAAATAGCATCTAGTGTGAGCTGGCTGCAGGGCCTGTAGGCATGACGGGGTATACAAGGGGTCACATTTAAAGGCTCCACATAGAGATCCAAGTGCAGGGGTCATACTACTGACAATCAAACCCAACCTCAATCATCATCATCATCAAGGCGCCTGTCTAAAATCTAATCTAAAACATGTTAAATGTTTGACAAACCTTTGTCTATGACTGACCCGCCAGATAAACTGTTAACCGAAGAATTATGGATCATTTCTCCGGAGCTGTTCCACATCATCATACTGGGATTCGGACTAGACATATTAGAACCTGTAAGGATATATACAAATAATATAGATTTTCTGTATTCAAAAAGATACTCGTTAATCTGATTGTCCAGCTTGTAAGAATTAATAATAACTCTTACTGTATACATTAGAATATTTTTTCAATATTCCTCATTACTTAGTTTTTTTTATATTGGTTCATACACATATTTACAATAACTTAAATGCCCGCCTTAGAACAGGTTATTGCCTAGTTAGGTGACATTACAATAGGATCACTAGCAACAGTTTTCTGGCATAACTTATGCTACTGGATTTTTGTCTATGACATTGTATATGTCCATTTACTGTAGATGATTGTGAATTACCAAATAAATAAAAAAATAAAATCATCCGAATCTAGCCGCTTATGGTAGTTTTTTCTGTGTATCAATTAAACCAAAACGGCTGCTAAGTTACAGTGCATTAAAATAATACAGTACAATAAATAGAGTACATAATAAGTACCTGAGTGATTCAAATGCATATGATGATGTAGCAAGGAGTCATTCTGTGATGAAGTGGATATGTTCGTCACCGAACCGCTAACAGAACAGCTACAAACCTGAAACCGAAATTTTATATAAGTATCCTTCAAAATCTAAATTGGTTCAATAAAGTCAGTAACCACCAAAGAAATAAAAACAAGCTTTCAGTTGCCAAGTTCCGATTAAAGAAGGTTGTAACTTCTTTTATGAGATAATGTGTGGTGTGGGTCGGTGCTAAAAGTACCATTTTAAATTTTTGATCAAAATGTCATCTTGTAGAGAAAAAAACTAATTTTAATGTAAAATCAGCCAAATCATAGCCATTATTTTTATTTTTTATTTTTATAGTGTTTTGGTCATTAGTGATTGTCCCACTTTATAGTAGCGTTGGCCATTAGAGATTATCTTATGATAATAAACCCGCCCATTGTGAAATTTCACAGTAGAAACAAACAAACCAAAGCGTGGAAGCAGATACTTACTCCGCTATCTCCGTCACTCCTGTTGGAACCGGTGAGCACTTGCTGTGAGTTATCCTTTAAGCTAGCACCTATCATATTCAGCTGGTTGGCTGACTGCTGCACTCTGGCTGCCATCAGCTCTATGTCGTTTTGAGCAGAATGAGACCTAAAGTTTAAAATTGTCTACTATCAGAATCGATTTTCTCCCCAAAATAGTGATTAAAATCAATTGAAAAGAACTTACATCATACTGATGTCAATATCATGTCGTTCCCGAAGTGACATTGAGCGAATCGGCCTAGTTATTGAAAGCTTATCGGATAAACTAACGGGACTCTTCTGCAGAAGAGAGTTGCCGTATACGTCGTTACCTGCAAATGTGAAATAATACAAAATTTTAACAAAAAAAAAACCGGCTTCAAATTTCTTTAAAAGTGCATCAGCCATTACATGGTGAAACTTAGAACGGGCTATCATAGTTTAATGAGTATACAAAATTTTGTGTCTGTGGTGTTGACCGTTGAGGAGTTCCCTCCTTGAAAGCCAACCCTGGGTGCTGCATGTTTTTTGCCTTTAGACCCATCCCGCACAAACTGTATTGGGGGTTTGGAGGATACTGTCAAACGCTTGTTGGCACGAGCCACTGAGAGGCTAATTACCTCGCGAATAAAAGCAAGAACTTTGTCATGGCGGTAAGTATACCGTCCTTGATCTAAGGCCACCTTACAGCCAGCTAGAATATATCTAGCTGTGCAAGGGGTATTGCTACAAAGGGGACATGAACTATCCTCGGCATAGCTCCAACGAGCGAGGTTACTGGGGACTGGAAGTGTATGCTGAAAGGCATTCAAATAATGCAATTCTGGCTGATTCCAGTAAGGAACTTTTTGTGGAAGTCTACGCGGGCTTGTAGATCATTTGAATCACTATGGCCACTTTTTACATGCTTCAATATTGCCGGATCTTTGGAATTGCACAGAATCGAATTTTTGGTTATTCTGGAGTTGGCGTAGAGCAGAGAGGGCAGTTTTAGCGCTAGCCCAAAATTTTGTTTGGACCTGAAGAGAGTCGAGGGGTCAGCTGGTTTGGGTAAGGACAGCCAGGATTTTAACCTAGCTGTCACCAGCGCATCTAGACGGGACAGTTGGGTTTTGGTAAAATCGTAAATAAGAAAGGGCCATGACAAATGTGACGTTAGATAATTGTCATAGATCCAGGCCTTACGAGGGCCAGAAATTAGCAAGGCATCTATTTTTGCCAGGCAACTTTTGAAATGCTCTATAACATGATCGCCAAAGAAGTAATTTCCCTGATGGGTGATTTTTCTGCCGAGGAATTTGAAATGATTGTTTGGGTCTATAAGGGAGATATTAGAGCCGTTATAGAGCAATTTGGGGTCATAGGATGTAAATTTTGTGTCTAAATACAATAGTTCACTTTCCGTAACGGCAGTCGTGTTTTTTATTCTTTTTAATATATTTACTTTGAAATTGATTGACAGAGCTTACACTAATCACTTCAAATGGTAGTTTATTCCACATGCTCACCACTCTATTTTGCAGAACGTTCCTAAGATTTAAAATTTTGCATGGTTGAGTTATTTGCTGTTTTGTGTCCATTTGTGTCGACGTTGAATTTGTAAATATTGTCTAGCTCAGGTACATCGTAATAATTTGTGACGATTTTATACCTCTATCGGGTCCTCTTTGTTTAAGAGTAGTCAGTCCAAGTAAATCCAAGTGAGGCGACCATTTAAAGTTATCAACACTTTAACAGCGGCCGATTTTTATAGCGCATGTTTACATTGCCCGCGGGCGTTTTTTTGCATTATTGTAACGGCTATAAAAAAATTACCTGATTAGGTAAAGAAACAACTTGTTTGTATCAATTAGACTATATTTTATATCTTCCGGATAAAAAATAAAACTAAAACAAATATTATGACAAGTAATGAAAGTATTTAATTAAAGGGCATTTTTGTGAAATAAAAAAAAGTTGTACATGAAGTAATCATATAAATCATTTTGTATCACGTACTGAGTACGTGCTCCGCTGTTAAAGTGTTAATGCAAGCTCTGTCAATCAATTTAAAAACAGACTGGATTTATACTTAAACACTTGTTAATATTGTTTATGACTAGCTTTCCAGGATCTGATCTGGAAGTATTAGCAAAGCTGCTTGTCCAGACTAAATAATAACAACAATGTTTATCAGTCTCTATCTGTAAAATGCTAATCAATCAGACACAAGTGTAACCTATTTGTATCGAAGATGTGTTATCTGAATAATTATGAAAATAAGAGGCCATCAACATATTACTTAATCACGGAGGGGGAGGGGTGGGTTAGAGCTGAGGCTTACGCTTAATTATGTGGGGGAGGAGGGGGTGCCTGTCCAGATTACGTATTCAACTTTGGTCACCGCATAGCAATATTTTTGGTCTAAACTTGCACGGAAATAGCGCAGTGCCGCGCCGAAGATAACCCGCACGCGCAATGTGCTATACTCCATGCGCCCGTCTGCGATTGAGTCGCCCGGCTGGCAAGCCGGTGGCCGCTCTGCGTCGCGGCAGCACGGCGAACTGCAACTCTGGACTAGCGCACCGCTGCACGCTCCAGCTCCATCGCGGAAAGATTAACGTGCTTGTGTGGCGCATCAACTAGTAGGGCGGTGTCGACTACAATGGGCGAACCCGTCACCCCAGACTGGTATAACGATATGGATCGTTCTTTCAGCTGTGAGATGAGCGTAGAAGACTTAGGGACAAGACAATCTACTGTCTAGTTCACCAACATACGGCGAGGCACCGGGAAAAGTACTCAGCGGGCAGCCTCACCCCCTAACTACCAGTTTTGGCAGGATATCTCCGTCTGGAATTAACCTTCAGGATACCTTCGTCCTCCCGACTGGTTACGGGTCCAAAATCGCTTACGCAACCTCTACCTGTTGTATTACAGTGTTAATTCAGTTAGAATTCATCGTGGACCTGAGCGTTCTTTGCCCGTAGTGCCACACGGGATCGAGTGACCCAAGGTCATATCGAGAGTGGCATGACAACAGGTCAACATCCACCCCCGCTGCTTAGAAAACAGTGTATTTCCATAGTCTCCAGACCCCTTCAGCAATTAGTCAGAATGCACAACCGATTGACTTCGCCGACCAGTGCGAAAACCCTCCAGTGGCGCAGTGATGCAATCCCGCCGGGAGAAACCGGTCTACCAGCTCTGAGGCCTGAGACACGAGGAGGCTTCTGAATAGGAGCTGAATCGTGAGTTGAGCCGATTCGAGAACAAAATGGCCCCTGTGGCCCAAGCTGCACGAAACCGTTCACTACCAAACGCTTTGGCGCATTAACTATGGCGGATTTTCACATGGAGTTTCTTAGTACATAGGTACGCCAAAGCGTTTCAAACTCCTCTCGGGACCGGAGGCTGAACGGCGGGCCGACGAGGAGTGGGGGCAGTTTAAAAAGAAATACAAAAAGTGTACAACGGATATGGAGTTCTGTCTCATTGTGGAAGCCTTCAAACACTTTACAAACGCTGGGTTCACGATTCTTCACATTTTCCACAAATGTGGTTGTTTACGTAAGGGGGGGGGGGTCAGGCCGCTGATTACATCTGTTGACATGAAGGAGGAGGGGTCAAAAATCCCAAAAGCGTGATTACGTAATATGTGGACGGCCCGGCCCTTAAAAAGAAGAAGAATAAGATGTTAACATTTTATTTAAATATCCTTTAATCATTCACTCACTTTGTCCATCAGCGTGCTGCCGTCTCGAGTTACTGTCAGCTGCTTTCGCCATCGCGGTGATCGCTGAGAATTTCTTAAGGAGCTGTCTCCGGCGAAACGCCCTCTGGATGGTGGTCGCAGCTCTCCTCGCCCTTAACCCTCCGTATCGTCGCTCCAGGATTTCCACTTGCTTATCGAGGAGGTCTTGGGACATTTCATATCGGCTGTAAATATAGTGAAACTCTGATGATAATGATCCCGATAAAGAGATTGAAATGACTGTCAAAACTATGTGACGGTACAACGAGGGTTTCTGGTGCGGTGGAATTGTTTGATAATTTTCTTTTATTTATACAGGGTGAAATAAAAATGCATAGTTCAATACTAACAGCTGACAAAGAGCAACTTTCATGATTAACACATTCCATGCCAAAGCAAAAACACATTTTTTTTAAATGTTTGAAGAACACTACTTAGCACTTTTTTTTCTCCACCTTTTTCCTAAACAACATGGGGTATAGAGATTACAGTAGACATTTTAAATATTTTTAGCCACATTTCTACTATAACAATTTATATTTTAGGTTTGTGATTTTTTGTATTATTTGTTGTGTGGGGCTTTTCTAAGGTCTTTATGAGCCTTGTAACACTGCGACCATTGCTGATCTATTGTGTTCGCCACCTACTATATTTTTGCGCTAAGCCTCGTGTCATTTAAGAACCGCAACAGGCTTTTGGCGCCAAAAACCTCCTCAGGTTGGAGGTAAAGACCCCCCCCCACCCAAGTGGGTGTATCTTTTGCTCATCAGCGAGCCACACTTGCACATGAGGTGCCACAATGCCCCGTGAGCGCCCTCACCAGTATGTGTAGATTGTTCCTATTTAGCGATAAGGCCTTTAAGGCAGTCTTACGGTCGTAAGCCTTAATTAGCGCCTTGGAATGATTCAACCCTGGCGTGTTGTTCCAGTGGATGACGGATTGTTCTAAACATATTAGGGTTTGGCATAGTGTAACAATAATCACTTTTTGTGCATCTGTTTTTTTTGGTTTTTATGATTATTCCGTTGGTCTGTCGGAATAGTGATGCTTTCTTTAATGCAAAATTTCTAACCTAGAAAAACATTTGACAGTTGATAACATCTGATGTGTAGTGTAGTGTATTCCTGGTAACCAGCTAAGCGTCATTTCAGTTTCCGATGGTGGATTGACATCTCGAGAATCCCAATTCTACACAATTTTTTCATCGGCACTTTCTATAAATGCTTCATTGCAACCAAGAACTCGAGGGAATTTATTTCCCCGCATGAATTGACACATCGAAACCAATTTTAATCACATCGACCACGCTTTCATTGCTGTTTTGTGGATTTTTTAAAATGCTCTGTTGCAAGTGAGAAAACCAAACCTAGAATACATACTATTACCACAGTATACCGAGACAACAGACGCTCTCTCTTGAGTGACAGGGTATTGCGGGAAGAGGGTGCGAGAAATGTGGGCAGAGGGGTACGTCTCGGCGAATGCCTTTGGTTAGCGTTACGCGCAGGTAAAAGACTGACTTTTTCAAACGTTTGCATATCCACGTGGGTCGAGTAGCAGACATCTGGCGGCCATATCCGAGCCCTTAAGACTCGTGATGTATTTGCTTCGATTTCAATTTTGTTCTAAGAGAAGCTACTGTCTGGTATACTGTGCTAATAATGCTGAAATATGTTCTTTTATTTGTGGAGACTTGCCGTTTGGCAAATCGAGTAGAGAGTTTCGGTAACATATCCTTGAGAATTCAAATATTGTAAGTATATGTTTTTTTTTTTTTACAAATTTAGTTTCAGCAATAAATCTATAAAACATAGTGGCGCTCAATTCTTTAAAATCAGTTAAAGACAAATTCTGTTTTTCTTTTGTTTACATCCCTTTATAATAAGTAAAATCATTGACTTACATGGCACAGAATGCGTTAAATTGAAAATACATTAGTCTGTAATCATAAAAATAAGCACATCCATTCCACCCTATGAATCATTTACCTTATTAAAACTAGAAAAGGTGTACAGAACAATGACGATCACGAAATATTTCATGTAGTACAAAATAAGTAGATACAATTACATGTACATTATATGTATATCGTGCAATGAATTTCCCAAAAAGACAGTGTCGACAAAATGGTAATAAGTGATTGGAAAAATACTTGATGACAGGGATAGTCACTGGATGATAAAATCATTCCATTCATTAATGATCCATGTAAAAATCATTTATATGATGATCAGTGATAAGTGCAGGTGATTAATGCAAGTGTTTAGTGATTACTATATATTCTGCTTAGGTGGTCTAATCACAACAATTCTGGCACTAAAAACATATGAACTAGAAGCTGATGCAATACGAAGAATAGGAAGAATGAGGCAAAGAAGAACATGGAGCCAGGAAGTAGATGTCTCGAGATGAAAAATAAAGTGTAACGCAAAAGTCAGAGAGCTAACACAGTTTACTACTGCCTGAATACAACTTCTCAACACCCCTTCAGCACAATCATCACAACCAAAAAAGGCCGGGACCAAAACCGTAACAAACGGATGAGGGAACGGAAGCTAAAATCAAAGCACCAAGGCATAAAAAATCAATTGCTGTAAGAAAACATGGAACAGTATTTCAATCCGAAGTATATGCCATTATTAAGTGCATGCATGAAACCTGAAGAATAAATACAGCATCCAGACTATATACATACGCACAGATAGCCAAGCGGCTCTGAAAGCACCAAACACATTAAAACTAGTCTGGGATACTCTCATTGAACTGTCTTCTATAAGCATGGTAACTCTCGAAGGGTACCTGAATACAGCAATATATAAGGAAATCAGGAAGCAGATGCCCTGGCCATAGAAGGATCTTCAAAACCCATCCTGGGACCTTAAACGGCCATAGGAATATCAGACTGTTTCCTAAAATTGGCCAGCAAAAAGTGGCTAGATAGAGAACAGGAAATCTACTAAACGGATGCGTCCGGAAAAAGACAATCTAAACAACACATAAAGCTACCCTTCACAAATATATCTAAAGCACTGTACAAACTGGGACAACTAAGGGGTTGCCCCCAAACTGTGTAAACCCCCAATAAACCCCCCAGTGTAATCACTAATGACAGAATACATTGCCTTCAAAAAACACATCACAACGATCAGAAAGAGCCAATCTTTAGCCAACTCAAGGCTAAAACTATTAGGAGTCTTTATAAAAAGATTTAAAAACGAATTTACCGAGTGAATCTTGTAGCACCCAATGTTACAACCGCCATTGTCCAGAGTAGACTGAAGCGCCGTCAATCTGTTTTGAAGTTAGGTTAGGAGTCCCTTAACCGAATCTTAATGCATTGCTTAGGGCGCTAAATTGTAATTCCAGGTTACTACTCTGTCTCTATGAGGAGAGTGGACTACTGGGCCCTTAAGCGTAAGACCACCAAAAGCGTCTTATAGCCCGGACACCTGAGACCGTACAATGAGACTCTTCTCTTGAGACTCTTCAGACGCTGCAGTCATCAGGCTGCGGCTACACCAACAGTCTAGGAGACAAACCCTAAGAGACAAATAGGAGAAGAAGAAGCAAGGGACGAAGGCGAAAGAACACTTCTAAAACAAGGATATACAATGGTGGAACTCGGCGGGACGAAAGGAGCACCTATAAGAGAAGGAAGAAGACAAGGAACATTATTCTTCCTAGTTAAACCAAGGATGCGAATTCAAATCGCTCAAATACGGCCTTCAATGTACCAGGGAATAGGATAGATCCACAGTCATGGTCACCTAAGTCTGATATCTGATAGTGCTGTTTGACCTGTTTAAAGAACATTAGTAAATGAAGACCACAGAAAACAGATACAAACACTAATCCAGTAAACAACATCTAGCATGAAAAAGACAAAACCTGAAGTAACAATGAACGACCGACGATATTATAGCAATGACGATGAAAGGTTGAAATTCGGAAACAGGAATCCTGAAAGATATAATTATCAATAAGGAAAATCATAGAAAAGTACACCTACACCTGAAGAACAAGCATCTAAGATGATACGTACGGATGGAAAGCTGGAACAAGAAAGTTTGGAGCTTTCGAAATGTAGATCTATCGGAGAATTTAAAAAAAATTGTGTGACCACCCCATTTTCAAATTCATATGAATAGCCAGCAGGACAGCCAACGATAACTACAGAAAGCACTTACGTAAATGTACCAACTAAACACTTTTTGATGCTACTTGCACTATTCATCAATCAAAATATAAATAGAATTCCTTGCTAAATAAGATATGGAGTTTAGTGAGGGTTGTTAATAATTAGTAGAACAAGCAAAACATGAAATCAACTTTGATTAAGGATTTTGGTTCCCATTTTTTAACAGACAATTTAACTGCATTGATTATATAGATTATTAGATTGCTCTTATGCTATACTACGCTTTGGCAGCTAGGGTTTTTTCTATGAAACGCAAAGTGTAGATGACTCTCATAGTTACAAAGATTGATTAATCGTCTCTTATGTTCAGTAGCCCAATATTGGCATTCTAAACACGCCTATACGGTATCCTAACTCAAAATAAAATAATAATACAGTATTTTTTTTTAAATTATTATTATTTTAATATTATTTAGAGAAAAAATATAAAAACAAATTCTGCTTGTGGGCCAGATATGATAAGGCCAAAATCCTTAAAAAATATGCTGAATATTTAGTAACTCCGCTTACCCATTTATTTAACTGTAGTTTAGCTAGTGGCATATTCCCAAGCAAATTCAAAGAAGCAAATGTTACACCCATTTTTAAAGCTGGACTGAAGTCTGATCCCTCAAATTATCGACCGATATCAGTACTTAATGTTTTAGCCAAAATTTTGGAAAAAATAGTGAATAAACAACTCTGTACTCACCTAGAATCCAACCACATGCTATCCAAAAACCAATACGGCTTCAGATCCAAAATGGGAACACAAGATGCAATACTAAAAATGACAGGGCATATCACTAGGTATGTAGACGCCAACAAAAAGTGTATTACTGTATTTCTTGACCTTGCAAAAGCCTTTGATACAATATCCCATGAAATACTCCTAATGAAACTTGGGAAATATGGTATTACGGGTATCGAACTAAACTGGTTTCGCAGTTATATTGGATCTCGAAAACAGCGTACCCGGATAGGCGATTCTTTAAGTAATAGTCTTTTCAATAATCATGGGGTCCCACAAGGAAGTACTCTTGGGCCGACTCTCTTCCTACTTTACATAAATGGGCTTTGTGAAATGGATGTTGGTGCAGATATAATATCCTACGCTGACGATACTGCCCTCATATTCGAATCGAATAGTTGGGAAAGTGTATATAACAAGGCAGCTGTCGCGATGAAAAGTGTTAAGGGCTGGCTTGATTATAATCTGTTAACGCTGAACGTGGATAAAACTAAGCTTGTAGCCTTCAGCATAGATGCTCGTCAGCAACCTCCACAAAATTATAACCTAGTCCTACACGAATGCGACAGTCTTGATTGTAACTGTGTACAAATTGAGCGTGTGCCTTTTGTAAAGTACCTAGGTGTTCATGTCGATAAACATCTCCGGTGGCAAATACATATCGGAAAGGTCGCCGAAAAAGTCCGTAAATTAATATATATTTTCAGGAGTATCAGAAATGTCCTTGATATAAAAACTCTGAGATCCATATATTGTGCTTTGGCACAGTCACTTATGATGTATGGCAATATCGGTTGGGGCGGTGCGGCTAAACTGCACCTAGACCCACTAGTAAAAGCTCAAAAAGCGGTAGTGAGAGTTATAAACAGAAAACCGTATCGCTACCCATCCGATTTACTTTTCAATGACTTCCAGATACTTGATATCAGACAGCTGTACATAAAATCGATTGTCACTTATTTTCACCACGACACAGATCGGCATTCCAGCCGAGATCACAAACACGACACAAGAAAAAAGCAAACCCAGAAGCAAATTCGGACGAACACAAGGTTTGCCCAGAGACATTATTTGTTTCTGGCCCCTCGAATGTATGATGCATTCCTTGCGACACTCACCGAAGGGCAGAAGCTGAGAACCAGTACCGCTTTCAAAGCTGAGGTCACAAAATGGTTACGTGGAAAAAGTAGAGGCGAATGCGAAAGGCAGCTCATGGAAATTGTGTCTTAAAATAATAAAAAAGAATTTTTTTGCAATGATTTATTTTTGTTTATTTATATATTATTATGTAAGTATATATACAGTATATATTGAATATAGGTAGATACATTTTGTATATATGTATGTGTGTGTATGTGTATATATATATTTTATATGTATAAGTGTGTATTTATATATAAATATATCTATATATTATAATGCCTATGTAGGTAATTACCCTTTTATCCTTTTAACTAATATTAGATGTCTTTTTCTTCAAATTTTCTTAATTATGTTGCTAAATTTTTTTATTTTAACCGAAAATTTATAAAAAATTGTACTATGTAACAAATATAAGTGTGGTATCACTCCAGAACAGACTGTAGTCTAGTGGAGCTGATAAAATCCATCAAATCTGTACTTTCTTTGCTTCACAAACAATGACTAAGTATTTGCTCTTTTTTACACTGTGTTATTTGTGTCAACATTGTAAATTTTTATTTTGGATTTAAATAAATAAAAAAAATAAAAAAAAAAAATTATGTCAATTTTAATTAAATATACAGATTTTAATACATAATAATTAGGTGCTTAAATATTCAAATAGTTTAATAGAAGGCATTATTTGTGCGATGTAATCAGCATAATATAGAAAAATGTTGGCATTAATAATTGAATGGCACTGGCTATTAAAAAAAAAAGATGGCTCTAATAATTAAAAAGTAATTATTGTAATCATTGGTTTTATAGTAACTCGGGCTTTATAAAAAAAAACATTCATTGGGCGCCATTGCGTTTCTCTTAAACTAAAATCGGAAATTTGTTCGTGTAAACGAGACAGAGCAGAACAACAGAGCGAAATGTGAAATGAACGGTTGTCTCTTTTACGGATTAAAACTACCCCATAGAGCAGCTAAATCTAACACCGCACGAAATTATCTCGAAGTTATTGATGCGGGAAAATCGACGGCATTTCATTTCATATTCCATTCTAACAAATTGCTCTGTCTCGTTCGGTTGAACTAAGTTCCTATTTTCACGAAGTTAGTTCACGAAGAAACGCAATCAGGCCCATTATCAATGTTATTATAGATGGTCAAATAAATTGCTTTCACTGAACAATGCTATCAGCGCCACCTGCATGTCGCCGGCGCGGAAGTTGCCAAAACGTACTATGGCACTAGAGTTATCAACTGCAACGGGCGAGCCCGTCACCTCACGAAGTTTTAACGATTAGTCGTTCTGTCTCCCTGAAGTGAGCGCAGAAGACTTGGACAAAAACAGTCCACCGTCAAGCTCCGCCACATGCCCGTAAGAGACCAACGCCTTAACCGCGAGATAGCCAGGAGTGTTACCCAGCGGGCTTACACTCACG
Organism: Micropterix aruncella; assembly: GCA_944548615.1. Classification (NCBI taxonomy): domain Eukaryota; kingdom Metazoa; phylum Arthropoda; class Insecta; order Lepidoptera; family Micropterigidae; genus Micropterix; species Micropterix aruncella. The sequence continues at coordinate 15,721,767 of OX155976.1, forward strand.
CCCTTACTTCCGATTGCGACTAGATTACTCCAGTCTCTCGATTGGTTACGAGTTCGAGGTCACTTGCGCGGTCCTCTCCCTTACGAAGCGGTGTATACCGAATCTATCGCAGACCACGACATCCTTTGCCCGGCTGTTCACCCAGGATCGGGTAGCAGAAGGTCGTTTCAAGAGCAGTCGCCGTAAGGTCCGCAACCACCCCGCTCTATAGGAAACAGTACTGCTTCCAGACTCCCCCGACTGTTAGTCAGAGTGCACAGTCGATTGGCTTACGCCGCACGGTGCGCAGACCGTCCAGGAGCGCCAGAAGGTTGATTCCTAGGGTAAACTAGCCCTAAGGCCAGAGTCCTGCACGGGCTCGCACTTCATGCATGGAGGCCGCCGGATGGGTATTGACCCGTGAGTGCGACCAACCCTGAACAGAATGGGTCTTCGCGGCCAACTCAGCAAGGGCCTATTAGATCCCATAGTACTATGGCAGTACTATGGCACTGAGCAATCTAATACCCCATATAATCAATGATAAACGGTAGCTTCCTTTTCCTTAGTCTTAGGCCTGTTTCAGAGTCGACGGTTGGCCGATTGCGAGCGCGTGTCTTGTGTCGGTTTATTTGAGGTGCTAAGCACTTTTAGAGTCAGTTCGTGCGGCAGGTCACATGGTGAACCAGCAATATGCCACAAGGGACGCTCGCATGTGGGCTATTTGCTACATAGGATGATTTTAAAAGTTCAGAACGGCCGCACACGCCAAAATGCCATATTGATTTAGTAATTCTTGCACCTTACAGCAACAAAATACTAAAAAACTGCTCACATTTTCATATCCTTTAACCCTAATTATTTTTGCCAAAACTTCTATACTTCAGCTAAATTTAGGATTTATACTTTCGCTTGGTGAATTTAACTACGTTGTTTGTTATTTTTTTTAGTATAGCTTTTTCGACATACCTACTATAACTAATCATGAAGCCATCGGTTGGCAACTCAGAATTTTGAATGTGGATCTCCTGCGAAGATACGCATTCAGAAGAATGCGTTAACAAAGTTTCAAGTAAAAATAGCAGAATCCCATTGGGTCCCAGAAAATGTCCCCTTAAATTATGGAAAAATAGGCAATTTTTGCATTCATTTATTTTATTCATTTTTTATTTTAAAGTCACTATCAAACGCTACATTATAGACGATAACCAATGGCGAAACATTAACTTAGTGAATCATTCGTAGCTAAAGATAGATTAGCCTATTTTTACTTTCGCTATAGTCCTTGCTAGACTTACAAAAGAAATGTTTATGAGAAAAATGTAGATAGGCCCGATTGCGTTTCTTCTAGAACTACAATCGGAATTAGTTTATGCGAGCGAGACAGGCCAATACGTTAAAGCAGTAAATGAAATGAAAGATTGTCCATATTTAAGCATAAAACAACCAATGGATGAAATGTTTTCAAAGTAATTTAGATGATTTTGGAGAAGATACGATCGTTCATTTTACATTCCACTCTATTGTACTGTCTCGTTTCCATGAAGTATTTGCCAATATTAGTTCAAGAAGAAACGCAATCGAGCGAGTTATCTTCTTTATGTTCATCATAAACATTTTTGTCGTAAGATCAACTGTTTTTACAGAAGTGTAAAAAAATAGTATTATGATGGGCCCGACTCCAGTCGGTGAATTCCGTGGGAACTCCGTTTGTATTTATTATTATATACCATAAATAAATGTGATTTATGAAAGGAAACAGAAATATCATTTTTAATAGTTACAATACTATACGTAGGAGGTGTCGATATATAACAAAAATGCCCCATTTTTACTGCACTATATGAAAATATAAAAATATCTCGTACAGGAACCAAAATCAAAAATCGCAATCGAGTATTTGGATGAGAGAGAAGGGTTAGTGAGAGAGAGAGAAAGCTGGTAAGATGTTAGTGTTTGCTAGCTTGTGCACTAACCCCCTTATCATTTTGCCTCTTTTCTGCGGAATTGACGAATCTTTCTGTTCGTTCGGTCGCATGGCCACGTCCGTACCCCTCCTGCACCCGATAAAAATAAACAGAAAGCAGAAATAAAGAAAACATATACATAAGACGAAACAAAATACACAGCACCAATATAAAATATTTTATATATATATTTACAATATACAATAAACATATGAAGCGGTGTGTGTTAAAATTAAATGAAAATTGAATGAAATTAAAATTAAATGAAAATATATTCCTATGTAACATATATTATATATGATTATATATAATCATATATAATATAACATGTATCATATATTATATAAATATATTATGATTATTAATCGACACTAATAAAATTGTAAACTCCTTTAGACACTCTGCATGATTAGTGGTGTGATATTTTACTACAGTTTTATTGGGAATATATTTTGTTTAACAATATTTTCTTCTTCTGAAATACAGCAGTGCATTTTTAACACTGTCGACAGAATTGGTCCATGTTTTTCCATTTTTAACGTCCGTTGACAGGGTACCCCTAACAATGAAGACTAAAATAAATAAAAACACCATAGTTTAATTTTTTAAATCGTAACAGAGGGAGAAACAACTGAATAGAAATGGAAAGTTACGCAGCAAAGACACAAACCCCAATCACTCGCTATATATATCCTTCTAGCCGTGTTCGGCCATAGCGCCTGCATTGTAGATTCTAGTGACTTCATTGTTGGGGGTTTTGCTGGTGTGCCCTCAGGTGACTGATGTAGCCGATCTTGGCTGGGAATGTGCGTGCACATTTGGCGCAAGTCAAGACACCATCGAAGTAATTATACTTTATGGCCGCCGGTGGTCGGGCCTTTAGCTCGTCGCACTTGGCATCTAAGTCGAGCAGCCTCTTCTTTTCAAAATCATCTACATTGCCCTGCACTAGCAGTCTCCATCCTGGGCGATTTTTCGCTTTATTCTCCCACTGAGAGGGCTCAATGTTGCACCTTTTCATATGCCTCTTCTGAGCATCCTTGTATCTGAGGAGCTGGCCGCCTTGTTTCCGCTTGCCGTTCTTTAGTTCAGAGTAAAAGATTCGCTTTGCCACTCTCTCATCAGGCATACGGGAGACATGTCCGCACCATCTCAGCTGTCGTCGCATCATGTATGCTTCTATTCCGCTGACTTTAGAACGTCGAAGAACTTCCGTGTTCCTCACACGGTCCGACCACTTGATGTTCATTAAGTCGCGTAGGCATCGCGTAGGCATTTCACTCGCTATCGCTGTATTGACAGTGCTGCAAATCCGTATGAACAGACATGGAGCATACAAATAAAACACCAATGTGTACATACAAAATATGATGATAGAAACGTATGCGTGAGCATAAGGCATCTCTAGTATGTGCCTCTAATAAAGTGGAGCGAACGCAGCCACGGTGCTTCTTTGATATCTTCTTCTCTTATGTGGCTCGAGCCGTCCCACAGGCATCCGTCCGGCATGACAGAATAAGACCGCGGATAACTGAGTATGCGAATTGTGTATAATTATAATAAAAATGTATATTTATCATGCAAAGTGTCCAAAAGTAGTTAAAACTCCTTAAAACCAATTAATTCACAACACAACTTCACTTTGCACTGTATTGATAACACCTCCTTCTCTTAGTAACACAATAGAAAATTCATTATTTTTAATTAGGTTTGTAAATAGATATTTTTAATTAATATTTATATCTGGTATTTTTCCAGTCATGCTACACAGCTCATGACAATTATCTTAAGAAAGAAAAAACATAATTTATAATTTGCCGCATAGCAATTTTAGAAAAGATTACATCTTATTTGAACCTAGCGAGTTATCGATACATATCTTAACAATATTATAAAACTGACTTAATGACTCTAATGTTTTAATGTTGCATACAATTGATGACATTACAATACAAACCGTTTTTGACCAGAATGCTAAATCGAAAGGCATCAAAATAAAATCATGGCATATCTGTCGTCTGTCTGAGTATCTGTATATTGTTCAAATCTCGAAGCTACTGGTCAGATATTGTTTGGGTGTCCCAAAATATAATTTCAGTATTTCTATCTATTATATATAGGCCAAGCTACATCAAGATATGGAATTTAAAATAAAATGTTCAAATAAAGACAAAGATAATTTAAAACTACAGTAGAACTCCAATTAACCGAATCAATTGGGACCGGACCCCGTTCGGATAATCGAAAATTCGGATAATTGGATTTTTGCCAAAAAAAGGGTCTATTTTAATTAATTACTGTATGTATGTTAAAAATGGGAGTAAAAACTATTATGTTTTTTGCTTTAAAGGATGAAAACCATGCTTTTCTGCTAAGATCTTAGCTTTTTCACAAAGAATCGGACCTGAAATTGGGTTTATTATAGGCGTTGCAGCAAAAACCACTTGAAAAGGGCATCTTCTAAATCTTTGTTTGTCGCTGCCTTCATTGATTTTCTTGCAGAACTTCCATCTTCGTTTTCAAGCACTGACATGTAGTTTAAAATTATAGGTTTGATCGTTCTGTCTTAATTTTTTTCTGGCTTTATTTCGGATAATCAGCGATTTGGATAGTCGGAGTACAGATAATTGGAAGTCTACTGTATAAATACAAAATTTATTATTGAAATTTTTTTAATTAAAATTAAATTAAAAAAATATATATCAAAAATTATCAGAAAGTCAAGAACATAACCTTTCATAGAAATCTAATATATAAAAATGAATCGCCGTGCGTTAGTCTTGCAAGATCTTGGAAATGACTCGACCGATTTGTTTTTTTTTTTTTTGTTTCGTTTGTCTTGATTCAGGGGTGGTTTACAAATAAAAATATTTAGGAAAAAACTCAAAGAAACAACTGTGAAAATAGAAAAAACCGAAATAGGTCATTTTGGGAAATAGGCCACTTTCAATAGATGGCGTTCGCGGCGATCCTATTGTTTGGATGGCGCATCCATAACTGTTAATTCCGTGCGATTGTGTAAAATTTCAAAAAGTCGAAAAGTCGAAAAAGTCAAGAGTCAAAAAGTCAAAAAAGTCGAAAAAGTCGGAAAAGTCGACAAAGCATTTATATTTCATCATATAAATTAAATACATTGAATTTATTTTAATTACAAACGACTTTCATTTAATCAGCAAACGAAACTCAAACCGTACATGATTCGGCCATATTATAGATTTCAATGAATTGGATTTGGAAGGTTGATTAGGATCAATAAACGCTTATGAAGATTTACAATCAAATCAATGTTAGGTGGTACGAAGTTCACCGGGTCATCTAGTGTAACATAAGAATGTCGTTAAATTAATTTACCTTAATTGTAAAAATAGTTTTCTCAAAATAATATTTCAAATAAAGACCCTTCCAGAAATCACCCAAACATATTTGAATCCATTTTTGCCAATACTCTCGCACGACAGAAACATTGTTCTCTGGGTTATGCTTTCTGCATGAAACATACATATATACATAGGTGAAATATTGTCTAAAATACCCAAGTCTTTTGTATTAAGTTTTTTTGCTATTAACTCTAAATTTAATGCTTTCAATTATATGTTGCGTTAAATTTCAAAATCTCGGTGGGGCATGTTTTGATTTTTGGCTGTGGCCCAACCAAAAATGTTAGATTAAGATATGATGGAGCCGTTATTCTCAATCCTACCTTCCGTTTGTATGCATGTTGAAGCCATCAGGTGGAGCGGTTATATAGAGAGGTGGCCCTCCGCCTGAGTCGGCCTGAGCGTTTCCATTACCAGATGATGCACCAACCATTGAGCCACCGACGGTCACCATATTACTACTAGTGTTAGAGTTGGACGAGCACGAGGAGTTTGAATGGTTGAGACCTGGAAAAAGAAGACAAAAGTCACCTAAAGCCATCATCATCATGAGCAGCCGGTAGACATCCACTGTTGGACATAGGCCTCCCCTATAGAATGCCATGACGAATGGTCTTGAGCCGCCTCCATCAACCTACTTCCTGCTACTGTGACAATATCATCGGTCTATCTTGTGGGAGGGCGCCCTACACTTCATCTGTCGGTTTGCGATCACCATTCGAGAACCTTTTTTCCCCAAAGGTTGTCGGTTTCCCTAACATTGCCATTTCAAGTGGCTAATTTTATGAGCTATGTCAGTGAAACTTCAAGCATAGCTCTCTCCATGGCTCGTTGTGAGACTTTAAGATTGTGTATGAGGCCAATAGTTAGCAAATAAGTCTCAGTGCCGTACGTCAATACTGGCGACAAGCACAAACTTTGTCTTGAGGCTCTGTGGTATTTGTGACGAGAAGATATGGTGTAGTTTCCCGAACGCTGCCCATCCGAGTTGGAATCGTCGACAGACCTTCTTGTTGATGTTTGGTTTGCCTAGTTGGATCGTCTGACCCAAATAAACATACTGGAGTCAGCTTTAATAATGTCGTTCCCAAAGTCAGTGTAACATTTTTCATAATTTAGATTTAATTCAGAAAACAAGAATATAATCTTTTACTGTTGCCACCTAGAAGGAGAAATAAAAATTAAAACCGACTGTATTTGAGAGCCACTTTTATCTTCCTCTTCTATCTGACTTCTTAGCTGATAATAAATACCAAATTTACCGACCGAAGTCGGGCCCATAGTAACATTATCATTACACTTCTGACTGACATTTAATTTCTTAGTTTGTTTCGGCAATGGCTTGCAAAGGCTTGAGAACCAGAGAAAGACATGCACCATTATGCTCTCAGCGAAATCTATTACTGGCTATACCTCAGCATTCATCAACTTTCATATTCAGATCTATCACAGTGCAGGCAGCCCTACTATGGAATTCCGTGCTTTTGCCAATAAGACAACTTGAAAACCTGGGCGGGTTTGAAAAATCTCTAGAGACATTTACTCAACTCATGATTACATCCCTCCCTCCTGTCCCCTTTGAATGTCCTCACATTCCAATCCTCCCTTCAATATTGAGTTGACACACTTTACTAATCACTGTTTTATTTTATTTATGATGATTATTTTGCAAGTGGATGTCATTTATTACTTCCACCGACTTACTACGACAATTACTTCTTTTATAAATCAATTTGCCCACATAAACCTTTAGTCAATATAATCCTGGCGGTATGGTCGAAAGATTTTGCCACTTGGCAATAGGTCCACCGTTTTGTTCTCCATTGTGTGTGCAATAAAGTTTTTCAAACAAACAAACAAACCTGTGATGCTACGATGCTGCTGCGCCACGTATCGGTTCCCCTCCATGTATCCTCGGTCCTGTTCATCGGAGCCGGCTCCGGAACCACCGTGCTGCAGCTGCGAGGAGTGCATGTGGTGGTGATGCAGACCATGGTGGGGACTGTAGAAACCTTCGGGTGGATTTAACACCACGGCTCCAGCGCCCTCCTCGTCATCCACTTTGTGCGTAAAACTGAAACAACGGAAAACAACAAATTTCAAAAATGTTTTCAACAATAAAAGATTTGACAGATATTTTGATTCATTTATGTTCTATATCTCTCAGTGCAGTGGACCAAGGAATAGTTGCTTTCTCTCAATGCAGATAAATGCACTATCCTACATATCCATTTCTGAGGCCACATTTGTTTGACAGCATACGAGTGAATTTCAGCATACGAGCGATTGCTTGATGATTGATTTATGATAATTAATTGATGATGATTGATTAATGATGATTGATTGATGATGATTGATTAGTGATTGATTGATGATGATTGATTGATTGATTGATCAATCAATTTACTCCCTTTGTCTACAGTATATTCAATGACAATCGCACATAAAAAGTAAACTTCAGTGGCGCGTCGGAGCTGACAAGCATATTTTTTTGTATTTTAATTCTAATGCAATTAAAGAATTTATTATTATTATTATTTTTAAAATACTCTCTGTGGCGAACGGCTCGTCTGCCTTGCGAGATTATAATATGTTATTATTGATAATATTAATGATTGTGATGGTTATGAATTTGTAAGCGTTTTCTACGTACCCGTCGGTTCCGTCAGCCCGCACAGCGCAAATCCAGGTGCCGACTTTGAGAAACATATCCTTGAATTTGTCGGTGAGAGCATTCATCCAGAAGACCACAAAACTCATATTTTAAGCATTACAATCAGGCACAAAATTAATCACTGTTTTTACAAACACTTTTAATATGAATGGCACTGTTTCGGTCCGAAAATTTACAATATTTCCACACATTTTGCTGGGTAAAGATCTGTATAGAGCATAATAGTTGTTTGATTCAGTGAGAGAGAATTTCGAATACATAGATGCATGACAGTCGACTGGAAGAGACTGATAACATTATTTAACCTTGGCTGCAATTAGAACCACAACTGGAATATGAGCAAGGAGAGGAGGTGCCGGATTAGCCATAAAACCGAGTGGGCCCTGGCCTATGGGCCCACGCCGTTTAGTCCCCCCCCCCCCCTGGGCCCCCGAACAAGTAATCATTGCAATCATATTTTTTTAATTGTTTCTAATAGAAAAAATCATTGAATTACAATTCTAAGGAGAAAAGGTTTAATAAACTCTTTGATCGTGTAATTGTAATAAATAGAATAATTGTTATAAATTATCGATAGTTGGTTGACAGTCGACGAACAGATGACAACAACTCAGTTCAATTACTGGATGAAACCAAGCCAGAAGTTTGAGTTCAAGACTTGTGACCGACACTTTCTTGTCGGCGTCAACCCACCGTTGGGAGGTTATGCTCAAATATCTTCAGAACGATGATGGTGAGGGCCAGCAAGGCTCTGCACTAGTTGAAAAAGAGCGAGTGCTACAAGGTTTTGTGAAAGGACCGATGCGACCAAGGCTTTGTCCCGCGGCTACAGCAGCTTTCAGAAGGATTTGCAAGTCATCAGTGAAAATGCGAATCAGAAACCCGAAACAATTCACGAGGCGAAATGTCTGTTAAATGAGATCTCAAATCAAGTTATGCCAGTTTTATAAAGTTTAATGTCTGTTTAATAATTATACTACAGTATATTGTTTATCAATGTTTGATTTATTTAATAAAATTGGTATATCAATATTTTGTTATTGAAAACGTATTAGAACATAATTTGCAAAGTGCAAAGAGGGTCCCAAGATTTCGATGGCCTAAGGGCCTTTACATGGGTTATCCGGCACTGCAAGGAGATAATCCGCATTGAAAAATCTAGAAATCATTCTTTAAAATAAAAAATAAACATCAACCTACACTTGAAGAGCAAACTTCCAAGATGCTGTGTATAAAGATGCTTCAATATTATTATATGGGATGAAGAGCTAAGTATTTACAGAAGCAATGTTAAGAAAGTATAAAGAAATATGGGCCTATTGAAGGATATAAACTGGGTTGACAGTCAGAAATGCAGACGTTCCCAAGCATTTATGCGAGAACATAGAGAATATAAGCGAGGATCCACATCACCGGTAATTAATGCCATCTAAAAAACTAAGAGACAGGACTAAAAGACAAAAAATTGGTTGTATCACCCCTAGATTTTCCCGACAAGTAGACAAGCCCCCGGCCAACGCCGCGCCAACCCAACCTCCCGCAGCGTGTTAATTAGTAGCATATTTGTAGTATTTTCCGAAGCATAAAATGGTATTTTTTCGAAAAATTTGTAGTATTTTCTTAAATATGTCGTACTTCAAATATTATTTGCGTCGCTTGTATACGAGATATTTTAGCCAAAATTTTTGTCATATAAGGCATCTGTGTACCGAATTTAAAGTCTCTTAACTACAATATTTATTCTTATAATAATCTTTACAATAATTATTTCTTAATTAAATTTTATTAAATTACAACTATAAATGTATATATTTATTACATAGCTATATTTTTTATAAAATTGGTATATTTATGTATATATACAGGTGGTGGGTCCAAATAATTTATTTAAAAAAAAAAACACTTCATTTCTTGAAATTGCATAAAAATATGCACATCTAGAGACGGGCCAAATTATCGCCTAGTTAGATGTGCTATTGGCAGTAAAGGTCATGTAAGATGTGTTAAACCTCCCTATATTAATTATTAAATAATTTATATAATTATTATAAGATTACATGACCTATGAATGAACTGTATACCTAATCCTATGTACCTAAATAAATAAATAAATAAATAAATATTTTAAGACTGAAATATGACTAGCCGACTCTGGTGGACCAATTTCAAGTAGGTACAATCTTTTCAACTCTTGCCTTGACCGAACGATGCCTGCAGGCCAAAGTTCAGTTGAATCGGATGAAGCGTTTAGGCGCTAACACACACACACACACACACACACGCACACACACACACACACACACCCTAACACACACACACACACATAGACACACAAACACACAGACACGCAGACATATTTCAGTCTCAGGGGGCATCAAAATGGATATTTCCGTCTTCATCTCGATTTTTTTTAGCGTGTTCACAATACTTTCCCTTGGGCCGGGAAAGTTAAACGCTAATGTATCGCTAGCAATGAATCCAGGTCACTTAATTAAGTCGACTATTTTAGTTTCAAGTTAACGGCATCATTGAAGTGGTTGAATTAGTACGAGCAAATAGGCAACTTTTAATTTTAAAAATGTGAAAAAAAAGTCTTTTTTTTAATCGTTTTTTTTATTTGATGAAAAATAGTATAAAGAGCATTTAGCACGATGCGCCATCTAGCGGTAGGTAAGATATCGCTAAAATTGTTTATTAGCGATAATTTACCTACCGCTAGATGGCGCAGCGCCCTCAAGGCTTCTCATTTTTTTCAATAGATAAATTAGAAATTTACAAATTTGACAAATTAAAAAAAATATATTTGTTTTTTCTACATGTTTTATCAAAAGTTGCTTACTGCTACACTGCTTAGTGCTACATGCTACACTGATTCACCCCTTTCAAGGATACCGGTAACTTAAAACTCATCCTCTATATAATATATAAGTATGTAATATACATGACTAACAAGATTAATTATTAGGTATTAAGAGAGAATTCATAAAAATAAAACTTTTATGTTAGTATACAAAATCGACCAAAAAGGTGAGACGCCGATTTGCGGGCGAATGCTGGCTTCCGAAAGGGTAAACACGCAACATTGAATTTGAAAAGTATTTTTTTAATGTTTCGTTCCTTCCTTCATAATGATTAAATTATTATGATTTAAAGAATCTGTTTTAAAAAAAGTTAGGCCGAAATAAAGAATGTATTTGTAAAATATTTAGTATTTCGCCAGATCATCCCCATGCGTAAGATATATAAACGCCCTTGGCTATATAATAACGCCCTGCTATAAAATAAACGTCACCAAATCGGCCATATTGTTTCAGGAGTAGTGTCTAAAATATAGTCGATATATCGCGAGTTCTCTAATATCGATAACAATTCAAATGCGACATTACAAAAATGAGACTATTTTCGAGGTTTTTTCAATGACTTTGCGTTTTGATAACAAAAGGTATCCTGAAACAATAAAAAAATCTTAAATATGGGAATATCTCCGCAAGCAAAAAGTTTTTTTTCGAATTTCGCATTATAGAGATTTTTGAATTATAGAGACCCCCCGATAATCCGTACCCGCGATACCTGCTCGACCAACGAAATCTTAAAAAAATAATATTCCTGCGTAACTTTACTATTATACTATATAATATGATATAAGAAATTAAACAAAATGTAATAATACTAGCTGACCCGTGCCCACTTCGTTGGGCGGTAAAACCTTTTACCTGTGATGAAATTATGAGTGTGGTTCGGTTAGTACTGAGTGCTATGATTTATTTCCTGACTGCCAAAAGTAGGGTTATATTTTTACTGCATATGTATGTATATATGTATTTGCATGCCAATTTGATTATAATACCGTTATTTGTGAGTGTCTTATTTGTGAGCGTATTATCTCTTTAACTATGTATGCAGCAAAAGGGAAAAGTCTTTTGTTTTAAACACTTGAGACGATAAATTTACTTATTTTGATAAGAATTCATAATTGTTGATAATATGACCAATAACCGAACGATTTAAATTATTTTTTTAATATAAAATACTACTTTTTGTGACTTAAATATAAAAGTTAGACATATGCTGTCGCTGACTTTTTTGTAGGCATTATCAAGCTCTACAACTTTTCTCTAGAACTTAATCATATTTCTCTCATCGTTAAGGCAGCGTTAATTAGAAACGTTTTCATTCGACCGCTTATTCTCCGACTTACTTTGCGAATCCGACTACCACGAAAAAGTCTTTTTATTTTTCGGATTAATATATAGCCTATGACACTCACAAATAACGTCGCTTTCTATTGGTAAAAGAATTTTTAAAATCGGTTCAGTAGATCCAGAGATTACTTCCTACAACGTCACAAACTTTACCTCTTTATAATATTAATATAGATAATGCAAAAGAATAATACTATAATATATCTAGATTGTTATATTTATATGTTTGTCTATGTATGTGTATGTATGTGTGTATGTGTATATGTATCTATATGTGTACCTACGTCAGTTAGGCTTCTCCACCCAAGTCAGAATATAAGTCGTATGCCCAGATACAGGCTATAGTGCTCGATTGCGTTTCTTCGTGAACTAAAATAGGAAATTAGTCCGTGTGAACGAGACAGGGCAATACGCTAGAGCGCAGTGTGAGATAACCTGTTGTCACTTTTTCGCATTAAAACTGCCCGTCAAGGTCAAATCTTACACCGCACGAAATATGCTCGAATTTATTCGGACGAGTATAAGTTCGGAAGGTAGTATTTATCGACGATCGTTCGTGTCATATTCCGCTCTAACGTATTGCTCTGTCTCGTTCGCTTGGACTAATTTTAGTTTTAGTTCACAAAGAAACGCCCCAATCGGGCCCATCTTCGGCCTAGTTGGGTATGCACTGAGCATGGTCATGTGAATGTGGGCGGTTGTTTACTTCGCACCATTATTTGGTATAACCATTTTTATATATTTTATCATTATGTTTGAAATAAAATAAATAAATAAAATAAAATAAATACATTATAAATACTCTCCCCCCACACGAGTTTTCAGGTCTATCAGCCAACGGGAGTAAGAGAAACGCGCCAGCAGCCGAACAGTATCCTGTTACCCCACTTGTATGTTTCAGGAGCTGCTCAGCACCAAGGAATCCGGACACGGCCTTCATCCGTACCCTTTGTCTAGATTTGAACCACACAATTTAAATGTAAATGTAGCATTAAACTACACTTTTAGTACCCTTCCGTACCCTTTGATATGTCTTGATAAGAAACTGTATAAATGTAACTGTAGCTTCAACCCACTGCTTTGCATCGTAAAACGAATTGTATACATGTAAAATCAAACCCGCCCGTCTTTGTAATTATAGTGGTCCCGAGAAGAGTCGTTTTGTTGGGGTGCAATCGATGCGTTGCGACGGTACCTGTATAGATACATACTATACAGGTAGTCGAAGAAATGCATCTCCAGCCTGTGGGCTGGACACACGTGGTACCCCAAATAAGCGTGGAATACGTCAAATCCCTTGTGGACGCACAGAGATGCGGGCCACTTGAGGACGATATCACTATTCATAATAACGTCTCTGTCGGTTGCGAAAAGCGACAGGTGACCAGACCTTACTTAGGAGTGAAATTAAAGGAAGAAGAAGACGAAAGAAAGTAGAAATTTCTAATGATGCGCATGACGGCATGCTAAACGATCGGTCAATTGGTATGCCATTGATAATAATGGTCATAATTGTCGCGAAACTGGGCCGATAACAAGTTGGCTATCCGCCCCGGCCGCTCGGACTCATATACCAACTTTTGTTCTAGTTCAGAAGCGTGAAGCGCCTTGTGATATTCATATCTAGACAAATAAAACAGAGCACCCAAAAAGCGTCTGTCTATATCACTGGTTGAAAGCGGCAGTGGGTTAGCTGCCCAAAAGTTAATTTTGAGTGTATACAGAAATACTGTCTAACATGAGCTCTATCCAAGACAACGGCCCCAAGACAAGTAGTAACATTATATTACATTTTTTTTATCTTCAAATCATGATTTTTAATAGACAAACCAGTCACCATCTTGGTTTAATTGTTTTGAAAAATGTAAACCCTTTTGATGGTTAATTTAATGAAAATCTGGAAAAAAATCGGGAAATGACCCACTGTTGCTTAATAATTATTTCAGTAAGGTGGCTTGTTTGTTTTTTTGTTTGTTTATACTCTTTATTGCAAAATTTCACAATGGGCGTGTTTATTGTCATACGACAATCTCTTCCAACCAACCCTACTATGAATCATGCATGTAACATGTGTATAAGTGTGTGTCTTGTTATTGAATTAGATCGACAGGTGGTGAACGGTTTCGTGCAGCTTCGGCCACAAGATCCATTTTGTTCTCGGATCGTCTCAACTCACGATTCAGCTCCTATTCAGAAGCCTCCTCGAGTAGAAGGCTACCCCGGATAAGACTCCCGTGTCTCAGGCCTCAGAGCTGGTGGACCGGTTTCTCGCGGCGGGATTGCATCCTAGCGCCACTGGATGGTTTGCGCACCGGTCGGCAAAGCCAATTCGCACTGCATTCTGACTAATTTCTGAAAGGGCCTGGAGACTATGGAAATATACTGTTTCCTAAGCAGCGGGGGATGGATGTTCAGCTGTTGTCATGCCACTCGTGAAATGACCTTGGGCCACTCGACCCCCTGTGGCACTACGGGCAAAGAACGCCCAGGTCCGCGATAAATTCAAACTGAATTACCGCTGTAATACAACAGGTAGAGGTTGCGCAAGCGACTTCAGACCCGTAACCAGTCGGGAGGACGGAGGTATCCTGAAGGTTAATTCCAAATGGAGATATCCTACCAAAACTGGTAGTTAGGGGGTGAGGCTGCCCGCTGGTTACCTTTCCCGGTGCCTCGCTGTTAGGCGTTGGACACTAAAGGGTTGCTGGTGAACTAGACAGTAGATTGTCTTGTCCCCAAGTCTTCTACGCTCATCCCACGGCTGAAAGAACAATCTATATTGTTACATAAGCCTGGGGTGACGGGTTCGCCCGTTGTAGTCGACACCGCCATCCTGCATTAGATCGACAGAATTGAAATGAAATTCCGTTAATTTTATCCCAACGGAAAATGGTGACTAGGAAATCGAACCCGGAACCTTACAATGTAGGATCAGGCGACCTAATCACTATGCCACCAGGGCTGTGTCTCATGATTAATCTAATACAACAGTAGGGTTGTATTTCAAATTGCATAAATAATTTATTGTTGCCTTTCACCTGTCGCATTTTTTGAATGCTATAGTGGGTTGCGTTTCAAATTGTTTAAATAACTCAGTATTGCATTTCTTTTAGTTGACATTGAAATGATAGTCGTTTCCATTGACCCAGTGTTGTCTTAAGCAAACCTAACATTCCACGCAGGATTATCGTGATAAGGAGGGTATTTTTTACACGTCTGGCCACAAAAAAGGAGTGTAATAAGTTCAGGGTTCATCTATGTATGTTATCCGTTTTTTTATCCCACTATAACTTCCAAACGCTCGAATTGATTTAGAAATATAAGGTATTGTTAGAAATATAACCTTAACGGTCAAAATATCAAGTAAATAGTTGTCTAAATGTCCAAATCTCCAAATGTCAATAAATTTACATAAATATATCGTGTTTAGAATCAAATGAAAGGTAATTTCAAAGATGTTTGCTCGGTATTGGCTTCTAAATCGAAGAACGGATAATGAGCTCAGATTATCGTAAATAAAATGTTAATTCATTTCTATGTTTTGCCTTGAAAATCTTGTGTTAATATATTTTGTAGCTGTTATTACCGGGATGACATGACGATGTTAACAATACCATACACATCTAAATCGGTTCAATCGTTTAGAAGCTATGGTGGAATAAAGAAACGGAAAGCATATATAGATGAACCCTCAATACATTACTCTCCTTTTGTGTTGGGCAGTCCTTTTTATGGACTACAGGGACACTTATGTCCCATCAATTTATGCAAAATCTATTGAACCAATTTTCACAAAACTTGACGTATATATTACTTTAAACGTTTTAAATGTTAAATGTTTAATCTAAATGTTTTAATGTTTTATTCGGCTTTTAAATATTTTATGTATCAAAAATTTCCGCAAAGCTTATGGTCTTCAAAGCATTAAACTGTACAAGAAACTATGTCTCATTACATTGCTATTATATATAGTGACCTATCGTATTCTATGGCTCGATACAGAGAGATAGTACAGAACAGTGCGATTACGCAAAAGAGTGAAAGTGAAGGTGCAGCTAAAAACCACTACGAATGGCGACAGACAATGGGTCCGTTATCTCTTTGTCTTTTCACTAGAGTTTCGGCAATTCGCGCGCGTCTACATCCTGCAATGCACTATTAGATAAAGGCAGGTGTGTTCAAATAACATGTAACATGTTTCCGACACCGCTAGGGCTAACTTTCCCCTAAATTAATTACATTACATTCGTATCCAATTAGCGAATTTACCGCTCTTAGACGTGTCAATACTGGACTGGCCGGACTGGTTCCCGAGTCATGACAGACTAACCATACATCAAATGCTAGAAATTATAGTTTAATAAAACTTGGGTGCACAACTTATTAATATATTTTTAAATAGTATGTATGTTGATTATATTTTAACATTAAACTAATTACCAATTCATTTTGTTGTTATATATTGTTTTGACAATGAATTGTACTTTATTTTATATTTCTTAACATATTTTATTTATATTAAATATTATTTATTGACTTTTTTATTTTTTGTATTATAGATTTATCTTACTCTTTACTTTAGTTTTATGTAGATTCTCTAAATGTCTCGCTCTATTTGATTGTTTTTTTTTGAGGATCATATTTTAGGGTAATTTAGTTTTATGAGCATTTGAATAAAACTTTTACATAATTTATTGTAAAATTAGAGTCCTGTCCATCCTAGAACGGGCTAGTCCCAGTTGGGTGACTAAGCAAAAAATTAAGGTTTTGCCATTCGGTTCCTGTTATTTTTATAAGCAAAAACAATGTTTTATAGTAATTAATTCCTAAATAAATATATATATATATATATATATATATATATATATATATATATATATATATATATATATATATATATATATATATATATATATATATATATATATATATATATATATATATATATATATATATATATATATATATATATATATATATATATATATATATATATATATATATATATATATATATATATATATATATATATATATATATATATATATATATATATATATAAATATATATATATATATATATATATATATATATATATATATATATATATATATATATATATATATATATATATATATATATATATATATATATATATATATATATATATATATATATATATATATATATATATATATATATATATATATATATATATATATATACCTATATATATATATATATATATATATATATATATATATATATATATATATATATATATATATATATATATATATATATACTATAGGTAGTAATGTACAAGCTACTGTATAACAGGTAGTTATTGCAAGCCTTTTGCATGATACTAGTTTAATTACCTTTTCCATTTTAAAGACAACTAGAAAATCGAATGGGTTCAGTATCATAACTGAAAGAAATAATAAAAAATAATAGTGAATTGTTAGATCATATAAACAATCAAAATATTAAAAAACAAACAATAAATAATTTTATCTAAAAATGTTAAATATAATAAAAAGAATCATAATAATCAATAGGTAGCTACTTTTACACATTCTGTTTTTAGATTACTGTTATTTATTGTCTTCAAAACCTTATACAGGTTGAG
Organism: Micropterix aruncella; assembly: GCA_944548615.1. Lineage (NCBI taxonomy): Eukaryota > Metazoa > Arthropoda > Insecta > Lepidoptera > Micropterigidae > Micropterix > Micropterix aruncella. The sequence continues at coordinate 15,739,598 of OX155976.1, forward strand.
TTTTTAATTAGTGACACCTTTAAGTGGGTAAATCAGTATGAGCATATATGTAAGTTTTGATAAATAAAATTTAGGATAAACTTTTTTTTAAATTCCAAAAATTTTATGTTTTGAAAATAGTATAAAAAGAGTTGAGCGCGTTGCGCCATCTAAAGGTAGGTAAATTTCGTGAATATTGTTTATTCGCGATATTTTACCTATTGATAGATGGCGCAGCGCGCTCAACGCTTGTCAAACATTTATTTATCAAAAAAAAACATTTATATACAGGCTGTCCCGGTTCCTGACGATAAACCGTAAGATGGCGATAGCTGAGATCACGACTAGCCTATACTAAAAAAAAATTAGGTAAAAGTCTTTCAGTTGTCGAGATTTGGGCAATTCTTTTTTTTTCGAAAATGGCCGACCACTAATTACGAGGAAAGTAGAATTGTTCCTCCTCGCATGATCCGGGAAGCCATTGAAATAAGAAGAACCCCGAACTTCAATAGAGACGACGGTTACAAACTGTCTTCTACGTGGAATCCTCTTCTTAAAATGTTCCCGCCGCCGAACGCAAGGACGTAAGACAGGATACAGTGAGTGTTGTGTGCAAGACGAATTTTCGAAATTCGCGCGCTCCGAGCCCGACCCCTCACCACCGTTATAACCTACGCAGTGGCGGCAGCGGTATGCAGCCTACCCGCAAAACAACGGGTTGACAGCTCTTTCAGTCTACCCTGGACAACGGCGGCTGCAACGTCACCGAAACGTCGGGTGCTACAAATTTCACGCGGTAAATTCGTTTATACTATTTATAAGTGAGAGTAATCGTGTCGCGTAGTGTATATCCTCGTTCGGGCGTATACTATGAAATGGTTCGGCAACCTCAACGGGCGGAGCGGCCTTCGTCTCAGAAATTCTTTTGAGGATCGCCTTGAAAGCAGCCTCGCGATACGGAAATAATATTCGTGTATCACAAAAAATTAGGTAAAAGTCTTTCAGTTTTCGAGATTTGGGCAATTCTTTTTTTTTCGAAAATGGCCGACCACTAATTACGAGGAAAGTAGAATTGTTCCTCCTCGCATGATCCGGGAAGCCATTGAAATAAGAAGAACCCCGAACTTCAATAGAGACGACGGTTACAAACTGTCTTCTACGTGGAATCCTCTTCTTAAAATGTTCCCGCCGCCGAACGCAAGGACGTAAGACAGGATACAGTGAGTGTTGTGTGCAAGACGGATTTTCGAAATTCGCGCGCTCCGAGCCCGACCCCTCACCACCGTTATAACCTACGCAGTGGCGGCAGCGGTATGCAGCCTACCCGCAAAACAACGGATTGACAGCTCTTTCAGTCTACCCTGGACAACGGCGGCTGCAACGTCACCGAAACGTCGGGTGCTACAAATTTCACGCGGTAAATTCGTTTATATCCTATTTACAAGTGAGAGTAATCGTGTCGCGTAGTGTATATCCTCGTTCGGGCGTATACTATGAAATGGTTCGGCAACCTCAACGGGCGGAGCGGCCTTCGTCTCAGAAATTCTTTTGAGGATCGCCTTGAAAGCAGCCTCGCGATACGGAAATAATATTCGTGTATCACAATGTATCTACCTGCTGTGGTCTGCTTGACAGGTCGGATATTCTTCTTAGCTTTTACCTGCTTTTTGGACAAATACATCGAATATTCCGTGGCCGTTGTATCATAGTGAGAAAAACGCGATTTGAAAGGTTGCGTTTGCAAGCTTGCGTGGTAACCAACTTTGGTATTTTTTTTTGGAAAAAATACAAAAAAAAGAAGTTGACTGTTAAATAAAGGTTTGAGAAGCGTTTGAGCGTGCTGCGCCATCTAGGGGTAGGTAATAAGTCGTAAATAAACAATATCAGCGATATTTTACCAACCGCTAGTCAGCGCATCGTGATCATAGCTTTTCATACTATTTAAAATAAAGATTAAAAAAAAGAAATTTTGCAACAAAAAAAAATATATATTTTTTAGTTTTTTCCAAAAAAAAAAAAAAAAAGTTGCTTATTTCGTTGTACTGAGTCACCCACAAAAAAATGCCGTGCAGTAATAACACCCCGTATGTGCATCTTTATTATACAAAAAAATAACTCAATTTACCAAATAACATTTAAATAAATGAAGTAACAAAAATGACGGAATCCCTAACTGCAGTATAGGAGCCTCTCTCGAAAACAAAATAAAAAATATACACGAATTTATTGTTTAATGCTAAATTTGGAAGAAAATTGTGTCGGTCGCTATAAATAAGCGAGATATAGGCATTCAAAGATTATAGTGTATATGTCAACAAACAGGCCAAAATAAAAAATAAAAAAATCACCACGCTATATTCACCACGCTAATTCCGAATTTTCCATAATCTTTATTCGATCTCAATAAAAAAGCGAGATATAGGTTCAACCTTCAATGTTCAAATGTTTCATTCCAATGTCAAGAAAATTGCGGCCATTTTGTTATACCGTGTAAGACACATTCGAGTATATCGTATTATCGATATCAATTAGCGATATTACAGAAATTATGACAATTTGCAGAGTTTTTAGATTAAACGAAATATTTTGAGAAAAACGATCGGAAAAATACATATTTTCGCGAAACTTTAAAAAAAGGGCACGTTTTTTCAATGACTTTGCATATTGATGACAGAAGATATCTCGAAATGTCGTTTGATTCAGGTTACCTTTAGTCATCAATACACCAAGTAATTTCGTAAAAACTCTGAAAATTGTCCAATTGTTTTAGATGATCGCTTATCAGCGCCTATATTATCAGCAACTTTTTGCCTGCGGTGTTAATTTGATATTGAAGATATTTCGCTTCTTTCAGGTTACCTTTTGTCATCATCACCAGTCATTTTGTAAAAACCTCGAAAAAAAACGAATTATCGCTAACACATTGTCATTGTCTAAAATTTATTTTCGAATTTCGCGCGAAATTCGAAAAAACTTTTTGCTTGCCGTGATATTACCATATTTAGGAATTTTCCATTGTTTCAGGATACCTTTTGTTATCAAAACGCAAAGTCATTGAAAAAAACCTCGAAAATAGTCTCATTTTTTTAAATATCGCAGACATGTTTTTTCACGAGCATGCCATCATTTTTGTAATATCGCGAATTGTTATCGATATTAGAGAACTCGCGATATATCGACTGTTTTGCGGACACTAGTCCTGAAACAATATGGCCGATTTGTTGACGTTTAGTATGCAAACTTTGAATGCCTATATCTCGCTTATTTATTAAGAGCGACAAAAGATTATTGCAGATTCGGAATCAGCGTGGTCAATATAGTCCGATGACGTTGAAAAATCAACAACCCAGGAGAGGTTCCTATACTGCAGTTATACCAAAATGAGAACCAAGCAGTTTCTTTAAAAATGGAATCGACTCGCTTATTGATCGTTGAAAAACAATTATAGATTAATAAAACTTCTGTCTTTTAAATTGCACGTGTTGAAGTTTAGCCTTAAAACGGGGACGAATTTATGCAATAACCCAATAATATAGGTATACCTAATTCTAACAATTAATAATTCAGTTTTATAATAAATAGCCATATACACGCGAAGATTTTCTCAGAATTAATGCGGTGACATAAAAAAACGTTACGTATATGCCAAAGTCATGGCGCGGGCGAACGACAAGCGCGGTCGCTCAATTATAGACGAAGAGCCAGCGTCGAAAAAAAGAGTGGCCTGCCTGTGTTTTATTAGGTCGGTCCAACTTACAGTTCAGCTCCCATCCCGTAGCCTCCTCGAAGAGGGCCTTTTGGGCGTATAATCGCTTCGGTCTCTAAGCAGTACAAATTCCCTAAAAGTCTCAGATGCACAGCCCTCCCTCCGTCCAGATATAACTATTTACTCTCTATCTCGGAAGGTGGCCCTTATCGTAGAATTAACTGTTCCATGGGAATCAAATATCCCAAAAGACCACGGGTACAAATCAAATAAATACCATGATCTAGCAAATGCCGTCACCCGGAACGGCTTCACTGTTCACCTTCACGCGGTGGAAGTTGGCGCTCGTGGACTGCCAGCTAAATCTCTGTTTCACCTCTTTAAAGACCTTGGTCTTTCCAAAAATATAATCAAATCTTTCCTAGAAAAAATATCTAAAACCGCGATTTGCGCATCTCAAATTCTATGGCTTCGAAGGAGGAGTGAATGGGTGGTAAGGTGTACGCTCACATGTGGCAAGACAGCTGTCCTAAACCTACCACAGCCGGTCGTTAGTCCGGAATCAACTGCTCACCCCCCAGAAGTGTAAAAAAATAGTATCATGATGGGCCCGACTACGGTCGGTGAATTCCATGGCAGCTCCGTTTGTATTTTATTTCATTTATATCGCCGCTACGGATACAACGTTTCTAAATGGTCAAATTTTGGAAGTACAACAATGTTAGATTTTAATTAATGTTTAATATTAAATTTAGGTCTACTAAAAAGTTGTTTTATATGCGAATTTTAGCAAAATTTCGATATTTTCAATTTTCTTTTTGCGAAATTTCTGTTTTTTTTTTTTGCGATAATTCCGTACCTCGAGATTTTGCCACTCGGCAATAGGTCGACCATGTTGCACTATGTTGTGTGTGCAATAAAGTATTTTAATCAAACAAACAAAAACGAACTTATATCATTAGATAAAATGATGTAAGGTTTCCGTTACTACCTCTCGGTATATTATGCTGCTGTTGGTATCACATCAAAGCGCTAAAATCGAGACAGTCTATTACGTAAGTAAGCCATTACCAGACCTGTTTGACGGCGTAAAAAACAGCCTACCGCTTAGAATATAGAAAGTGACAATAGCCGTGTATTGTAAACGGGCGAACGGACGCACTTCATTAATTGATACGAGTATACCGTGAGAAGTAGATAAAAGGGTTGGATAACAAGAAGATTTATAATAAACTTCCCGAGGCGATGAGGCAGCGGATAGATCTGCAAGGCGGGGATCGTTCCGCCAATCCGACCATCGTCCCGATATAGCTAAGGAGCCAGCGACAAAAAAGCATCGATATATTAGCTAGATATGCCCTCAGATACAAATAAGTTGGTTCCACATATGCTCGTAAATCATGCGACAGAGAGAGAGCAATACATTGAACATCTTGCGGTGTCGACTACAACGGGCGAGCCCGTCACCACAGGACGTTTTAACGATTTTCTCGTTCTGTCGCCCTGCAGTGAACGTAGAAGACTTTGGACAGAACAAATCCAACGTCCAGCTACGTCACAACCCGCAAGAAGCCAACGCCTTACCGCGAGATAGCCAGTGTTACCTGGCGGGCCGACCCTCGCGCCCTTGCTTCCAATTGTGACCAGATTTCTCCGGTCTCTCGATTGGTTCCGAGTTCGAGGTCGCTTGCGCGGTCCTCTCCCTTACGAAGCGGTGAAACGGTGTGCACCGAATCTATCGCGGACCAAGGCGTCCTTTGCCCGACTCTGAACCGGGATCGGATGTTTAATAAATTGAACAGTATGCGAGAGAATAGCGCGCCAATATTCTTCGCGGCAGCTCTCACAGCGGAAAAGGTCTGCGGACTGCGACCAAACTACTACTGGTCGGCTTTCAGTAGTGGTTTTGAAGAGGTCATTTTCGAGCGCAAAAGGCCCATCTAGGGGATCATATATCGATGCAAAAAAGTGCAAGAGTTTTGTAAAAGCTGATACTTTCAGATCAGACAGTATTTTGACCATAGAATGCCGAGGTAGTCAGCAGGCCAGATTCCGGGATTCCGTATCTTCAAAGTGTTTTGGAAAAGCTGACAATTCATCAGTACACAATGAATGCAATATAGAAGTCGAGACAAATGGTCAGACTGCTTGATAATAGAACGCGTGGCTTCAGCATTACTCCATGCATCTCACAAGAAAAACTCCTGCAAATACGCCGGTACGTATTTGTCGGTAACGGTAATGGACCTCATATTTGTAATATGTATGGAGTAATACTAACGCCACGAATTCTATTGTTAAGCCAGATAAGTCACCCAGCGGGTCGACACTCGCGCCCTTACTACCAGTTGCAACCAGATTAGTCCAGTCTCCCGACTGGTTACTGGTTTAAGTTTAAGGACCACGGCATCCTTTGCCCGGCTTATCCACCCAGGATCGGGTGGCCGAATGGTCGCTTTAAGAGCAGATGCCATAGGGTTAAAACCACGCTCTATAGGAAACATTACTGTTCCCAGACTCCCCCGGCTGTTAGTCAGAGTGCACAATCGATTGACTGACGCCGCACGGTGCGCAAACTGGCCCCAAGAGACTGGCAGGTCAGCGTCCTACCCTGGCTCTCCCTTCTGCGTGGAGGCCGCCGGATGGGTGTTGACCCGTGAGTATGACCAACTCCAACAAGGCCCATTAGCTAACATGAATTGGGGCTTGCACATGAATAATATATTATGTAATAAATTGTGATGGATGCTATATAAGTTTAATCACCTTCAGTATCTTGTAGATAAACCAACATTACGCTTAGTCTATCATGCCCTCACTGATGCAGTACTGAGCTATGCTCTCACTTCATTTGGTCGTACTTTTCGCACATATATAGATAAAATATTTCATTTGCAACGCAGAATAATAAAACTTTTAGTAAATAAAAATGTGTTAACACAATGTAAAAAGAACTATAACTTGTTGTTTAAGCGATGCGATATATTACCTATACATGAAAAAAATACATACTTACTAGCAATGGAGCATTTTAGAAATTCAGAATTTAAAATACCAATACAGTACAATGGGAATGTTAGAGGAAAAGTCCGTAAAAGATTTGAAGAACCAAGAGCGAACAACTACTATGGTAAAAGGACGTAAAAGTACCTCATTCCAAGAATCTTTAATACTATTGTATCTGAGGAAGACTGTGTAAGCGTGAGCAAACAGATGTTTAAAAAGAGGTTAAAAAGCTACCTGTTGGACGTTTATAGTGACATTAGTGATCATAATTAAATTTGTTATACGTTTCTATAATTTAAGCTTGTAGTAATACTGGCCTAATTTAAGCCTGTAGTAAGACCAGTAGTAATACTGCTGTGCATTGTTTTTTATATTATTAATGTCTTTTTGTATCACAAAATTAGAAGTGTAGGACTCGAAAAATAAGAGTTTGTCTCGCCAACAAACTGTATACCAGTTTGACGAGATTTTAATATTAAAAAAAATGTCTCTAAATAAAAAAATAATAAAAAAAGCTCCCAAAATGGAGCCATATAATGCTGACTCCAGCAGAAAACGATGTCTCTGCTTGCGCGCGATTGACATTTAAAGCAGTTTTTTTTACAATTACCTAATGTCAAATATTTTCGCTTCGAGAAACAACTCATTAGAAGAGTACATTTTTGATTTTTTGAGTATAATACGAATTATAGTTTTTTGTGCGATACTAACAGCCGTATTCAGAGTCGACACTCAAGGGGTCCCTCAACTCAAGTGTGTCAGATTACTATTCAGAAACCATACTAAAGTAAGCACTCAAGTAGGCTACTCGAGTGTGCCCTTAAGGGGGGCATCTTCCATACATTTTTGTATTCAGAGACAATACTTGAGTGTCGAGGAAGCTAAAATGGCCGACATTTCTTAAGTTTTGAACTGTTAAATTCAAGTGAGGTCTCGAGCTCACTTTGGCGAGTGCGCGTTGAGTATTCCACTAATTAATGCGTGTTTTTTGTGAATTAAATCCATGAATTTGATAACTCTTTGGTTTATAATGATTGGGCCGATTTTATAAGCGTATTTACCGCGCCGCACGCGTCGTTACGTAAGGGATTTCAACATCTCTTTGACTTCTACTCCCGTGGAGAGTTTAAAAAACATTTCCGCCTCGCCATTGAAATGTTTTCAGATTCCGTTGGGTTTTAACGAAAACCGCGGATTTCCGATTCCGCCTGATGCAGTTAGTGCTGGCACTGAAATTCTTTGCCACCGGCAATTAGCCATACAATGCCAACCATAGCTTTTATTTCTACCCATATTTTTGCTAATTCTTAGGTGAAGAAATTCTGCATCGAAATTCGGCGCAAAAAGAAGCGACTAGCAAATGGCAAAACGATAACGACGAAAGAGCGCATCGAGGAAATCGATCACGAAACCGACAAGAAAAATACGCCGACGTCGAGCAAACGTCAGTGACAACAGCTGATGCACCGACGGGTTTTTTTCAACCATAGAGCACAACCATTTTGTTCAAAGACAACGAAAACTCTATAGACCGTGTAATGGAAATGTATTAGTTTCGAATTAGAAATGAATCCAATTGCTTGAGGGTCCCTTAAGCGCATACTCACTGAAGGGAGCCCTTAAGTAACGACTCTGAATAGCAATTTTGAGGGCGGTACTTGAGTGTCACTCGAGTGAGTGTTCACTTAAGGTGTACTTAAGTATCGACTGTGAATACGGCTGTTAGTCTTTCGATTGCAGTCTTAGAGCATGCTCTCCACCCGAGAATAGCGTATGTCAATATAGATTGGCATATAGCGTAGTATATCACTTTTAAAAGAGATAACACATGCATCTTTTCGCCTTACAGCAATCAGTCATTTAACAAAATGAAACGTGTATATTTCGATTGTCAAGCGAAGCGATTAGACCGATTACAGAACATAATAGCCTCAATTATCGGATTCTAGGAAAGAGCAAAGTAATGATTCTCGGTCGCTCGCTTTATCTAATTGGATAATTAGAGAAATAATAAAAATCTACAGAGACGCTAATTACACGCCATTATAAGATATCCCATCAACTGGAGATGAAAACAGATTACCGGTTAGAGAATCCAAGAATTTCACTTTCTGCAGTGTTTGAGTGACAGTCAAAAGTCACTTCCCGCGATTCCTACAAACGATTACTATATTTGTGTATGGCTCCTTCAAGGCTCCATTCTTCAAAAAAAAAATACGAATAACATATTTTACACGACTGCCCAACAAAAAAGAGTGTAATATGTTCAGGGTTCATCTATGTATGTTTTCTGTTTCTTTATTCCAACATAACTTCTAAACGCTCGAAGCGATTTAGAAGTATGTAGTATTGTCAGAACCGTTGTGTCATCCCAAGTGTCATAAGGTACCTTAACTGTTTATTTATTTATTTTTATTTTATAATTATTAAGGAAACTTACAGCTATTACAGGAGAAATATCTGAATTTTATTTATAGACTACAATGCCAGTTAAAAGAGATAGTAAAAATATACAGTCGCCTAGGAATGGGATAGGAGGAAGTGGAGGGGAATTAAAGATATAAATTTTGTTTTAATAATATTTTATTTTATTATTTTATTATTAGGGAAATTTTATGGTTTATTTTAATATTGAAGAAAAGAAAGAAGAAAAAAATATAATATAATTATTTCACTCGTCCTTGAATATTGCCTTTCAGAAGACCCGGAAGTCTTGAGCGCAGTCGCAGTTGAATTAAATAGGTCAATTTCGCTTAGCTTGGTATTGCAGAAATGAGATACTCGATAAATGTAATTATTTTGGACGTAGTTTGTGCTTACTTGAGGTAGATGAAATAAGTTGAATTGGCGGGAAGGCCGTGGGGTACATGGAAATTTATAAGCTGAAGCAATTCAGAACAATCGATAAAGCCATTTAATATCTTATATAGGAATATTACATCTGAACTAACTCTTCTCATTTCTAATGGTATAAGCCCATGATAGTCACCAGCTTCGTTATAATCTGAAAAAGTTACATAAGACCGATAATTTAAGTTTTTTAAGAACATGTTTTGAATGCGTTCGATCCTATTGATGTGAATATTGTAACAAGGAGACCAAATTTGCGAAGCGTATTCGAGGTGACTGCGGACATAAGCATAATATAAAATTATAAGGGACCTATTATAATTAAACTGCTTGGCTAGTCTGAGAATAAAGCCCAGCATACTGTATGCTTTGGCAGTTATTGTGTCAATGTGGGAAATGAAATTTAATTTACTGTCTAGAATAACACCCAAGTCCTTTATAACAGATTTTCTTAGGATGAGAAGTCCATTTAAATAGTAGCTAAAATTTAGCGTTTTAGTATTCCTTGTAAAACTAACAATTTCGCACTTAGAAGCATTGATGTGTTATCGGTTTGCCGAGCAGTAAAGAGACAGTCTATCTAGATCTTTTTGAAATGATATATAATCGTCCAATGTCCTTACTGTCAAAGTACCATGCGATGTTAATGCGTGGAATTTCCACCGGTCGACAGTATTCTTACACTCCATAAAGCATGTTATTAGGTCCTTATCTATGTAATTACCCTTTTTACACGACTGCCCAACAAAAAATGAGTGTAATGTGTTCAGGTTTCAATTATGTATGTGTTTCGTTTCTTTATTCCTCCATAGCTTCTAAACGCTTAAATCGATTTAGAAGTGTGTCAGGTCAGGGTTACCATTTTCCGTTGGGATCAATTTAACGGAATTGCATTTTCAATTCTGTCGATCGAATGCAATAACAAGACACACACATACACACATGTTACACGCACACATACATATAAACACGTCATAGTAGGGTTGGTTGTAAGAAATTGTCAAATGACAATAAACCCGCCCATTGTGACATTTCACAATAAAGAGTAGAAACAAACAAGTGTGTGGTATTGCTAAGAATCGTTATGTCATCCCGTGTGTCATAGGGTGCCTTAGCCGTCCGAATGTCAAGTAAATAGTTGTCTAAATGTCCAAATCTCCAAATGCCAATAAATTAACATAAATATAATAAAAATATAAATAAAAAACTTTTTATTTCAAAATAAAAAAGGCGAGCTTATTGCCTTGCGGCAATGTCTATCAGCTAACCTATAGCTTAAGTTTATAATATAATTTGTTACGTTGGCTCACAAAAGAATACTAAAAATTAAAGTGATTAGAAAAAAAATAAAACAGACAGAAAACAAAAAAGAAAAAATATAAAAAAGGGAAACAAATTACTAAAATTAAATAAAGACGCAGAGAAAAGGAAGGAGAGGAAGGAAGGAAAAGGAAGCGGAAAGGAGGGGGAAGAGGAGGGTTGGTTAGTTTATGGTTTTAGGATTATATGCTCCTTGAGCCTGGCCTTGAACGAGGAAATGATGGGGGCTGTTCTAACATGTTCTAACATTATTCGGTAAAATATATCGTGTTTAGTGTCACATGAAGGTCTGATTGAGTACATTCCGAAAATATATAAAACATTTTATTAAAGAAACGTAAAAAAAAATAACTATAAATACAGTAGTTGGCTTTTTGTAACAACAGTTGTTTTTTATTCCTTTTAATATATTTACTGGTTTTACTATATCCCGTCAAATAATGGCAACGACAAGAGGCAACGAAGACCAAAAAAGTCAAATAGCGGAAATAATTCATGTCGAAGCCAATTTTGGCACAGTTGTGTAGGAAACGTACTGAGGGGTGGGGGATGGAGCTAAGGGCGGGAAGGGTCTCTGAAGGTCCCTTTTACAGATTTTAACACGCTTTTATTAGGTCGACCTGTATGTAACTAACTATGTAATGGAATCTAAGGTAACTAATTTAACCATCTTCCAAGGATCGTAGCGTCATGAAAATTGGCAGCTGTATGTAGTTCTGATGACAATACAATAATATGGTTATCTGTCGAATTATACTGTCGAACTAATCTGATGATGGAGTCGGAAGATATGAACTGGAACTTCATGATGGAACATCGTATCATAGCTGTGTTTGGACTTGTTAGAAAAGTCTTGGAATGAACTTTGACCACGATTAGGTTTCAAGGTCTGATGATGAAGCCGGAAGATAGGCATTTTTACGTGCATTTATAAAAGCGTGTTTTGAGTGTTTTTTTTAACTATTAATTTATTTGTTATTAACTCGACGAGTAGAGTGTGACGATTCCAACCAGTTGCCTACACAAGCGCCTCCAACATCTCAGCCAGGTCCGAGGTAAACTAGAGCAGTCGACTGCAACGGGCGAACACGACACCTCAGGAAGTTTTAACGATATTAGATCGTTCCGTCTCCTGTGAGGTGAACGCAGAAGACTTAAGACAAAACAGTCCACCGTCTAGTTCCGCCACATGCCTGTAAGAAGCCAACGCCTTGCTGCGAGAAAACCAGGTTAATCATCCAGCAGGCGGACACTCGCGCCCTACTACCAGTTGCAACCAAATTACTCCGGTCTCCCGACTGGTAACAGGTTCGAGGTCGCTTGCGCAGTCCTCTTCCTTGCGAAGCGGTGATACGGTGTATACCGAATCTATCGCGGACCACGGCGTCCTTTATCCGGCGTTCACTCAGAATCGGGTAGCCGATTGCTCGTGTCAAGATCAGTCGCTGTAAGATGAACAACTACCCCCGCTCTATAGGAGACAGTACTGTTTCTAGACTCCCCCGACTGTCGATCAGAATGCACAATCGATTAACTGACGCCACACGATGCGCTAACCGTCCAGGAGCGCCAGAATATTAACTCCTAAGAGAAACTGGCCCGCAGGCCAGAGTCCTACCCGGGCTCGCACTTCACCCGTGAGTTTGACCGACCCTGAACATATGGGTCTTAGTGGCCAACTGCAACAGGGCCCATTAGCTCCGAGGTACAGGTGAAACGGTTCTAGCCGCACCCGTGCTCGGCAAACTAACCGCCTATTTACTTGGTCAAACAGTCAGCTGGTTAGCTGGTTAGCCGGTCATTGCGACCGGTATTTCGCCGGTCTGGGCGGCCTCGCCGCATTTAGATCCGCCTCTATCACACACATACACACACGCAAGTATCTTGTACCGAGTACAGCCTCCACAGATCTTCTTGGTCGCTCAAACACCTCAAAACGTATTTATTTATTTATTTCATAATACATCAACACTAATATTATAAAGAAGTAATGTTCATAAGTTTGTATGTGTGTAAGTTTGTATGTTTATAATCTCCGAAACTACTTATCCGATTTCGAAAAATTCTTTCACTAAAGGTTGCTGTAGGGTATATTTTATTGTGATATATATTGGTTTTCAATGAGAAATCACGATATTTGTAAATCAAGTCGGAAAAAATGAGCTGGTGAGTTGCTTTATCGGCGTGCGCTGAAGAAACTGTTTATTATATGTGGAAATAATATAGGATAAAAATATCGGGTTTAAAGAGATCTATAAAAAAATCGACGACAGCATATATTCAACTTTTATATTTATGCTACAATAACTGTTTTTATGTCCCAAAAAAGTAAGAAAAATAAGTAGGCAGTGTTGGTTGAAGACATTAGCAATATAATATGAATCCTTATCATAATAAATTAATATAATATTACTTGTGGTAAATAGAGATAAAATTAGCCATTTACTTCAAGTATTTAGGTGGTATATTTTATTTTATTTTATTTTATTTTATTTTATAGCAAACTTACAGATAGTAAATATATGAAACTAGTATTTTAAAAACATATTCAAACGAAACTAATTTACTATCCTATGAATAGTTTGCAATGCTTGCATTACAAATTAACAGAAATAACATGAACACGTTGATAGTAGAGAAAAAAAATAAAGCTAATAATAATATAAGGGTAAGAAAAGTAATAATTAAATAAGTTGTAAATATGGTTATTTGGATATAGCAAAATAGAAGTATAGGTTATTGGATAATAATATTTATTATACATAATATGATATAATACAATAGTATGTTATAATAAAATAATAATATAATAATCATATAATACAGTACATTAGTGAACTCTTAAGAAGTAGGAGATATGATCGAGTCTTTTATTAAATTAATGGAGTCATAAAATATGTCTAAGCCTTTACACGATTTATCAAAACGCGACACATTCTGGTATAGTTATAGAGATATCATGAAATTAGTAACGCGTGGCGAGGAACAAGACGCGTACGTTTGCAAGATAGGTAGCGCCACCCTACTTAAATTAGCAAATCGATTCGAAACATTACGCGAAGCGAAGCCGCGGGCAACAGCTAGTATGTTATATTTCAACTGAGAAAACACAAGGTAATAATAATGACTTTAAAATTAAAATAAACCGACAAATAGATTCATCCCAATCCCATGCGACCCGAGGCACGTCACACATCTAACTAAGCTTACGCCGTTGCAATTTTTAACCTATTTTAGATTGCGAGCAGACATATTAAAAATAAAGTTTATTAGTAGAGATTATAAGTAAACAAGTAAACATTTTAAAACAAGTAAACAAGTAAATATTTAGTAAACAACTATATATTAGTAAACAAATAAATATTTTAAAAAGCATAAAAAACATGACTGCCGTAACAGCAAGTGAACTATTGCGTTATAATTATTTTTATTACGGTTTTTTTTAATGAAATATTTGTGGTTTACGTATTTATTAATATAGATAGACGTATATTTCCGGAATATACTCAATCAGACCATTCATTTGACACTAAACACGATATATTTATGTTAATTTATTGACATTTGGATAGCTACTTACTTAATATTTGTACAGTTAAGGTACCCTATGACACTCAGGATGATATAACGATTCTAACATTACCACACACTTTTAAATCGTTTCAAGCCATGATATGCCAAAAACTGTTGCTAGAGATCCATTTCGAATGTCATCTAACTAGGCTATAGGCTGGTCTGAGACGGACATTTATCTATACAAATATTATAAAGAGGTAAAGTTTGTGAGGTTGTAGGAAATAATCTCTGGATCTACTAAACCGATTTTGAAAATTCTTTTACCAATAGAAAGCCACGTTTATTTGTGAGTGTCATAGCCTATATATTAATCTGAAAAATGAAAAACATTTTCGTGGTAGTTAGATTTGCAAAGTAAGTCGGAGAAAAAACGGTCGAACGAAAACGTTTGTAACTAACGCTGCCTTAACGATGAGAGACATATGATTAAGTTCTAGAGAAAAGTTGTAGAGCTTGAGCATATGTCTAAATTTTATATTTATGTCACAAAAAGAGTTTTTTATATTAAAAAAATAATTGAAATTGTTAGGCCATGTTTATTGGTCATATTATATAAACAATTGTGAATTCATATCAAAATAAGTAAATTTATTGTCTCAAGCGTTTAAAACAAAAGACTTTTTCCTTTTACTGCATATAATTTCCCTTTTACTGCATAAATGATTAAAGAGATAAGACACTCACAAATAAGACACTCACAAGAAGACACTCACAAATAACGGTAATATAGTCAAATTGGCATGCAAATACATACATACATGCAGTAAAAATATAACCCTTCTTTTGGCAGTCAGAAAATAAATCACAGTACTAACCGAACCACACACTAATTTCATCACAAGTAAAAAGTTTTATCGCCCAACGAAGTGGGCACGGGACAGCTAGTTTTGTTATAATTGTGCCAGAAGATTTTTTTAATATCGTCAGACGAAGTAAAAGCCATACCGGCTGCGTAAGCATTGCTTAGGGAAGTCGACTGTCTATAGAACACAATCGATGATTAGGTATTAGAAAGTGCTTGAGCAATGCTTGATTGAGGAATGTTTAAGCACTCGACTATAGATTCGGGTGTGAGACAGCTGAATGTAAAATCGCTGTGCTTACTGTACCGTAAGGATCGCAAGGATCAAGAAATGTCGCGGCGACTGTACGCGTGCATGTGTGAGCTGAGCATGTTTATTGTGATTAAGGGACCAAGAAGTTTGGCACGACCAGTACGTGTAAGTATGTGGTCGCCAGAGCCCAAAACCACTCTCCTCGTCGCCAACGAGGAGGTTGGGCAAAAAACAAACGGACATAATGAGGACACCTTTCGCGACGCACGCTGATTAAACAAATTATATGCTATGCTTGAGTACAACGGTCTCTAGACACATATTCACAAGATACTAATAAATTGACCCTAAATAATATATGCGATTTTTTTCACTGGTCGACAGTATTCTTACGCATGTTATTTAAAGCGACAAACCGACTTCAAAAAAGGGAAAGGTTATCAATTCGGTTGTATCTTTTTTTTTAATGTTTGGTACCTCAGAACTCTGCCATTTATTAACCGATTTGGAAAATTCTTTTTTTATTTGAAAGGATATACTAACGGATTGGTCCCACTTTAATCAAAATCCTGTTCTGATGATGGGATCCATGAGGAATTTGAGGGAACTCCTCAAATATTAAGTTGAAAATTTTACATTTTGGTTCAATAGATGACAATGCATTTTTTTATGGTAAGCATGACCTGATTCTACACTCTGGGTTGGCTCGCGACGAGGGGACTCCTCAACGGTTAACATTTTGTATATTATATATACAATATACAAAATGTATTTTGTATATGCATTCAATTACGACGTTCTAAGTTTCACCAAGACAGGACTGCGGCATCCAGGGTTGGCTTCGAACGCGGGAACTCCTCAACGGTCAATAGCAGACACAAAATTTTGTATACGCATTCAATTATCATAGTCCGTTCTAAGTATTACTATGTCACGGCTGCTGCACTTACAAAAAAATGGAGTCGGTTTTTTTTTGTTAAAATGTTGTCTAATATTATTTATATATATTTCTTCAGTACAGGCGTGTTTAGAGCTGTGGCTGAACCTAGCCTCAAAATATATTATTTTATTTTGTTAATATTTCTGAAATGCTGAAACCATTTCGGATGTGATTTTCTACAAAGACTGTGATGATGTCACTGAATAGATAAAACGCCATTTGATGGTGATATTATTTTTTGAAAAAAAAGCACATTTGTTCATACTAGAATGGGCATTCTCCTTTGCAGCTTTGTCGGAATTACTTAGTCGTAACCAAAAGGCTAATTTGACGGAGCTATATAGATAATACGGGACAATATGTCGATTAATTAAAGATATACATATCTAACAGATGTATGATGTTAAATCTCTTTTATCAAACGACAACAGTATAAGGTAAAGACCTAATACTTTTAGATCATCATCACCACCTGCCATTCGTTGAAATTTCAAAGGCTTCTTTTAATGCGGATGCATTTAGTACAAACGACAGTGACAACTGCCAAGCGTCGAGTATCAATCATATGCCACAAAAATTAACGTCATAACTTTAAAATCACTTATAATGTTATCATCCATTAATACTTATAATTTAATATGTTATTTCCATAACAACCTAATTAATTCCTCTAATTTAGTTTTTTTAATACCTAATTAAGCCCAACACGTCTAACTGACGTTTATGGCTGTTTTTTATGGTCTTTGAGCGCTTCTAATTTTGATTTTATATTGAAAAACGTGGGAGGCGAAGAAAGCTGTGTTAGAAAAAGTGTTACGAGTCACGACTAAATGTTTTAACTTCAGAAATATTATTATGAGGGTCAATTAATATACGAGTATATCATAAAGGGGTGTTCTGGTCTAGAGGCCTAAATTTTAGGACTTTTTCCGAGTAGGATTTAAAAAAAGAAGCATCTTTACAATTATTTTTTTTATAAAATGTTCAGTGACGTTTCAAGAATACAAAAAAAAAACACAAAAATTCAAAGAGTTAAAGACTAGTGAAGTGAAGGCTAAAAAAAGGTGCGTCCTGGTTGACATGATTACAACACTTAAGAAATAAAGAAAAACAAAAAATCTTGATTAGCAAGGACCATGGAAAAAAGCGACGTTTTAAAAAAAAGCCACTGTTTTTTTATTTATTCCATTTTTTTCATTATCGCATTTTTTAAATTCATAGTTCGGGATATAGAGGGGTAAGCAAAGATGATTTCCACCAAATCGTTTAAGTACAACTTGAGATATCATATCAACCAGGTCGAAAACAGTAGTTTCGAGAAAAAAGCGTTAAAAGTTTAGGACGAAGTTTCGGGAGCGTAACTCAGATAACGATACTTAATTCTCACATTTGGTTCTATTTCAAAATTAACATTTTCTGAAGTTCTTACAGCTAAGCGAGCTGTTCTAGCTTTATAATCATGAAGTCGGAGATTACATTATAGTACGGGGGTCTATTGATCGATTCGTTCCGGCACGATCGGTTTATTTACCACGTCACAAAAGTCGCTGTAACTCCGAAAATAATTCAAATTTTGAATAATCCTTTAGAGGACATATTCCTAAAGGTCTAATCTTTAAAAATATGCAAAGGAAAAAAACGATTCTTTCAAATTCATAGACCAGAATAATTAACCAAAGTACAAATAAAGACCCACAAGCCAAAGTAATTTATTATTTATATACCCTACATGTATTTCATGCATTACATTTTTTTAATTATTAAAATCAGGTCGTGTAGCTTCGGACTGTTTATTTAGTCAAGCCGCTTTGTATCAAGATGATAGTGAAATTTCAAGGCATGGAATTTATAAGTATAGCTATTAATTTAACATGTGTAATAAATACGTGTATCGATCACTGTCAAATGCTTATCTTAATATAGTTGAACGACAAAAAAGGCGAAATTGATAATTTTATCAAACCGATTAAAACTGAATGGCTTTCATTTATATAATATTATTATCTAACCGTATTGATAGACTGATAATAATTATTGACAGGCTAAAACATGTTTTTTTTATGATACGATTTACTACAATAGTATCACAAAAGCCTTCTCGTAGCGCTCAACATACAAATCTCGAAACCGTGCCGATTCCGAAAAAAATCACTTTGTAGTTAATTTGAAACGTGTTTTTTTCCTGTAACGGCCATATTGAGAGAAAGGCTAGGTGTAAAAATTTGGTTGAGGTGTCTAAGGGGCTCTCTAAATGATCAAGCATGCTTGTCAAGCATTGCGTTACGGGCTGGGCATGGATCGTAAACCGCGAGAAACATGCATTTTTTTATATTTACTAAAAATGCCTAATTTTGTAGTTGTATACCAGGGAGTCACGTCATTCATCAATCAATTACGTCTAATTAACGTGACTCCCTGGTATAAACTACAAAATTAGGCATTTTTGGTAAACATTTGAAAAAATATTTGCATTATTCCTGCGGTTTACTATCCCCGCCCAGCCCGCGACGCGATGCTTGACAAGAATGCTTGATCGTGTAGAGAGCCCCTAAAACGCCCTCAGTCTCTAGATGTGCCATCAAAAGAGAAAGTTAAAAAAAGTCATTAAAATAGAAAAATATAAAATTATAGCGGCATCTACTGGATCTCCAGTAAATGCGCTATATTTTTTTATTTTTTTAATTTTAATGACTTTTAATTTTCTTTTTTGATGACACGCCTACAGCCCGAGAGCTCTTTTTAGACAGCTCAGTCAATTTTTTACCACCTTCCATCTGCTGCATTACAGCGTGACCTTTTTGTACTATAAACAGGTGGCCCTCTAACGGACGATTGCTGAACTGCATTGACATTGTGTCAAAGTTGTGTAATTTTGGGCAATATTTAAAACTACCGGTGATTTTGGACTGTTGGACCTTTACCATCGATTTTAATGGCGCAAAATCCGAAAAAGCTAAAACCCCCCCTCAGAAAAAGCCTTACTGGAAGGCGAGAAAGAGCCAGTCAACGCCAAAATACAACTGTATCAAGGCTCGATGAAGAATACTCGGAACGAGAAAGGCAAAACAACTTAATTTACAACGCTTGAGGCGCAGATCATCCAGCCCTCAAGAGTCTTTTAAAGGCAGCCAACTGAGATGGAAGTCATGCTTGCCAACTTGGAAATAACTGAAGGCGTAATTGGCGTGAAAGTTTTTATTTACTTTCTGTCACGTCCGCGTTACTCTTGGATAGTTTCCGTCCGTTTTCATCAAAACCTTGGTGACATTCCTGATCGTAGACCAAATGGGCAAGGCACGGCAACGTAATCGAATTAATCCAAAGTATACTTCCGTTTATTTTTGAAACATTACGGTCAATAAAGTGACCGTATAAATTAGATGGATTTTATCTAGTATTAAATAAATACAAACGGAAATATTGGACTTAGAGACTTGATATTTAGTCCAGTTGGGCCGACACTACATTGTGTAGTTTTGCCTAGAATATCTCATATACAAGCTATACTAATATTCCATTTACACCATTAGTTATAACTAAATATTAATCCCATCTGTTGTCGCTTGGTCCAAACCCGGTCTTATACGAAAAACGAACCGCGCCGCCTGAGGTGTCGTAATGTAACCCAACCGGGTTGTCCGCCGGCCGAGAGAGGGCGCTGAAATGTATTTATGAAATTAATATTCAGATTAAATCAGTCCTTGGCTACTTGCCGGGAAAGTCCTAAGGTGACACAACCGTTTTTTTAAAATATCGTCGTACCATATTCTAACAAGTAAAAGGAATAAAAACTACGACTGTCTATACAAAAAGTGAACTCAAATTTCGAATTTCAAATAATTTATTCATTCAAAAATATTCATTTACATTCTATTAATTGCAGATTCTGCCTAACTAGGCCATAACCCGTACTAAGGAAGATTACATGTATGGCATTGATTTATTCATATGCACATAGTATTAAAATGAAACATACAAAATGTGATAAAATATGAAACAGATATGTGAATTCAAATTAAAGTTATAATTATATTTAAATATAGCATGGTCATAGAAATTAAAATGAAATGTCGTAATATGAATATATTACAAAGAAATAAATAATATAAAATGTATTACATGTATGACAATAATAATATTGCAAAGACCTTTACTTTAAAATATGACTTATTACCTTTTCCACCTCATTTCTCCCAAGTTGAAGTAGGTGTTGTGTATTTTTTTTTTATTGGATTGACTTAATATTTCATATTAAGTATTCATATTAAGTCATATTCATATTAAGTATTCATATTTCATATTAAGTCAATCTCAATAAAACTGTATCGCACTTTATGCTAAGTCGCTGTCGGTTTAGGTGGAGATTGGATTTATTCCTCGTATAGTGATGATGAAAATCACTATTCACCGGAACTTCTGTTAGGTGTCTACGAGCGTACACAATAGTTTGGTAGATGTAAGAAAAAAATAGAGTCATTATTCCTGATTCTACAAATAGCGGCTTTAAAGGACTTCTTGGCGAGACCCTATATAAGGAGGAGAAAAATTCTTTTTGAATTTGGTGCCATTCCCCAAAACAAGTAGGCCATACGTTATTAGGAAGTGGAAATATGATAAATAAACGGATCTAAAATGTATGTCATCATTCTACAGTGTATCATGTATGTAAGACATTCAAGCTAAATACTTCGCAATTCTAATGTCTAGCACAGTCCATCTGCGTGGGAAATTTCGATAGTAAAATAGCATTTGACTGTCGGACGTACTGAAAGAACAATGCGGTTGCTCGCGCTTCTTAATTCCCAGAGCATCTTAATTCCCAGGTGACTTTATGCGATTTGTGTGACGAAGCGGGTAGATAAGCTCTCCGTTGAATTCGCCATAAAATAGCTATCTTTATCGTGACCGTTATAAAACAAATATGAAAGTGTAGGAACGACGTAAGCATGGCGGTCTTCACGGGGATTAATGCAGTGCCAGAGAAAATGGACTCTCGCATTCGTCTCACTTTGTGCTTTTAATTATCCCAAAATAGTTTCACTTGCCAGTCTTGCAAAGGTCATCATGATAGTAGGCCACAGGTTTAACAATTTACAAGGTTTTATACAATATAAAATCAATGGTTTTATGTTACTATGTTTTTTTATCACCGGCAGAACAGAAAAATATGATTTTGAGAAAAACGGGTTTAAAGTTTTCTTTAAAGAGCAGTAGTAAGTTGTTTTTATAGTACAGCAGCCTGCAACTATCAGCGATTCCAGAGGTAAAAAAATCATGAATAGATTTCAACTTTGACTTAAAGAAAAAAAACATGAAAAACATGTTTTTTTGCCTTTTAAACCAGGCTTCCCTTTTAAATATGACCGTCGTATATGCAGAATAAAATTCAAAATAGGAGAAATATGACAAACAATAGTCAATGATGAAAAAACTTATGATGGTTTGTCGCGCAAAATGATGATGATAGTAGGTAATCTACATACACGTGATACAGTTATCGTGCATATTGTTACGCCGAAATTAGAAACGGCTGGTTTTTTCGCTTTTCGCTATATTTGCATAAATAAGATGTACCGTAATTGACGTATTGTGTATTACGCAGATGACGACTCTTATTTTTCTGGTGTCGCGCATACGTGGGGTAAACGGGATAAATGCATAAGGGAGAACTCTTTAAAGAGCTTGAAGGTTGTATTATAACATTCGAAGGACTTTAGAGTATGGTAGTATAACGTCATGACTTCTGCGTGTATTGCGAGAGTCGTTAATGTTATAGTCGTTAAGGCTCCCTTCCGAGTTGACGCGACTAAAAATTTAGGTATTTTTGCAATGCCACGCGCCCGCGCGCTTTCGATATATACATAAAGAAATATAGGTATACCGCGACGACAAGGGAATACGTCCCACCGTTGGCAGTGGCCAATTACGAATGACGATTTCGGCTTCGCGCGTCGTCTAATATAGTCGATTTGGTTTTTTAATTATAATATAATAAATTATCAAATGAATAGTTTTTTATAAAGTAAAAATTAGATTACAATAATAAAATAACTTAAGATCACTGTGTTATTTTTTATATCACTTAAAAGTATCTTTAATAAATAAAAAAAAAAATAATGGTTGGCCATAACATTTCTGGAAATTACGTAATTTCAAACATTTTTTTCTTATATTTTTTGTAAAACATTCTTAGAGTTTTATATTTTTTGGTAAACATTTGAAAAAATATTTGCATTATTCCTTCGGTTTACTATCCCCGCCCAGCCCGCGACGCGATGCTTGACAAGCATGCTTGATCGTCTAGAGAGCCCCTAATAAAATAACTTAAGATCACTGTGTTATTTTTTATATCACTCAAAAGTATCTTTAATAAATAGAAAAAAAATAATGGTTGGCCATAACATTTCTGGAAATTACGTAATTTCAAACATTTTTTTCTTATATTTTTTCAATGGAAGTTCCAAAAACTGTCTTGGTACTATGCAAATAGACCATACGCTCGTGTAAATAGTAATTTTTAAATATTGAGAATCATCTCTAGGTTTTTCAAAAACGTTCATCGAGTCCCGGCCGAGCTTTATCACCTGTCCTAGGTATGTGTACTCCTGCACCTGCTCCAGCGGTTATCCATTCAATGAAATGGGATTCGGTGTGAGATCGGCTTTCGCCATAACCTTTGTCTCGTCCATGTTCATCTTAAGGCCCGTTCGCAGGGACGCATGATATAGTTGCTCCAGCATGAGTTGTAGGTCTTCGGCACATTCAGCGATTATAACTATATCATCCGCGTAGCGCAGGTGATTGAGATACACGCCGTCAACGTTGATTCCCTTGCCACTCCAGTCCAATGTCTTGAATATATCCTCCACAGCGTTGGTGAACAGCTTAGGGGATATAACGTCACCTTGTCGGACTCCTCTTTGGACTGGTATAGGGTCTGTTAGCTCTTTCAGCTGTACGGTCATTGTTGCCGCTTTGTACAAGCTCTTCAGGATCTGTATATACCGGTAGTCTATGTAACATCGATGTAGCGATTCGGTGACTACCCAGTGTTCTATGGAGTCGAATGCTTTTTCATAATCAACGAAGGCTAGATAAAGGGGCCTATTGTATTCTTCGGACTTTTGGATAACCTGCCGAAGTATGAAGATGTGATCGATCGTTCCAAAAAATCCTTCTTAATAAGGTTTATATATGTTCTGTGAAATGTTCAGTTTCCTGACATACGTTTGCGTATTAAATATTCAGCAGTATTCCGAAATGGCAATTATATTTCGAAAATATTTGAAACAGCCAACCGGCCTGTCCCCTCGAGCTATTCGCATATGGGCTAAGAAGCCTTGTACTATCATAAAAGTAGATAATGTTGCGTAACTAATCACGGTTATGTGTGCATCAAAAGCCCACTTATTTCAACGAGGCTCCCAAAAGGCCGTTTCGTAATTCCCAACGTTCATTTGACCGTATAATCGTCACACCTGAGAACCGAGCGATTGAAAAAATATATAACTACGGAGTTCAAAAAAATTGATAATGAGTATGATGAAGTTAACGTTTATTGAATGTTCTTTTATTCGATTTTTGGACAGTTAAGCTACGATATGACACTCACAGTGACATAACGATACTAAAAATGCCACACACTTCTAAATCGGTTCAAGCGTATAGCAGTTATGGTAGAATAAAGAAACGGAAAGCATACATAGATGAACCCTGAACACATTACACTCCTTCTTTGTAGGGCAGTCGTGTAAAAATAGGATCTCTCTATCTGTTATTTTTCTCTCTCTGTCGCCTTAATTCCTAACTCTCCTACATATCCTACATAGGCTTTAGACTGTTTAATATCGGTCGATAATGAGCTCGATTGTCGATAGCTTATTCAGGTATTTGGTTTCTTTTTTCTATGATTATGATTATGACAGATACTCATTAGAGTAATAATAAAGTTACCTTACGGACGACTATCATTAGATATTATTATGACGATTTTTAATGAGTGTTTATCATTTTTATATTGATATAATTATGGAATTTTTCTCTTTGACTAATTCATTCCTTTAATGACATTGAGTAGGTACAGGTACTAAGTATGTGTATCTAGTATTATCCACTGTGATTTAAAAATATTATAATTTGTACTCTTTAATATCTATAATAATTATTCCCTTTTATATAAGAGTAGTGGAATGTTACCCGGCGATGCTCGGTTATCCGCTTCATTCCCCCTCTCTCCTAATAAAATAATAGGAATATTTGAGTTTCTAACAACAAAAAAACTCGTTTTTATTAGATTACTTAAATTATACCCCAGAAAAAAAACAAAAAGTAGAAAAGTTATTGTCCTTGATCAGTATTTCCTATCACAGCGTCAACAGAAGGGGCATCGAGGTACCTCATCTATGGACCTGGTGGAAAAGAATGATAAAGGTCCACCGCTCCGTCCACGTTTTCCTCTCCCTTTATTCAAGGGCAGACTAAGATCTTTCTTTCGAAAATCGATTCATGCTTCGATTCGTTTAGGAACAACAGACAATTACAGTATACCTAGTTAGAACAATAGGGCGGTGTCGACTACAACGGGCGAACCCGTCACCCCAGGCTGGTATAACTATATGTGAGCGTAGAAGACTTGAGGACAAGACAATCTACTATCTAGTTCAACAGCAACCCGTTAGAGAACGACGCCTTACGGCGAGGCACCGGGAAAGATACTACAAAGTAAGGCATTTACCAAAAATGCCTGATTTTGTAGTTTATACCAGGGAATCACGTTAAATAGACGTAATTGATTCATGAACGACGTGACTCTCAGGCATAAAACTGCAAAATTAGGCATTTTTGGTATAGGTATATAAAAAAAAAATATTTGCATATTTCCTGCGGTTTACGATCCCCTCCGAACCCGCAACGCGATGCTTGACAAGCATGCTTGATCATCTAGTACCCCTAAGAAAAAAAAGGAGGTTATCAATTCGGTTGTATCTTTTTTTATTATTATGTTTGTTACCTCAGAACTCTGCCATTTATAAACCGATTTGAAAATTTCTTTTTTCATTTAAAATGATATACTTGCAGATTGGTATCTCTATAATTGCACAATGCATTTTTATCAACATCCTTTTCTGATTATGGGATCCATGAGGAATTGAGGGAACTCCTCATATATTTCATATAAAGTTGAAAATGTACATGTTGATTCAATTCCGATGACAATGTATTTTTTTTATGGAAAGCATGGCCTGATTCTACACCCTGGGGTTGGCTCTCGGCGAGGGGACTCCCCAAAAGTCAACAGCACTGACACGACATTCTGTGCATGCATTTAATTACGACAGCCCAATTTTAAGTTTCACCAAGACAGGACTGCAGCACCCAGGGTTGGCTTCCAACGAAACTCCTCTAAAACTTGGGAGTCGGTTTTTTTTAAAATGTTGTCTATTATCTATACTGCTTTAGCTATATTTACTGTGGTAATGTCGTCTATTGTGGCGAATGAATAAAATATAAAAAAATAAACAGCAAGCCTTCGAATAGGAGACGGCACTAGGAGAAGAAGAACAATATGGCAACCTGAGCCTCGATCCAAAAAATGAAAATAAGAAATAATCCAATTCTCTCAACGGCAAGTAGTAGATGATTACACGCACGAAAACACACGTAAAACACACAAATTCGTTTCACAGACGCACTTCACTATCAGTTTTTTTCTACATCAATTAGTATTCAAAACAATCACAATCGGTTGGTCGATCACAATAGTGACGTCACGCGTGATTGATGACGCAATGCGTCGGCGCGAGCGTCGCGACGTCTCTGCTTCGCGCCAAGCCGGTAAACACTGACTCGCTGGCTGAATATAATACTGCCTACAAATTACAGGCAATGAATAGCGCGCTGCTTCTTGGACGGAGAACGAACGTACAGCCTGGCAGATATCCGGTAGCCAGCGAACAGCTTGGTGATTTGCCAAAAGTAGGGAAGACAATTATTGTAGCAATCGATTATCCATCGATCGATCATCGAACAAATAAACAATATACACATATGTTTGTTTATGAAATCGGAGATTTACGCGGCTGTTTGACATTATAAATAAGATAAAAAACGAAATAACCGCGTGAATTTTGTAGCACCCGTCGTTTCGGCGACGTTGCAACCGCCGTTGTCTAGTGAGTGGAGTGGAGCTCCATCACGCCGGGTGGAGTGATAGGTAGGCCGCATACCTCTGCAGCCACTGCAAACCACGGGTGTGTATAAAGTCGAATGCAGCTGTGGTTTAGCATAGGTTGGACAAACGAAACGGTCCATAGCCACGCGACTGATAGAACACATCAAAGCTGTTAAAAACGTTTAGTGAAAAAAATCGGCCATCTGCGATCATATATTGAATAGCGAAAGTAACCACTGGCTGCAGTTTCAAAATCCCCAATGTCCAAAATGTGCTATCCAAAGAACAATTCTACTTTTCTCGTATGATACGGGAAGCCATTGAAATAAAAACCCCAAACTTCGATAGAGACGACGGTTACAAACTCTCTTCTACGTGGAACCCTCTTCTCATGTAAAGAAAAAAGGGGGGTTTCGGCAAATACCACTTTTTTCCGCAAGAAATAGTGTAAAAAATATTGTCCAAATCGGTTTATAAACGACGGAGTTTTGAGGTAACTAACATTTTCATAAAAAAAAGATACAACCGAATTGATAACCCCCTCTTTTTAAAGTCGGTTAATAAATGAAAGAACACTACTTTTCAGAGTGCACTGCCGGGGGCTCGTCCAAAGGAATTGCATTCGAGGAGGATCCCGGATGAGAGCTGAATCGTGAGTTGAACCAGCCGCAAAACAAGCTGGCTTTGCGGCCCTAGCAGAATGGAATAATTACTAGGGTAGGCTGAAAAGTGATGCACACATGCTTATAGCATGCGAACTTTCAAAAGCGCGCCAGGTGAAATGTAGAATTAACATTACCCCTTACGCATGCGCAGTTTGAAGGTCTCGCTTTCATCCAGTGCATTTTGAGTAGCGGAAGTATTAAGACAAGTTCTAGTGGTATGTCAACGCGAGTTAAACACCGTGCTGTTTTTAAATTTTTAACTGCTAAAGTGACTCCTACTGAATTTCATTGTCATTTATAGGCTGTTGTTGATAGGTCTACTGTAAATAGATGGGTTATAAAATTGGGTGGCTGCGAGCTAGGAAAAGCCATAATTGTCGATGAAACACTCAGCGGACGTCCGATCACTGCCACAAACGATGAACATTGCAAACTCGTCGACCATTTGATTCAAAATGACCGGTTAGAGGGATACTGACGTGCTAGAGGCAGACTGGCGCCGATAATCTTGCAACATGACAACACTCGTCCACACATTTCGTTTCCATATTTAATATTCTTTATTATATTTTTGTTTTAATTGAATGCGACTAAATATTATTATTATTGTAAGTTAATATTTTTAATCGTTAAAGTATTGTAATTTTAATTTCTCATTCTTTTTGAATGATTTCTCATGCATTTAATTATTATCAGTTGTTTTTTCTTTATTTTATGCTTTTAAAATTAAATTTTTAATATTAAAATTTGTTGTTAATTTTTATTTAGTCACATAAGGGGATTTAATATAAGTATAAATATTTCGTTTTTGACTGACTAAATTTATTGTCTTAATTTGGTTTGATTTTTCTGTAAGATCTTTAATTTGTAATTGCACAAACTGGTTTTAATTTAATTTTGATTGTCTAGTATATAAGTTTCTGCAATCTGTAAAGATTTTTGAAAATAAACTGAACTGAACAGAACACACCTCGCGCGCAGCTGATGAAGCTCTTCGAAACCTGAACTTTGAACCGATTCCATACCCTCCTTACTCCCCCGATCTGTCGCCATGTAATTTTTATCTTTATCATCTACTTAAGAGATACCTCAAGGGTAATAACTGCACTTTGGGCGATGAGGTGAAAGCAGCTACCAAGTCCTGGATTCGAGAAAACTGAAAGATTTTTCATTGACGAAATGAAGAATCTTGCTGCACGTTGGGCGAATTTTTTTAGTGTTAACGGTGACTATGTAGAAAAATAAATATATGATTTTGAAGCTATTATATGAAGCTGAATTATATGATACTTTAATGCACTTTCTATCCGATCATCCTGTTCTTGTTTTACAAGCATGTGTGCACTACTTTTCAACCGACCCTCTAAGTTTCCGTGCGAATCGATTACGCGGTTTGTTCTCCCTATGAAGCGCGTCAGCCGCGAGTGGTCGAACGCCGGCGCGAGCGCGGTTCCGCTAGAGGTGTCGCGGACAAAAAGGCTCCGTACGAATTATCCGGCTAATGGCGCACCGTGCGGCGGCTGCACTTGCGCTAGCCGCTCTTCTACGTATAAAGTATGCGAGGCATCGCGTGCCGCGTGCCGAGCGGGCCAGACCGGACCGCTGGAGCGACGCACCGCCCGATGGCGTGCAGATCTCAGCCAGAATGTGGGACAGACAGACACCCACCTTCCGCGATACGCATCGCACTCTAAGAGAAAACCCGATCGCACCGATCGCACCATCTCACCGTTCGCCCACGAAGTTCTCGACAAATTAGAGCGGCACCAACATGTTTGTGTTTCGATACGTCATTCAATAGAAATTTAAATTCTAAGTGTCAACATATATTTTGAAATTTTCTCAACAATAAATAATAATTAAATAATAAATTTTGTGAAAATAGTGTAATCGACCAGGTTGCCACAAGCCTAGAAAATGGAAATATTTTCCTGAAAGTGTGGAGCTCGCCAAGACGTGTGACCGACGTGGTGGGTATCGGGCTAAATACCTCCAATCATGATGAGCAGTACAACCTTATGACATCAAGGAGACGCTGGACCTGTCTGGATGAGGGAAATGGACAACCGATCCGGATGGAGAGTGATTGGAGAGGCGTAAGCCCAACGGTGGGCGAAGCCGCGCTGATGATGATGAAGAAGAAGATACGTCATTCACATATTCAATAATAATAGACAAAATTTTAACAACAAACAAAAACCGACTCCAATTTTTTTATAAGTACAGCAGCCATGTCATGGTGATATACTTAGAACTAGCTATCATAATTGAAGACGTATACAAAATTTTGTGTCTGTGCTGTTGACCGTTAAGAAGTTAACATTCGTTGGAAGCCAACCCGGGATGACGCAGTCCTTTCTTGGTGAAACTTAGAACGGGCTGTCGTAATTTATGCATATACAACATTTCATGGCTGTGCTGTTGACCGTTGAAGAGTCCCCTCGTCGGGAGCCAACCCTGAGTGCAGCAGCCATGTCATGGTGAAACTTTAAACAGGATATTATACTTGAATGAGTATACAAAATTACGTGTCTATGCTGTTGACCGTTGAGGCATTCCCTTCGCCGGGAGTCAAACCCAGGGTGTAGAATCAGGTCATGCTTACCATAAAAAATGCATTGTTAACGGAAATCAACCAACATGTAAATTTTCAACTACATATGATAATATATGAGGAGTTCCTTCAATTCCTCATGGATCCTATCATTAGAACAGAATTTTGATAACAATGGACTAAACTGTAAGTATATCCTTTCAAATAAAAAATAATCTTCCAAATCTATTTATAAATGGCAGAGTTCTCAATGGCAATCTATCTAAAAATAGAAAATAAAAATATAACAAAATCTTTATTTATCTAATATGTCAACATTTACAGCTTCGGAAGAGAAACATGTTTATTATGTGTTTGCTATTGATTTTACAAAACTTTATGTTGATCTAAGATGGAAACGGTTAGGTACAGCTTCGAAAGTGAAAAACAGTTAAATTTAATGTGATTTTTGGAGCTGTGGAAGAGACTAAGGGATGGGGGGGGGCGAGAACTAAGTTACAGATAAAGGGGGGGTCGAATAAGTTTTATTTTTTACCAAAAAGAGGGTCGCTATCTAAAAGAGGTTGAAAAACACTGATTTAAAGAACCGATCACTCACTGCAAGCGATCGATGATATAACAGACGAGAGACATCAAAGTATAATATGTAAATTAATTGAAGTCTAGCTATCAATTAATAATAAGGCTAGCTATCATTATATCGCTGTTTCGTATATTTTAAACAAGTAAATATATAAAAATTCTAAAAAAACTTATAAATCGGTTCAAGCGTTTAGAAGTTATGGTGGAATAAAGAAACGGAAAACATACATAGATGAACCCTGAACACATTACACTCCTTTTTTGTTGATCAGTCGTGGAACATTACGTATACTAACTATCCTTACGTATACCAAGATGATCAGTGCTGAAAACCAAGATTATCAGTGCAGTAATTTAAGTCTGGTTTCACGATACCAAGTCCGGTTTCTGGTTTCAACACAGGTTCATACCTAGTGAGGTGGTAAACCGTTATGTCAAAAGATGAATTTCCTTTCTAAGCTAGGTATAATATATACACTTATTATAAACTGTTTTTTTGTTAGAATAAGGATTTTCTTTGTAATTTGTAACTTGAATTACGGAAATAAATAAATAAATAAATAAATAAACGATGATGAACTGAATAGAAGCTGTCAAAACCTGGTAAATTCTATGCCTACAAGAGTAAAAGGTGTTATCAACGCAAAAGGAGGACACATTCTACATTTAAACTAACAATCTATAACTACCAGTACTGTTTTTGTATGTGTATATCCAATAAACCACTTTTCGAAAGAAAAATACTCTTTTTCCAATTAATGCCTACGGTACAGTACGCTAATGCTCAAATCGGTCGTGTTATTTTTTTTTATATTGAAAAAATGATATAATTTTCAATGGAAATAAATATTAGTAAGACAATAGTAATTATTTATTTATTTATTTATTTGTGGTAATGTACATAATATGCAACAAGCGTAACAAATCATACTTAATATCTACACTTTAAATGAAACCCACAGCAAGTTGTGTCACGCTTATAGTGAAGATCGGTCCCATGTCGCCCAACTAAGTAAACACTTGTTCTAGGGCAAACATATTAAACAAATACTAGTTTAAAAAAGAAAACATATTCAAAAGAAAAAAAAAGTAGTTGAAACAAAAAAAAATGCGAAAATGGAAAAGAAACCTTGAATTAAATAAAAATATGTATAAAAATAAAATATGTAAATATATAACTATAATAAAATAAAACATTTAAGTAAATAGATAATTAAATACCTACACTTATCCTTTGGTTAATAATAAACGATATAGTCATAACTTAAATTATAAATAAAATTTGTAATATTTGTACGAAAAATAAAAAGTCACAATAAAATTATAATACCAGTAATAGTAAAGTTTCTAAAAAAATAAAATAGTCACAAAGAAAAATTTAAATAATAATAATAGTCACAAAGTGCAGCCAAACAAAGTTAGATAGTTGAGAGTTCTTGATGTATTCGGGACCTTCCTGGCCCAAGCATCCACGAGACCAGTTGTTTTTTAAAAATTGAAATGCTCGGGCTAATCGAAAATAATAATAAAATTGAAATGCTTGAAATTTGATTATTAAAATTATTATTATTACAATAAAAAAATGCTAATTCCACTCGTGGCCATCAGTGAGCACGTGGCGCGGACTTCGGAATAACGTGGATATTTTTAATAACGGGCAGCGCACCGGTACAGAGCGCGCACCCTAATCGCGGAAAAACTCCGCATTTTTAATAATCCGTTATCGCGACGCATGGCCGAGCACTGGCTATTACCATTGATTTTATAAAATCAATGCTATTACTTAACCATTGGCTTGCCCGTGATATTTCTATAGGGTCTGCGTAGAGTACGTAGATTAATATACCAAAGAGTTTAAAGATGAGTAGAGGAGCGGTCGAAGCAGACGTGAGCCTAAAGGTGCGATTCCACCAAAATAGTGTGCAGCACATTTGCTTGCACACATTTTGTGCAAAACTCCAACAGTGCAGGTACTAAGCTGGTGTCGCATTTGGCTTCCGTCTCCACTGGTAAGGCTGTGCGTAACTTTTGTAAGCGCACAGTTCAGCACACTTGTGCGCGAACATGTTCACTGAGCAGAGTTTCTGCCGAGACAGTTCAGTAGTTAATATGAACGGGCAGGAAAACGTAGTGCTTTGTGCTGCAGCATGTGTTTTACTATGTAGTCTCCTTAAAAAGAAACGAAGGAAGAAACCGCGATGTTGGGTGTGGCCGTTACTACAGCGACGGAATGAAGAAACGAATAAATTTCCATGAAAGAAATTCAAATATGCATAAGCAAACCATTTCGGCTTATATATATCTAAAATCCCAGAACCTGAAGATTTTGAGTCCGCGATTTTCTTCTTTTCTCTTCGGTATTGAGCCAAAATAATCTTCCATTTTCTCATTACCTCAGTCGAGTCACAATTGAAACTTTGCGCCAACTCTTGAGTGGCGTCGTGTTTTTTGTTTTTATTTTTATAATCATTGTGACTAGAATCCCATAATACAGGATAAGTTTCAATAGCTTGAATAAAATTAATAATTTTATCATTCGTCCAATCCATATTTAGCTTGGTTAATTAACAATGTACGCGCACAAATCAATGTTTTCACTCCGGTAGCGGAAGCAAGACTGAGTTCGCGCACAACAGGTTTGTACACGTCGACGCGAGTCCACTGCCTGCATGTGTGCGCGCACAAAAGTATACAGATGTGCGCGAACATTTCTAGAATGTTCGCGCACAATTTGTTATTGTTTGCTTTAGTGAGTCGACCAGAATAAACATTTGTGTCGCACAATGTGCATTGCAGTGCCGCACAGTTCTACACACTGGTGGAATCGCATCTTCAGCTGCCAGCATTGGCCCGTATTCCGCTTCACGCAGGTCTAAAACTAACTTGTAGTCTAAAAACGCGTTAAAACAACGCTTAATTTTGAACTGACGTTTTGGAGTTAATGGGCCCTTGCTGAGTTGGCCACGAAGACCCATTCTGTTCAGGGTTGGTCACACTCACGGGTCAACACCTATCCGACGGCCTCCACGCATGAAGTGCGAGCCTGGGTAGGACTCTGGCCTTATGGTTAGTTTTCCCTGGGAAGCAACCTTCTGGCGCTCCTGGACGGTCTGCGCACCGTGCGACGCCAATCGATTGCGCACTGTGACTAACAGTCGGGGGAGTCTGGAAGCAGTACTGTTTCCTATAGAGCGGGGGTGGTTGCGGACCTTAGGCGACTGCTCTTGAAACGACCATCGGCTACCCGATCCTGGGTGAACAGCCGGGCAAAGGATTCTGTGGTCCGCGATAGATTCGGTATACACCGTTTCACCGCTTCGTAGGGGAGAGGACCGCGCAAGCGACCTCGAACTCGTAACCAATCGAGAGACTGGAGTAATCTGGTCGCAATTGGAAGTAAGGGCGTGAGTGTAAGCCCGCTGGGTAACAGTCCTGGCTATCTCGCGGTTAAGGCGTTGGCCTCTTACGGGTTTGTGGCGGAGCTCGACGGTGGACTGTTTTGTCCAAGTCTTCTGCGCTCACTCCAGGGAGATAGAACGAATAATCGTTAAAACTTCCCGAGGTGACTGCTCGCCCGCTGTAGTCGACAACCCTAGTTGACGTTTTGGTATTCCCTTTCATGGGTCCGCGCACATTCGCGCACTTGACAAATTCCACCTTCGATGCCTCTATACGAACATAAGACAAGGATTATTTTTTTTTGTTCGTTGTCGGTATATTTTTGACATATTGGGTCCTTACTATGAAGTTGCTGCTCTATAAAGGAAGTTTAAGGCCAAAAACATGAAAAATATATATTTAATAAATAGAATTATTGACACATATTATCTATGCACATTTGTTATTTAAGAGGGAGTTGTTTAATTCCTCTGCTGTAAGACTCTCGTGGACAGGTGGCTTTGAAGGCGTTTTTCAGTGACTCTTCAAAGTGACTCTTGTTTTTTTCCCTTGTCTGAAAATAATAAACTCTATTGGAGCAATGCCTGACAAGTACGGCGGGTGACCAAGAGTCTCAAGCCGCAACTCCTGCAACTTTGCGACTGTTTGCAGTGAAATCTGTAATTATACGTTGTCAGGCAGAAGCAGTGGCGATGAACGACTGATCAGGCTCGGTTATTTAATAACGAGATTCTCCATCATTGTTTGCAGTTCTTAACAGCACACATTAACAGTAACTGTACAGCCAGACTGCAAGAAGCTGTAATAGAAAACACAGGCACAGAATCTCATATTTGAAAATAATGCAAATTTTCAACTTTACTATAGTTGCATTGCACAAACGAAAATATTTGAGCAAAAATCTGAGTGTCAGAAAAAAAGTCTAGAAAAATCTGATTGTCAAAATACGTTTTTTGGCCGCCATCTTAAAAAAAAAACAGAAAAATATCCTTACCGTGACAGCTTGATCCTTTTTAACCAAGGCAACAAAGTTAAAAGCTTTTCCAGTCAGTTTGAATTGGATTCGAGTTGTGTCGACTGTCTACTTACCAACTGAAAATGTTATGTAGCTTAACGCATTGTGATCTTCCGAAGATTGAAGTAATGTAAGAAAATCTTGATATCTCTAGATTTTCTGGAATCGAATATTTCAATGTTTTGTTCACTGCTAATTTTGGAGACATCAGTGAGATTGGTCAGAGCAAAAATAACTTCACAGCATTAGTCCAGCCAACGAAGGAAAAATAGCGGAAATAATTTATGTAGGAGCCAATTTTGGCACAGTTGTATGGGAAGGTGTCCCAGCTAAGACGGGAGCAAAGGGAACGTTATACGGCCCTGAACCTTGCTGTGGCGTACCAAAATGCCTTGCAAACCTAATGCTCAAACAAATGTGTTTAGAACAATCCGTCAACCACTGGAACAACACGCCAGGGTTTAATCATTCCAAAGCGCTAATTAAGGCTTACGACCGTAAGACGGCCCGTGAGGCCTTGTCGCTAAATAGGAATAATCTACGCATACTGGTGAGGGCGCTCACGGGGCATTGTGGCCTGAACAAATACATGTTCAGAGACACAAAAATGTGCAGGTTCTGCCAAGGAGCAGAGGAAACTCCCCAGCACCTCATGTGCGAGTGTGGCCCGCTGATGCGTAAAAGATACACCCACTTGGATGGTCATTACCTCCAACCTGAGGAGGTAAAATAATCTGGCGCCAAAAACCTGCTGCGGTTTTAAAATGACACGAGGCTTAGCGCAGAAATATAGTAGGTGACGAACACAATAGGTCAGTTACAAGACTCATTAAGACCTTAGAAACCACTCAACAAATAGAAGGTGTCCTTAACAACACACTTAAAGTACTGAGGGGTGGGCTTAAAGCGAAAAATGTTCCTATACTAATCTACATAAAATTCTCTACAGTAAAGATTCTATACACTTTTTCGCTAGGATCAATGCTTAAGGAGATATGAAGGGGGAAAAAGACACCCCCTACAGCTGTGCCAAAATTGGCTTCAAACAAGCTTTTTAACAAGCGCACATTTGTGATATTTTTGCAAACACACTATCCTCTATGAGGTAAATTTAAACTCTTTGGATGTAACTATACATACAGTGCGTGCGGTACCAAGGTCTCAGTCGTGGATGTTTCCGCGAGATGTTTTTTCGCTACGTGCTGATATTATTGTATGCAAGTGGGCCATGCGCACGTCAATTTTATCGATAGTCACTAATCAAACAGCAAACTGATATAGATAAACTAGAGCGACACAGAAAAGAATCCAATAGAATGACACATGACATAGTTACAAATAAATAATGATGTATTATTAATGTCTGTTGACGTTCAGACATTATAATTAAACGCGTCTGTAGCTTGACGGACAGAACAGTAAAACAAAATGGCCGCTCCCTTGACATAAAAGTGTTCCCAACTTTGAAAAAAAAAATTTTTTTGATGTGTTCTCATTAATTTGAACAATACTGTAGGTATAACTCAATGTTTCGAGTCCCGGCTTGGTGAACAATCTTGACTAGATTTTTTTGTTTTTATTTATTAAAGAAATATACAGCAATCATATCATTCTCTGACCCTAAAGTGACGAAGTTCGCTAAAAAACAATCGCCATGACAATATAAAATCATCGACGTAAAAGTCATCACTGCTATTTAACTGCTAATGTTTAACTTATAACGAGAACAATATTTATTACTCTATCTGTACACATATAACAAAACAATATTAAAAGATATCGAATAAAAATACTTACTATTGACTGTAAAAAAGTAATGTAGGCCTCGGCTAGCGATAATGGCGCGCGATTAATCACGCAATACTGTGAAACAGGTGGGCACGCCGCTCCTCTCTCCCCTGGCAACCTCCAAGGTATTTTTTATAGTTTCGCTAATATGACGACTGTCACAACCGTACCCAGTCTACCCTACATGGGTCGCAAGATAAAGCTGCCTTCTTTTACTAATACCTAACATCGAAGTATTGGCAATGAATGGTGACACACGATGACGTGGAGGAATCCTAAAGCAAAATCTCGCGAAGGCATTTTGCATTCTCTGGAGTCTTCGCTCAGTTTTCCATACAGACAGGGGCAATACACATAGTCGCCATAGTCCATTATATTAGGACTTTGAATTGAACACTTCGTTTTTTTATGATATTAAACATTTATTTCGAAGCAAATTGGAAAGTGCATTTCATTCAATCGCTAGCTATGACGATCTCCTATCTTTCTGGCAAGAGACAGAGTCTTCGTGCTTGGAGGCTATCCACGAATCCAGCCGTTTTTGACAGTGTCTGTGCTGTTGACCGTTGAGGAGTCCCCTCGCCGGGAGCTAACCCTGGGTGCAGCAGCCATGTCATGTTGAAACTTAGAACGGGCTACCTTAACTGTATGGGTATAAAAAAAATCGTGTATATCCGATATAAAACAATAATTAACGGTATAATATAATAACAAACGATTTTTTTAATCAATTGACGGTCAGGTGGCGGGCATGTTATGGTGAAACTTAGAGCGGCCTACCATAACTGAATGAGTATATACAAACTTTCGCGTCTGTGCTGTTGACCGTTGAGGAGTCCCCTCGTCGGAAGCCAACCTAAGGGGTAGAATAAGGTCATGCTTACCATAAAAAATACCATATGATTGGAATTGAACCAACATGTAAATTTTCAACTTCATATGATATTTGAGGAGTTCCCTCAATTCCTCATGGATCCCATCAGAACAGGATTTTAATAAAAAGGGGATCAATCTGTAAGTATATCGTTTCAAATAAAAAAAAAACGAATTTTCTAAATCGTTTTATAAATGGAGTTCTGAGGTAACAAACTTTTAAAAAAAAAGATACAGCCGAATTGATAACCTCCTCCTTTTTTTGAAGTCGGTTAATGAGTTTATCGAGCGGTTGTGACGATTTTCTGCCATGAAAGAACGACTACAGAGTTAGTGCAACGACATTGCGTTAGCAAACAATGTTTGCAATAGCACAATTCTATACAAAATCTTTTCAGGCCAACCTTGGGCCCGCACACAATCTACCAATAGAGCAAATATTGAATGGATTAGAGTGCGAATGAATTACAAACAAAGGATCCATAAACACTAGTTACTGTGCGATAAAGAAACCACCCAGCGTGTTTGCAGTGGCGCTGAATCGCGCGGGAAGGCATATAATATTAAATTCGGCCAACCGAGCCCGGGTGAATAAGCCGGGCAAAGGATACCGTGGTCCGCGATAGATTCGATAGACACCTTATCACCGCTTCATAAGGAAGAGGACTGCGCAAGCGACCTCGATCCCGTAACCAGTCAGGTGGTAGAATTATGGAATTATCCTGAAGGTTAATTCGAGACGGAGACAGTGGCGTAGCGTGCCTTGGCGGGGCCCCGTATAAAAATTTGTTTGGGGGCCCTTATGAAGGGTAAAGATTTCTCACAAAAGAAAAAAAAATGTTTGAATAAAAGTAAAAGAAATATTTATTCATCATAATTATCTATCTGTCACTTTTTCCAAAATTTTTACAAACAATTCAAATTAAATAATATACTCTCCTTGCCTTTTTTCGGCAAACTGATTTATTAAACCATTTATAGCTGATGATGACTTTAGTTTGTCTCAAGTTTTTGCCTCTATGGACAATAGTGACAGGTCTGACATGCCTTCATGTCCCATCGAAGTTCTTAGGTAAATTTTAATCAGTTTTAATTTTGAAAAACTTCTTTCAGCAGTTGCAGTTGTATCTGGAAGGGTCAAGAATAAAAAGCATGCTGTTATTACCTCCGGAAAACTGGACTATTGAATTTTATCAGCATTAATTCAATGACTTAATGCAATGAATTTTTTGAATTTCAGATTTTAGGCATGTTTTTAGAGCCTTTAATTGGTCGTAAAAAATAACTGAGATGTCTTTACTGTATTTTGCCGACAGTTTTCAGGAAGCGTTTAATATCTCTTCGTTTGAAAAAGACAGGAGTTTCTCCGGTTGTAATATATCGAACATACTACTCAGGTCGCCAGGTCAGGTCAGGTCAGGTTGGGGGCCCCCGTGGCCCGGGGGCCCGGTATAATTGTTACGGCAGATACGGCGGTGCTACGCCCCTGGACGGAGATATCCTTCTAAACGTCAGGGTGCGAGGCTGCCCGCAGGTTACCATTCCCGGTGCCTCGCCGTAAGGCGATGACCCTGACGGGCAAGTCTGGTATACTGTGGCTAG
This sequence comes from Micropterix aruncella, assembly GCA_944548615.1. NCBI lineage: Eukaryota > Metazoa > Arthropoda > Insecta > Lepidoptera > Micropterigidae > Micropterix > Micropterix aruncella. Next base: position 15,778,679 of record OX155976.1, read on the forward strand.
ACTGTGGATTGTTTTTCGTCCCGAGTCTTCTGCGCTCACCTCACGGAAGACAGAACGATCAAAACTTCCCGATGTGACGGGTTCGCCCGTTGTAGTTGACAGCTCTAGTTGTCACTAAGTCATCTACGCTCACCTCACGGGAGATAGAACGATCGATATCGTTAAATCTTCCTGAGGTGACGGGTTCGCCCGTTGAGTTGACACCTCTAAGTGCGTGTGTATGTAGCTCTTGAATGTATTGTTGTCGGGCACAATTACTGCTTGTTCACAGGCAGCTGTATCAACGGTCGACTGGTACCATTGTAATCAAACAAAGATAATATAATGGGTAGCGCCAATGTCAATGTCGCCGAAATGGAAGTTCTTGTTTACATATTATTTGAAAATTTAATTATTTAATGAATGTTGCTATGCGGCATCATAGCAATATCATTGATTATATATGGTACTAGCTGACCCGTGCCCACTTCGTTGGGCGGTAAAACTTTTTACTTGTGATGAGATTATGAGCGTGGTTTGGTTAGTACTGAGTGCTATGATTTATTTTCTGACTGCCAAAATACGGGTTATATTTTTACTGCATATGTAAGTATGTATTTATTTGCATGCCAATTTGACTATATTACCGTTATTTGTGAGTGTCTTCTTGTGAGTGTCTTATTTGTGAGTGTCTTATCTCTTTAACCATTTATGCAGTAAAAGTGAAATTATATGCAGTAAAATGGAAAAGTCTTTTGTTTTAAACACATGAGACGATAAATTTACTCATTTTGATAATATTCATAATTGTTGATAATATGACAAATAAACATGACCTAACGATTTAAATTATTTTTTTAATTTGAAAAACTACTTTTTGTGACTTAAATATAAAAGTTAGACATATGCTGTCGTAGGCATTATCAAGCTCTACAACTTTTCTCTAGAACTTAATCATATATCTCTCATCGTTAAGGCAGCGTTAGTTAGAAACGTTTTCGTTCGACCGTTTTTTCCGACTTACTTTTGAAATCCGACTACCACGAAAAAGTCTTTTCATTTTACGGATTAATATATAGCCTATGACACTCACAAATAACGTGGCTTTCTATTGGTAAAAGAATTTTCAAAATCGGTTCAGTAGATCCAGAGATTACTTCCTACAACGTCACAAACTTTACCTCTTTATAATATTAGTATAGATTACATTACTTAATGCCATACTACGTTTTAGCAGCACTTCTATTCCGGCGACATTAGCAATCAAGGCATTTCTTAGCAATCAAGTAATTAGATATATATGTAATGACATTTCTTAGCAATCAAGTAATTAGATAAATATGTAGAATGTATTATTAAAATTGTTAAAAAGTAGTTACTAGTATAATAAGAAAGGTTAGATAAACATTGGATATATGTAAGTATAATCGTTTAATATTACGCTCTAACGGATTCCTCTGTCTCGTTTGCTATAGTCTAGAATAATAATCTATATATTAGAATAATAATGATAGTAATAGTAATGGAGTAGAGTAATAATAATATTATTTTAGTAGAATTATAATAATAGTCTATAGTAGAATAATAGTTATAATCTAGAATAATAGCAGAGAAAAATAATTAACGATTTGGAATCATCTGTAAGGTTAATTATGTTTTGGGAAATAAATAAATAAATAAATAAGACATGCAGCTGGCGCTAGTTGCATCGTCAGGCGAAAGTAATAAAAAAAAATATATTTACTTTATTCAAGTACCGAGTGTGTACTTTTATCTTATCCCGAAACCAAAGCTGAAAGTAAGTTTATGGATGAAAAGAAAACACCAAAGAAGTAAGATAGAGATACATCAGTGTGCGGGTGTCAGGTAAGATTTTGCACATAGGCCGTCAGCATTCTTTTGTTTTACGTTGGGGATGTCTAAACACGTATATGAATGATAGAGAAACAGTAAATAAGCAAGACAGAGATAACACAAAAATGTGCAGGTTCTGCCAAGGGGCAGAGGAAACTCCCTTGCACCTCGGACGCGAGTGTGGCCCGCTGATGCGTAAAAGAGACACCCACTTCGGTGGCCATTACCTACAACCTGAGTAGGTAAAACAATCTAGCGCCAAAAACCTGTTGCGGTTCTTAAATGACACGAGGCTTAGCGCAGAACTATAGTAGATGGCGAACACAATAGATCAACAATGGTCGCAGTGTTACAACAAGGCTCATAAAAAACCTTAAAAAATCCCCACACAACAAAAAAAAAACACGGATAGATACTGAGTGTGTGGATGGCAGGTAAGATTTTGCGCCTGAGCCGTTGTCATTCCTTCGTTTTACGTTGGGATATTCTGAGTGGTTTCTGTTTTCATGTTATTTCGTTTTTACTTGTTGGCTTTGATACTGGATTTTATTAACATTACCGGAACGAAGTGAAAGGCCATGACTTCCAAGGTGTACTACGATTGTTGATAATGTTATTAAGAAGGGAAAGAATATGCAGGTTTCTACGTTAACGTATTCGAAGCCAATGAAGTCTGGTTTATAAGTTGAACTTGAACAATCAGGCGCATAACGCACAGCTCCGGAGCCATGACTGCGGAGCCAGAAAACAGAGGGTGGCAGATTACGCGGCCAGAGTCGCCGCTCAGTGTCAGCGGCATACAACTGACAGCGGAGCCGGCTCCGCGTGTGCACTCACGCATAGGGAGTCACATACATTCGGGCTGCGCGCAGCCAGTGGCTCCTATTTTGGACGCTTGTATCATGCGCGCGTGCTGCCGGCTCCTGGAGCCAGGGTAGTCTGGCCGCCCAGTGCGTGCACTTCCATACATTCTCTAGTAACGACCTGGCTCCGCAGCAATGGCTCCGGAACCATGGACGCCAGTGTGTTACGAGCCTTAATGAGTTGAACTTTGGTATAATTAATTCTTTACACAAGCACAATTAATTGCTATAAGTCCGTAGTTGTTACACTCTGGGTATACCTTTCATACAAAAATGCCCGTTGTTTTTTCCGTTACTAGATAATAAGTAAAACGTCAATTTAAATTTGAAATAAAATGTCATCGTAAAATAAAATGTTAAGTATCGGCGGTTTGTCAGAAAATAAAGGTAGAATGAAATGAAAATACAGTAGGACCGCGGTTATCCGAGCTCCGATTAACTGAGTTTCGGGTTAACCGAGGTCGAAAAGGCCACGGCCAGTCAATGCTTTTACCCCCCCCCCCCCTCCCGCCAACCTCACCTCTCTCCTCCAATTTTACTATGCAGTACTGTATTTTATCATTTCTGTATGTACCTATGTATTGGGAGTTAATGGGCCCTTGCTGAGTCGGCCACGAAGACCCATTCTGTTCAGGGTTGGTCACACTCACGAGTCAACACCCATCCGACGGCGCATGAAGTGCGAGCCTGGGTAGGACTCTGGCCCTAGGGTTAGTTCCCCTAGGAATCAACCTTCTGGCGCTCCTGGACGGTCTGCGCTCCGTGCGGTATACGCCAATCGATTGCGCACTGTGACTAACAGTCGGGGGAGTCTAGAAGCAGTACTGTTTTCTATAGAGCGGGGGTGGTTGCGGACCTTACGGCGACTGCTCTTGAAACGATCTGGGTGAACAGCCGGGCAAAGGATGCCGTAGTCCGCGATAGATTCGGTATACCCCGTTTCACCGCTTCTTAAGGGAGAGGACCGCGCAAGCGACCTCGAACTCGTAACCAATCGAGAGACCGGAGTAATCTGGTCACAATTGGAAGTAAGGGCGTGAGTGTAGGCCCGCCGGGTAACACTCCTGGCTATCTCGCGGTTAAGGCGTTGGCCTCTTACGGGCTTGTGGCGTAGCTAGATGGTGGACTGTTTTGTCCTCAAGTCTCCTGCGCTCACTCCAGGCAGATAAAACGACTAATCGTTAAAACTTCCTGGGGTGATGGGCTCGCCCGTTGTAGTTGACAACTCTAGTTGTACCTATGTATTGTATTACATTTTTAACTGACTGCATTTAAATATGTAATAGATGTATTCTTTTACTTCATTGACTATGTTTTCATTGATTTTAAACTTAATCGTATATTTTCCCCTCGATTTACCAAAGTCTTCGTTTATCGTGTTCGAGGTACCCACCCTCGGTCCACATAACCTCGGATAAGCGAGGTCCTACTGTAGGTTTAAAATGTCTGAGAAGTACAATAAGAATATCAATATCGATAAAACTTCTCCACTCATGACCACATCCAATATTTCCAAACCAGTCCATCGTATCTATTATATCTCTCGAATGTTTTATTACACAAATCGACACGAAACTGTTATCGTTCATCCCAAATCTCATTTTTTAATGAGATACGTATTCGAGCGGACTCTCGCTCTCGGGCGTTGCCGAAATTTGCATTAAAAATTGAATCGGAATTCCAATAGAAACTGGCGCCTCGGAAAATCAAATCAATTTGTTGCGCAACCACTATAATAGATTACTAGAATAGAATAGAATAGAATAGAATAGAATAGAATAACTTTATTGTTCTATAAAAACATAACTTAATGAATATTACGCTGGTTTTATAAAAAAGACAATTTATGCACAAATGGCGGACTTATCGCTATAGCGATATCTTACAGTCAACTATTTGATAAAATAATTCTTAATTTTCACAGTACAATACAAAAAGAAGTAGTAAAGTTAAATTTAAAATAAACTTATACAGATATATGTCAGTAACTTATGCTAAGGTTGCCCAGGGAAGGATATAAGGTGAGGTATTTGGTTAGTGGCTGTGTAAAAATAAACGTTTCTTCAACAACTTTTTGAAAGTATGCAGCGAAGGTGCATGCCTGATAGAATGAGGGAACTGATTCCATAAACGAGCAGAATAGACTGTAAAAGAGTGCGTGTAAACAGAAGAATGATGTATCGGAATGGCGAGTGTGTTATCCGGCTTGATCAAAGTGGAAGACCGTGGCCTTCCAAAGGGTGGAAATTCTCCTTGAGATAGGAGGGTGAAGTGGGGGGGGGGGGGGGGATTACTGTTACACTCTAAAGCATATATCTGTTACTAATATTCATATCAATGTATATTTATTTACTTATTCATATTATTATTTTTTTAATTAACAAGGCCAATATCAGCATTACCATAATATGTGTACTGCTCCAAGGAAGTATGTATGTATTTGCATGCCAATTTGACTATATTACCGTTATTTGTGAGTGTCTTCTTGTGAGTGTCTTATTTGTGAGTGTCTTATCTCTTTAACCATTTATGCAGTAAAAGGGAAATTATATGCAGTAAAAAGGAAAAGTCTTTTGTTTTAAACACTTGAGACGATAAATTTACTTATTTTGATAAGAATTCATAATTGTTGATAATATGACCAATAAACATGACCTAACGATTAAAATTATTTTTTTAATATAAAAAACTACTTTTTGTGACTTAAATATAAAATTTAGACATATACCGTCGCTGACTTTTGTGTAGGCATTACCAAGCTCTACAACTTTTCTCTAGAACTCAATCATACGTTAAAGCAGCGTTCGTAAGAAACGTTTTCATTCGACCGTTTTTTCTCCGGCTTACTTCGCGAATCCGACTACCACGAAAAAGTCTTTTCATTTTTCGGATTATATAACCTATGACACTCTCAAATAACGTGGCTTTCTATTGGTAAAAGATTTTTTTAAATCGGTTCAGTAGACCCAGAGATTACCTCCTACAAACTCACAAACTTGACCTCTTTATAATATTAGTATAGATTAGATTGCTCAATGCCATACTACGCTTTGGCAGCAAGGATTTTACTATGAAACGCAAAGTGTAGATGACACTCATAGTTCCAAAGATTGATTCTTTTACCAATAGGTGAAAGCATTTTCAAATTCGGTTCAGTAGATCCAGAGATTACTTCCTACAACCTCACAAACTTTGCCTCTTTATAATATTAGTATAGATTTGCAGTGGTCCGGGCTCCTTACCTTGATGAGGTAATGCGACCCTAGTGGAGTCCGGCGACAAGTTCCCGGGACGCGCGCTCTTCTTCCTGCGTCTCGAGGGGTCCTGGGTAATATTGCTATCGTATGCAATATTATAGAATACCGTCCTAAGGACGAGCGGGCGCCATACCCAGGTCCTCTCGAGAGGCTTTCCCACCTCTCGCACGTCCCCGGTTCTTTACCCCTGTGCAGACACCGAGGGAAGTCCTCCAGTGTCGCTGCCTAAGTCCTAAGCCACCAGCTCAGCTATCCGGTTCGCTCAGCGGAAGGGTGTGGGTGTGAATAGCTGGTATTAAAATACGCGCTGGTGGCCGACTTGGCGTGTTCTTTACCTGTAAGGAGTCGCACTCCTTCCCGTTCAAATAAGAATACTATATTTTTGAAATTCAAAGATTTATTCCCCTAAATGCGGGATCAAAGGTTAATTTATAATTTTTCACAAAACGCCTTCCAGACTCCTTTTCTTAATCTTTATATGATTATTATACAGCATTAATATTTTCGTATACCTCGTATACCATTAAAGTAAAAACGAGAGTTACGAATGGAAAGAGTCTACTAAGGCCCGTTTCTGCTTTCTTGCAGTGCGGGTGGTTTACGATTCAATACGGTAAAGCGGTAAGCGATCGGCCGTCGCGGTTGACAGCCGATCGGACTCGGATCGCAGAAAGTGCGATTTCTAATATGTCTACTATGCCGCACAACCCACAGTCCGCTTCTGCTGCGACACGGCTGTACTGTGAAATATCCTCACTATCGGCTTTCACGGCACTCTACCCGTATAATATACAAAGCAGCAGCAGCTGTGAGCTAGTACGGCGGAGAAGACGTACAATCCATCAAGTAGCTAACGCGAGCTACTCTGCCGTCATAATACTTTTCCTATGTTCGTAGCACCTTAGAGTTCGCATCGCAGATTTGAAATCCGCAATATGGCGTGTATAAAAACAGGGTGGAGGGCGTCCAAAGACGTTTTATTAGATACCTGAACTATCGTGAGCACTTGGGACTTGGAACTTACGAGAGCAGGCTGAACTATTTCAGTATGTGTTCACTGGAAGACCCCGCCGCACAGCGGCTGATATGACATTATTGCATAAAATAATACATAACAAAATTGATAGTCCCCATTTGGTAAAGAAACTGTCGTTGTTGGTTCCGCCACGAAGGGTTCGCTCTCCTCGTACGTTCGAAATCCCTCGTGTGAATACTAATTACGCCCGAAACGCTGTTATGCACCGCTTGATGACCACATATAACAGTCGATTCGAAGATATCGACATTTTTTTACTTGAATCAACCTTAATTCAGCGAGGCTGTCCTTAGCTCACTAGGCGTCTAGAAAGTGAGTATACAAATGGTTTCAAAACACTCGGAGCGAAAATGAGAATAGCAAAGAGTATAATTTGAATACCTATGTCCTATCCTACATATATCCCATCCCTCTCCTTTCCTATCCTTACAATAGTTCGATTGTAATTTAATTTAATTTAGTGCAATGCAACTTTTGATTTACCGTATAAGAAAATAATGTAGGAAACAATTAATAGGCCAGCGAAACACTGTATTAGAATAATTAGTAATAATTAAGGAAGCGCTGTATGTATCGCGAAAATAAAATAAATAAATAAATAATCTTTTGACGCGACTAAAAATTTAAGTATTTTTGCAATGACACGCGCCCGCCTTTCGATATATACATAAAGATGTATAGGTATACTGCGGCGACAAGGAAATACGTCCCACCGTTGGCAGTGGCCAATTACGAACGACGATTTCGGCTTCGCGCGTCGTCTAATATAGTCGATTTGGCTGTTCAATTATAATATAATAAATTATCAAATGAATAGTTTTTTATAAAGTAAAAATTAGATTACAATAATATAATAACTTATTTTTTATATCACTCAAAAGTATCTTTGAAATAACGTAAGAAATTACGTAATTTCAAACATTTTTTTCTTATATTTTTTGTATGAAAGTTCCAAAAACTGTCTTGGTACTATGCAAATAGAATAATACGCTGATGTAAATAGCATTTTTTTAATATTAAGAATCATCTCTAGGTTTTTCAAAAACTGAAGACAAATCTCGCTCGTTTTTATTTTTTTGGAAAACAGTAACTGAATAAAGATAATTTACAATTAATATGGAAATAATTTACCAATTTCGTTTTGGCGAAATGATAGCTTAAATATCGGCTTTTTAAAATCCGGCATAATTGTATTTAAAAAAAATCGTGATCTCACAACCAGGCCACAAAATTATGCTTCATATAGCTTTTGGCCGCCACGGCCTCTTAATAGTAAAGACATATTTTTAACAACAAGCTTTCATTAAAATGCTCTGTTCCGAGCCAACCCTGGGTGCAGCAGCCAAGTCATATTGAAACTTAGAACGGGCTATCATAATTGAATGCTAAAAAGTAAAAGTAATAACTGTAAATAGTAAAAGTAACTGAAATAGTAAAAAAAAAATGCAAACTAATGAGGAGTGGCTTCATGATGAGATAATCAGAGATAGTCGTTACGTCGAAAAACTATTGTATGTGTGTATCGTGTAAATTCTGGAATAAGCAAAATCAGGCGCATCGGCCTGTATTTTTGATGGTTTCGTAGGAGTGTTTATTTGGAGTGGTACTGGGTGATTGGAGGGTAGATAGAAAGTCTGGTGGGTCCAATAGGTGGTAATTTTTTTTTTTATTTTATTTTATTTCTGGAAACATACAGCGTATACAATTGATATATGTGTGCAAACATAATGTAGAAAAAAAGAAAAACATTACGCCGATAATCGTTTCCTACGAAAGTATTTCCGCATATTAAACATTTGAATTTCGGCATATTACACTTAAAAATTAATTGTAAAATAAACTAAGTTCATATTAAATATAAAATTAATATAGAAAACCGATGGGAGAGGTAGGTAATTGGAAGTGATTAGGAAGAAGGAGTTAGACGATGGTATGTGTATATGTATATAGGTATAAATAAAGATAGGTCGTATAGTGGATATATAGATACAGATATTTATTGATGTTTATAGATATTTATAGATATATAATAAATATTAATAGATATTTATAAATACTTGTAGTAGCTACTGATATGTTGCATGAAAAGTATATAACTAAGAACGATAGGTATTAACAATCTCGTTAGGTGCAATTGAATTTAATAATTCTTTAACGAACGTTGGTTGGTCGAGGTTGAAAATATCGATGGAAAAATATGGAAAAACGAGAGTCGTACATGCACATCAGTCTATAAGCGATGGAATTTTTCCCGTAGTTGGTATTGGCACGAGAGACCTCAAAAGTGCGTGAATTGCGAATTAATCGTGGAGGAACGAAAAAACGTAAGTTTTCAACAAGGTATGGACTATCTATGGTATTGTGGATAACTTTGTGTAACAGTACCATATCAGCATATCAGGCAAACGAACAATCGTCGTCTTCATAGACTTTAAATCCGCCTTCGATTGCATCGATTGGAACAGCTTATGGAGTGCCTTGGAGACAGAACACGTGCCACCAAAAATCATTAAACTTCTCCAATCATCGTACGATGGCTTAACCAGCAGCGTTCGAATCCGTAACGATTTGTCTGAGGAATTCCCGATTCAAACTGGTGTTCGACAAGGAGACGTCGCATCGCCGCTACTTTTTAACGTGGTGATCGACGCGATTATGCGGAGAGCATTCGACGGTCGACGCGGAGTTAGATACGACGAATCAAACTTCATAACCGATTTGATGTTCGCTGATGATAGCGCAGTTTTCGCCGACACTGATGCCGAAGCAACGGACATTTTATACGACATATCCGGAATTGCTCAATCATATGGATTGAAAATCAATACGGATAAGACCAAAGTGCTCACTACGGACGGTTCGAAGGCCAGCGTTTACCTCGATGGAACCCAAATCGAACAGGTCCCACAATTCAAGTATTTAGGATCGTTGGTTACGGAAAAGAAAGTGGCTTCGACGGCCGATGTCCATAGCCGGATCGGTCAGGCAACAGCAACATTCGCCTCGCTCAAGTGGTGCATATGGAAGCGAATGAATATTACCATCAAAACCAAAGTACGACTATACCGAACGTTGGTTCTTCCCATTCTTCTTTATGGATCGGAAACGTGGACGTTACTACAATCGGACCTCAAAAAGTTCGAAGTCTTCCAAATGCGATGCTTGAGGCAGATTCTCGGTGTCTCACTCCGCGACCGAATTCGAAACGAGACCATTAGAGAAAGATGCGATCTAGTAACAACGATCGAAGAAGAAGTACAAAAACGTCGACTACGATGGTTCGGCCATGTTTGCCGAATGAACGACAATCGCTTGCCACGTAAACTTCTTTGGCGAGACCGTCCGACAGAATGGAGAATTCAGCGATCGGCACCGAAGAAAACCTGGCTAAATACCATCAAAGGCGACCTTAAAAATCAACGATTGTCGGCTAGGGATGCTCGAGACGTGGCAAAAAATCGTCAAGAATGGAAGCGAATCGTGAATGGAGTACGAGATCCAGCGGCACCGACAGCAGCGTATTGGCTGCGAGGGCGACCCCCTCCCCAATCGCCGGCTACGGAATAAATAATAATAATAAATAACCATATCAGCCACAGTGCGTCGGTCTTCTAGAGCTTGAATACCGAAGTGGTCCAGTCTGCTCTCGTACGTAGGAAGACCGAAGCGTCCGCTATAATTGATGTGTTTTAAAAAACGCCTTTAGTTACATTCTATCCTGCTTCTGTAGACCGAATATTGCGGATTCCAAATTGAGGACGCAAATTCCACGGTACTGCGAACGTAAGCAAAATATAACATCTTCAGGACATTTATATTGAAACCGATTGAAATATATTTACCTATCTACAAAGTCCTACCATTTTCATTTTACTGCATTTCATTTCGGAAACTTGTCTTCTTCAGAATCATTCAAGACTCACCTCAAAAAGTATTAGTTTTCTAAAAAGTAACCATTTCTTCCCTTTCTCTCTTCTACCTCTCCCAATTCCCTCCCCTCGGCATTTTTAGTTTTAAATATAGTAGTTTGTAGTTTATACAGACAAACTTAATAATATTTTTCCACAGCGCCCGTATGTAACACAGCACTGTGATTAGGTTAGTTGTAAGATATCGCCATGTGGCAATAAGCTCGCCCTTTGGTATTTTAATTTTCAAGTGCAAATAATGAGATTATTATTATTATTGTTGTAAGAGATCACAAACATCATGTTAGCAGTCCATGGTCAGCTATGGTTTTAATACGCAAACATACAAATATTACAGTTTATCGACATTATTTTGTTGCTGATCAATTTTATAATCTTGCTGACCTAGAAATAACTTTGTTCCATAAATATTTGTTAACTTATTAAAGATGTGTTTACTTGCTGATAAAATTTGGTTTGTTAGCTAACCGCGTATTGCGCCTGATATTTTTTACTGCCTACAAAACATAGTATGAAAAACACATGATTTAATACACGTTGTTTTTTGCTAACCAAATATTTAAACGGCGGATAATTTCATTGCCTTTCATGAAAATTGTGTAATTTCAAAGACTTACTAAAATAAAAACTCACCTATTGGTTAGGCCATTTTTAATTATACCGTATAATATAATTAATTCCTTTAATTCCTACCTACCTTCCCAAGTCAGTGATAATTTACGCGCCGGCCGAACCAGGCGTGCTCCTGTTTGAGTGTTCTCGTTATCGTGCTGTGATAGTAATTATCGCGTTCGTGAGCTGGCCAGCCGAAGATTTGGAGACATTTGGAGTGAAATTGCAGCAAGGAATCGCGCGAAAAATAGAAAGGTGCGTAAACTTTGATTCCTTCTCCTCTCCACAATGATGCCTATAATCCCTTTAAAATAACCAACCTTCCACACAGTCCACTCTCCATATTATTTAACTTAAACCCAACACCTATTATGACAAGTAAATATATTAAAAAGAATAAAAAACACGACTGCCGTTACAGAAAGTGAACTATTGTATTTATAATTATTTTTATTACGTTTTTTTATGAAATATATGTGGAATATGTATTTATCCATATAGATATGTATATTTCCGGAATGTATTCAATCAGACCTTTTATTTGACACTAAGCTATGTATTTATTTTAATTTATTTACATTTGGATATTGAGACAACTACTTACTTGAAATTTAAACAGTTAAGGTAAACTATGGACAGATAAGGAACTAAATCAGTTCGAGCGTTTAGAAGTTATGGTAGGATAAAGAAACGGAAAACATACATAGATGAACCCTGAACACATTACACTCCTTTTTCGTTGGTCAGTCGGGTAATAAAAAGAACTCAGTTGTTGCGCCATTAAACTTTCCCGGCAAGTGGCCAAGGACTTATGGAAGGATTTTGAGCGTGATGTCCCTTCGAGGAAAAGGTTGACCTGATTAAAAGGGATAGTCGGCGTAGAGCGCGGATAGTGAGAATGCAACGCATTAAAAATGTTTGATTCGATCGTTTACGCAAATATACTGACCGGCGAAAAATCTATTTAATTTCTGCCCGACAAGGCAACTGTGTACCAAATAATAATAATAAAAATGCTATATTTAAGAGAAAGTAGTATAAAAATTATGTCCTAAAAACTACCCAACTAGGTTAATGCCCATACTAGGGTAGATTCTTTTCTTAATTAAGATGCGCACGTTATTTTATACTGCAATCAATTCTATTAGTCTAATATTTCGAGATTAAAATATGACTAGTGCGCCCCTGGTGGACCGATTTCAACCACAATCGTTTCAACTATTGCCATGACCAAATGATGTCTGCATCCCAAATTTCAGCTCAATCGGATTAAGCGTTTGGGCGATATCGTGGAGAAATACACAGATACACAGACAGACTTACATCTAGAAATGGTAAGTACCAACCAGCAAATAGCCAAATATCAAGAAGTAGTTGTCTAAATGTCCAAATGTCAATAAATTAACATACATATATCGTGTTTAGTGTCAAATGAAAAGTCTGATGTAGTACATTCCAGAAATATACATGTAATATTTCAACAAATATTTATAATCATACACAACAAATATTTCATAAAAAACCGTAATAAATATAATTAAAAATGCAATAGTTCACTTTTTGTAACGGCAGTCGTGTTTTTTTAATCTTTTTAATATATTTACTTGTTTATGATTCGTATTGCTTGACTAATGCCAGTGAGTAATAAATGTAAACATCCCTCAAATCTACTAGTATTTTATGATTTTCGCTCGTAAATTGTCGCATGCGCGCGCAGCGCGCTAGTGTGTATGACGCGACACTGTCCGTCGCTCGGACACGCAGCGCCATCTGTCGACAATCCACGGAACCACTCGCCTTCATTCATCATGACATGTGCTCGAGCAGGGAGCGCAAAATTCGATCGCACAATCGAGCGAAACCAAATACAATCGATTTTTTTTGTGTGTATTATAGTGGGTTTCTTAGGGCACAGTATACCAGACAGTAGCTTCTCTTAGAACAAAATTGAAATCAAAGCGAATACGTCACGAGTCGTAAGGGCTCGGATATGGTTGCCAGATGGTCCGCTACTCGGCCTACGCAGATATCCGAACGCTCGAAAAGTCGCCAGCCTTTACCTGCGCGTAATGCGTACCGTTTGCGTTAGTCGGGACGTATCCCTCTGCCCACATTCCTCGCACCCTCTTCCCGCACTGCCCTGTAGCACGAGAGTAAGTTAGTGGTTGGTTTACTATGTATACGATAACTAGATTTAAGAGATTATCGCGACATGCTTTTATTGTATATTCTGAATGAATAAATTGATACTGATACTGAATAGGAAGGGGTCACAAATATCATTAAAAATTAAAATTAAAACCAGTGAGAAGAGAATCGAGCCCTGGTGTACCCCACATAACATTGTTCTGGGAGTTTAATTTTGCGTGGTTTCCTCGTATTAAGGACCAGCTGAAAGGACGTCGAGTTTTCGATGACATTGAGCTAATTCAGGATTGGCAAGAAGCTTATAACTATAGTATCCGCAGTACAAACTGGCGACTGGGGCAATTAGAGACAGTTAACATAGGAATGGTACCATGTCGATAAAATATTTATCTATACTAATATTATAAAGAGGTAAAGTTTGTGATGTTGTAGGAAGTAATCTCTGGATCTACTGAACCGATTTTGAAAATTCTTTTACCAATAGAAAGCCACATTATTTATGAGTGTCATAAGTTATATATTAATCCGAAAAATGAAAAGACCTTTTCGTGGTAGTCGGATTTGCAAAGTAAGTCGGAGAATAAGCGGTCGAACAAAAACGTTTCTAACTAACACTGCCTTAACGATGAGAGATATATGACAAAGTTCTAGAGAAAAGTTGTAGAGCTTGATAATGCCTACAAAAAAGTCAGCGACAGCATATGTCTAACTTTTATATTATATTAATTATGAATTCTTATCAAAATAAGTAAATTTATCGTCTCAAGTGTTTAAAACAAAAGACTTTTCCCTTTTACTGCATAAATAATTAAAGAGATAATACGACATAGGTATGGAACCGTATCGTAATCTGTACTTCTATACTAATATTATAAAGAGGTAAAGTTTGTGACGTTGTAGGAAGTAATCTCTGGATCTACTGAACCGATTTTGAAAATTCTTTTACCAATCGAAAGCCACATTATTTGTGAGTGTCATAGGCTATATATTAATCCTAAAATTGAAAAGACTTTACCTGCTAAAATTAGACAGATAAAATTCCTAGATTTAGCCAAAAGCGGTGAGTAAATACCGTAATAGGTGGTAAGTAGCTAACCGATTAGGAATATTAATTGTAGTAACCGTAACAGTTCGATTTCGACATTTTATGACATTTTAACGACGCTTTTGCCAAATTAGTTTTCGTCTACTTTAATTATTGTGCGTACTGTGTAGGTCATTAGGCATTATTGATAACAAAATATTCTGCTATAAAAGGCTTAATGTCAAAGAGCATAACTCATTCGTTATACGAACTCTATTTGTGAATCTACATCATGATGGAAGATTTTTGCAAAACTAATTTGACCAAGTTAAGAAGTGATGTTAACCAGCAAAGCCGGCATGTTATTCTCAACATTTATAAGTGGTTTCATAAGTTGAAAGAAGACCCTGATGTCATAAGGAAAATTGATTTTCAACAACCAATAAAGTTGGCAGCATTAGTTTGTGGAACGAGCGAACGAACTCTAGATCGAATTCGGAATCGATTCAAAAATCTCCAGAACGAAGACCTGGCCAAAGCACATAATATAATTGACACCCATTCTCATGTTAGACGATAATCTATAAGACGATAGTGACAGTGAACACGAATATGAATAGCTTGCTGACTTTCTTTGTTCAGTTTTATTTTTTTTTGTATAACAATTATTTTATTGTCAACTATTATAAATTTGATACTTTTATATTTTTATTTTAATAATTCAATATCAATATTTATATGTTTAACTTATTTAATACTTATCGTAATGAAACAATACTGAAATATAAATAGGATAGAAAATGATGCGGTAAATTCGTTTTCTATCCTATTTAAAATGTCAAAAAACCGCGATAGTCTTCGATTTTATAATACTGAAATAATATTTATTTCCCTCGTTTCATTACTTTATCGACATTCCTTTTGTATGCGTAAACTACCTAACACTGCGGTTACAGGTATCGCTCCATAAGGCCGTGCAAGTGCGAAAGAGATGGCTCGATTTCGATGATAAATTACCTCCTGACTCGCCACTTTGTACTGCGGATAGTATAAGTAAAGCAAGAATTACGGGGGGGGGGGGGGGGAAGGGAGCAATCTCAAGATGTTAAAAAATTTCGAAAGCTTTATAAAAAGATAATTGGCATCCACACATGCTTTTTATACTTTCGACGAGTTCTATCGCTGTGCTGAATCGTTTGCAGTGTAGATATCTTTATAGCCATATCCCGAGGCCAAAATAATAGCGTATTACCAAGAGTAAGTCTAAGTAAATAGCAGCGATTGTTTTTGTATCTTAGTCTCAAATTGATTAACTTATTACTACCTACCACAACAAAACTGGATGATCAGAACTAAAAATTGTCCGAAGAAAAATCTCAACATACAGGCAGGTTTTGATTAAAAAAAAAAACCTTCAGGATTATTTTTTTTTACTGATAAATAAAAATTACGCTGCGCCATCTATCAATAGGTAAGACATCGCGAATAAACAACATTAGCAATATTTAACCTACCGCTAGATAGCGCAACGCGCTCAACTCTAATTATACTATTTTTCAAAACAAATAAAAAAAACATAACCGTTTTTTTTTGTGTTTATTCCATTTTTTATCAATAGTTGCTTATTTGCTCGTACTCTTCATAAAGGATAACACTATTTTAAAAAAAAAACATTCTGTATAGATGCTACAATGCCAAATCGAATTCGATTGTCGATTGTACTTCACTCGATTATTGTGACTGGGTATAACCCTCCCTAGACTCGACTAGTTAAACTGGTGAGCATCCGCGTATTCATATGTGAAATTTCGCTATCACACCGCGGATACACACAATTAAAAACAATTATTATTTCAAGGCGACTCGCAAACAAGCCTTGTCAAGGACCAGATGGTCCTAGAAAATACGTGCAATCATCTCTCTGCTATGCGACACAAAACCACGGAAGAAAAGTAATATTTGTTGCATGTGTGGTAATATGTGGTCTCAGACTTCGACTTCAAAAAAAGGAGGAAGTTACCAATCCGGTTGCATCTTTTTTTTTTTTTGTTACCTCAGAGCTCTGTCATTTATGAACCGATTTGGAAAATTATTTTTATATGGAAAGGATTATATACTTCCAGATTGGACCCATTTTTATCAAAATCCTGTTCTGATGTTCGGGTCCATGAGGAATTAAGGGAACTCCTCAAATATTATCATATGAAGTTGAAAATTTACATATTGGTTCAGTTCCGATGACAATGCATTTTTTATGGTAAGCATGACCTGATTTTACAAATTGGGTTATCGACTATAGCGGGCGAGCCCGTCAGTCACCTCAGGAAGTTTTAACGATTAGTCGTTCTATCTCCCTGTAGTGAGCCAGTCCACCGTCTAGCTACGTCACAAGCCCGTAAGAGGCCAACGCCTTAACCGCGAGATAGCCAGGAATGTTACCTGGCGGGCCGACACTCACGCCCTTACTTCCAATTGTGTCCAGATTACTCCGGTCTCTTGATTGGTTCCGAGTTCGAGGTCGCTTGTGCGGTCCTCTCCCTTACGAAGCGGTAAAACGGTGTTTACCGAATCTATCACGGACCACAGCATCCTTTGCCCGGCTGTTCACCCAGGATCGGGTAGCCGATGGTCGTTTCAAGAGCAGTCGCCGTAAGGTCCGCAACCACCCCCGCTCTATAGGAAACAGTACTGCTTCCAGACTCCCCCGACTGTTAGTCAGAGTGCACAGTGGATTGGATTACGCCGCACGGTGCGCAGACCGTCCAGGAGCACCAGAAGGTTGATTTCCAGGGGAACTAACCATAAGGCCAGAGTCCTACCCAGGCTCGCATTTCATGCGTGGAGGCCGTCGGATAGGTGTTGACGTTAGTTAACGGGCAGGGAGTCACGTTAATTAGACGTAATTAATTGATGAATGACGTGACTCCCTAGTATAAAACTTCAAAATTAGGCATTATTGGTAAATATTTAAAAAAATATTTGAATATTTCCTACGGTTTACGATCCCCTCCCAGCCCTCGACGCGATGCTTGACAAGCATGCTTGATCGTCTAGAGTCCAGATAGCCCCTTACAGAACGTGACTATTGTATTTATATTATTTTTTTTACGGTTTATATGAAATCGAAGACTATCGCGGTGGTTTGACTTTAAAAATAGGATATATACGAATTTACCGCGTGAAGTTTGTAGCACCTTCTTAGTCTTTTCACCTTCTATGTTTTTTTTGTGATTTATGTATTTATCCCTATAGATACATGTATATACCCGGAATGTACTCAATCAGACCTTTTATTTGACACTAAACATGTTACATTTACATTACATTACAAACATGTTACATTACATTACAAACATATTACATGACATTTAGACAATTACCTAGGTACTCGATATTTGGACAGTTATGTTATTCAATGACATTCGGTATGACATAACGATCCTAACAATACCACACACTTCTAAACGCACGACTACCGTTACAGAAAGTGACTATTGTATTTATATTATTTTTTTTACTGTGTATTCATCCGTATATATACATGTATGTATCCGGAATGTACTCAATTAGACCATTTTTATTTGACACGAAACACGATAAATTTATGTTAATTTATTGGCATTTAGACATTTAGACAATTTCTTACTTGATAATTGGACAGTTAAGGTACCCTATGACACTCGGGATGACGGATTTCTAAATCGGTCGCAGTGTTTAGAATATATGATAGAATAAAGTAACGGAAAGCATACACAGATGAACCCTGAACACATTACAATAAAAAAAAAACATTCTAAAGACATTTTTTTACGTTTTATATGAAATATTTGTGGTTTATGTATTTATCCATATAGGTACATATATATTTTCAGAATGTTCGCAATCAGATCTTTCATTCGACACTAAACACGATATATTTATGTTAATTTATTGACATTTGGAGATTTGGACGTTTAGACAACTATTTACTTGATATTTGGACAGTTAAGGTACCTTATTACACTCGGGATGACACACAATTCTATCATGGTTGAAGCGTTTAGAAGTTATGGTGGAATAAAGAAACGGAAAATATGCATAGATGAACCCTAACACATTGGGCCCGATTGCGTTTCTTTGTGAACTAAAACTAAAATTAGTCCAAGCGAACGAGACAGAGCAATAAGTTAGAGCGGTAAATGAAACGAACGATCGTCGATAAATACTACCTGCGGAACTTATACTCGTCCGAATAGATTCGAGCATATTTCGTGCGGTGTAAGATTTGACCTTGGCGGGCAGTTTTAATGCGAAAAAGTGACAACCGTCATCTCACACTTCGCTCTAGCGTATTGCCCTGTCTCGTTCACACGGACTAATTTCCGATTTTAGTTCACGAAGAAACGCAATCGAGCCCATTACACTCTTTTTTTGCTGGGCAGTCCTGTAAAAACAGACTTGATTTGTATCTAAAAACATGATATTTTTGATTGCTAGCTTTACAGGATCTGGACGTATCAGCAAAGCTGCATGTTCATAATAAATAATAATAATATTTTCAAAGAAATGAAATAAAATGAAAACCTAAGAGCGGAGAAGATATCATGCCTTTCGGCAGGCAACATACAATTTGTGTCGGTACCACCCCGATACAGGTTATTCCTAGTGAGGTGGTAAACCATAAACTATCATATCTGAATCTCCTTCCGAGTTAGGAAATAAATTGGAAAAATGTTTAATTAATTATGAATTATTAGGCTAAGTTAATGTTTTTGTAATTAAATGTATTTTTATGGGCCTAAATAAATAAATACTTTCAAGTATCTTCAAAAATCCTTCAGGACGCTAGAAAATACGCCAGATGCAGTTTTTGTCCCTGTCAGTCCTCGAAAGTGGCTAGAACAAATGACAAAGCCGCTAATATGGCAACGCTGGTTTCGACCGTTCGGCGGTATTATGGCGTTATGAGTCACATCGGTTGACGTTTGGACGCTAACTGAATACTTAAACAGCTGTTGCTCTTGAAATGGCATGATGGCTTACGACACAATGTCACGATTCTGCTTTCATTTACATGCCATGTATCATAAAGAGTCGCTTGATACGCCCTCTAACGACCGCGCACAACCATTAACATTATTTCATTGTAGGATAATGGTACGGAATGTCCACGAAAAGGTAAAAGGTCGTCGGATGTCGTTGGTACATAGTTTATTTTTATATTCTTCTTCTCCGTCGTTCCCTCATTACTAAGGATCGTGGCCACTAGACAACAGTTTGCCTACGAGGCTTCTCCACTTCGACCTGTCTTCTGCATGGCGGGTCGCAGATTGTATTGACCCTTTTGTAACTTCTTTGATGAGGTCGTTCCATCTGGACGGTGATCTGCCTCTGCTTCTTCTTCCCTCCACTTGACCCCCGGAAAGCATTTTATCCAGATTCTCTGGGTTTCTCCTGGCAACATGACCGAAGAACTGCAGGACCCTTCTCATGCATACGGTGGAGAGCCTCACTTGGATGCCGAGTTCGTCCAGGACAGATTTGTTGGTGCGGCGTGCTGTCCATGGGATTCCTAGCATTTTACGCCAACACCACAAATCCAGTGCATCGATTTTGGTGCGTATCCGAGCCTACAGGGTCCATGTCTCCGATGCATAGAGAAAGATCGAGAAAACCAGAGCTCGAACCAGTCTGACCTTAGTCCGCTTGATTTATTTATTTATTTTATTTATTTATTTATTTATCCCTAGTATTACATGATTAAATCTCCTATAGTATATTTTACATCATTTAGTCGTACATACAAAATGTGAACCCTGGAAATTTACTAAAGGTGCGGCTTCGGCGGGATTTTATCACCTCACTAGGCAGAGCCTGTATTGAGGTGATATTTAGTACTGCGTTCATCTGCCGGGTGTATAGGTAATTTATTTAATCTTGGGAAATCCTACAAGTGTATATTGTATAACTATTATAGTATATAGGTATATATATATTAAACAAAAATATTTATTAAATTAAATGAGATATAATATATATGGGAGATATATGAATACAGTTATGAGGCTAATGAGATAATAATAACAATAATAAGTAATATAAGTCATCTGTGCACCTATTTAATAACGTTAGTTATTAACGACACACAGTGCTCCCTCATCGAGTGTAACAACCATAATGTTACCAGTCTTTTGTAGTGAGCGTCATTTTGAATGATTGTAGCTTGGCCTAATTGCGTGGTAAATATGTTATGAAGTTTTTTCGCTAGGTAAATATAGTGTCTTTGTCCAAAGGTCGTTCTCATTTTTGGTTTTACATGTCTGTCTTTATGTCTTGTGTCGTGTCTATGGACGTTACTGGTCGGCTTGCTGTTGTCCCGTTGGAGTTCTTTCCTGTAGCATATCAAGACCTGCCGTACGTATAGCTGTCTTGCATCCAACAGTAACACCATAAAATCCCTGTAGAGCTGGTCACTGGAGTACCCCGATTCTTCCACAGCCTTTCTAGCTTGCTCATAGGCTAGGCTGATATTGCCATCTGGCTTCTGCGTGAGACTTCCTTTTCGCAGTTTCCGTCGTTGCATATCATGGAGCCCAGATAGACAAAATCTTTCACAGCTTGAAGGTCAGTCAGCTCGTTGGTGCGTTGCATGGTTCCAGTTCGGTCCACAAACATGAGTTTGGTTTTGCTGCGGTTCATGTGCAGTCCATACTCCTTGCTTTCCTTCTCCACCCTGCGTAATAGGGTCGCCAACCCATTTTCATCGGCACCTATGATGGCGTGTCGTCGGCGAATCTTAGGTTGTTGATTCTGAGACCTCCAATGTGAATTTTTATATTAATCCTACAGAGACAGACTGCGAGAAGTACGGTAACTGAAATAGAATACACCGGCACAGGATTTCATATTTAAAAATAATGCAATTATCAACTGTATCATAGTTGTTGCACAAACGAAAATATTCGAGCAAAAACAAATGACGGACGACAAATAAACAACTGATTCTTAAAAAATAATAAAATGGCCTTAAATTAAAATGTATTTGAATTTGAAATTCCAACTCAAACCCAAGTTATCCAAGTTCAAAGTGGCCAGTGTGAAATAAAAAGCAATTACGTATGTAACGACCCAATTTACCGCCATGACAAAGTTCTCGCCGTTATTCGCGAGGTAATTAGTCTCTCAGTGGCTCGTGCCAACAAGGGTTTGACAGTATCCTCCAAACCCCCAATACAGTTTGTGCGGGATGGCTCTAAAGGCAAAAAACATTTAACTACAAAACCTTTCTCAATAATCGAGAAAGCTACAGATTGGACTCTGGAGGTTGATTCGGTCTCTAAGCAGTATAAATTCCCTGAAAGTCTCGGATGCACAGCCCTCCGTCCAGATATAACTCTTTACTCTCTATCTCGGAAGGTGGCTCTTATTGTAGAACTAACTGTTCCATGGGAATCAAATATCCCAAAAGACCACGAGTACAAATTAAATAAATACCATGATCTTGCAAATGCCGTAACCCGGAACGGCTTCACTGTTCACCTTCACGGGAAGTTGGCGCTCGTGGCCTGCCAGCTAAATCTCTATTTCACCTCTTTAAAGATCTTGGCCTTTCCAGAAAAATAATCAACTCTTTCTTAGAAAAATTATCTAAAACTGCGATTTGCGCATCTCAAATTCTATGGCTTCGAAGGGGGAGTGAATGGGTGGCAAGGTGAACGCTCACATGTGGCAAGACAGCTGTCCTAAACCTACCACAGCCGGTTCGTAAGTCCGGAATCCACTGCTCACCCCCCAGAAGTGTAAAAAATAGTATTATGATGGGCCCGACTCCGGTCGGTGAATTCCATGGCAGCTCCGTTTGTATTTATACTCGATAAACGCGTTGGCGATCTGCAGCAATCGCCCACATCCCGACGCCATATAATAGAAGACAAATGATACGAATGCTTAGTAAGAATGTAGGAAGTGAGAGGGGGCCAAGAAGTGAAATATGCGATCGAGCTTGTCGCTTGACTTATCGATGTCATGGTATCTAACGGTTCCGTGCAGCTTGGCCCAGATGACATGTTTGTTTTCTTAAGTCAGCTCAACGCACGGTTCAGCCCCCATCCGGTGGTAGCCTCCTCGAAGAGGGACTAACCTGGTAAGGACTGTGAACCCTGTTTTGGACATCTTGCGGTGTCGACTACAACGGGCGAGCCCGTCACCACAGGACGTTTTAACGATTAGTCGTTCTGTCGCCCTGCAGTGAACGTGGAAGACTTTAGACAGTACAATCCTACGTCCAGCTACGTCACAACCCGTGAGAGTCCAACGCCTTACCGCGAGTGAGCCAGGAATAAACCCGGCGGGCTCGAGATACTCGCGCCCTCACTTCCAATTGTGACCAGATTTCTCCGGTCTCTCGATTGGTTCCGAGTTCGAGGTCGCTTGCGCGGTCCTCTCCCTTACGAAGCGGTGAAACGGTGTGCACCGAATCTATCGCGGATCAAGGCGTCCTTTGCCCGACTCTGAACCGGGATCGGATGGCCAATGGTCATTTCAAGAGCAGTCGCCGTAAGGTAGACAACCACCCCCGCTCTATAGGAAACAATACAGTTCCCAGACTCCCCCGACTGTTAGTCGGAGAGCACAGTCGATTGGCTTGCGCCGCACGGTGTGCAGACCGTCCAGGAGCGCCAGAGGTTTGATTCCCAGGGGAGACTGGTTGACCCAGTGTCCTACCCAGGTTCGCACCCCATGCGTGGAGGCCATCGGATGGGTGTTGACCCGTGAGTGTGACCGACCCTGAACACATGGGTCATCGTGGCCACCTCATCATGGGCCCATTAGCTCCCCCCTGTTTTGGACAGGTGGGATCGGTTGTTCCAATCCGGAAGAGCACCTCGGGCGATACTGTGTGGTTTGCGCAATGTGCGGCGATTGCCAATCGACTGTGCACCCCGACGAATAACCGCGGGGCTCTGGAAACGTACGTTTCCTAAGTGGTTGTTGACCTGATGTCAGCTACCTTTGAAACAATCCGTTGGCCACCCGATCATGTGTGTATTGACGGGCAAACGGTGCCACAGTCAGCAAAAAATACCCGCTAACATCAGGTAGAGGCCGCGCAAGCGATTTCGAATATGTGGCCGGACTAGAGAATGGAGTAGTCCGACTAAATCTGTTTGTTTCATCTCTTTATTGTGAAATTTCACAATGGGCGGTTTTATTGTCATAGGACAATCTCTTCAAACCAACCAACCCTACTAGGGAGTGTTTATGTGTATGTGTTCGTGTATCATGTGTGTGTGTGTGTGTCATTGTATTCGATCAATTGCAATGACATTGTTTATTGCATTCGATCGACAGAATTGAAAATACAATTTCGTTAATTTTATCCAATTTTATTAATGGTGACCCAGCCACGAATCGAACCCGGAACCTTACAATGTAAAAGCAGGTGACCTAACCGGATAAAACCGAACAGCACTCTCTACTCTTCTGAAGAGAGTTTAAATAACTGTAAGATATTCTTAAGGAGAGGAGAGAGTGCGGAAGCATAATGTTTCTGCACAAACTCCGGCGGGATAAACTCACCATCTTTATTAAGAGCGTGCCACCGGGCCGTGTAAATCAGGTAGTAAGGAAGCGAGGTTTGCCCACTGGTTCCTCTTCCCAGTGCCTCGCTGAAAGGTGTTGGTCTCTTACGGGTTAATCGGTGGAATTAGACAAGATGCCGGTGTCGACTACAACGGGCGAACCCGTCACCCCAGGCTGGTCTTACGATATGTGATCGTCTTTTCAGCCGTGGGGTGAGCGTAGAAGACTTAGAGACAAACTAATCAACTGTCTAGCTCGCCAACAAACCGTTAGAGTCCAACGCCTCACGGCGAGGCACCGGGATAGGTACCCAGCGGGCAAACTCGCTCCCTAGCTACCAGTTTTAGTAAGATATCTGCGTCTGGAGTTAACCTTCAGGATACCATCATCCTCCCGACTGGTTACGTGTCCGAAGTCGCTTACGCGGCCTTTACGTGCTATATTACAGCGGTAATTCAATTTGAATTTATCGCGGACCTGGGCGTTCTTTGCCCGTAGTGCCACGGCGGATTCGAGGTCCCAAGATCATTTCAAGAGTGCCTTGACAACAGGTCAACATCCACCCCAGCTGCTTAGGAGACAAGTGTATTTCCATAGTCTCCAGACTCCTTCAGCAATTAGTCAGAATGCACAACCGTTAAGCTTTCGCCGCACGGTGCGCAAACCGTCCAGTAGCGCCGGGATGCAATCCCGCCTGAAAAAATCAGTCCACTAGCTTTGAGGCCTGAGACGCGAGAGTCTTACTCGGGGTAGCCTTCCGCACGAGGAGGTTTCTGAATAGGAGTTAAATCCCTGAGTTGGACCGATCCGAAAACAAAATGGATCTTATGGCCCAAGCGGCACGAAACCATTCGCTACCTAGGGAGTGAGACAGTGGACTGTCCTTGTCCGCTAAAGTCTTTCACGTTCACTCCATTGGAGATAAAGCGACCTGATGTCGTTTAAAATCCCTGGAGTGACAGGTTCGCCCGTTGCGTTTGACAAACACAGTTATCGATGTGCAGATCCAATATTAAATCCAAAGATCAACGCTAGATACTATAGAAACTTGTATGTCTTGGCATGGCACTCACCTTTCGTCTTGTATATGCTTGAGCTCGTTCATCTCCAGCTCTCTCCTGAGACCGGAAACCTGGCAGAGGAGAAGATCCCGCTGCGCCGTCACGGACTCCAGCTCGGCGCGAAGTCGCACCACCTCATTGGTCAGATCCATGCTGGCCATGGCACCTCTAATCACAGCAGCACTATAACACTATCACTAAAATCATCACTTCATACAGCACTAGCCCCGCGAGGCTTCCGACTACTGCCTCAGGTGGGGTGTCTGAGGATCATCGCTGGGGCTTTCTGAGGACAAAGAAATCACACAATTAAACTGAGATCTAAAATTTTAATATAACTCTTTCAAACCAAAAGCTTTTTTTATTTTTTTATTATTTGATGTGTGGGGCTTTTCTAGGATCTTTATGAGCCTTGCTGATCTATTGTGTTCGCCACCTACTATAGTTCTG
Organism: Micropterix aruncella; assembly: GCA_944548615.1. Taxonomy (NCBI): domain Eukaryota; kingdom Metazoa; phylum Arthropoda; class Insecta; order Lepidoptera; family Micropterigidae; genus Micropterix; species Micropterix aruncella. The sequence continues at coordinate 15,804,453 of OX155976.1, forward strand.
CTATAGTTCTCTCTTGTGTCTCGGAGCTTGAGGTCGTACATGTGTTTGTTAAAGCCACAATGCCTCGTAAGCGCCCTCACCAGTATGCGTAGATTGTTCCTGTTTAGCGATAAGGCCTCACGGGCCGTCTTACGGTCGTAAGCCTTAATTGGCACTTTGGATTGATTCAACCTTGGCGTGTTGTTCCAGTGGTTGACGGATTGTTCTAAACATATTTGTTTGAGCATTAGGTTTGCAAGGCTTTTTGAAACGCCACAGCAAGGTTCAGGGCCGTATAACGTTCCCTTTGCTCTCGTCTTAGCAAGTTCGTCGGCATTTTCATTTCCCTCGATTCCTGCATGGCCGGGAACCCATCTTAGTATTACCCTGTTCTTTTCGCCCAGGAAATTCAGAAGTGATACGCAGTCTTGCAGTAGCTTTGAATTAATGGTATTCGAGGCTAGTGCCATAAGAGCTGCCTTATGGCACTAGCCTCGTTACGTAAACCAAAAGTTACCTGTCTTTTTACAGTAGCTTGTATAGAGCGGTAAATTCACCAATTGGATACGAACCTAATGTGACGGGTTTATTTTCCAGTCTACAATAAAGTTATTCTACTCTGCTCTAGCAGCCTATAATTGAAAACTTTTGCATGCTAACTTTGTTTTTGGCCCATGTAATTCAAATGGACCATAGACAAAGGACAATGGGTAAAAATGAATGGGTGCTGGGCCCACCTCTCCGTATTTAGTTAGAGTACTACAACTTACCTCAATTATAAGTCGTTTCGGAGTTTTGAAGTTTGAAATCTTCTTAATATGGCTAATTACAGGAACACCAATGACATTTATTTATCTATACTAATATTATAAAGAGGTAAAGTTTGTGACGTTGTAGGATGTAATATCTGGATCTACTGAACCGATTTTGAAAATTCTTTTACCAATAGAAAGCCACGTTATTTGTGAGTGTCATAGGCTATGTATTAATTCGAAAAATGAAAAGACTTTCTCGTGGTAGTCGGATTTGCAAAGTAAGTCGGAGAATAAGCGGTCGAACGAAAACGTTTCTAACTAACGCTGCCTTAACGATGAGAGATTTATGATTAAATTCTAGAGAAAAGTTGTAGAGCTTGATAATGCCTACAAAAAAGTCACCGACAGCATATGTCTAAGTTTTATATTTAAGTCACAAAAAGTAAGTAAGCAATAATTTAAATCGTTAGGTCAAGTTTATTGGTCATATTATCAACAATTATGAATTCTTATCAAAATAAGTAAATTTATAGTCTCAAGCGTTCAAATCAAAACACTTTTCCCTTTTACTGCATATAATTTCCACTTTACTGCATAAATAGTAAAAGAGATAATACGCTCACAAATAAGACACTCACAAATAACGGTATTATAATCAAATTGGCATGCAAATACACAAATACATATGCAGTAAAAATATAACCCTTCTTTTGGCAGTCAGGAAATAAATCATAGCACTCAGTACTAACCGAACCACACTCATAATTTCATTACAGGTAAAAAGTTTTACCGCCCAACGAAGTGGGCACGGGCCAGCTAGTTTAAAATATATTGGTTACTGTGAAGATCCATAAAAGATAAAATATTATGATGAACGGTCAGTGGGCACACCATGTTGCAAAGCTGACCTTAGCATATTACATACTTCAGTAAGCAGAGCGGCAATTAAATCATGAGACACATTACAGAGTCTAAGCAATATTTCCAGTATATCCTCTATATACGAGTATACTGCTGACAAACTTGAGTATTCTTAGGAGTATATAGTTGGTACTCACACAGCGTATGTACTATATCGTTTCGGGTATTCTGCGAAGATTTTTGTTTAGACAGTTATTAAAAATATTGCCTGGATATGCTAGATGCCCTAGGGGATATCACGTCATTAGTCATATTTAATAGGATATCACTCAGAAACGGCTTTATTTTGTTTATTCGCTTATTACTAATCAACATAACAGTAAAACCAAGGCATTGAGAAGTAAAATTAATAAAGATATCACCGTAACTATACAAATAGAATGACACTTATAATACTAGCATTATATAAGAATAAATAATTAATAGCGTGCAATTTAAACGAGTAAGGGTTGGTGGTAAGAATATCGAAATCTGGTGCCATAGAGTGAATTTTATTTAAGCGCCGCAAAGCACGCGCCAACAAGTTCCACCTCGTAAGGTTAGTGCGCGAGAACGGCTCCGCGAAACTATGGTGCGATCGAGAACGAAGATAATTATTTGGTACGAAAAGATTCACCTTGGCTAGTAAGCTAGGGTTATCAGTTTTACCACGAATTAGATTGAAAATATAGGACATGGTCAGCATTTCTCTTCTGAGACAGAGAGAATTATAGCAATGCAGTCGTATACAAAAATGGATAATATCCGTACTGCTTGAAGTACAAAAATCTTTTCCAGCATGAGGGTATAAGTATCTTCATGTGGATTCCAAATAACTGCATTCGTTTCCATGCGACTTCTAACAATCGAGTTGTACAACGTGCGCATAACCCGAATATTATTGAAGTACTTGGATTGCCGTATCATAAACCCTAGAAGATTGAAAGAAGTTGTAGATAGTTACCTAATGTGTTCCTTGAAGTTTAAATAGGGGTCGAAAAAAACCCCAAAGTCTTTGACTTCAGTAACTCTGGGAAGCACACATCCAGCGATGGAGTAATCATATATTAGATGAGCAGGCGATCTTGTGTATGTCATCACCGAACATTTGTTAATATTGAAGTGAAGGTTACTAGTTTGGCTCCATGCATAAACTGCATCAATATCACGCTGGAATAGCTCGCAGGCCTCAGCACTTCCAATTGATAAAAAATAATGACGTCATCAACAAACATTAGACAACATGCAGATGTGACTGCTTTACCCAGATTATTAACAAATAAGTTGAATAACAAAGGCCCCAAGTTGGATCTCATAATTAAGATCAGACGTTTCAACAATAAGTGTTCTACATAATAAGATCTTACCATTGGTATATGATTTACAGCTATTGCAAAAATGGTCCCAAAATGCCCATTCTTTTTTAGCATGTTTTTTTTTCTCGAAAAACGCCTTCCAGGAGAGAGTGGCGAGAAAACTCAACTCATTTTAAAACATCGCTCGCTCTATAGCAATGTTGCCAAGCTAATTATGCTATGGCTGTGTCGTTAGGGTTTACTGTTTTTCGTTTTTATCTGTAAGGCCGATGCGCCACTGACCCACTTAGGCCGGGTCGCGAGTCGCCACTGGCGCCACAACAACTTTTGTCTGACTGGAAAGGACGCACTAACAAGGCTCTTGTATATCGTGTCACATTCGTCACGCCGTCTTCTTCCTCTTCTTCAAATTGTACGGTAATCAAAGCGAACAATATCGTAATGTTTAACCGTATCATTATTAAGGGGGAGACTGGTTTAGACGGCCAAAAAAATTTACATGTTTTTTCCCTTTGGCTACGTAACGACCAAATTTGGTTGCACATCAGAACACCGTTAACTACGTAACGACCAATATTGGCGGCTTGCTCCCGGGGCGCACAGTAATATTATTTTCTAATTCGAACGCATCCTAAAATCCAAACCAAATATCTCATTATTACCATAGATAAATAGACGGCCGCTTGAATAATTTCGCGCGTTATTTCGAGGATATTTCTGGTAAAATTCCATTGTCAAACATCAGCATTTTTTTTTCTCGAGAAATCATAAAACAAAAAATTGGTTTTTATGAGCTAATATCTAAATATTTTTGTATGTAAATAAGCAAACCAAAATATCACCTTTGATAGAGAATCTAATAATGATCACGACATGAGCAAGTTAGAATTGCCGATTTTTTTCACTAATTATCTAATTGTTTTTCAAAATGAGATTTCAATATTCTATTTACGAAATTTCAATGTGATCCTTGCAAAGTTATTATTTTTATGATCGCTATACTTGTTTCATAGTTATAGCACTTTTTGTCGAGCGCGGCGATATTGCAAGAAATTTCAATAAATTGCCGCGGTCTGCCATGAAAATATGCTTCTAATCGAAGGGAAACTTCTACTTGAAATTGAAATCTTTCATGAATCTCATTCTGCTATACCTCTGGTATAGCTGATAGTCTCAGATTGTTGGAAATGTAAGAAACTTACGACTTTTCTTTGAAGAAACTTTAAACGCGTTTTTCTCAAAACCATATTTTTTAGTAGGTATTGCGCCGGTGATTAAAAATAACTACTTGACGGTTCGACTTTTTCAAAAAAAAGATAATTTTTCTTCTATATGAACCAAAAAAAATGTTATATTACATATTTTTGTTTACTAGTTAAACACAAAATTTTGTGCCGATAATCGATTTTATTTATTTAAATCATAGAAAAATTATAAAAACTATACATTTTAGTATTTTTTTTTAGTTCATGTATAAAAAAAATAATATATTAATTTATTTTTTTATTTCAGGCAAAACTACGCTCGCTATTACCGGCGCAAGCAAATACCGTCATTTCTGCAGCGGTCGAAACATTAGCCATTCAATATCTCAAAAATAGTTTTTTTTTACATTTTTTTTTATAATCAGCTTTGTACTACCATTGATTATACAAGGTGAGATTTTAATTAGTGACATCCTTGAAATGAAACTTTTAATTTTTAAAAATGGAAAAAGTAAAATGGAAAGTACTCAAGACAACAAAACAAAGGAGCCCAAGATTGTCTATCTTAGCACTTGAGTTCTATTGTCACTGAACTTACATAAGTATGTAAAATTTTAGCTCAATCGTATACCAGCAAGTGGTTGAAATATGGATTGCAAATTTTGAATCGGACAACTTAGACACGAAAATTACAAGTTAATATGAAGCTTGTATAAAGGTTGAAGTCTAGCACTGGTTTTACTGACGATATTCTTGTGTCGTCTAAGTTAAGAAAGTAAGAATGACCAGTTTATAAATAAATTGGTTTTGACGCCATTATGGGTGATTATCTACAACGATCGCTTGTCCCAGCCATTGCTCGAAATCTTGTGGTTTACTAACAACGAAATTACCCACAATGTAACAGCATTCCATAATGGCCAATATGCCAGCGTCAGTTAAAAGGTGACTTTCCAGTTAACGTGTCATTCAGAAAGTGGAATATAATCGTCTATATATTTTTTTCCATTTTATTTGGGTAACTAACTGAGTTATTGGTTATTTTATTAACAAACAACATAACAATAACACTATAACTAATTATATATTAACACTATTTACCGTTAATTGTATGTGTACAGTACATATCCCCGTTACTATTATACCTTATTTATACATACATTTCTTTAGCAGTGATTTGTTGTAATTTATTGTTAGAGAAAATAAGAAAGAAACAAAAACAAATGAAAATGAAGATTATAAACATTATTAATTATTTTACACCAAAAATATATTTTTTTTAAATCTTCCAAAGAAGTCTGGGGATTTAGAAATTAGACAAAAATACATTGCTCTCATTTTAAGTCTTCAAATTTTTCTACAAGATAATTGATCCTATAATTCCGCAAAAAACACATCTGGCTAATGTTCATAATCAGACTCTACTGAAGTTAGTCTTCTTCTTCTTCATCATCAGCGCACATTCGCCCACCGTTGGGCATACGCCTCTCCAATCACTCTCCATCCGGATCGGTTGTCCGTTTCCCTCATCCAGACAGGTCCAGCTGTCTCCTTGATGTCATCGGACCATCGGGCCGGTGGTCTGCCCACACTTCTTCTGCCTAGCCGGGGTCTCCACTCCAAAACGCGCTTGCTCCACCGTTCGTCGTGTCGTCGGGCCACGTGGCCGGCCCGAGCTCATTTCAGCTTGGCCATTCTTTGACCCACGTCGACCACCTTCGTGAGCTGTCTGATGAGCTCGTTTCGGACTCGATCGCGCAACGATATGCCGAGCATGACTCGCTCCATGTTACGCTGCACCACCTTAAGCTCGTGGATCATCCCAGCAGTCAGTGTCCATGTCTCACAAGCATACGCCATAGCCGGTAACACGCACTGATTATACACCTTTGTCTTGAGCGATTGTAGAATTCTGACTTCAGCACGAAGCTCAGCTTCCCGAAGGCTGCCCATCCCAATTGTTTTCTTCGCTTTATCTCTGCCATCATCGAGTCCCGGCCGAGCTTTATCACCTGTCCTAGGTATGTGTACCTACTCCTGCACCTGCTCCAGCGGTTGTCCATTCAATGAAATGGGATTCGGTGTGAGATCGGCTGTTTGTTTGTAGCAGTGTGTAATTCGTCGTTTTATGCGATAATTCGTTTAACGCGCGTCATCATCGTTTAATCCTTAGAGAGCTAGCCATGGGAATTAAACTCATTAGGGTATACTTTCAACCCTCGAAACGTGTTACTGCACGCGTACTAATGTATAATGGTCGCTTATTCAATCAAGGCGACTTTTTTAGCATATAATTACATAACTGCATAAATACAGAGATCGGGCGCCCGCGAGTTGTCGCAACGGTAAAACCACCGATCGGTGGTATTAGCATTCCAGCGGTTAATGCATGTCACTCTGACGAGAAATTTATGGCTTAGAGTCTTTCCTTCTTCTTAAAAACACCACAGAAAAAATGAATGACACAAAACCATGCACCCTATCGTTAAAGAATCGATCATTACCTTATCGTTAAAGAAAAGAAAAAACCTCTCTAAATTCATATAGGCAATAACACAGAAATTTAACAAAAAAAAAACCGACTACATTTTTTATATACGTGTAGCAATCATTAAATGGTGAAACTTAGAACAGGCTATCATAATTTAATGCGTATACTAAATTTCGTGTCTGTACTATTGACCGTTAAGGAGTTCCCTCGTTGGAAACCAACCCAGGGTGCCGCAGTCCTGTCTTTGTGAAACTTAAAACAGGCTACCGTAATTGAATGCATATACAAAATTTTGAGTCTGTGCTGTTGACTGTTGAGGAGTCCCCTCGTCGGGAGCCAACCCTGGATGAAGAATCAGGTCATGCTTACCATGAAAAAATGCATTTTTATCGGAATTAAACAAACATGTAAATTGTCAACTTCATATAATAATATTTGAGGAGTTCCCTCATTTCCTCATAGTTGCCATCATCAGAACATGATTATATAAAAATGGGACCAATCCTTTCAAATAAAAGAAGATTTTTCCAAATCGGTGCATAAATGACGGAGTTCTGAGGTAAGACATATTAAAAAAAAAGATACAACCGAAATGATAACTTCCTCCTTTTTACCATGGAACATCAATCATTGTATAATTTATCGAACCATGTTTGCCACACTTACAAATTTTCTGTAAAATGTATAAGTGTTCCGATTTGCCGAAATGAAAACGCAACCGTTTAGCATCTAGTGAAGCAGAACAATGGTCGATACTTTACTGCGAGGGGAACAATAATCGGCCGCAATAACAACGATATTGTCTTCCGTATAAAGGCTAATTGTCCGTAATGGTTGCGGCATGAGAACCACCTTGTGAAACTGCCACATTGATTATACCCAAACGATTCACTTGACCGGATGGATGGATGATGATGAAAGGGAGGGGATTGATGCAGTAGCGTAGCTAGGTGGTCAATAACTAGAGCTGTCAACTACAACGGGCGAACCCGTCACCTCAGGAAGTTTCACAGACAGATCGTTCTGTCTCCCGTGAGGGGAGCGCAGAATACTTGAGACGAAAAAAACAATTCACAGTCTAGCTACGCCACCTGCCCGTCAGAGGCTAACGCATTAGACGGGATACACGTTTAGTCTGGCATCAGTTTAGCCCGCGACCTTGATCCGCGAACTGACTGATGGACTGATAGAAATTATTAAAATGTATGAAAATCCATCAGTTCAGTCCGGCAGTCAACGTAAACGATCAGTCTCCCGTCAGTCTGACTAAGGTCACGGACTGAAATGATGCCAGACTGAACGTGTCTTACGGCGAGGCACCGTGAAAGGTAGCCAGCGGACTAATTTGGAAGGATATCTCCGTCTGGAATTAACCTTCAGGATACCTCCAACCTCATGACTGGTTACAGGATCGAGGTCGCTTGCGCAGTCCTCCTTCTTGTGAAGCGGTGATACGGTGGCAACCGAATCTATCGCGGACCACGGCATCTTTTGCCCGGCTTATTCACGTTGACATAAGGTTAGCAACCACCCCCGCTCTATAGAAAACATTACTGTTCCCAGGCTCCCCCAGCTGTTAGTCGGAGTGCACAATCGATTAGCTGACGCCGCACGGTGCGCAAACCGTGCAGGAGCGCCCGAATGTTGACTCCTAGGGGAGACTGGCCCGCAGGCCAGCGTCCTACCCTGGCTCTCCCTTCTGCGTGGTGGACGACGGATGGGTGTTGACCATATCGTTTATTCTCTGTTATTACCTAATAATTTATCTCGTGTAAATAAAATTCTCGTGAAGTTTGAAATTCTCGTGAATTTATAAAAAAATAATAATTATAAAAGCAACTTGAAAAGCCGAATATTTTCAACTCAAAATGACATGTCTTCAACTCTCGAAAATGTGTTTGTGGGGGGGCGTCAGTGAACGCATACTAATATATAACGTTTTTAACCGCCGCACAGATGTCATGAAAAGTTGGCAAAAATATTTTTTTCTTCTGGTTCAACATTTTTTAGTGTCAGCTAACATCACAATGCATCTTTCTGTTTCAAAACTGTTATTTATGTTTAAAATTCCACAAAAGAGTCTTAATTTGAAAACTAAAAATTAATTCAAAATGTATAACGATGACTTGTGATAGATAAAAAAATAATAAGTAAAAGAAAACAAAATAATGCAATATAGTAACCATTTATTGCACAACCTTCATTCATCATCATCATTCGAATCATCTGAAACTAATTCTGATGTGCCAGAAATATCTAATTCAGGTGTTTGCAAAAGTTGGATTATATTTGTGTCTAATGCATGTTTATGTTGTGGCTTCTGCATATTGGCGATGAGTGGGTCTGATGATATCAAAAGTCGAATTTAGGACAACTATCATTTTTTGTGAGAAACCTTTGCCTTGTTTGGTTCGAAGAAGACCATCTTTTCTTGAAATTGGCAATAAAATAAGATATGTTTGTATTCAGCTCTGAATATTTCCATTCCGGGCATCAAGTACGCTCGATTAGGTATTCCTTCAAAAATGGTACTTGGTCGTCGAGTTTCTCACGGCCAGACTCGATCATTTTGTTATATAAGTCCATACGTGATATAAAAATATTAGTACATCCAGATCCTATAACAAAAAAAAATAAAAAACTTATCTTTCTAAAAATATTAATTATATTTACTATGTTATATTACTAGTAAATCAGTAATTTACATAAATTGGGGCAAATACGGGCAAACATGTTTGTTATCAATTGAAAGAGTATGGTATCAGGTATAATAATATACCAAAATCATTGCACCTAGTGACAACTAGTGGGACTAAAAACCTTATGTTTACTCAAAAACAAACAAATACTCAAACATTTTATTAATTCAAAGTTAAAACTATTATCTAACTAAGAAATATGTCTAAACTACATTTTTTAAAAGCGTAACTATATTACTTACCCATTGCTGAGGCTTCCATATTTTTTTAAAAATAAATAATCGCTTAAACCTGACGTTGAAATACTTGAAAATTTGACAAATTCGCGGCCTGCGAGAAGGGTAAGTTTCGACTGACGTTTCTCGATCGTATTAGTAGTGTTGAATCGCGGAAAGAAAACCGGTTATCGAACGGCTAGTTATACCTGCTCATTATGAGTTATAAACCAGAACAACAGATAACACTTTGCAAGTGGGACTTTTTGCCAACGATTCAGGGGTTTTACCCCTTTGTGCGCCGTGGAGAAATAAACAGAGCCGATAATTGTATAAATACGAAGATGGCCCGCCGTGAATTATCACAAAAGAAAAAACACCAAATGGTGGTAATTGCGTCCCAGAGGATAATATAATAATATTTATTGTTCGAAATATTGTTAGTCTTTTTATAGTCGGCAGCGAACGTTTTCGTGCAGCTTGGGCCACTAGATCCGTTTTGTTCTCGGATCGGCTGAACTCAAGATTCAGCTCCTATTCAGAAGCCAGCCACCTTGTGCGGAAGGCTACCCCGGGTAAGACTCACGTCTCAGCCCTCACAAGCTGGTGGACCGGTTTCTCCTGGCGGGATTGCACCCCGACGCTACTCGACGGTTTGCTCACCGTTCGGCGACGCCAATCGGTTGTGCCCTCTGACTTATTGCAGAAGAGTCTGGAGACTATGGAAATATACTGTCTTCTAAGCTGCGGGGGTGGATGTTGACCTGCTGTCATGCCACTCTTGAACTAACCTCGAGCCACCCGATCCCGTGTGGCACTACGGGCAAAGGACTCCCAGGTCCGAGATAAACTCAAACTGAATTACCGCTGTAATACAGCAGGTAAGGGCCGCGTAAGCGACTTCGGACCTGTAACCAGTCGGGGGGACGGAGGTATCTTGAAGGTTAACTCCAGACGGAGATACCCTACCAAAACTGATAGTTAGGGGGCGAGGCTGCTCGCTGGTTACCTTTCACGGTGCCTCGCCGTAAGGCGTGTGCCTCTAACGGGCTTGTTGGCGGAGCTAGACGGTAGATTGTCTTGTCTGTAAGTCTTCTACGTTAATACCACGTTAATACACCGCCCTACTGTTAGTCTTTCTATAGAGAGCTTAAAATATTTTGATATACATACTTTGTAATTTGCAAAGAAGAGCTTTGAATATATTGATTAACTAATTTTAGTGTAAACGGTTTTTTCTTTGTCTCCTTTTTAGTTTAAATGAGTATTAAACTTTACGCCAGAATTATCAACAATAGTTATGTCATTGCTCAACAATAGTTATTGATTTTGACAATCAAATTATAAATTATTAAATCAAAAACTAGGTGCGCATGCTTGCCCCAGCTTACTATAATACTCTATCCCGCGAGGACGTCCACCTTCATAATCCGTTCATCAAAGTCAACATCACGTAAAATCCCCCAACTGGGATGATTCAACGCTGACACAAATACAGTGGTTTCCAATCTTTTCTTGGAAAATAGTTACAACAAAGATAAGCGATATAATACAATCGTCGTAGGGCAAACCCCTTTATATGAAACTGATTAATTTTGAAGAGACTTTAACAACGGTAAGCCACAAGCACCACCTTTTAATATGTTATTAATCAGTGAAAAGATTGAAAAGTTGTCAATTTTAAGGATAAGGAACATTTTATTCAGTCTGTTATGTAGCTTACTGTTATGTCATTGATTGTAGATAATGTTATTGACCATGGTCCCCATATAACACCTGGCGTAGTCTCAGCAGACCGAAGTCGGGTGTGACAAGATGCTTAGTTAATCTCGTTCGCTGGGGATACACAGAGAATCCAATATGCGACTTCTGAACGCTGCAGAATAAAGACCTCCTCCTATCCTGCCCGTAGTTGTCAACCTCCATTACACACCAGGATCCACAAGAGGCGAACGACAAGGCCATCTAGGCAGCATACTTTTAGAGAGACTTGTCCTAACCCGGCCCGGAAACGTTACCATATAAACGTTATATTATTTATACTCCAAAAGAGAGCACTACGAATAATTGCAAAGGTGAAAAGGGAAGAGTCGTGTCGACCCATTTTTAAAAGGCTAAGAATCCTCACCTTAACCTCACTCTATGTCTTAAGTTACTGACTGAGTTTTTAAGAATAAAGAAACACGTTATAAAAAGTTTTCAGATACACATACTAAAAATACGAGTTTTTTTTTAATACCATATACTAAACTAAACACAGCAAGGCAAGACACAAAATACTCCGGGCCTTATTACTTTAACAGGCTACCGGAAAGTTTAAAAACAATTCAAGTGGAAAGCTTATTCAAAAAATTACTTAAAGAATTCTTATTAGACAAAGCTTTTTATTCGATCGAGGAGTTTGTTAATTTTAAATGATATTTTAATTTTTTTGCCATTTTTTTTTTGACAATTTTAAGTAGCATTTTGGAATTATTCTGATTTTATATTTCTTGATTATTTTAATTTGTGGTTTTAGTAAGTACATCTTAAAAATGATTTTGAGTATCGCCAGTACTAAAATGTTGCATATCGACATGTCCTAAAAGCAATAATAAAGTAGGTACGTTAAACTGTATGTACGTGGTGATAAATTTGGATATTGTAAAAATGGACTAATAGAATGTAATTCAAATGTACCTAGTTATTAAGTTTCTACAATCTGTTAAGATTTTTTCGAAATAAATTGAAATTGAAATTGAAAATTATAAAAATATTGACTGAATATTATAAAATCATTGACTGGTTATAAAAATATTGACTGCATATTCAAACGCAGATTTTGTCCATGACAACAACAAAAAAGGAGACATGTAATTTGATAAAGAAAAATATTTGTGTAAGGGTAAATTAAAGATGTAAAAAAAGGACTAAAAATTGGTTTTGATTCTTCAGTTTTTCCTTATTTTCTCAAAAACTGTTTTAGCAATCAGTACGCGACATAGCGGAAATCGTGACTATAATAAATATAATATTCATTATGCAACTGATGTGGCTTAAAATTGCCCTTCTTATTTGAAATTTCTGACGGGTTGATAAAATCACCAACAAAAAAAACAAAAATACATACAGCTTCAACTCTATGTATTTTTGTTATGAATCAAAGAAAAATAAAAAATCTTGATTAGTAAGGACGTTATGGCCTTAACCTTGAAAAGAAAGATATTTTTTTTTCGAAATGGCGACGACTTAAAAAAAATCTTTTTGCCATTGGTTTTTCTTTATCCATTGTTTTTTAAATTGTATTTTTTTTTAATCCGTGGTCCCGGATATAGACGGATAAGCAAAGATGATTTTCACCAAATTTCAAATAAATCGTTTAAGTAGAACTTGAGATATCATGTCAAACAGTTCGAAAAAAGTAGTTTCGATGAAAAAGCGTTTAAAGTTCGAGACAAAGTTTCGGGAGCGTAGCTCAGATAATGATACTTAATTCTCATATTTGGTTCTACTTTGAAATTAACATTTTCTGGAGTTCTTACAGCTAAACGAGCTGTTCTAGCTCTTTCTAAGTCGGGGATTACATTATAGTACGAAGGTCTATTGATCGATTCGTTCCGACACGATCGCTTTATTTGCCACGACACAAAAGTCGCTGTAACTCGGAAAATAATTCGAATTTTGGAAAATCCTTCCGAGGACATATTCTTACTAAACTTTGAAAATATGCAAAGGAAAAAAAAATAAATTCCTTATATATTTATTTCTTATATATTTACTTGTAACCACTGAGGAAACAGTTTGTGAAGCGTAGTGCATTCTCGTTAGAAGGCACAGCGTTGTCAGTGGTGTGAACGTAACTGCATAGGGGATCAGATCATAAAATTAAATGCATTATAATCAAGCTCTTCAATCTGGCCAATTTAAACAACGATAAGCGGGATTTTACATGGCTGCTTGACAGATTGAAAAGTTTCCAGAATGACGTACGAAGACGAGGACGAATCAAAAAGTTCTTAGCTACCATACAAACAGTAAAACAATTAGGTTAAGAGTAAAAACACATTTTTAAAAACAAACTTTTATTAAAATGATCTGTCCCGAATCTCGTGCTGCAGCCATGTCTTAGTGGAACTTAGAACGGGCTATTATAATGAATGCATTTATATACAGCACTTCGCGTTTGTGCTGTTGACCGTTGAGAAGTCCTCTCGTTGGAAGCCAACCCTAACTAGGGTTGTCGACTACAGCGGGCGAGCCCGTCACCTCAGGAAGTTTTAACGATTAGTCGTTATATCTCCCTGGAGTGAGCGCAGAAGACTTGAGGACAAAACAGTCCACCGTTTAGCTACGCCACAAGCCCGTAAGAGGTCAACGCCTTAACCGCGAGATAGCCAGGATGTTACCCGGCGGGCCTACACTCACGCCCTTTTTTTTATTTTTATTTGTTGAGTGGGGCTTTTCTAAGGTCTTTATGAGCCTTGTAACACTGCGACCATTGCTGATCTATTTTGTTCGCCACCTACTATAGTTCTGCGCTAAGCTTCGTGTCATTTAAGAACCGCAGCAGGCTTTTGGCGCCAGATTGTTTTACCTCCTCAGGTTGGAGGTAGTGACCACTCAAGTGGGTGTATCTTTTACGCATGAGCGGGCCACACTCGCAAATGAGGTGCTGGGGAGTTTCCTCTGCCTCTTGGCAGAACCTGCACATTTTTGTGTCTCTGAGCTTGAGATGTGTTTGTTCAGGCCACAATGCCCCGTGAGCGCCCTCACCAGTATGCGTAGATTGTTCCTATTTAGCGATAGGGCCTCACGGGCCGTCTTACGGTCGTAAGCCTTAATAAGCGCTTTGGAATGATTCAACCCTGGCGTGTTGTTCCAGTGGTTGACGGATTGTTCCAAACACATTTGTTTGAGCATTAGGTTTGCAAGGCTTTTTGGTATGCCACAGCAAGGTTCAGGGCCGTATAACGTTCCCTTTGCTCCCGTCCTAGCATGTTCGTCGGCTTATTCATTTCCCTCGATTCCTGCATAGCCGGGAACCCATCTTAGAATTACCCTGTTCTTTCGCCCAGGGAATTCGGTAGCGATATGCAGTTTTGCACTAGCTTTGAATTAATGGTATTCGAGGCCAGTGCCATAAGAGCTGCCTTGCTATCCGAGTGGATATAGATACGGTGGTTGGCGTAGTCCTTTTGGAGGTTGATAAGATAAGAAAAGAAACATAATTAGTAAGGACGTCGCTATGGCCCGGATTTTGGAAAGAAAGATATTCTTTTTCCCGCAAAATGGCGACGATTTAAAAAAAATCTTTTTGCCGCTGTTTTTTTATTTTTCCATTTTTTTTTAAATGTATTATTTTTTTTTCAAAATCCGTGATCCCGGATATAGAGGGATAAGCAAAGATGATTTTCGCCAAATTTCAAATAAATCGTTTAACTAGAACTTGAGATATCGTGTCAACGAGTTCGAAAAAGTAGTTTCGAGAAACAAAGTTTAGGGAGCGTAACTCAGATAATGGTACCTACTTAATTGTCACATTTGGTTCTACTTCGAAATTAACATTTTCTGAAGTTCTTACATTTTAACGAGCTGTTCTAGCTTCATAGTCATGAAGTCGGGGATTACATTGTACGGGGGTCTATTGACCGATTCGGTAATTGGTATGCAGGCATCATTTCGTTATGGCAAGAGTTGAAAAGATTGTGGTTGAAATCGGTTCACCAGGGGGCGCACTAGTCATATATCAATCTCGAAATATTGGATTAGAGACTTGACATTTGGTACAGATGCCTTTTCCAGCCCTAATCACATTGTCAAATTTTGATTAACAAATTTCTCATATATACGCTACACTCTAGTAATATTTAAATTCTGACATTTTAATCAAATATTAACGGTGAGCCGCCCGAATCTAGCCAAGAAACGAACCGCGCCGCCCGAGAAAATTGCAACGGGTTTCAACCGGGTACGTCCCCCGGCCGAGAGAGGGCTTTCATCGATTTTATTTATGAAATTAAAATTTAGATGAGGTGACAACCGATATTTTGTTCAGCGGGTATAAGTAAAATTTACAAAAACACAAGAAATAACGCCCTTACCCCCCCCCCCCCCCCCCCCAACAAACTAACATAAAGACTGAAAATATTTTAATATTCGCTGGCGATAAGCGGTCAGCTAAGAGAAAGCCTTCGAGTACGTGCACAATGGCAGATATACACCGGTCGGACGCAGAAACCGCACAATGCTCCTCCCGTTAAGGGCACAATACACGCTTTCAAATCGACGACATCGAAAGAAAAGCGCGACGACAGAGCACGTACGACTGGGCGTGTGTGACGGCGAGCACTTCCGCCACCTCGCAATATTCGAGGACGTGCAAGAGCGGGATTAGCGCCGAGAATACTCCTCGGCAAGTTACCGCATGCACTCATACGTGAACACAATAGGCGGTAGCAGTGGAGGTAGAATGCTGTCGATATCCAAACCATTGGTCTTATACTGGCCAACATTTGCCGCATATTTTTTATTATCAAAACTAGCTGACCCGGCCAACTTCGTACCGCCTAACAGTCAATGAATATCGTGTTACAGATTAGCTGAACTTAATTTATGATTTTATGAAAGTAATACAATGAATACAAAATAAATATTAAGTTCACTACTTTATTAAGATAATAAAACAAAAAGAAATGTAAAAGTACAAAAAATAAGTATATCAATCGCGTGTCAGCAAGACATGATTGAATTAAACTATTTACATATTGTGCAGCATGGGATGCACTCGATTTAATTCTCTTTATTGAAGCACCTTGTGATATACGACATTTTTTGTTTTTTTATCAGATTCAAGAACAAATAAATCGGATGACTTGCCGACACGTGAACATGCCACGTACAACTGACCATGAGAAAAACACGGATTTACATTTTGTATGGGAAAATGTTTTTTTCTTTTATTTTAATTTTTCGTCATTTTTTTAATTTTCCAAGGTATTCTGCTTTTCGGGATGGAGACGAATACAACAAATCAAAAACCATTAAAATCGGTCCAACCGTTCTCGAGTTATAAGTGTTCGAACAAACCCGACTTTGTTTTATATATATAGATTAAATAAACTCGTAATTTAACGGTATTCCGGTCTAGGAATTTGAAATATTTGTATTTTTTCCTTTGCATATTTTTAAAGTTTAGACCTTTAAGAACATGTCCTCAAAAGGATTTTTCAAAATTCGAATTATTTTCGGAGTTACAGCGACTTTTGTGACGTGGTGAATAAACCGATCGTGCCGGAACGAATCGGTCAATAGACCCCCGTACTATAATGTAATCCCCGACCTTATGACTATGAAGCTAGAACAGCTCGTTAAAATGTAAGAACTTCAGAAAATGTTAATTTCGAAGTAGAACCAAATGTGACAATTAAGTAGGTACCATTATCTGAGTTACGCTCCCTAAACTTTGTTTCTCGAAACTACTTTTTCGAACTCGTTGACACGATATCTCAAGTTCTAGTTAAACGATTTATTTGAAATTTGGCGAAAATCATCTTTGCTTATCCCTCTATATCCGGGATCACGGATTTTGAAAAAAAAATAATACATTGAAAAAAAAATGGAAAAATAAAAAAACAGCGGCAAAAAGATTTTTTTTAAATCGTCGCCATTTTGCGGAAAAAAGAATATCTTTCTTTCCAAGATCCGGGCCATAGCGACGTCCTTACTAATTATGTTTTTTTTTATTTTTCTTTGTTTCATAACACTACAAGGGTTGGAAGCATGTCAACCAGGACGCACCATTTTTTTAGCCCCCATTTCACTACCCTTTACCTCTTTTAATTTTAGTTTTTTTTGTTGGTGTTTTATTTTTGTATTCTTGAAACGTCAATGAATATTTTGTGAAAAAAATGGTTTGTAAAAATGTTTTAATTTCTTCTATCCTTCTCGGAAAAACGCTTAAATTTAGGCCTCTAGAACAGAATACAGGAGTAAACTCCAATAATTTCCTATAATATAGACGCAAACAGAGCCATTTCCTATCCTAACATGCATTTACGCCAATAACCAGCTGATGCCCACTAATTTTGATGTCACTATACTATAAATAGGCGGCAACATTTATTTTTTATAAAGGCTAAAAGGCCGGCACACACGAGTGGCTATGATGGCTCGCCCCAGTGCGCTCGACGCATTATGCACGCGTGACGACACACACAATTTTTCTTTTTTAGGTTCTGCCTTCGATATCAGACGTAGGCGACTATGGTTCCTAATGGCTCCGTACAGCTTGGGTGGTGTTGGCTAAGTCTTATCTCACCTTGGCCTGCCAACTCCCACACGGTAGCCCCCTCGTAGAGGGAGCTAAGGGGCCCTTGCTGAGTTGGCGACGAAGACCCATTCTGTTCAGGGTTGGTCAAACTCACAGGTCAACACCCACCCGACGGCCTCCACGCATGAAGTGCGAGCCTGGGTAGGACTTAGGGTTAGTTTTTTATAGGAATCAACCTTCTGGCGCTCCTGGACGGCCTGCGCACCGTGCGTCATAACCCAATCGATTGCGCACTCAGACTAACAGTCGGGGAGTCAGGAAGCCGTACTGTTTCCTATAGAGCGGGGGTGATTGCGGACCTTACGGCGACTGCTCTTAAATGGACCATCAGCTACCTGATCCTGGGTGAACAGCCGGGCAAAGGATGCCGTGGGCCGCGATAGATTCGGTATACACCGTTTCACCGCTTCGTAAGGGAGAGGATCGCGCAAGTGACCTCGAATTCGTAACCAATCGAGAGACTGGAGTAATCTGGTCGCAAGAAGTAAGGGCGTGAGTGTAAGCCCGCTGGGTAACACTCCTGGCTATCTTGCGGTTAAGGCGTTGGCCTTTTACGGGTTTGTGGCGGAGCTTGACGGTGGACTGTTTTGTCCAAGTCTTCTGCGCTCACTCCAGGGAGATAGAACGACTAATCGCTAAAACTTCCTGAGGTGACGAGCTCGCCCGTTGTAGTTGACAACTCTAGTTAGCCTCCTCGTAGAGGGATAACCTGTCAGTGCTGCTGTGAGCTCTGCCACTGCTGTCATCTGTAGTCCGAGGCGGTTGGGATGAGAAGTGTCAGGATTCGAGGGTGGTTGGTGCACTATCCGGTTTGCTGGTAGCTAATGGAATCTAAATTCCGTATATCGTCTTCGGGGTCTGCTCAACTCACGGTCAAGTGGCCACCAGTGACCTCCTCGAATGAGTGTGTACCCCGAGAACGACTCTGTCCCAGCATTGTTATTGCATTTGATCGACAGAATTAAAATACGATTCCGTTAATTTTATCCTAACAGAAAATGGTGACCCATCCGGGAATCGAACCCGGAACCTTACAAGGTAAGATCAGGTGACCTAACCACTAAGACACCGGGCCGTGTCATCCTTTTTATGCCATCTGTTGCATGAAAAGGTTTTAAAATTAAATATTCTTTTAATTAGCAGACTGACTTAGAATAAGAGACCCATTGACATATAATAATAATATTAAACTCTTTATTTGCACTTAATTATTATACAAAAAGGCGTGCTTATTGCCACATGGCAATGTCTTACAACTAACCTAAACACAGTGGTACATACGCGCATTGTGAAAATAAAGATTACTACATAACATACAGACAAGTGAAAGAATTTAAAACTAATAATACCCGAGGAAAAGAAATTGGGAGGAGAAGAGGAGAGAAAGGGAAGAACTGGTTACTTATTAGAAAGGTAGTAATCCTTAAGGTGAGTCTTAAACGATGGTAAATAGGTCGTTACTACAATCGGACCTCAAAAAGTTCGAAGTCTTCCAAATGCGATGCTTGAGGCAGATTCTCGGTGTCTCACTCCGCGACCGAATTCGAAACGAGACCATTAGAGAAAGATGCGATCTAGTAACAACGAACGAAGAAGAAGTACAAAAACGTCGACTACGATGGTTCGGCCATGTTTGCCGAATGAACGACATTCGCTTGCCACGTAAACTTCTTTGGCGAGACCGTCCGACAGAATGGAGAATTCAGCGATCGGCACCGAAGAAAACCTGGCTAAATAACATCAAAGACGACCTTAAAAATCAACGGTTGTCGGCTAGGGATGCTCGAGACGTGGCAAAAAAATCGTCAAGAATGGAAGCGAATCGTGAATGGAGTACGAGATCCAGCGGCACCGACAGCAGCGTATTGGCTGCGAGGGCGACCCCCTCCCCAATCGCCGGCTACGGAATAAATAATAATAATAATAATAATAAATAGGTCGAGTTTCGTATGTTTGTTGGGAGATCGTTCCAGAGTCTTGCACCATGGACACAGAAAGAATATAATAGGCACACATATCAATGAATTCATTTTTGAATAAAAAAATAAATTATACCTACCTTTTTTTTATTTTTAGTTTATTTAAAAAAATATTAGATACTTAACTTTTTTTTTTAAATTATATAGCTTGAAGTATGCACAAGCATTGATTTTCTATAAAATCAATGGCACAAGCCATTGTTTACTTGGTACGTTTGCCTTAGGTACGGGCAAAAGGGCTAGTTAGACGGCGTTGATTCGAAGGCACTGCGTTGCGGTGTTTTTCTTTGCTACTGTTTACAATGAAGCCTCTAATGATGATGGAATAATGTACCGCAGTTAAATAAATTAATTAAATAAATCGACGCTTGAAAGGCAAAACTGACTAAGCGACATTGAGTAAACTTTACAGGAAAGTGCACTTTACGTTACGTTACGTAGCCGAAGGGTTACCCTTCGGTAACCAAATTTGGCTGCACATCAGACGTTGACTACGTAACGGCCAATATTGGCGGCTTGCTCCCGGAGCGCACAGTAATATTATTTTCTAATTCGAACGCATCCTAAAATCCATACCAAATATTTCGTTATTACCATAGATACATATACGGCCGCTATAATGATTTCGCGCGTCATTTCGCGGATATTTCTGGCAAAACTCCATTGTCAAACATCATCATATTTTTTTCGAGAAATTATCAAATTTTTTATTACTTTTTATCAGCTAAATATTTTCGTATGTAAATAAGCAAAACGAAATATTACTTTTGATAGAGAATCTAATGAAGATCACAATAGTATTTACAATTTCTAAATAGGGTTCCGTATTTTTTCGTAAGACAAGTACAAGTTAGAAATGCCGAGTTTTTTTCACTTTTTCGACTTTCTCATATTTATTCATTAATCATAATCTAATTGTTTTACAAAATGAGATTTCAATATTCTATATACAAAATTTCAAAGCGATCATTACACAGTTGTTTTTTTATGATTTCTATAGTAGTTCTATAGTTATAGTACTTTTTGTCGAGCGCGGCGATATTGCAAGAAATTCCAATAAATTGCCGCGGTCTGCCATGTTATTATGCCGCTACTTAAAGGGCTAAACCTCAAATATTTAGGTGACTTATTCTAATATCTTGGATAGCTATAAAAATAATATTTTTATGTTTGTTTATAATCATTTCAATCCAACAATTAGGTGAATTTAAAATCACAATATTAAAATATTTTAACTTTAAATGACTTTCCTGTTAAGTTTACTTAATGTCGCTTAGTCAGTTTTACCTTCCAAGGGTCGAAATGTATTTTTGAAAAGTCGACCATTATCAATAAAATAAAATAAAAATACATTCTGTATAATTGCAGCGGCCATCGATCAGGTTCGTTGTCTTTGTCCCTGTGGTAAGCGGATAAAATAACGAAAATGCTGAGAGTCGGCCAGTGGGGGGGGGGGGGGGAGGTTATAGTTAGAGCTGTAAGCGGGCAGAGTAGAGCTGTCCGCTCGAGTTAACCTGAGTTAACCCCGAGCGCAGCCTTTGTCCGGTCGCCCCCCCCCCCCCCTCACAACGCGACGGATAAACTGCTGACCCAAATCCGAGTATATCCGATATCGATAGAGTGCAAACATTCCTGACCAATACGGTAGGTAGCGGCAGGAAGCCTGACCAGAGCCTCATATCGAATACTAGCTGATCCGTGCCCACTTCGTTGGGCGGTAAAACTTTTTACTTGTGATGAAATTATGAGTGTGGTTTGGTTAGCACTGAGTGCTATGATTTGTTTCCTGACTGCCAAAAGAAGGGATATGCCAATTTGCCTATATTACCGTTATTTGTGAGTGCCTTCTTGTGAGTGTCTTATTTGTGAGTGTCTTATCTCTTTAACCATTTATGCAGTAAAAGTGAAATTATATGCAGTAAGAGGGAAACGTCTTTTGTTTTAAACACTTGAGACGATAAATTTACTTATTTTGATATGAATTCATAATTGTTGATAATATGGCCAATAAACATGACCTAAAGATTTAAATTATTTTTTTGATTTAAAATACTACTTTTTGTTACTTAATTATAAAAGTTAGACATATGCTGTCGCTGACTTTTTTGTAGGCATTATCAAGCTCTACAACTTTTCTCTAGAACTTAATCATATATCTCTCATCGTTAAGGCAGCGTTCGTTAGAAACGTTTTCGTTCGACCGTTTTTTCCGACTTACATTGGAAATCCGACTACCACGAAAAAGTCTTTTCATTTTTCGGATTAATATATAGCCTAAGACACTCACAAATAACGTGGCTTTCTATTGGTAAAAGAATTTTCAAAATCGGTTCGGTAGATCCAGAGATTACTTCCTACAACGTCACAAACTTAACTATTTATAATATTAGTATAGATGAAGGGTTAGGCCTCTTGTTCACACACGTTACCAAATAAACATATCGAAAATAATTAAAAAAACGACTGCTGTTGCAGAGAGTGAACGATTTTATTTATGTTTATTTTTTATGCAATATTTGTGGTTTGTGTATTTATACAGCTCAGATCAGGTAGTTTTAACGATATTAGATCGTTTTATCTCCCGATCGTGAGCTGAGCGTAGAAGACGGTGAGCGTTGGGACGAACACAATCCACTGTCTAGTTAAACCAACGCCTAAGGCGATATAACCAGATTAATCAACCAGCGGGCCGACACTCGCGCACTTACTTCCAGTTGCAACCAGATTACTCCGGTCTCCCGACTGGTTACAGGTTTGAAGTCGTTTGCGCGGTCCTCTCCCTTACGTATCGGTGATACGGTGTCTATCGAATCTATCGCGGACCACGGCAACCTTTGCCCGGATGTTCACGCTATCGGGTAGCCGGTTAGTCGTTTCAAGAGGAGTTGCCGTAAGGTTAATAACTACCTCCGCTTTATAGGTAACAATACTGTTACCAGATTCCCCCGACTGTCAGTCGGAACGCACAATCGATTGGCTGACGCCGCACGGTGCGCAAACCGTTCAGGAGAGCCCGAATGTTGATTCATAGGAAAAACTGGCCCGCAGCATAGTAAATTAAGAACAGTATAACTTCTCCATAGTGGTTCGGCGAAGCGTAGGTGCTTATTTCGAAAATGGGCTCGAGTTGTCCTGCTGTTGTTATTTTACTATGCCCGCAGGCCAGAGTTCTACCCGGGCTCGCACATCTGCGTGAAGGCCGCCGGATGGATGTTGACCCGTGAGTTTGGCCGACCCTAAACTCATGGGGCTTAATGGCATAACAGCAACATGGCCCATTAGCGCAAAGGGTGTCTCGTTTCAAATGACAGGTCTGATTGAGTATATTTCGGAAATATACATGTATATATGGATAAATACACAAACCACAAATATTTCATAAAAAACAGTAATGAAAAAAAATACAATAGTTCACTTTTTGTAATGGCGGCCGTGTTAACTTTTTAATATATTTACTTGTTACTTTCAGGGTGATCAGATTATAGTGGATAACTAAGATTGACAACCAGTTGAAGGCTTGCACCTTTGGCGCGTCCTTCGCCTAGTCATTAGCGGATGAACCTTCGTCTCTCTCGAAAGAGCAGTCCGTGATACTAATAAAGAATTCGTATTTCCTGTGTAAACAACATTCTCGGATCGGCTCAACTCACGTTTCAGCTCCTATTCAGAAGCCTCCTCGTGAAGAAGGCTACCCCGGGTAAGACTCTCGTGTCTCAGGCCTCAAAGCTGGTGGACCGGTTTCTCCCGGCGGGATTGCATCCCGGCGCCACTGGACGGTTTGCGCAGCGTGCGGCGATGCCTATCGGTTGGGCATTCTAACTATTTGCTGAAGGAGTGTGGACACTATTGAAATACACTGTCTCCTAAGTAGCTGGGGTGGATGTTGACCTGTTGTCAAGCCACTGTGTGTCAACCACGATCCCGTGTGGCACTACGGGTAAAGTACGCCCAGGTCCGCGATACATTCTAATTGAATTACCGTTGTAATTCCGGACCGGAGGTATCCTGAAGGTTATTTCCAGACGGAGATATCCCACCAAAACTGGTACTTAGGAGGCGAGGCTGCCCGATGGGTACCTTTTCCGGTGCCTCGCCGATAGGCGTCGGACTCTAACAGGCTGCTGACGAGCTAGACAGTAGATTGTATTTTGTTATACCAGCCTGGGGGGGGGGGGGGGTTCTCTGGTTGTAGTCGACACCGCCCTACTGTGTAAACAAACTTTTTTTGGTAGAAATCCAATACTAACCGCTCTTTACCTGTGAACATGTTCATGACATTGATATTTCAAAATCGCTTGTTCTATACCGCTTCAACCCACGTCATAGGCAAAGAAAGTAATCGAATATGTGGAGAAATCAAACACGAAAAGAAACAAGACGTCAAACGGCAAATCAAAGTCGTCCTCTACAGACCCCATTTAATTTCCCCCACATCACGTCATAAAAGATGCAGCGGCCGTATAAAACCGCGCCTCGACGTCACACAGTGAATTTAATAGTTCATGTCATGTTAACGTCAGCTTTCAGAAGCTTTTTTCAGCTGAATTTTCAGATATTCATTTGAGAGGCATTTCCAGTGAAGCTAAATTCATATTCCAACAGTATCACAATATAAAATAAAGGAAAATTCCTGATGGTTGACATTGGCCAAAGAGCGTAATTCTTACAAGCTTTTATTTACCTTGCAATGTATATTTGTATATTTGCTTATAAGATTGACTTATAAGATTAGATAAGATAAGAAAATTTTTATTATAAGATTATCTATTTTCATGACTGTCACGTTATAACTTTGATAATTATGGCTATAGACATTGTGCTCTTTATTTGAACATAAATTTTTATTATTACATTATTTTGTAATTATCAATGAATTTCAAACCGATTATAAATTACTAAAATTTATTATTATAGTCACAACTATCACGATAGTTAATATTCCTTAAGTAATTAAATTACTTAGAATGTTAGACGCAATGACGCAATAAAGTGTAGGAATAACTACCTACTGGAGTAGAAATAAATTGTATTGTATTATATTGTATTCAGTGTTGGATCAATCGATTGAATATTTCAATCGACTAATCAATCACGATTGATTTAGTAGCGACTAACGTTAATCACGATTGAAGTAATCGTGACTAAATCAATTAGTCGTTAACCGTCAATCGCGATTAAGTTGTTCTTTAGATATCAACCGACAATTCATTCTCGTCGGTCGGTCGGTCGCGTTCGCGGTCGCGTTCTCGGTCGCGGTTGCGGTCGCGTTTGTGGACGCGTTTGCGGTCGCGTGATATCGTCCGCGCCGATCCCACCGTCCGACGAAAAAACGCAAAACTGAAGCTGACCGCTGTCGAGAATATCAATCGCATACGTTTAATCGTCAATCGTGACTAACGATTGAAACCAATTAATCGTTAGTCGCCGATTGACGATTAAACGAATCAATCTTAGTCGTCAATCGCGACTAACGTATCAATCGTCAATCATTAGGCGACTAAATTTTGCCCAACTTTGTATTGGCATTACCACAAATTGTGGATCGTTTTCTCTGTGATACATCAGGTTTATATTTTAAAATTGAAGTACATGAAAGCATTCGTTTCATGTACTTCACTTCTCTCGGAGCCGGAGACATCAAATTAAAAAAAAACTAACTGAAACCATTCGAATTCAATTCAATGTTTCAAAAATAAAAGGAACATACTTATTATTTTTGTACAAATAATATTTGTTTGGATTAATTCGATTATAATGCGGTGCCTTGCTCATTTGATCTACGATCATAAATGTCACCAAGATCTTGGAGAAAACGAACAGAAACATTTGAAGAGCGACGCGGACGTGACATGGCGTGACAGAAAGTAAACAAAAAAAAATGGTGCGAATTCATTTCGATGAAAATTTTCCAGAAAATTTCGATGCTTCGAACATTGCTATATGATCCCCTAGATAGGCCTTTCGCGCTCGAAAATGACCAAAAAACTACTACTGAAAGTCGGCACTACTAAAATAATAGACCAGATTTAATTGCTTTTACAAACTAGGAAAATAAGTCTTAAAAATATTCACTACCTCCCCGACTAACAGAAAAACAAATAAAACTTTAACGACGACTCGAGCGACCGTCAGCCACTCAATCGTTTTGAGATAACCTGCACACCACTACAAAGGAAGACCGCAAAGGCTGGGCAATCTCGAAATTAGTTTACTCTGTTTGTTTGGAACCTAGTTTTAGTCAGAGCTAAATTAACTAAGAGAAGTGGGCCAAGGCACTGCAGCCAGTGTTGGGTGAATCGATTGAATATTTTAATCGACTAAACAATCACCATTGAAGTAATCGCGACTAAATCAATTAGTTGTTAATTGTCAATCGCGATGAGGGAGCTAATGGGCCCATGATGAGGTGGCCACGATGACCCATGTGTTCAGGGTCGGTCACACTCACGGGTCAACACCCATCCGATGGCCTCCACGCATGGGGTGCGAACCTGGGTAGGACACTGGGTCAACCAGTCTCCCCTGGGAATCAAACCTCTGGCGCTCCTGGACGGTCTGCGCACCGAGCGGCGCAAGCCAATCGACTGTGCTCTCCGACTAACAGTCGGGGGAGTCTGGGAACTGTATTGTTTCCTATAGAGCGGGAGTGGTTGTCTACCTTACGGCGACTGCTCTTGAAATGACCATTGGCCATCCGATCCCGTTTCAGAGTCGGGCAAAGGACGCCTTGGTCCGCGATAGATTCGGTGCACACCGTTTCACCGCTTCGTAAGGGAGAGGACCGCGCAAGCGACCTCGAACTCGGAACCAATCGAGAGACCGGAGAAATCTGGTCACAATTGGAAGTGAGGGCGCGAGTATCTCGAGCCCGCCGGGTTTATTCCTGGCTCACTCGCGGTAAGGCGTTGGACTCTCACGGGTTGTGACGTAGCTAGACGTAGGATTGTACTGTCCAAAGTCTTCTACGTTCACTGCAGGGCGACAGAACGACTAATCGTTAAAACGTCCTGTGGTGACGGGCTCGCCCGTTGTAGTCGACACCGCAAGATGTCAATCGCGACTAACTCGCTCTTTAGATATACCACCCGACAATTCATTCTCGTCGGTCGGCTGGTCGGTCGCGGTCGCGGTCACGATCGCGGTCGGTGCGGTCGCGTCGCACTGACCGACGAAAAAACGCAAAACTGAAGTTGAACGCTGTCGAGAATATCAATCGCAAACGTATAATCGTCAATCGTGCCTAACGATTGAGACTAATCAATCGTTAGTCGCCGATTTACGATTACACGAATCAATCGTTAGTCGTCAATCGCGATTAACGTATTCAATCATTAATGGTTAATCGTTTGTCGACTAAATTTTAAGGAATTAATAGTCATTAGATGAAATAAGGGGGACAATGGACTTATAAGACTTTTTATGGTATCCTTAAAGTGACTTTTACCTGATGAAAAAATATCAATGTACCCGAACCTATCGTTATACGTTGTCAAAGCTCTATTAATTAGGGAATGCTTGGTATAATTAGAGTTATATCTCTTTACATTAAACAGGTGCGGATTCCGAGTAATGCGAGGAGGAGCCAGAATAGATACCTTTTCGACCAGATACGCACTGTCAAAAATATTGTTTATTATATTGTAGAGAAAAATCATATCGTAGGTTGTACGCCTATCTTCTAGACTATCGAGTTTAAAGAGAGCTCATCTATCCTTGTAAGATTCAGCAGATTTATTTTCCCTAAAGCACAAGTGCTTTAATTTTTTTTTAATACGCTCGATTCGTTGCTTGTACAAGTTGTATTGGGGGGACCAAATACAGGATGCATATTCTAGTATACTACGGATATAGGCTCCATATATTACTATCAAGGTGGATGTCTCGGAAAAGGGCTTGCAAGCCCGTAATAGAAAACCTAGCGATTTGTATGCTCTGGTGACAATAATTTCAATGTGCTGGTCGAATTTCATTTTGGAATCGAGTAAAACCCCCAAATATCTGACACTGTTAGTCTCCTTAATGTTAATGTTCTTCTCCCACTACAGTTGTTTCACTAAAACTCGGAATGTATTATGGCACAATTTCTCCCAAGCTTCAGTTTGTTCCCTCTGTCGCTATAGAATTCAGACCTCAAGTCCCAAATAGCGGGGCACTCTTCAATATCGAAGACAAAAACATCTAAATCGAAATGCGGATCCATCGATATCGTGTACACTGTACAAGTGTAGAAACCGACGAGTGTGACCGAGTGTGCGCGCGACGCGAGCGACAAAACGCGGCCACTATAGTAGCGAGCGCGGGCGACTCCCGCTGCTTGTGGCTCGAACGCGGCAACTCGAACGCTCGGTTTCTGCCGATGCTATACAAAATGTATGGAAAATAGTGCAGTCACGTTAGCAAAAAAGGGGGTAAATCTCGGAATAAGAGAAAATAAGCTGGAAACTCGTATATACCTTTATTTCGGCGTTCTATAAGTTGTCTCAAAAGTCTCATAAAATCTCGTGTCTGCGTCGAAAGTTATTCAAGGTCAAAGGTCACCAAAATTGGTTTTTCGCGATTATCTAGGTTTCTATAACTCCAATGATGTTAACATCTATGATAAAAAATGTAGAGCATACGATTTGCGACAAATTTTGTATGAAATATTTTTTCATGCGCTCAACCGTTTTTGAGATAGAGGGTGGAGGGCGAAGAGCACGCAGCGTTCAGCTATACATACTGTAATGCAAGGTCAACAGTGAATCTCGGTGAATAATACTCTGCATAAAGTTAATAAATCATTTAAATATCATTAGCAATGAATACTTTGTATTATTTATTAGCTAAAACATTGTATTTAATAACATTTTACATATATCTAATATATTAATTTATTAGTACTTACCTACCTACTTTGTGTTATTGAAAACTCATTAAATAAAATGCTTATTATATATCTTAATAATATATAATTATTTATTTAAAATAGATTTTAAGTAGAAAAGTAATAAATAATACAAATTATTCATTGTTAATCACAATTTAATGATTTAATAACTTTATTCAGGGCATTATTCATAGAGTTTCACAGTTGACCTTGAATTACAGTAGGTATATATGGCTGAGCGCTGCGCGCTCTCCGCCCTCTATCTCAAAAACGGTTGAGCGATTTAAAAAATGTTTCGTACAAAATTTGTCGCAAATTGTGTGCTCTATAATTTTTATAACAAGTGTTAACACCATTGGAGCTATAGAAACCTATATAATCGCGAAAAATCGTTATCTGTCACCTTTGACCTTGACTAACTGACGTCGCTGACACGAGATTTTATGAGACGTTTGAGACAACTTATAGAACGCCATAATAAAGGTTTATACAAGTTTGCAGCTTATTATCTCTCATTCCGAGGTGAAATCCTAATTTGACTAGACTAAAACACGTCTGCAGCTTGTGGTCGCTTCTAGTGGCCGCCACCGGTCGCTCGGTGCGCGGGGGCTCTTACTGTTTGGTATACTGTGCCTAAGTGTTGCTTTTTTTGGAACGCTATTGACGCATGCGCGCAGTGCTCCCGGTTTGAAAAGCTAATTATGAGAAGTTAATTTAATGCTGGAATAAACACGAAACAGAGTTTTCATATTTTCATCCACCGTCTAATCACTTAGGCCTAAATTGGAAGGAGTATCTCGTCCCTGTCTAAAAGATAAAATAACGCTATGGGCTGAATTATAAATAGATAACTTTGTTTGCTGAATGACAGCCCGCATCACGGTGGCACGGCGGCACAGAGCAGAAAATGAAATTCGAGGCGAAAATAGCGACTTTATATAGTGCTTGTAAATTTTTAAGAGGCTTTTACGATGATTAATTTATAATAATACACTCAAGAGCAGTGAATATGGGTCACTAACATATTTCTTTTAAAATACGTCATAAAAAAACACATAAGCATAATATATAACGGTAGTAAAGTAGAATAGAATAGAATAGAATAACTTTATTGTGCTATAAAAACATAACATGATATTAATGTATATTACACTGGTTTTGTAAAAACGACAATTTATGCACATTTCTTACAGTCAACCATTTGATAAAATAATTCCTAATTTTCACAGTAAAATACACAAAGAAGTAGTAAAGTTAAATTTAAAATAAACTTATACAAGTATATGTCAGTAACTTATGCTAAGGTTGCCCAGGAAAGGATAAAGGAGAGGACAAGGTGAGGTATTTGGTTAGTGGCTGTGTAAAAATAAATGTTTCTTCAACAACTTTTTGAAGTATGCAGCGAATGTGCATGCCTGATAGAGTGAGAGAGCTGATTCCATAAACGAGCAGAATGGACTGTAAAAGAATGCGTGTAAACAGAAGAATGATGTATCGGAATGGCGAGTGTGTTATCCCGGCTTGATCGAAGTGGAAGACCGTGGCCTACCAAAGGGTGGAAATTCTCCTTGAGATAGGAGGGTGAAGTGGGGTTATTGAGTATGTTGTAGAGTAACGACAACGTATGCAAATTTCTTCGATCGCGAATAGGAAGCCAATGAAGTTGCTCACGAAAGCAGCTAACGTGGTCAAACTTTCGCAAATTAAAAACATACCTGAGGAAGATATTTTGCAGACGCTTCAGCTTATTCAAAACAACCTCACTGGCATCTATGTAACAAACATCACCGTAGTCAAGTATAGACGTGATAAAGTCAATGATGTTTTAAACTATTTGCGATATGAAGATTACAAAATATGCTAAACAATACAATACGAAGAAAACCAAAAAGAATATAAAACTAACAGTTAAAATCGCTATGTGCGAATGTATCGATGTGGTGTGTTTGTGTGATGGAGAGCATATATGTCTGTGTGTGTGTGTGTTTGTATGTGTGTGTGCGTGTATGTGTTTGTGTAAGTGTGTGTGTGTGTTTCTGTAGTGCGTATGCGCTTGTGAGTGTTCTTATGGAAATGCGGGATGCTAATTCAAACCGATTTGATAATCAGCTTTTCACGTACCTTCTTAACAAAGGATCGACTATTTTGGTGGTTAAATATGTCAATATCGTTAAAGCCTACATTGTATGCATGCATAACGCGCGGCAATAACGAATTGGAAAAAGGTTAGTGTTGAGCATTGGTACGTAAAAAGTTAAGTGAGCGCGCGCGAGTCGGGAAGGCGCTCGTATTCTCACCCTTCTCAAGAGGTATGAACTGTATGCACCAACCCAGTATGAACAATTTTATGTAGAAACGATATATCTGATACTACTCGCCGGTCCTCCAATGTCTCTGAACCTCAGCGTTGCAGACCTTCAGCGTACGACAAGCCGCTGGAAAATAAGCGGAAATTTAGATGACGTTTTTAATACGCTCAATCCTCAGCTTGTATGTAGCATACTGCGGAAACCAAATATTAGAAGCAAATTCAAGCAGTGTGCGACATAAACCGTCTTCAAAGAATGAGTGTTTTTAAGAGGTCTACAAACTGTCATAATAAAACCGAGGGTTGTCGAAAGGGTTTAATATCACGAAAACTAAGAAAGCTAGCTTATTCAAATAAATATTAAATACTAGCTGAAACCCGTCAAATTTGACGGTCACTTTGTTGACCGTATAGGTTCAAAAATAAACGGAAACATTTAAAAATAAACGGAAACATTACGGTACAAATAATATTTGTTTGGATTGATTCGATTACGCTGCGGTGCCTTGCTCATTTGATCTACGATCAGGAATATCACCAGGGTCTTAGAGAAAACGGACAGGAACAATGGAAGAGCGACGCGGACGTGACATGACGTGTGACAGAAAGTAAACAAAAAGTTTCGCGTCATTTCATCTTACTTTAGCAACTCTCCGCAAGATGGCGTTGAAATGATTGGTATCTTTAAAATGTGTTTACTCCTATAATGTAAGCGGTGAGTGCGTTTTATTTTATATATTTATTTCATTATATAGACTGGTTAATTCTCTATCGTCGCGCTTAGTTCCTTTTTTTATTTAGGCCTTTAATTAATTACAATTAATTAAAACTTGAGAGCGCTCTGAGATTTACGCTAAATATGCTTTGCCATCAACACCCTTATACCACCACTGCGCAAAGATAGTTATTGTGCTAGCACTGCAATAGAAAGTTTAGTATACGCCCGGTCGCTAGCGTGAGCGGACGTAGAATCTGTGCGTGACGCTTCGTCAACGCTGGATTTTTATTGGTCAAACCCGACAAAATTGACCCCGCCTATTTCTTCGCGTGTCCGCTCATTTCGGATATTTTATGAGGTCGTATGTCGCTTTAACTCTCGAAAGAGCGACATACAACATTCAATGAGAAAATACGGATTATGGAAGACTAGCTGCGCCCCGCGTGGTGATGGAAAATTGTGATAATGATGAAAAACATTTATATTTATAAATTTATAGAAAACTATTTATATTTATAAATTTATAGCCTATGTGTTATTCTGATGTGTAAGCTATATTATTGTAAAGTTTCATCAAAATCCGTTCAGTAGTTTTTGCGTGAAAGAGTAACAAATATCTATACATACATCAAACTTTCGCGTTTATAATAAAAGTAGGATAAACGCCAACACTACTGTTTGAACTTGACTTGTTCATTGTCATCGCAAACGATAATATAATAGTGAATTGAAACGTCTCGATGATGAACGGGGAAATGAAGTCACTTGGAATGAGCGCAATTCTTGGAAGAGTATGAACAGTTCCCATGAACTCACCGCTTAAGGTTTCGGCAGGAATAGTATACGGATGAAGAGATTTGATCATAATTGATGGGCTATCGTAATTGAATGCGTAATAATATAATATAGCACCGACACGAAATAATTGAAGGCACACAGGGATGGCTTCCAACGAGGGAACTCCTCAATGGTCAACAGCACAAACACAACATTTTGCATACGTATTCAATTATGATAGCCGGACCTAAGTTTTACCATGACATGGCTGCTGCTCTTTTGTTATATGTTATAAATAAACCAACGTGTTGCATTTGACAAGAAATCTCGCATACAACATAAATAAGTACTTTACGTGCAATCTATGGACGTACATGTTCCAAATGCGGACATATGGTAATTCTCATTTGGTTACGCCCC
Organism: Micropterix aruncella; assembly: GCA_944548615.1. NCBI lineage: Eukaryota > Metazoa > Arthropoda > Insecta > Lepidoptera > Micropterigidae > Micropterix > Micropterix aruncella. Next base: position 15,837,389 of record OX155976.1, read on the forward strand.
CACATTCCGTTATCAAACCGTTTTAGAAAATTCTAAAAGCATTATGGCGTTGGAGAGAGTAGGCAGATATGGACATGCCAGGCGGACGAAGGATCGCAGGGAGGCAGAATGAGCGTGAGAAAACGTCGATACATGAGCCCTAGATATGCCCTCAGATACAAATAAGTTGGCACCATACCCTGTGCTCGTGAAACATGTGACAGATAGAGCAATAAATTGTGATAAAAGCAAATTCTTTTGCACACGTGTTCATTAGAAAGAACCAAATGGTGGATTTGTCCCGCCGCTCCGACATATTTGGCCCTGCGGACTCAAAATGGCGGCCGTTTTTTCAAGATGGCCGCTAATAATCCAAAATTATTTTTCTCGTGCTGATTTTAATGATCGATGAGTCTTTTTCGGATATTTTGGGGTCGCACATTTCAAATATGATACTGAAAAATAAATTCCGTGTTTTTTAACAGGATTTCGAACATTTCTGAACATTTTTACACGCGATTACAAATTTGTCGTCAAAGACACATTCTCAAACAATATCTATAGCTTAAATTTTCCATGATTTCTGGGTAGCAAATTTTAGAAATTACTTCCAGCACACACAAAAGTACTGTCTCGTTTGAGTTTTTTGTCAGTTTCAACTTCAGATTCGTCTTTTCCAGTGTGCAAATACTCGAAAAAGACGCGTATAACATAACGGTAAAGTAAAAGTAAATAATCGTTAAAAATGTCAAAAGCCAGTTGAAAATCCTGATCAAAATTAACGGAATTTGTTTTTCAGTATCATATTTGAAATGTACGATTCTAAAATAGGCCGAAAAAGACCCATCGGTCATTAAAATCAGCACGAAAAAAATATTTTTTGTTTATTATTTATTTATTTTATTTAGTTATTAGGGGCCATCTTGGAAAATGGCGGCCATTTTGATTCTGCAGGGTCAAATATGTCGGAGCGGCGGGCCAAATCGCCATTTGGTTCTAATGAACACGTGTGCAAATGGATTTGCTTTCATAACAATTTGCAGTTTTTTTTACTTACCGCTTCGACTACTGTATGAAGTGGAAAACTTTTCCGTGCAATAGGTATGTATAATCCGTGAACAAAAGAAGTTATTGTAAAGCGACGTGAAGCAGGTCATGAAGAACATGAAGAGCATCGGTTTTAAGAGCCGTATTACAAAATAGCGTAGGTATTCTTTTAAAATGAGATGAAAAAATGAACGCATTTTTTTTGGATGTAACTATAAAAGATAGGATAAATAAATAAATAAATAAATAAATAAATAACTATTCAACCCTGGGAGAAAAACCGCGGCACTGAGCGCTCTTCTCTTGCGCAAGCAAATATATACACAATTTCTAATTGTTTTTTGCAGTGTTTTCTCCTTTCTAATGACAATAATTTATATTATGTCGTATTGCTAAAAGAGTGAACTTTAATATAGTATAAGTATTATATAAGAATCTTATTTTATTTCTGAGAAAATTAGAATGATACAGGAAGATTTTTTTTAATTTTGTGTAATTGTAAGTAATGTATACCTTGGATATGTGGTCAAAAAACGAAAAAATAAAGCCGTAGTGTACATCAAGAATACATGACGGACATTAAAAAAAATAGTATACGGTTTTCGTTGTAGTGATATTACTATATTAAGGAGCTCAAAGTTTGCCTTCCGAGCGTTTTACGAATAACGACTTTCGGAAAATGGGCTAAATAAGTAAATAATATTCGTTACATCTAAAAATAAAGGCCGCTATGGTCAACGTCAAGAAATGGTCCAGGTAATTCAGTAATTAAAGTTTGTAGAAATCTCTTTATTTCTTGGAATTAGAACGCCAAAAATCCACTTTTCTTGCCTTTCTGGAAAAAATATGTGAACGGGCTCTTAATAATAAGTGGCTCCTTCGTGACGTTTGCCCCCGAGCCGCGTTAAAGCACGAAATGGGGTGACAAAGGATTATTATTAAAGTAAGAAATGCGAAAGTGCACTTTCACAAATCCTACGTAGAAGCAAACATGAATGAACATCAACGACCATGACTAACAAAATAAAAGCCTTTTATGTTTTTATTAATATTACTAGCTGACCCGGCGAACTTCGTACCGCCTAACAGGCAATGAATGTTGTGTTACAGATTAGCTGAACTTAATTTATGATTTTATGAAAGTAATAAAATGAATACAAAATAAATATTAAGTTCACTACTTTATTAAGATAATAACACAAAAAGAAACATAAAAGTACAAAAATTAAGTATATCAATCGCGTGTCAGCAAGACATGATCGAATTAAATTATTTATTTATTGTGCAGCATTGGATGCACTCGGTTTAATTCTCTTCATTAAAGCACGTTGTGATATACGACATTTTTTGTTTTTTTATTAGGCGCAAGAACAAATAAAGCGGATGGTGTCTCGCGGTAAGGCGTTGGTCTCTAACGGGCTGCTGTCGAGCTAGACAGTAGATTGTCTGGTCTCAAAGTTTTCTAGGCTCATCCCACAGCTGAAAGAACGATCACATATCGTTATATCAACCTGGGGTGACGGGTTCGCCCGTTGTAGTCGACACCGCCCTACTGATGCTGTCAGCGGTAATTCAGTTCGAATTTATCGCGGGACGTGGCGCCCTTTGCCTGTCAAGCTCACACGTGCAGGAGCGCCCGAAGAACGATTCCCAGGGGAACCTAGCACACAGGCATAGAGTCCTACCCGGGCTCGAACTTTTATTTGGAGGCTACCGGATGCGTGCTGACCCGTGAGTCGGGCCGACCCTAGAACAAAATGGGTCATATAGGTACAACTGCACTGTGCCTGTTAGCTCCGTCGATATATGATCCCCTAGATAAGCATTTAGCGCTAAAAAATGACCCCTTCAAAACCACTACTGAAAGCCCGCCAGTAGTAGTATGGTCGCAGTCCGCTGGCTGACAGCCGACCGTTTCCGGTGCGGAGCTGCCGCGAAGAATATTGGCACGCTATTCTCTCGCATACTGTTCAATTTATTGCTCTCTCTGTCACACTTCTTACGAGCAAAAGGTATGTGGAGCCAATTTATTTGTATCTGAGGGCATGTCTAGCTAACATATCGATGGTTAGTTCCCGATTAGCTCCAAAATGCCAGAACAGAACAAAAAATATCAGAAAAAAAATTGTTTTATCATTGCATAACTAAACTCAGCAAGGCAACATACAAAATGTTCCGGGCCATATTATTTAACAGGCTGCCGGAAAGTTTAAAAATACTTCAATTGGAAAGTTTATTCAAATAGTTGCTAAAGAAGTTCCTAATAGAAAACGATTTTTATTCCCTCGAAGACTACGTTAATTTTAAGAATTGCTATTAAGAATTTTTTTATAGTGGAAAGGAAGTATCTACCGAGAAACGGGGTTTAATCTAAGTATTGCATTTAATCAGCCTATTTAAGAAATACGATAGATGCCACTAATAAATTGACTGTTATTATTGTCATCATAATATGATATTATGTTAAATTATTGGGTTTTAATAATCTTCTTTCTTTCTGATATAACCGCGCCATTTCAATATGACTCAGGAAGTGAGCTCGCCTTAACACAGGAGTGCCTAGCAAGGCGGGCTCGGTTGCACTTTACTTAGCACATTAGAAAAATATACATCTAAATAATTTATGCGCTATTTAACCTGGGCTCAGACAGATGTATACCTAAATTTAGACGGTATAAATTACGGCTAAATGTAACATATAACGGTAATTCCTAAATTGTACATTTTTTTCTTTTGTGCTCCTGCACTTGAATATCTATGCCACCAATGAATAAATAAATAAATCAATTAGTCCTTTATAAAAAATCCATTCATTCTCAATGTTATTCTTCTTCTTCTCGAAGTGCCTCTCCATTACTGGCGGTTGGCCGTTAGCTCTGAATACTTTTGTCGGTCTTGCGCCATCCAGAGCAGCTGTTCCGTACTGGTGATCCCAAGTGATCAATGTTATTATAGATGGCCAAATGAATTGCTATTAGTTTGGCGGTCAATGCTATCTGCGCCACCAGCGTTACGCCGTTTCAGAAAAGTTGCCAAATCGTACTATGGAGTGGAGCAATCTAATACCATATGTAATCAATGGTATTATCGCGTAGGCTATGTAAACGGTTAACTGAAGCGGTTTTCTCTTAGGGGCGGGTAAAATAAGGAAATCTCGCCATTTACATCCACGATAGAGTCGTAGGAAATAATGGAAATTTGCCAGATTTTTCGCCTCCATGGGTGTGAAATGTACAGAATGAGTTAAGTAATAAAAACACATTTTTAAAAACAAGCTTTTATTAAAATGCTCTGTCCCGAGCCATCCTTGCGGAGTGCAGCCGCCATGAATGAATCATAATTGAATGCGTATACAAAATTTTCTTTCTTTGCTGTTGACCGTTGAGGAGTCCCCTCGTTGGAAGCCAACCCTGGGTGCAGCAACGCTGACGCGGTGAAACTTAGAACGGACTATCCTAATTGAATGCGTATACAAAATTTCGTTACTGTGCTGTTGACCGTTGAGGAGTCCCTCGTTGAAAGCCAACCCTGGGTGCAGCAGCCCCTGCAGCGTATACAAAATTGTGTGTCTGTGCTGTTGGTCGTGGAAGAGTAGCCTCGTCAGGATCCGATCCTGGTTGTGGAATCAGGTCATGCTCATAAAAATGCATAGTCATCGGAACTAAACCAATTTGTAAAATTTACCAATTTGTAATGCCGACTACTTTTGGCATGATTTATAAGATAACTTACGGATAATATTGTTACGAGGATAGGCAGCAGATGCAAAGACACGGTAGAACACTCAACTTGATTTATTACAAAACTATTACAATACTCTTCAAGCGACAAAGACCCTTATACACACTTCAATATACACTATTTAGTTCTAAAATCGTTTGCACTACTACTCAATACTTTCGCGCCGAAACGCTTCCAGCACTACTTCTCAATACTTTCGCGTCGAAACAGCGCCAGTAGCGGTTGTTAGTGTTAAGGCGACGTACTACTTAAAAAATAAACCGTATCTGAGTTTTTAAGCCCCGCCTACTTACCCCCTCCCCTCGCGACGGGGCAGGTGTTTATTATGTTGACTCATCTCGCAGCGATATTCACTCGCTATCGATGTCTGGACTAAACACACTAGGTATACACTATTGCAATGGGATTTATATTTTGGGATTATGCAAGTGTCATGTACCTACGCTGGTGAAGAAGGCTACGCTTTATCATCATCTAAACTTGAACATTATATTACTTTCCCGGCTGCCACTGGTAGGGAAGGTGTTGTGATCGTGCGGAAAAAAATGTTTAGATAACGATAGAGATGTCCATTTTGAGGTCCACCAAGATGATTAAGACCATTTTCAGAGAAATGTATGTCTGTTTGCCTGTATGTAATCTCTCACGATAACTGCCGAGCCGTTGAACCGATTTAGTTGAAATTTGGAACATAGGGATAGTATCACCCTGGAATGCGCCCATTAGATTTTGGCTGTCAACTGTTAAACCAAACTATCACTGTCAAAAATTGACAGAAGCCATATCTTACAGAATTTCATTTGCGATATGTCATTTGAAAGCCCCTGAAAAACTGTATTAAGAACAGTCACCTGTCACTAATTAATTTTCGACATTTTAAAATTATTTTAAATGGTGATAGATGACAATTGGAGAAATGCCGTTAACTGTTTTGGATACAGTTTTCCAAGGGCTTTTAAATGACATAAATCGCAATTCATGTTCCGTGAGATACAGCTTTAGTATTTTTTTTATAGTTGTAGTGACAGTTTTTGATAGTATTTTTTGGCAGAAAAAACATTTAGCATCGAATTAAAAAACAACATTGTGTATCGAACTATTTATTCGCGGTATAATAGTTCTTTGAGGAGGACATAACGACACCCATCGCCTTGTACATTATCATTAAATAATTATTTAATTAAAAAGTAATATAATTTATTTTTAGATACTGTAAGCACATCATTGAAAACTTTAAAGAAATACACATCATTAAAAATAAATAATTATTAATGAAAATATAAAATCATTAAGACAAAAAATCATGAAGACATTTCTGGTTGGCAAAGTAGTCTGTTATTTCTGAGTAGATACATACATATTAAATGTAAAGAGACGAATAAATACATTTAAAATTGCGCAGTACATTTGAGACTTCCTTTTTGTAGCCTTGACAATGTCGCTTTGTAGTGGTGCGCCGACTTTTGTAATTAAAATTCATCAAATGGTAATACATTTTCAAAAGCCTGTTCATCATTATTAATTAGATCTGTACTCAGCACAGATTTGGAATATCGTGTACTTTTCGGTGGCTCTATATTGCTTGTGCTTTGCTTTGGAGTGTTATTGGCAAGTACATTCTCTGTGAGTTCTTTGCTCACTTTGTGATGGAATCACTGAAAACTAACTACCGCTTAAGCGTTGGACAAGGGAGAGGAACCGATTTCTTTCGTTTTATCGTGTCGTTTCTTTTATTTGCTTCTTTCAAAGTGTATTCAGGCTCCCTTAAATCCATATTCCTTCATACTCCTGGATCGATAATTTCAGGTAATACACAGTCCATATAAAAACAAACAAGTTTTTTCCATGACATTTGTCCAAATCAAATCATCCGTCTGTATATATTCGGTTTTGAGGAGATCGTTTTTACCAGACCAAAATGTAAATAGGCACACTTCCTTTCCAGTTATATCTATCGTTCCAGTTACAGTTTCTTTCCAGCACACTTTCTTTAAAGTTATCCACAATACCACAGATAGTTCATACCTTGTTGAAAACTTACGTTTTTTCGTTCCTCAGCGATTAATTCGCAATTCACGCACGTTTGAGGTCTCTCGTGCCAATACCAACTACGGGAAACATTCCATCGCTTATGGGCTGATATGCACGTACGACTCTTGTTTCTCCACCATCGACATTTTCAACCTCAACCAACCGACGTTCGTTAAAGAATTATTCAAATCAATTGCACCTAACGAGCTTGTTAATACCTATAGTAATTAGTTATATACTTTCTATACAACATATCAGTAGCTACCACAAATATTTATAAATATCTATAAATATTTATTATATATCTATAAATACCTATAAACATCAATAAATATCTGTATCTATATATCCACTATACGACCTATCTATATCTTTATTTATATCTATATACATATACACATACCATCATCGTCTAACTCCTTCTTCCTAATCACTTCCAATTCCCTACCTCTCCCATCGGTTTTCTATATATTTTTTATATTTAATATGAACTTTGTTTATTTTATAATTATTTTTTAAGTGTAATATGCTGAAATCCAAATGTGTAATAAACGATTATAGGCGTAATGTTTTTCTTTTTTTTCTACATTTATGCACACGTATGTATATTGTATGCGCTGTATTTTTCCAGAAATAAAATAAAAAATAAATAAATAAAAAGAAATTATATATGGACCTGTCCTTGAACTTGAACGTACCAGTGATGTTTGATGCTGATTTCAAGTTTTCCATCTTTCTGTTTCCAAAATGTCACTTTTCTTTTTCTTGTCGCTTCCGTTAACCAGATTCTATGCGCTGTAATGGGAAATTTGACTTCAAAAATATAATCATCAGATATTCCATCTGGAGAAGCTCCCAAAAATGGAAATTTAGGGTCAATGAATAATCCACATTGCTGAATTTCCACTTTTTCTAGACATATTTTTCATTCTAGTGCAGTTGTTTCATTTTCTTTTCCATGGCAAATTGATGCTACGTTGCTCAAATCCCATTTTCAGTCATGGATTTAACTAAATTGGCGCATTTTGTGTGTTGTTAACTATTGACAATTTTGCCAAAGTTAGACGCAGTTACCATTTTTCTTCGTAATTCCAACCACTCGCTGCTTTCACCTTGAATAACCGTAAGTTTTTCAATTCGCAATCGATCATTTTTCTATTTTCCAATTCTTGAAATAACAGAGCTTTGCTTTTTTCGAATATTTCTGATGGAACATCGGGTTGGTTGCAATGTTCTCCATAATGCGAATTATTGTTTTTTTTTCAAAAAAACTTTCTGCTTTTATTTCTTTTATAAAGAATGGATTTACTTAAATGCCTCTGTCTTCTTTATTCCACTTTTGATATCCTGCCATAGGGACTTTTGCCTATATATTTTTTATGTAATCTTGACAGTGGCTGTTTTGTATTAAATGATATAACTGCCGCATTACATCGCGCTTGGTAAGACTGCTTTTGGATGTAATTTGTCCTCTTACCACCAATAAATTTTGCAATAATGCCGTTAAACCTTTCGAGAACATTACTATCTACATCATGAATTAGGCTTCTTGCATGTATTGCTACCTACGTTGTTATGTAACGTATTCTTTCCCAAATAATGTCACCCATCAAACAACTCATTGCATCCAGTGTTTCATTTTCCGACAAACAATTTTAAAAACTTCTACATTTATCATGGTTTCCAAATGCATCTATCGGGGCGTTCAAAATGTCATTATACAAGCAATCAATTTTCTCATCAATTGAAAAGTTTTGACATTTATTGTAAGCTACTGCTGATGTAATATTTCTTCGCATTTTTAGATTTTTTTCACAGACATTACAAGTTGAATAAAAGCTTTTAAAAAGTAGATACCTACGTTTTGTTTTTTAAATTACAATTCTGCCTATCTGACGGTTTTCTATATTAGAACGGTCAGAATCGTAGCCTAATTGTATATTATATTTATACATGGTGTATAGCTCTGTCATATGGCTCTAACGCAAATGTATTGGCATTATTTACTGTCCCCTTATATACACACATTTTGACTCGCAGGAAGCAAGCTGAAGTGGCGCACTTGTTTTAAACTCGCATAAGATCACACCGGTCGTAGGTTCAAAACCTACCGATATGTATATATTTTTTTTGTTTTTATACATAAAGAAACATTGTTATCAAATAAATGAACACTTTTTATTAAAAAAAAGTAATATTGTAAATTAAAAAAAAAAAAAAAAAAAAAATATTATTTTAGTTATTATTGTTTCTATTTTTCAACATATGATTTATCATGTTTTTAAACCTCTTTCATTTACACGGTGAAATAGCCATCTAAAACCGATATTTTTTTAGTTTCACTCTCCGATCCATCGAAATGTCAATTTGGTAATAATAAGTCATGAAACAGAGCGTCGCGAACGCAACCGCATATGTCGGCCTTCGAAGCCGAAATGAACCACGTTTCTAAGAGCCAATAACATTTCACTATTAAAGGTTGGCTGTTATGCCATTTGAATCAGTAATTGATCCCCACATAAGAACCATATTGACCCAATGTCGCTTGCGGCATTTTGAATGCCAGCGCGTCGTCGCGAGAAGAGCGCGCTCATCTCATTGTATGACAAAAATAATATAAACGGGCTCTGCAAAATATTATTTTTAAAATATACTGATATTTTATTTGAAAAAAATAATCGTCAGTACTACAAGTTTATTGTACATAGTTTATGTAAAAAAAACAAACTTGAAAAAAAACACACAGTAATAAGTAATATTTAACAGTGAATATGGATGAAAGTTACACTTTTTATATATTTTTTTTTAACAAGAAAAACTTATTTTTTTAAATTTATGCGAAAGCATTCGTCTTTACAACTATTGTTAAAATGCCGTAGTATTTTTTTTGAGTTTCTTGATCGTGCAGTTTAGTGTGAGGCACGTTTCAAAAAATGCTCTAAAATGAAAATTTCCTGTATAGCTCCCAGATTTAATTATTTTCCTCAATTTTCCAATACTTTAAAAAAAATCTGAAATAGCTATCTACTTAAGAAAGGTACCGTGAGTTACGATATTTTTGTTTTGTTGGCTAACATCATCAGTTATTTCAGTATGACTGTTCAAAAATTGCCAAAAAATGTAATTTTCGAAATTTACCTACATCGTCGCCTTAACTCCTATCTTGTTGTGAAAATAAAGGGGATCTCCCCGACAACTGACAATAACGATTTTTGGGGAAATTCCTTTCATGGTAGTGTTACAACTTTATTCAGTAGTAAATAGATTTAGATTGGGAGAAAAAATGCAATAAAATGGTAATAAAATTTCATTAAATGTAAAATTAAAATATATTAATTTAAAATTCTCATTAACTCCGAAAAAACCCAAAATCCCCCAAAAAAGCCCGAAAATCCCCGAAATAACCCAGTGGGCAGATATTTTTTGATAAAACCCGAATTTTGCCAACCCTGCCATCTACACATTGCGTTTCAAAGTAAAATCCGAGCTGTCGAAACAGTATGGCATTGACCAATTATTCCTCATGTCCACCACTCTATTTCGCAGGATGTTCTTAAGAGGATTAGATAAAAATTTTGCTCTCGTGTTTTGCTGTGACTTCGAAGATTTGTGTTGACATTGAATTTGTAAATATTCTTTAAAGGTAAGAGGTAGTGCTTCATAGGATAAGAGGTAGTGGTTCTAATTCATCTTTCAAGATTTGACTTAAACAAACATACTATCATACAGTGCTGGTGAGTAAAAGCTGGTAAAAAAAGTCAGTTCAGTATATTGAAACAATTAATTTTCACCTAAAATAGTGTGTGATGTAATTTGATATTTTAGGTGACACTTAGGTGATTAGTTATGATAAATATGATGATATAATTATGATGATATAGTTATGATAAATATGATGATATAGTTATGATAAATATGATTATTATGATAAATATGATGACATAATTTGGGGTTGTGTGGCATACAATCTCTCTTGGCCATCCTACTAATATTATAAACGCGAAAGTTTGTATGTATGTTTGTTACTCTTTCACGCAAAAACTACTGAATGGATTTTGATGAAACTTTACAATAATATAGCTTACACCACATCAGAATAACACATAGGCTATAATTTATAAAGATATATGGTTTTTTATCATCATTATCACAATTTTCCATCACCACGCGGGTGAAACCGCTGGGCGCAGCTAGTCCTTTATAAAGCGCAAATGCGATACTGAGGGTATTCAATAAAAAACCGCTAACATATTCTTCAGATACCCTTTTCCGAGAGTACAGGTTGGTAAGTGTAAGAAAAATATGTGTGATGGTAACTCCAGAGGGATTTTCGGACCGCCCCCCTCCCCCATGTCAACAGACGTAATCAGCGGCCTGACCCCCCCCCTCCCCAGTAATCAACCAAATTGCGAAAAATGTGAAGAATCGTGAACCCAGCGTTGGTAAAGTGCTTTTAAAAATGTACTTTATTAATTTAGAGTAATTACAAAATCTCAAACTCTCTGTTTTATTTTACAAATCGCAGTCTTCAGACCGCAGCGCTTCCAGGAACAGGCCCGGTAGTTGTTAATCGCAGACGAGCGCGTCGAGTATCTCACATCGTAACGTAACGCACATCGTGACGCTATCTCACATCGTGAGTAACGCACATCGCGCGTGCGGGGGAGGGGGGGGGTATCTTCGGCGTGGCACTACGAGGTTTAGACCAAAAAAAAATGCAATGCGGTGACCAAAGTTGATTACGTAATCAGGACGGGCACCCTATTCCCCCCCCCCCCCCCACGTAATCGAGCCTCAGCTCCAACCCCCCCTCCCCCTCGGTGATTACGTAATATAAGGATCCAGCCAGCTTCATATGTGACCAATCCAGCCTCTCTTATTTTATAGCAGTCTAGTTAGGTTTGACTGTTGTAAATTGTAACTTGAAATTTTTTAATGAATAAATTAATTTGAATTTGCGTTAAACTTTGCTTGTATTTATTTATTTTTATTTGCAAAATAGGACCTTTGTCGATGCTATTATAATGGAAAAATAGAATGCTATTAGTTTGGCCGTCAATGTCATTAGTTCCACCTGCATTTTGCCGTTTCAGAAGAGTTGCCAAATCGTACTGTGGAGTTGAGCAATATAATACCATTATATAATCAATGGTATTGCTAATGTCGAGAACGTTGCGTGGTTTATAGACGCCCCCTAAAGTCTATCCTCTTAAAATTGACCCCTCTCAATAGTTGTCTACTTTTCATTTCCAATAAGTATCACGTAGGCGGTTATCCGATTAAGACGCGGCCTGACCGCAATAAATAATCAGAAACATCACAAAATAGTACAATTTTTGTCCGTTTGGAATGCTACTGCGCGCAACGGGCAATCGCTGCGCGGCCGCAGCACGCCGCAGGCCGGCGCCTGGGAGCTCGGGAAACATCATCATTTATAAAACGCATAGATAGGACCTTATGCACATACATATATTCGTCCCATAATTGCAGAACTAGCCTAACTCGATTTATTCAAATTTGTCAGGAGAGCACTTTTAAACTTTATTCTCCTTCTCTATTCTTCTATTTTCTTTTTATCTTTAATATGAATAATTCTTAAGAGTTGATTTTTTTATAGTTTGAATAGTTTATTAAAAGCTTTATTTTTATGAAATTTAATATGCAAAATGTTTATTTTAAATAGCATTTTGGGTAGTTAGGATAATTCTGATTTATTATAACTGATATCAGTACTATCTTATCTGTTGTTCTGCACAGAAATAGAAATGATTTTAGATGAAATTTTCAAATAACAGCTATCCTACCTCATCATTCATTCTGCTTATAGAAAATTTATCTATTGAAAATATTTTTTTGTTGATTTCTCAGTTAGGATAATATCGAATTATGATAAATTATTAAAAAAATGCAATATAAAAAATAATATTGTTAAAAATATTACACATTCGAATTCTTAAATAATATTCTGTATTTAAATGATATATAAAACATTTACTAATAAAGATAAAAGCCTAAATAGTATTTTTTTCATTCACTTTCATCGGTTTCGTTATGCGCTTCCAGAGATGTGGTATGTAGTCCTTCATAGAATGTATGATATTCAGCAGGAATTATCTTTTCCCGGCAAAGATACATCAAATCGGCTAGTTTGTATTTTGATACCCGGTAAAGCCGTCATTTTTAATTGCTTCAATTGCGCATCTGTTAATTTCTGGATCGGCCTCCGACAACGTTCTACTGTGTTAACTTTGATAGCGTTATAGACATGTTCCAGATCATAGTTTATTTGTATTTTGTTTGGGTTTTCTGGATTTATCTTCAGCTGTTTTATTTTATTCCAGGATACTTTACATCCATTTTCATCTTTGTCCCAGTTTTTTATTGTGTTTTTTAACAAATCTTTCAAGTCAAAGATGTCTTTATTTCCCATTTCCTTTACTTATATATTCTTTTTTCTACAGGCAGTTCTAACAATGGAGTACCATTGGCTAGGCGTGAATACTGGAATTTTCCTTGCTGCTTTTACAATCACGCTATGGACTGAGTCACCCTCATTTTGTGTGTGTCCCTTTTCTAAAAACACATGACGTATCTTGCAGTTCATTGTTGCTGCACAAAACATAGTTTAGTTTAGTTTAGTTTATCTGGGCTTTTTCCCGCACTTGGCCTCTTGATTGGGCCGCTGTGCGTGGCTCATGTTTTATTTATGTTACTCCAGCCAACCCAGGCTTTCCCAGAAGGTTAGCAGCCTGTTTGGGTTGCTACAGGCCTCCGGGACAGATGCTGGAGATTGTAGTATGCACAGAACATATACAGGCAGTATATAATCCGGTTCCGGTTTTGTCCAGCGCAGTTATCCGAATAAAATGTGAATTGTGACACGCCTTCCGACACCTTTTGTCGGATGAAGGACAACACGCAGCTTCCGACTTCGCATGATCCTCTCAGGGCGATAGACTCATGCTACATATAACAGTAGCCTTATTGGGTAGCTCATATATCGTGAAGTTGTAGACAGAGTACTTTCGCTTGTAGTAAAGCTGAGACGCTTCTGATTTAGGGCATTGGAGTACTTGTTGTAAATCGTACACAGCTGCGCAGAAAGTTTTATCTGTTTTTGCCCTTTCCTTGTCGGATTGTTTAATATTTCTGCTGATTTCTTTGTTTTTTATGTGACTTTTATACTGGGGCTTCATATTTGCTTTTTCATCCGTGGTACTTGATTCATAATTTAAGCAGAAATCATATTGGTATTTTTTAGGGGTAAAGAACGAGTAGTTGAACTCCGTACAGAAAATTTTGACATAGTTGACAAGTTGACAGACAGTTGACGGTTCTAATTGTTTTTGCTCAAAATCATGTATAAATAATTACCGTGCCTCTTTTTTGTTTGTTTAACGATCATCGAAAGGACAGTCACTCCATTAGTGTCGCACTTGAATTACAGCGGTTTTTAAGGGGCACCTTCCTAGTATGGATATATTATGAGTTAAAAATATCACATAAGGTGACTATTAGTGCCAAAAGATTATCTTCTAGCCCGGGCATCAAAAAAGACTTGAAAAAGACTGTTAACACAATGTACAAGACAGTAGAAGGATCAGTAAAATAACAGCAAAAGAGTCAGTTTTTCTTTATGTTAATATGACTCATTGAGGAGGAAATAACGGTATCCATTGCCTTAAACGCTTACACTTAATTTGTGATGATTTTAAGCAATATGAAGTCACACGAAATCACTGATCAATGAGAGCGTTTAAGTCCGGATAGGAAACCTCCAAAAAACGACCGGCGATACCGTAATTATAATATTATCTTTAATAATATCCTAATTTACATAAGTATGTCATAAGCATATACATAAAAAAATATGATGAATATGAAATATGATCTTTGACTCTTCCCTCAGCGATGGCAGCCTGGCGTTCACGCTCTGCAGCAGCATCCATTTCCTCTACAGCCGTCGTCTCCCACTCATCGAATACTTTATCTTGCGTTTTAGCAAAGAACCTTTCTGAAAATATAGGTACATTCATAGATGACGATATCTCTTCAAATTGCGAATAGGCTATTCCTGAAGATACTATTCCTATTACAGCACCAACATTTGTCTCGACATTTTCAGTACATGCAGGATTGTCAGAGTTAATAAAAAAAACCAAGCCACACATGTCGCACTTAAATTTAAACTTTGATATTAATCCGATTCTCTTTTCTCCCACAAAACTCAGACATTGAATACCACAGTTAAAAAGACTGCTGTGTTTTGAAATATCTTTAAGCTTAGTAAAAAAGTACAATATATTTACGATTCTCCTTCCGTCAACAGATGTGTAGTCATGTTCTTGTTCTGGTTCAATCCCGTAATATGTTTCACCAGCCGGATTTCTATAAAAAAGGATTTTCTGCTTGAGGAAATTATGAAAAAAAACATAGAAAGACAAACTGACAGATATGATAATTTAAAAATAACGTATACCACCATCCTGACGATAATAGTCAAGGAAAACATGTGCTAGGCAATTACAATAAACCATAGAATACAAGCAGCCGTCTTTTCGTCAGCCAGCCAAGCCATGATTCAAGTAAATATACGTAAATATATAAAAATATCCGCCAAGTACGGCACCACGTACGGTCTCAACAACTTGCCGGATTTCTGATTTAAAGTGGTGATCCAACTGGTTCCGATATTTTTGGGAACCAACATCACATCACATCACAATCATATTTTGTCGTTATTTGCTCATAAATACGCCATGGATTGACTAGGCACTTGTCTAGTATGGCCGGTAATACACATAATAGTTCATATCTTCGAAACTACTAAACCGATTTTGATGAATCTTACTAAATAGACTAAACATAATATGGTATCTCACATAATGATTGATACTTACTATCCGTGCACTAGTTCCGCTGAGGTACTCGGTTGGCCAATATCAGTATCACTGACTTTGCGCTTCTTTGATCTAAGAGAAATATAAAATGGGTAAATGACAAAAATGCGGTATCATACAATAATTTATCTGCAAGTTTTGCATTTACTAGCGTCAGTCAACCTTTAGTTCTCGGTGTAATGTAGACTATCTATAGCAAATTAAAGTGCAACTAGTCATTTTTTCAATTTAGTAGATGCTGAGTAAATTCACATTGATTTTACAATACAATAATCAATAAAAATTGACTTCTTTATACCGTAAACTACACCACATATATAACTTTAAACCTACCTTAGTACAGGCGAGGCCTAGTTAGGATGGCTTATTAACATAAATAATGTACTTATTGAAAATGTAATAAAGAATTTTGATTTCATATGATTAAGGTATACTATCATGCTTTACTTACCCAAACGATCTATCATTTTTCTTAGGTCCATGTCGTTTTCTCACGAAGGATTTTTAAGTTTTTTATTTTTATTCCCCATTATTTATTCTGATACAGCGTCACTATTTACAATATATGCACTATTTAAAAGCCCAGGTGCACGTCAGCTTGCGATTTTATTTCCATTAAATACGCTGAATAGCGACCAGAATACGCTAATGCAGAGCGGCCGAGACGACCGTCCCATCCGAGCGTTGCTCGGTGCACAAACTTAATAGGGACTTCAGACGGTCGTGTGCCTTATGACTTTTTTAGCCAGTGAAAATGCTAAAACACCAATAGAGGAATTATTCTGGCCCTCTATAATTTGTGACTATTTTCCTTTTTTTTTTAATAAAGGCGCTGGAAGTGTCACTCGCCTGCCAGATCAAAATGCCCCGACACTATAGTACGATCTTCGAGACTAGAGTTTCAGCTATAGTACAGTTTCTAATACTAGAGCTTCAGCATTCGACTTACTATAAATAAAACATGTTTTTTTAATTATTAAACGATTTATTGTTGCCGTTGCATATTCAAACGTTTGTTGAAGTATATAAATAGTCTCTCCTCTAACTTCTTACATACCAAATCAAATTATTGTTAACAAAATCATGATATTGCATAATATCCGAAAAAAACAGCTACCCTATAAAATAAGATACCACGTTGATTATCAACATATAAATTAAACTAGTGGTATTATAAAGTTTATAAACCTTCCGTGTCCTAACTTACCACAGAACTCCATGTAATTCTGGTACTATGACGAATCGATGACAGATATAGATGTACAATTAACACGTTGAATGCCATGAGGGCCACCATGTGTCCGACAGCATACTTTCTCCCCGGGGCAGCACCAATTAATCTAGAATCGTCCTAAAATCGTTAAGGTACTTTATTACAACAAAAAAACAGTAAATAATTTAAAAATAATGGGTGACTTACGGAAACAGCGATTTACTCATTATTTTCCGAGATGTCAAATGGCAGACACCAGTGTCTGTCTCGGCCTGTGAGAATGTTCTTTCGTATATCCTTTTTTGTGCCAAGTGGTCAGGTTGTACTGTGGGGCCGCGCCGGTCACTTGCCTTAGTAAAGCAGTCGAAACGCTATCCTTTTGGCCGCTACAAGCTTCTGAAGTGATCGAGGGCATGCGGACACATGGTGTCCGACGTGGCCCCCTGGACCCGATATACTGGCAGTCACAAGTTGTCCGCCGCGCCCCACTGGGCTAAACATAGTTTTTAGTTTGGCGTTCAATGTGTTAAGAGTGTAGATAAGTGTAACGATGTAATCTGTAAAAATAAGTATAATTATTAATTCTGAAGGACATAGAAGTTATAAAAGTATTAAGAGGAGTCAGCAGTTAGACTTATTTTCCACTAAGCGGCTAGTGGCAGGTGTATTTATATACGAGTGGCCGCGTCAATGGGTATAGTATATAAGACATATTTGAATAAATAGGAATCGCACTTATTTATTATCTGAATAAAAAGGAGCTTTTATAACATTAGATGGTATACTGGGTTCTTTCAAATGTGTAACATTAAACTTCCGATGATGAAAGTTGTTTAAATACAGATAATTTGGATATAAAAAGTAACTGAGCGACAATCGGACAAATCGTAGACGCCACCTCGTCCACGATATGTTACCGTACGCACTGCTGGCCGTTTATTAAAGCATTTCAAATTATATTTAATAGGTACTCGATTGTTGACTTACCAAAATAGACGATTGCAGAGAATCCCACTGAAATTTTGACTACAGCCTAAAATGAGATGCAGTGAAACGGCAACTTGTTTTCTGAAATAAACCGTTTTTCGACATTTATATGGCACTGATATTTGGAAAGCTGTTCCTAGCTCAAGCGTCGAGTTTGGTCACTATTAAAACGCTGAAAGCGTTTGAAACATCGGTTGCGAAGCATTTATCTATCTATGCGGCGTAACTTGTCTGCTAACACAACCAACAAAAGTTTTATATATTTTAACAAATAAAAACCACGCAAAAGAACTATAACTGTTGAATACGATAGGATAAAAGCTCAAAATAACGGTAAGCTAAAAATAAACAACAGAAATAAAAACGGCAGTGATGCGTCGCACTTTGAAACATTTTGACAGCTGCGAAATTAGAGGCCGACCAAACTTACTTTATTGGAATCAAATTACTTTATCGGAATCAAAACGGAGATATTTCAATTTCTACCGAATTAACTTAATGGGCATTGAAAAAAATATATGTTGACATTTTATTTGCTTTCAGCGCTGCTATGTTATATAAAATACCATAATTGAAGTTACATGTGTTTATGAGATTAAATGATGTTTCCTGTATACATTTTGAAAAATAAGGATTGAAAATTAGGTCAATACCAATCAACTATTGTACTAATAACAGAATATAATCAAATTACCAGGGAAATTTTCAATAATAATTTCAGGGAAGGACCCAAGTGACATTGAAATGCTAAATAAAAATATCGTCATAACCGAATCCTGATCCTAAGCATTCGCTTGACGCTGGCGAAACACTAAAATGACTAATCAATATATTATCCCAAAGTTTTAACTTTAATGTGATAATAAATATGTAAGCACCTAATTTTGTAATTAGACATTATGTCTTGATAATGCATGTGACATTAAAAACAGAAACAAACCAGTGACATTGAAAATAGAAAAAATCACCAATTTTACTGGTATAAAAAATTATCAGTTTTACAACTTATATTTTAAATCTCTAAAATTATAAGCATTGCCGTACTACAAGCGTTATATCGTATATTTCAGAAGTTTGTATCTATGTGCACAAAATGTGCGTAAATGTAACCATAATTAACAAAACAGTAGGTTTACAATTACTAAAGTTAGTCTATTTAAGCATAGTATAATACACATACATAAGTGTTTTTACCGCACGGGCATTTTTTTACAGGATGAATTAGAACAACAAAATAAGCAACTTTTGGCATTTTTTTTGAAAAAAAAAACAAATTTTGTTTTTTTTTTAATATACCTATAGGTATTTATATATTTTTTAATTTAAAAGTTTTAGGAAAAGTTGACTGGTAAATAAAGGCTTGAAAAGTGTTTGAGCGCGTTGCGCTGTCTAGGGGCAGGTAATATAGCGTATATAAACAATATTAGCGACATTTTACCTACCGTTAGATAGCGCTTCGTGATTACAGCTTTTCATACTTTAAAAAAAATGTGTTTCAGTTTTTTTAAACATTTTTAATCAAAAGTTGCTTATTTCGATATACTGAGTCACATACTAAAAAAATGCCCGTGCAGTAAAAACATCCCATATAAGAGGGGAACTTTGTGATCGATAAATTACTGGATATTTTTTATAAAATCAAATACCTAGAAAACGATAGCAAGATAATTGATAAATGTTTTGTTCAGTACATGATTTTTACAAGACGCCCAGTGAGAAGGCATGTACTTAAATACATTTTTAATAAATATACAGTCGAAGTAATAAAACAAACAGTTCACGCACCAATTTCGAACAGAGAAGATAGTAGAACTGTATCGGTCTCACCACTATTCGTGAAATCGAACAGATTCCGGATCCCAACGCATCGCGTCGCAGTGGCGCCTCTTTTTATATAATCTACGACTGATCTATGCGTTTTTCGCCATCTCCCTTGGCCGCAGCTGCTCCAGCTGCCATACATCACTCCTCCCTCACAACATCGTGTTTATATCTCTTCTATCGCTGGGATTATCGTTTATTTTTTCGTAATTGCTGATCTAGGCGTTCGATTAGCTAGCTTCGTTTTCGTTCTATTAAATTGTTTTTAATAAGTACCTAATGATACTAATGCTAACATTATTTACTAACCAAAACATTATAAAAGAATTATGTTCACCTAAATAAAAACTTTTTTAAAATGTCGGTTTTGTACCTTCGATCGGCCTCTATTGGTGAAATGAAGAATGACGAACATAGAGCGTAGACCATGGAGCATAGAGCGACCAATCGGACGCATATTCACCATGACGTCATTTGACGTCATACGGTTGAAATTCATTCCTTTAAGATTAACCCCCGTGGCTCGGTGTTTGAAGAGACGACGCGATGCGAGCGCCTTATATAACGACAATTTTTGGTGTATTTCAAAATTTACAAACCAAATTAAAAAAGTGGCTTCAGATACGTTTAGAACTCCAGTCAGGCTATTTATTTCGTAAAAAAAAAAATGTTGTCGCCTTTAAAAATTGGGAGAATTTCGATGTCAAAGTTTTTAGAGAGGGATTATTTGTGCGTTTTTTTGTTGAAAAACTAGACTACTTTTCAAAATTCTTTTCATTTATAAGTCTTTTTGGTTTCTTTATCTATCTACAGTATTTTTTTCAGCGTTGTATTTTAACTTTGTCACGTCGCACTAGACGTTCAAAAATGGTACTATTTGGTGATTTGCGATAAGACCGCGCCTTAAGGCGACCGTGTGCCACCTCGTTCAACTCGCTTACCCACAAACCACCCTTGCCCCAGCCTCTCCTACCATTCGCCTTCTGCCATAGGCCGCTACTATCCCAAGCCGTGCAGCATCTGAGAGGGAGGAGAGAGAGAGAGTTAGAACAGCATACCAAGCGTCTGTATACTGTAATATAAAAATATATATTTTTTAAATGTTTATTTTTTTTCTAAACTGTCTTTTAATATTTTGAAACTTGTATAAAAGATTATTCTACACAGAAAACTGGATCCATAATATTTTGAAAGTGTTTGAATTTACGACTTCGTTAGTGAGCTAAAGCATCCTTTATGTGTATTTTAATTGTTTTTTTTAATTTTTTTATAATAATTATTTAGTAATTTGATTAGATACATCTAAACAATATTTTATAAAGTCTGCCTTAGAACAGGCCCTGGCCTAGTTAGGTGTTTTTTATTCATTACTCTATCTCCTCGAGAATCAGTTTTTTGCTAACGTCTCATATATATATATATACAACATGATATGATAAACTGTACAAACGAACTTGTGTAATACTATAAATAAATAAAATAAATAAATAAATGTAATTTTTTTTTTCTCAGTAACAAAGCCTTAATCAAAAACGAAACATGTAGATCATTTTAGACTAAGTTTTTAGAGAAGAATAATGTGATAGAATAATATACGTAGATAAACAAAACCTAACTAATATTTAATAAAACATTTTTTCCTAAAAACTTTCGATTCCAAATTTGTGTCTTTTTGTGGAGCCCGCCTTGTTGCCTATTGGTAACATCTTCTAGGTGGGCATTTATAGCATCACGCAAACACTTAGGCGGTCACCCATCCAAGTATTGACCGCGCCCAACGCTGCAGGCGTTATTAACTTCGGTAACAACGAGGAGAACCGGTGTCAACGCGGCTAGGAACGCGTCAAAAAAGTTTATGTGTCGAATCACCCACTTATCTGGTTCGCCTCCATAAAAACTAACCCATTATAATAAGGAATTTGGATACCATCCTGGCTATTCTCAAATCTACCCGACCAAATTTCTTCTGGGCATGATCTGTTTAAAGTTTGCCTCAGCTGAGGTCTCTCCTGTTGTTGACGCACATCAGCAAATTAATGAAAGGCTATGTCGACAACGCGGGATATCTTTCTCTTGTTTTCTCGAACGATGTTGCTACCGATAATATTTCTATGTTGTTAATTTTTTTATAGCCGCTTAATGTTCAAATCAAATAAAATAAAATAATTTATTGTCATAAAAACTAATACATAGTTGTATACACAGTTGTATTACATTTACATTTGGCCGTGATATGATTGAATTCTTCATTAAGAGGCCGTACACGAAATTTTGCGCATTTCGTGAATTTACGTAATTTTGCAGACGTGAATTTAAGGTTTTAAAATACTGTATTTCTATAAGTTTTATTGCACAACATAAAAGATCATTTATATTATTGTCTAATGAGTGAGCTACTTTTTTGAAAATTATTATAGAATTTTGATTAATTGACCTTAAACCGGCGACTGTTTGTGAATTTTTGCTGTAAGAGGTTTAGAATATAACATATTTACGAATCGTTTTGACATCTAAACGGTATAAATAAATTACAATGTATTGTTGTGAAAGTCATCTATATAATAAGTGAATCACTTTTTACTACTTTCATATAAAATTGTTGATAAAAAAATATTTAACTTTGTCAATTTTTTTAGAAAATGGGCGAAGAATTGCTTTTGATTTTGGCCTTTTAGAACTCTCGTTCATAAAATAAAAACAACAGAAAAAAACTTTAGTTCAATATCAATCCATTTCCTCAAAAAAAAATGCGAAACATTAATTAAAATTGGCAATAAAGTCTTTTAAACAATCTAATTCTCGCGTTATGATACTCGCCTATGATTCACGCCTCAAGTCAGCTAGTCCCCGCCGAGCGCTTCCAAAGGGTGGACGTATCTCTTTGGCTCCAAAAATCCTACCTACCTATAGTTATATTATACCATTGATTATAGAGGTATCACGGCCCACATCGATTTCGTACACGGCCTCTTAATGATCAAATTCTTCTAATAATCAAAACATAAAAAGTTACTCGTAAGAATAAAGAAGGTATTATTGTAGAATCAAATCGAGTCTCACCAATTAGTTTACCAGATAAAAACACAGAGTAATTAATTCTTTAAAATACCGATAAAAATAAGTTTTTTTAGTATAAAATTAATAAATGTAATGTCAAAAATAACAAAAAAAATGTGACGGTTGTCAAAAAGTATATTAAAATATCTTAGTGATTATATTGCATATAAAAATAGTCAAGGTATAAGTAATATGTGCCTACCTAATAATAGAAATAGTCAATACATTTTAATCAAATTGAAAATCGTTTTAAAACCTATTACAGAAAGTCGAGACGCATACAGTTTTTAGAGATCGTTAATGTCGTACAATTCTCTTTCAATGAGATATAATTTGAGTTTATTTTTAAGTTGGAGCATTCTTCCTTCGCGGCATATCTTTTTAATACTAGAGGGTAGCTTATTGTAGCATATAATTCCGACGTAGTTCGGATCCCTTTTAAAAAGTTCTAGATTTCTACGAGGAAGAATCACGTTGCCGTTATAACGGTTGTCTCAATAAGAGTGTACTATTTATGTTTGTGGCATTTTGTCTCGTGCAAGTGGCAATTCTGAAATTTGACACCTATGATTGTCTCGATTATTAAAAATAGAGCGCTATATAGAAGAAGAACGCGTTATCATTGTGAAAACCTATTACGAAAATGGGGAAAGTTACGCTGAGACTTTTCGGTCAAGAAAGTGCACCTAATTTGTCAACAATTCGAAGAGCGGTCAAAAAATTTGAAGAAACTGGGTCGGCTATGGACAGTAGTCTCCTTTGCGTCAACGTCAGCGCCGAAAACCCGAAAACATGAATTCGGCATCGTTCCCAACAACTTCAAATTTCACGAAGCACTATGCCGCGAATGTTGACGAATCACCTCCACCTTCACCGGTACAAGATTTAGCTTACCCAGGAGCTCAAACCAGTACACCACGCAAAGCGCCGGCAATTCCTCCAGAGGGTAATAGAGCAAAATAAAGCCGATTTTTTCGAGAAAAAGAAGTCTTCACCGATGAAGCGCGTTTCCATCTGAATGGCTTCGTGAATAAGCAAAAAATGTAGAATTTGAGGCTCAGAAAATCCGCACGCGATCCATGACAAACAAATGCATCCACGAGCAACTGTTGGCCGAGATCCAACGCGTCATCGGTGAGATACAGCCACGCCTTTGTCAAAAAGTCATTGAAAATTTCATGAAATGAGCTATGGCCTATCATCAGAGCCGCGGGGGCCATTTTCCAGATACTGTATTGTTTGTTTTGTTTCTATACTTAATAGGAACATGTCTACTTTACAACGCAATAAAAAACATCACAAGTTGCTCAAAAAATACGTTTTTTTTTTAAACGAAATAGTGCACTCTTATTGAGACACATTTATAATGCTGAATGTTTATGATGTGTCTTTATATTATTTGTGTATAAAAATATAGCATTATGAGACGAAAATAAATTATTAAAGTCCATGCTAAACACAAGTCAGCGACGGCAACCCCACCTCGCAACCTACGAGGGATGACCATCGATATAAGGCCTAGATATGCCCTCAGGTATAAATGAGTTGGGTCGTATCCGTGCGCGTTAAAACACGAGAGAGAGAGAGAGAGAGAGAAATACATTGTACAGTATACGAGAGATTAGCATGCCAATATTTATTTATTTATTTATTTATAGTAATGTACAGCAGTCTGCAACAAGCGTAACACTAAGCTTAGGTAATATGTAATAAAATTGAATAAACTTTAGCATTAAAAATAAAAAACCCACAGCAAGTTGTGTCGCGCTTATAGTGAAGATCGGTCCCATGTCGCCCAACTAAGTAAAAACTTGTTTTAGGGTAAACATTTCAAACATATTCGGAGTAATTTTCTATAAATTGTCAGATGCTGACCGAAATACGAGACCGTAGGTACCTAATGATTCGAAAACCTCATGGAGATCGAATGGAGTTGATTGGGAGAGTACACGAAAGAGGAGAGCAGTTATAAAGACATTTCTTCTTTGACGTACTGGCAACTACTTTAACCCGACAAATGACAGGCGTCCTTTTGGGGATGCAAGTTTTAATACACTGGAATGACAGGCGTCCACTTGGTCCAGTGATGACGACACGATGGAGGCCGTTTGCGTTTTGTAATTTGTCGCCATTAATATCTTAATTGATTTACGAGATAAGGTTATAATGTTTTATATGTCAAATTTCAATGCGATCATTTTACAGTTCTTCTTTTCATGATCCGTATAGTGGTTTACAAGTTATGGTCGTTTTTATCAAGGTCGTCGATTTTGGGCGCGAAAAGGTCGCGCGCGAATGGGACAGCTGAATTTTTACTCCGCGAGGAGAGGAGTTAACATCTAATAAATAATCTGCAGGGCTTGTGCGCACAGTAGTGGGGGTGATGCTTTAGTTATAAAGAGCCCACGGCGACGGCCTTATTCGGAGCCTCGAAGAGACCTAATTACAGTGGTTTCATTGCGATGCAGTACAGTAAAGCCCACTCGACCTGAATCGACACGGGAGCAAAACGTGCTTTAACGAGCAACGAGCGTCTTACGATGACATAACTAACTACTATTCATTGAGACCATTCTGATGAGGGAACTATACATGTTAGAACGACATCTTCAGCTAACTCTGGCAAAGCATGTGTCTGAATATTAAATTTTCATAGTACTAAAAGAGCATATTTTATATGTTATCATCCAAGGAGGGGTTCCACCAAAATAAAAAGTATAACCATTTATTATATTTGGTATTAAATTGGTCAACTCCTTAGTACGATTTGGCAATCCTTCTGCGCCGACGGAATGCTGGCGGCGCTAACAGCAATATCGACGAAACTAAATTCAAGCTATTTTCATGACAATCACATTATTACTTTGATAATTATGGTTATAGACATTGTGCTCTTTATTTAATCAGAAATTTTAATAACTACATTATTTTGTAATTTTCGAGTATTTCAAACCGATTATAAATTACATTAATCTATACTAATATTATAAAGAGGTAAAGTTTGTGAGGTTGTAAGGAGTAATCTCTGGGTCTACTGAACCGATTTTGAAAATTCTTTGTACCAATAGAAAGCCACGTTATTTGTGAGTGTCATATATATTAATCGGAAAAATGAAAAGACTTTTTCGTGGCAGTCAGATTTGCAAAGTAAGTCGGAGAAAAAACGGTCGAATGAAAACGTTTCTTACGAACGCTGCCTTAACGATGAGAGATATATGATTGAGCTCTAGATATAAGTTGTAGAGCTTGATAATTCCTACAAAAAAGTCAGCGACAGCATGTCTAAATTTTATATTTAGGTCACAAAAAGTAGTTTTTTTATATTAAAAAAATAATTCAAATCGTTACGTCATGTTTATTGGTCATATTATCAACGATTATGAATTCTTATCAAAATAAGTAAATTTATCGTCTCAAGTGTTTAAAACAAAAGATTTTTCCCTTTTACTGCATAAATGGCTACAGAGATAATCGGACATAAGTATGGAACCGCGACCGTATCTCGGGTTGGAACTCCTGAAAGACATATTGTCTTTCAGGAGTTCTATTTTGGTCTATTTTGGTACCAAATAATAACATTACATCTAATACACAGAGACATTTTAAACAATTAAAATAAACCTAATTTATTCAATCATAATCATTTCATTCACTCATTTGAAACCCGGTAATATAGCCAAATTGGCATGCAAATACATACATATATATGCAGTAAAAATATAACCCTCCTTTTGGCAGTCAGGAAATAAATCACAGTACTCAGTACTAACGGAACCACACTCATAATTTCATCACAAGTAAAAAAGTTTACTGCCCATCGAAGTGGGCACGGGTCAGCTATTTAATTAATATCGTCACAACTATCACGACTGTTCATTTTCTAAGAATGTTAAACGTTTCTAAGAATGTTCATAAACTAAGAATGTTAAACCATTGATTTTATAGTGTAATATAAAATCAATGGTTAAACGCAATGACGTATTTAAGTGTGGGAAAACCTACCTACTGGAGTAGAATAAATTGTATTGTACTGTATTTGGCCATCTATAAAAACATTGATAATAAATTATTATAAAAACCCAACAATTTAACAAACAATAACAAGTGTCATCTATCGCATTTTTATATAGGCTGATTACATCACAGAAATAATACGGAGAAATAGAAAGCCATCTATTAGTCTATCTGAACTAAACGCTTAATTATCACATATTTCTCACTTCACCGCCTCGTTCTCTGGGGTCGTCTCTCTTCGCGGTTCAGTCCTATCCAGTAGCCTCCTCGAATTAGGGTTTACCTCGGTAAGCGCTCCATGTCCCAGGCTACGGCTGGTGGATCAGTTTCCCCTGGGGATGGCTCTCGGACGCTACTTGTGAGCACCGTGCGGCGTCAGTCGACTGCCAGCCGTCTGATAACCAATCGACTGTTGCACTCCGGCAATGACTGGAGAACTCGGGGAACGACATACGGTTTCCAAAGCAACGGGGGTGGTCGGCGACCTGATGTCAGCTACTAAGGGGCCCTTGGACCTGATGTCAGGGAGCTAAGGGGCCCTTGCTAAGTTGGTCACGAAGACCCATTCTGTTCAGGGTTGGTCACATTCACGGGTCAACACCCATCCGATGGGTCCAACACCCATCCACGCATGAAGTGCGAGCCTGGGTAGGACTCTGGCCTTATGGCTAGTTTCCCCTGGGAATCAACCTTTTGGCGCTCCTGGACGGTCTGCGCACCGTGCGGCATAATCCAATCGATTGCGCACTCTGACTAACAGCCGGGGGAGTCTGGAAGGAGTACTGTTTCCTATAGAACGGGGGTGGTTGCGGACCTTACGGCGACTACTCTTGAGACGACCATCGGCTACCCGATCCTGGGTGAACAGCCGGGCAAAGGATGCCGTGGTCCGCGATAGATTCGGTATACACCGTTTCACCGCTTCGTAAGGGAGAGGACCGCGCAAGCGACCTCGAACTCGTAACCAATCGAGAGACTGGAGTAATATGGTCGCAATTGGAAGTAAGGGCGTGAGTGTAGGCCCGCCGGGTAACACTCCTGGCTATCTCGCGGTTAAAGCGTTGGCCTCTTACGGGCTTGTGATGTAGCTAGATGGTGGACTGTTCTGTCCGCAAGTCTTCTGCGCTCACTCCAGGGAGATAGAACGACTAATCGTTAAAACTTCCTGAGGTGACGGGCTCGCCCGCTGTAGTCGACAACCCAAGTTGTTATGATGATGATAATTCTTCATACTTTCATGAAGAGGCATTTCAGCATCCCACTTTCCTCCGCGAAACCACCGTGACCCTAAACAGTCGCCGTCTCCCTCTTCGCCCACAGTAAGCGGTTCTGTTCAGTTGTATGCAGTACATTATATCCGGTGGGCGTTTTAATAATGTCGGCGAACAGTCACAGTACAGAATGTGGGCGTATGGCAGCACCGCAGATTAGCTAATATGTATCTGTATGTAGCAGATGCGACACGTTGCACACAGGCCAAATTGCAACAACACCTGGCCAAAACAAACAAAATGTAGGACGCTGCCAGGTCGGCTCATTCTAATGCCTTATATTGGTCAATATTATAAAACACCAATGGAGAAAAAGATTATGTTATTTATAACAAAATCACACGTCATTCGTAAATTCTAGTGGTGGCATAATTTCATGGCAGACCACGGCAATTTATTGGAATTTCTTGCAATATAGCCGCGCTCGTCAAAAAGTACTATAACTATGGAACTACTATAGCAAGCATAAAAAGAAGAAATGTGTAATGATTACATTGAAATTTTGTACATCGAATATTGAAATCTCATTTTGTAAAACAATTAGATAATTTTGAATAAATATGAGAATGTCGAAAAAGTGAAAAAAACTCGGCATTTCTACCTTGTACTTGTCTTACGGAAAAATACGGAACCCTATTTAGACATTGTAAATACTATCGTGATCTTTATAAGATTCTCTATCAAAGGTAATATTTCGTTTTGCTTATTTACATACAAAAATATTTAGATATTTAGGTCATAAAAACCAATATTTTTTTTTATGATTTCTCGAAAAAAGAAAATATGATGTTTGACAATGAAATTTTAGCAGAAATATCCGCGAAATGACGCGCGAAATTATTCTAGCAGCCGTCTACTATATCTATGGTAATAATGAGATATTTGGTATGGATTTTAGGATGCGTTCGAATTAGAAAATAATATTACTGTGCGCTCCGAGGGCCGCCAATATTGGTCGTTACGTAGTAAACGGTGTTCTGATGTGCAACCAAATTTGGTCGTTACGTAGCTGAAGGGTAATAATATTATTAAAATTTTATGACACATTTTTTTCTAATATGACTACATAAAATATATTGTTTTGGCCGGTTGGCAATACTGACAGTTTGACAGGGCATCCGGTTCCAAAATCGCGAGGGTGCAGGAACGAAAGTGTTTTAAAAGGCAGCGACCTTCCTGGTGCCTCGCCGTAAGGCGTCGACCTCTGTCGGGCATGTTGGCTTTGTTGGATGGTAGCTTTGTACTCGTCTTTAATTCTTCTACGTTCACCTCACGGCAGACAGAGTTAGAGTTGTCGACTACAACAGGAGAACCCGCCATCTCAGGAAGTTTTAACGATAATGATCGTTTTATCTCCCGTGAGGTGAGCGTAGATGACGTATACTTTAAGACAATGCAAATCTACTGCCTAGCTAAGCCACCATGCCCGACAGAGGTCACGGGACCGAAATCACTTACGAGGCCTTACGGAAGACAAAACGATCATTATCGTTTAAACTTCCTGGGGTGACGGCTTCGCCCGTTGTAGTCGACACCTCCAACTACACAATTGCCCAGAATCATTAGCGTTAGATACCCTCATGGTCCCAGAAATCGCCTTTTTAACGGTTCCTAAACCTAACTGACTAGAGTTAGTCAAAATGTCGACGACTGAATTTGTGCTCGTGTCGAATCTGTTGCGAACAAGCCAGCTTACTGGTTGATCTATGACGGTGCTGGTCGCCGGAAGCCTACGGCGCAAACTCGTCAGCCAGCAGCGCGACAGAGACAGCCTACCTGTGACCTTTATAACACTGTTCTGCCATGCTACTTGTTGCGTAACATGGACGCGCGGCTTTCCTCAAAATCGGGTCACTTCACCTTGATACGGCTAACCATGCGAACAGATCATAGTGGGCGTTTTTACATCAAGGGATAGGGCGCTGGTTTATTTTTGTTTTACATTGGATATTTACAACGGGCGACCCCGTCACACCAGGAAGCTGTAACGACATGCAATCGTTTTTTCAACCTGGAGTGAACGTAGATACTTGGGAACAACACAGTCCGGCGCCTTGTCGCGTGGCACTGAGAAGTGAATGCAGCGGGCATCCTCGCGCCAGGGTTGGCTTGATTTTCCCCAACCCGAAAAAACCCACTAGGTTATTGGGTAAAACCCACCTAAAAAAACCCGAGGGTTTTTGACGAATGTAAGTTTTTGAAAAAATACTTGTTTATAATAATTAAATCAATGAACGGATATAGCATTTATATTATATTTTATCAAAAAGAAAAAAAAAGGATGTATTTGTGACAGTTTAATATACTTTAATTAATAGTTTAATATACTTTAATTTATGATATTGCGTCCACAATTGTTTGATTATAAATAACCATATTATGACTATACTTTCGAACTAAGTTTTAGATTTTATTGACATTGTTTTTAATTACGCATGTTTCAGTTTTTTTTTTTTTTTTTTATGGTATTGATTATTATTTGTTTGATTATTGATTATTTTGTAAATTTGACTATTTTTAAGTAATCACCTCTGATTACAATTATTTTTTTTTCCTTTTAATTAATCAAAGCGGTTTTATCATCCAGTAAATTATGATTGTAAAATTTGACATGTTCCTCAGTATTGTGAAATGCTTTTATGGAATGAATAAATGATGATGATGATGATGATGATGAGTGTTACTTCAATTCACCAACCCCACTCACACATATTTTTGTCCCGGAGGATAACGGTATACTGAGACTAGTTTCTGGGCTTTTCCACACCCAGTCTGTTCTGTAATTTACTCCAGACCATTCCAAATGTTGAGAAAAGTCTTTCAATTCATGCAGAACTGGCCGGAGAAGTGTGTAATGCGGAGAAAAATGAGCAAAATCCATTGGGCAATTTGTTTTGGTCAATCACCACCTACATTTTTTATCGTTTTTTGGCCCACGATTTTCCACAATTTACTGGGTAAAATTTTCGAGACTACATTTTCATGGAATAAAGTAGACGGGTATACATCAGTGTCCTTGATTGAGAATGCTAAAACACCAGCCACCACTCAGGGTAATGCTTCATTACCCATTCTTCGGCTATTTTCTCTTGATATGGTTTCAGGCGCCGACCGTAGTATCGCGGATCCATCATATTCGCCAAGAAGTGAAAAGGTTGCATCGCATCATTGAACCTCGCACTTATAGCCGTCCTGTCCTGTAGGCTCAAGTTCATTACTTTCCATCGGATCAAGCCATACTTCAACTGCATCAGATATAGTCGTATTGTCAGCCTGTAGTTTGTCCAGCGCCACGGAAACTTCCTTCAATTGCTTTTGAAGATGTATGGCTTGTGTATGAAGCCCAACATTGTCAAGCACACGAGCTGCCCTTACATCGAACTGTATTTGCGGGTCAGGATTAGCTTTGATATCCATGCGAATTTCAACATATTTGTGATAATTCGAGATAGACAACTGTTGTGAAAATAAAGGGGATCTTCCTGACAACTGACAATAACGATTTTCGGGGGAATTCCCTTCATGGTAGTGTTACAACTTTATTTAGTAGTAAATAGATTTGAATTGGGAGAAAAAATGCAATAAAATGGTAATAAAATAAAATAAAAATATATTCATTTAATATTCTCATTAACTCCGAAATTCCCCGAAAAAACCCTAAAAAACCCGAAATAACCCAGTGGGCAGATATTTTTTGATAAAACCCGGGTTTTTGCCAACCCTGCCTCGCGCCCTCACTATCGGAATTGGCCGGATGTCTCTGTCCTCCAGTGTGGTCGCTTGCGCGGCCTCTACCTGATGTTAGAGGTAATTTAGTTCGAATTTATCGCAGACTGTGGCGGCTTTTGCCTGTCTGTTTACAAGCGATCGGGCAGCCAACGGGTCGTTTCAAGAGTAGCTGATATCAGGTCAACAACCACCCCCGCTTATTAGGAAACGGGGGTGGTTGTTGACCTGATAACTGGCGCAAAACTGAAAAATGTAGAATACCATATTTTTTCAATAGGTTAAGGTTATGTTTTAGGTTAAGGTTATAAATAACATGTTATTTCATTAGGTTAAGGTTAGCTGAAAGATATTGTTTTTAGGCAATAAAGCTCGCCTTTTTAATTAATCAGAAAAAGCGTTTTATTATTCTTATTATTATAATTATTAAACCTGCTTTCCTCAATAGAAAAAAGCGCGTTTAATAATAATAAAAATAATAAAACGCTTTATTTGATTAATTAAAATGGCGAGCTTATTGCCTAAAAACAACCTTAACCTAATGAAATAACATGTTATGCGATAAAAATAGGATAAAACTAATACATTAAATTTCTAAAGGCAATTCAAACATTTAAAGGTCGGAAAAAAACAATACATTTAAGGAAAAAAAAAACTAGGAAGGGAAAATATGGAAACGTTTATGAGCATGGGTTCAGGTGTTCTTTGAGCCTGCGTTTGAAGCAAAACAAACTCGGTGCTATCTTTGTTTCTTTAACGAAACAAAGTTTCCTTAAAAAAAATAAAAAGTTTTTTACACTTACATCAATCTGAGACTATCAGCTATTACATAGGTAAAAGATGCATCAATTGATTTCAACTTTATATATACTAGTAGTAGTAGTAAACGGAGTGGGGGGCTTGTTTCCAGCCCTTGATGTCACCTGGATCTATAAGATCTTTTGTAACTACCCACTTTGTGGTTAGGTCAAAGGTCAGCTAGTAGCCCGGTACTTCTTACCAGTCCAAGTAGGTCACTGACCTTCAAGTTGGGCAGATCGCTGTTAGGTTATTTTCTAGGTTATTTTAACTCAAATTATTTTTCCAGGAATATCCGCTTATTTATACCGTTTCTCCGTATTTTCGTACATCACGCATCGACCGCGATGTGGGCGTACAGAGCTGACGAGCTATTGTGAGCAACATGCTCTGATCTGTCAGCATACTATTATATGTATACGGGCAATCGTCACACGAGATTGTCTGCCGGTCGGACACCTTTCGGCGGAAATTAATACCAGTTATGCTAATTGTGGGGCAGATGAACTGCCTAATGTAGGAGCCGCGCTTCCGCTTGCACAACCAACGACCTACGGCCAGAATATTATCTATACTAATATTATAAAGAGGTAAAGTTTGTGACGTTGTAGGAAGTAATCTCTGTATCTACTGAACCGATTTAAAAAATTCTTTTACCAATAGAAAGCCACGTTATTTGTGAGTGTCATAGGGCTTATATAATTATGAATGAAATCTGAAAATCTCTTTATTGCACAATAAAATAAGGTACAATGGCGGACTTATTGCTACACTAGAGCAATATCTTCCAGTCAACCAACATGCTGGTGTGAAAAGAAGAGTAGGCAACAAATTATAGCCTAAAATTAAATTTGAAATTATAGCATATAATATACATTGTGTGTGTATCTAAAGAAAAATGTAAATATATAAATAAATTTTTGAGTTTGACATATTATATGTATGTATATGTATATACATACATATTTTGATATATTAACAAATAAATAAATAAATAAATAAGTAAATAAATAAACTGCCAAAATAAGGTAAGGAAAGGGAGGGGATAACGGAAAGGTTAGAATTTATGATTAATATTTATTGTGAAAGGAAGTGCTTTTTCAATGATTGCTTAAAGGTGAACAGCGAGCTAGCGCCTCGAATAGTTAAAGGAAGCTGATTCCACAGTCGAGCTGCATGTACGGAGAAGGAGTAGGAAAAAAAAGTGGTATTGTGTTTTGGGATACGTAGGATATTATTCTGACTTGAACGAAGTGGGAGACCATGACTTCCTAATCCGGTAAAAGCCTCGTTGAGGTAGGAGGGAGATGTAGGATTGTGTAGGACATTATATAGAAGTGAAAGAATATGCAAATTTCTCCGGTCCCGTATACGAAGCCATTGCAATTTTGATCGGTACTCGTTATTGTTTTATCGATTTTTTATTTTTTTTTTATTTATTTAATTATCCGAAAATTGAAAAGACTTTTTCGTGGTAGTTGGATTTGCAAAGTAAGTCGGAGAAAAAACGGTCGAGTGAAAACGTTTCTTACGAACGCTGCTTTAAAAATGAGAGATATATGATTGAGTTCTAGAGAAAAGTTGTAGAGCTTGGTAATGTCTACAAAAAAGTCAATGACAGCAGATGTATAAATTTTATATTTAAGTCACAAAAAGTAGATTTTATTATTAAAAAAATAATTTAAATCGTTAGGTCATGTTTATTGGTCATATTATCAACAATTATGAATTCATATCAAAATAAGTAAATTTATCTTCTGAAGTGGTTATAACAAAAGACTTTTCCCTTTTACTGCATATAATTTCTCTTTTACTGCATAAATAGTTAAAGAGATAGTACGCTCACAAATAAGACAATCACAAAAAGACACTCACAAATAACGGTATTATAACTGTCTAGTCAAATTGGCATGCAAAGACATACATACATATGCAGTAAAAATATAACCCTTCTTTTGTCAGTCAGGAAATAAATCATAGCACTCAGTACTAACCGAACCACACTCATAATTATATCACAGGTAAAAAGTTTTACCGCCCAACGAAGTGGGCACGGGTCAGCTAGTAATACATATTGTTGACTTAAGAATAGTTATTATTCGTTTTTATCTGCTACCGGTTGTGTAGTTATAATTTTACTTTCCTGACGACCTATCGGAAAGGAAAGTATTGTGATCGCGCTAAAAAAAAAAATTGAGATGAAGATGGGAATATATATTTTGAGACTCCCTGAGACGATTGAGACTATTTCCAGACCGATCTCTGTCTGTATGTATGTCTGTATGTCTGTATGTCTGTCTGTATGTATGTATTCTTCCACGATAGCGCCCAGACGCTTAATCGGATTGAGCTGAAATTTGGTATATAAGCTTCTGTTAACCGTCGGAGGAACCCATTAGTTTTTGGAGTCCCTACGCCCTACGGTTGTGGTACCTCCCATACAAATTTGGGGTTCCCGGCGAAAAAATTGTTTCCGCGATAGCGCCCAGACGCTTAATCTGTCTAAGTTAAAATTTGGCATAGAAGCTTCTGTTAAGGCGACGATGTAGGTAAATTTCGAAAATTACATTTTTTGGCAATTTTTGAACAGTCATACTGAAATAACTGATGATGTTAGCCAACAAAACAAAAATATCGTAACTCACGGTACCTTTCTTAAGTAGATAGCTATTTCAGATTTTTTTTAAAGTATTGGAAAATTGAGGAAAATAATTAAATCTGGGAGCTATACAGGAAATTTTCATTTTAGAGCATTGTTTGAAACGTGCCTCACACTAAACTGCACGATCAAGAAACTCAAAAAAAATACTACGGCATTTTAACAATAGTTGTAAAGACGAATGCTTTCGCATAAATTTAAAAAAATAAGTTTTTCTTGTTAAAAAAAATTATATAAAAAGTGTAACTTTCATCCATATTCACTGTTAAATATTACTTATTACTGTGTGTTTTTTTTCAAGTTTGTTTTTTTTTACATAAACTATGTACAATAAACTTGTAGTACTGACGATTATTTTTTTCAAATAAAATATCAGTATATTTTAAAAATAATATTTTGCAGAGCCCGTTTATATTATTTTTGTCATACAATGAGATGAGCGCGCTCTTCTCGCGACGACGCGCTGGCATTCAAAATGCCGCAAGCGACATTGGGTCAATATGGTTCTTATGTGGGGATCAATTACTGATTCAAATGGCATAACAGCCAACCTTTAATAGTGAAATGTTATTGGCTCTTAGAAACGTGGTTCATTTCGGCTTCGAAGGCCGACATATGCGGTTGCGTTCGCGACGCTCTGTTTCATGACTTATTATTACCAAATTGACATTTCCATGGATCGGAGAGTGAAAGTAAAAAAATATCGGTTTTAGATGGCTATTTCACCGTGTAAATGAAAGAGGTTTAAAAACATGATTTTTATTTTATTATTTATTCCGTAGCCGGCGATTGGGGAGGGGGTCGCCCTCGCAGCCAATACGCTGCTGTCGGTGCCGCTGGATCTCGTACTCCATTCACGATTCGCTTCCATTCTTGACGATTTTTTGCCACGTCTCGAGCATCCCTAGCCGACAATCGTTGATTTTTAAGGTCGCCTTTGATGGTATTTAACCAGGTTTTCTTCGGTGCCGATCGCTGAATTCTCCATTCTGTCGGACGGTCTCGCCAAAGAAGTTTACGTGGCAAGCGATTGTCGTTCATTCGGCAAACATGGCCGAACCATCGTAGTCGACGTTTTTGTACTTCTTCTTCGATCGTTGTTACTAGATCGCATCTTTCTCTAATGGTCTCGTTTCGAATTCGGTCGCGGAGTGAGACACCGAGAATCTGCCTCAAGCATCGCATTTGGAAGACTTCGAACTTTTTGAGGTCCGATTGTAGTAACGTCCACGTTTCCGATCCATAAAGAAGAATGGGAAGAACCAACGTTCGGTATAGTCGTACTTTGGTTTTGATGGTAATATTCATTCGCTTCCATATGCACCACTTGAGCGAGGCGAATGTTGCTGTTGCCTGACCGATCCGGCTATGGACATCGGCCGTCGAAGCCACTTTCTTTTCCGTAACCAACGATCCTAAATACTTGAATTGTGGGACCTGTTCGATTTGGGTTCCATCGAGGTAAACGCTGGCCTTCGAACCGTCCGTAGTGAGCACTTTGGTCTTATCCGCATTGATTTTCAATCCATATGATTGAGCAATTCCGGATATGTCGTATAAAATGTCCGTTGCTTCGGCATCAGTGTCGGCGAAAACGGCGCTATCATCAGCGAACATCAAATCGGTTATGAAGTTTGATTCGTCGTATCTAACTCCGCGTCGACCGTCGAATGCTCTCCGCATAATCGCGTCGATCACCACGTTAAAAAGTAGCGGCGATGCGACGTCTCCTTGTCGAACACCAGTTTGAATCGGGAATTCCTCAGACAAATCGTTTCGGATTCGAACGCTGCTGGTTAAGCCATCGTACGATGATTGGAGAAGTTTAATGATTTTTGGTGGCACGTGTTCTGTCTCCAAGGCACTCCATAAGCTGTTCCAATCGATGCAATCGAAGGCGGATTTAAAGTCTATGAAGACGACGATTGTTCGTTTGCCGCACCGTATTCTTTCTTCCATTAGCTGACGAAGAGCGAATATCTGATCAATGCATCCTCGATATGGTCTAAATCCTGCTTGCTCCTCTCGGCTCGTTTGTTCTCGATGTTTTTGTAGCCTCGACTGTATGATTTTTGTAAATACTTTGCCGACTATTGAAAGAAGGCTAATACCGCGATAATTCTTGCATTCTCTGCTATCGCCTTTCTTTAAAATTGGCACAACTATGGCTTTCTTCCATGCCGACGGAATACGATCCGATTGCCAAATATGCGTTAGGAGAACATGTAGTTGTAGTAATAGAATGTCACCTCCGGCTTTGATCATCTCGGCGGTAACTTGATCTGGACCCGGCGCTTTACCATTTTTCAGCGATTTTATTGCCGTTTTCACTTCGTTTATTGTTGGTTCGTTATCGGAAAACGGATTCGCCGGCTGATTGATAATCGGCGGTTGCGGTGCTGGACCTTGAGGCGGATCGTGATTGTGCAGCTGATTAAAGAATTCCCTCCACCGCTGCAGGCGCTCGTGGGGGGAGATCACGAAAGTTCCATCCGATTTCTTGATGTTGTCGTTCGTTGATGTTGTTTTCCCGCCTAACCGTCGGATTGTTTGGTATAGCGTCCGGTATTCGTGCCTCGATGCTGCTTCTTCCAATTCGGCTGCAACGTTATTCCAATGCGCTTCTCGTTCCGATTTCATTCTTTGTCGGACTTCTTTGTTCAATAATCGGTATTTTTCGAAATTGACGTGTTTCATCCGTTTTCGTTGGTCGACGAGGTCTAAACAGTCGTCCGAAATCCATTGCTGCGTCCGTCGACGGATGGGTGGGCACAGCTCCGTTGCACACTTCACAAGGGACTCCGATAATTGCATTTCTTCAAAGTCGATATCGTCTGATATTACGAGCGTTGCGAATTTGTTGGATAGCGCGATTTGAAATTTCTGTCCAATGGCTGGGTCCTGTAGACATGCCCAGTTTCTCTTGGTTGGTGGTGGCGCTTTTTTCTTCGCTCGTTGTAGTCGCATTTGTAATTTCGCTCGAACGAGATAGTGATCCGATCCGCAATCGGGTCCACGCATCGCCCGTACGTCTTTGACTGTTGATCGAAATCTCGAATTGATTAAAATGTAGTCCAACATTGCTGAATCTTTACCGGACGGATTTCGCCACGTTAGTTGATGTTTGCGGGGATGACGAAATATGCTGTTTCCGACGATCATGTTGTTCGACAATGCGAATGATAACAGGCGTAGTCCATTGTCGTTAATTTCGCCGTGTCCAAATCTTCCCATCGTTTCTTCCCAACCCGTCCGATCGTCACCCGTATGTGCATTAAAGTCGCCCGCTAGTATAATTAATTCGGTTCGGGGTATCGTATCCAGCGTGTGTTGAAGCTGGTAGTAGAATTCATCTTTGTTCGTATCCGGGCTCATCTCGGTTGGCGCGTAAACGGAAACGATATGGGTCTTGATTGTTCCATCGATGGTGATAACTGCTAAGCGCTCGGATATCGGTTGAAACGCAATAACGCTGCCGGCAGCTCGGCGATCGACCATGAAGCCGACCCCGGCCTCTCGTTTGTCGCCTCCGGAATAAAATAGCGTCATCGTCTCGTCGATTGTTGGCGGATCAATTGTCATTGTTCCCGATCCCGTGAGTCGTAATTCCGATAATGCGGCGATCGATATTTTGCATTTCGCTAATTCCATTGCTATGATTTCCTTTTGGCCGACGTGATGCCCCGTTCGCACATTCCATGCGGCGATTTGAATGTCCGATTTCGGTGTAAAATATTTGGGTTTTCGGCCAGTTGCCAACTTCTCACCAGCATCCCTGGTCCCCGGAGCTGGCGCATCGGCTGCCTCAGATGCGGTAGCATTATTTCGTGAATGATTAATTGTACTATCCATTGGTTTCTTGCCTGGTTTCTTCGGTTACCCGATTCTGGTCGACGCGGCAGGCCAACCACCCTCCTCCTTTCGCACCCTGGACTTGGGACCAGACGACGGCGGAGTGGTTTACAAGTTACAGAGTAAAATACGAGTTATAATACAAGGTTTACAATTTAAAACAATAATTATTAAATTTATTTTAAACATGACGTGTAAAAACATGACGTGTAAAAACATGATAAATCATATGTTGAAAAATAGAAACAATAATAACTAAAATAATATTTATTTATTTTTTATTTTATTTTTTTATTTACAATATTATTTTTTTTTTAATAAAAAGTGTTCATTTATTTGATAACAATGTTTCTTTATGTATAAAAACAAAAAAAATATATACATATCGGTAGGTTTTGAACCTACGACCGGTGTGATCTTATGCTAGTTTAAAACAAGTGCGCCACTTCAGCTTGCTTCCTGCGAGTCAAAATGTGTGTATATAAGGGGACAGTAAATAATGCCAATACATTTGCGTTAGAGCCATATCACAGAGCTATACACCATGTATAAATATAATATACAATTAGGCTACGATTCTGACCGTTCTAATATAGAAAACCGTCAGATAGGCAGAATTGTAATTTAAAAAACAAAACGTAGGTATCTACTTTTTAAAAGCTTTTATTCAACTTGTAATGTCTGTGAAAAAAAATCTAAAAATGCGAAGAAATATTACATCAGCAGTAGCTTACAATAAATGTCAAAACTTTTCAATTGATGAGAAAATTGATTGCCTGTATAATGACATTTTGAACGCCCCGATAGATGCATTTGGAAACCATGATAAATGTAGAAGTTTTTAAAATTGTTTGTCGGAAAATGAAACACTGGATGCAATGAGTTGTTTGATGGGTGACATTATTTGGGAAAGAATACGTTACATAACAACGTAGGTAGCAATACATGCAAGAAGCCTAATTCATGATGTAGATAGTAATGTTCTCGAAAGGTTTACCGGCATCATTGCAAAATTTATTGGTGGTAAGAGGACAAATTACATCCAAAAGCAGTCTTACCAAGCGCGATGTAATGCGGCAGTTATATCATTTAATACAAAACAGCCACTGTCAAGATTACATAAAAAATATATAGGCAAAAGTCCCTATGGCAGGATATCAAATGTCTCGGCAAAATAGTTGTACTACCAATAATATTAATAATAAAATATTCATAATACCGTAAACATTCCACACAACAAAGCCGTGAATATATGTATTCTACAGTTTTGAATAAGGGAATCACTAACATAGTATATTAAAGAAACCATGGAAACGAGAGAAACCATGGAAACAAGAGGCAAGAAAAAACAAAAAAAAAAAAAAAAAAAGAAGTAACATATTTTGTTTTAAAAATTTTCATTCTTTCACAATGTAACAAATAGAAATAATTGAATTTATAATTTAAATGAGCCACATTGAAAGTGGAATTATAAAGTGACAAGAAAACAGTTTTTTATTCAACCTTCAAGCGGTAGAGACAAAAATAATAGTCAGTGTTCGGAAAACTTTCGATAATTGAGTGCACAAGAGAGAACTTCGCGAGACCAGACTTCGACAGGACCGAGTTTATAACCCGAACCCGACGATATCTACGCTTCGCAGGACAGTACTGCTCTTCAAACGGTAAGCGACAATAACAGCTTATACCTTGATGCCTCAATTATGCGAGCGGCTAGATTTACAAACTAGTGGAGACTAGATCGATCTTATAGGAAAAGAGATCGCTGCGGAATCTGCAAAAGGAGACCGTACGATACAAGAGCTTAAGGTCACCTTGTATCGCAACTCGCCGAGGAGAGACACGCCTCTACGAGTACCTGGTGTGCCATCGGCAGTAAAACGCCGGTTCACATCACCCCTGGGTGCCACCAAAATTGCACCTTGTCGTTCTATGGCTACCCTAAAATAAGGTGGCAGATTTTCGATCGGTTTAACCGCTGACCGCTGGATTTGCCAATACATCAAAAGTGGAATAAAGAAGACAGAGGCATTTAAGTAAATCCATTCTTTATAAAAGAAATAAAAGCAGAAAGTTTTTTTGAAAAAAAAAACAATAATTCGCATTATGGAGAACATTGCAACCAACCCGATGTTCCATCAGAAATATTCGAAAAAAGCAAAGCTCTGTTATTTCAAGAATTGGAAAATAGAAAAATGATCGATTGCGAATTGAAAAACTTACGGTTATTCAAGGTGAAAGCAGCGAGTGGTTGGAATTACGAAGAAAAATGGTAACTGCGTCTAACTTTGGCATAATTGTCAATAGTTAACAACACACAAAATGCGCCAATTTAGTTAAATCCATGACTGAAAATGGGATTTGAGCAACGTAGCATCAATTTGCCATGGAAAAGAAAATGAAACAACTGCACTAGAATGAAAAATATGTCTAGAAAAAGTGGAAATTCAGCAATGTGGATTATTCATTGACCCTAAATTTCCATTTTTGGGAGCTTCTCCAGATGGAATATCTGATGATTATATTTTTGAAGTCAAATTTCCCATTACAGCGCATAGAATCTGGTTAACGGAAGCGACAAGAA
Source organism: Micropterix aruncella (assembly GCA_944548615.1). NCBI lineage: Eukaryota > Metazoa > Arthropoda > Insecta > Lepidoptera > Micropterigidae > Micropterix > Micropterix aruncella. Next base: position 15,879,069 of record OX155976.1, read on the forward strand.
AAAGAAAAGTGACATTTTGGAAACAGAAAGATGGAAAACTTGAAATCAGCATCAAACATCACTGGTACGTTCAAGTTCAAGGACAGGTCCATATATAATTTCTTTTTATTTATTTATTTTTTATTTTATTTCTGGAAAAATACAGCGCATACAATATACATACGTGTGCATAAATGTAGAAAAAAAAGAAAAACATTACGCCTATAATCGTTTATTACACATTTGGATTTCAGCATATTACACTTAAAAAATAATTATAAAATAAACAAAGTTCATATTAAATATAAAAAATATATAGAAAACCGATGGGAGAGGTAGGGAATTGGAAGTGATTAGGAAGAAGGAGTTAGACGATGATGGTATGTGTATATGTATATAGATATAAATAAAGATATAGATAGGTCGTATAGTGGATATATAGATACAGATATTTATTGATGTTTATAGGTATTTATAGATATATAATAAATATTTATAGATATTTATAAATATTTGTGGTAGCTACTGATATGTTGTATAGAAAGTATATAACTAATTACTATAGGTATTAACAAGCTCGTTAGGTGCAATTGATTTGAATAATTCTTTAACGAACGTCGGTTGGTTGAGGTTGAAAATGTCGATGGTGGAGAAACAAGAGTCGTACGTGCATATCAGCCCATAAGCGATGGAATGTTTCCCGTAGTTGGTATTGGCACGAGAGACCTCAAACGTGCGTGAATTGCGAATTAATCGCTGAGGAACGAAAAAACGTAAGTTTTCAACAAGGTATGAACTATCTGTGGTATTGTGGATAACTTTAAAGAAAGTGTGCTGGAAAGAAACTGTAACTGGAACGATAGATATAACTGGAAAGGAAGTGTGCCTATTTACATTTTGGTCTGGTAAAAACGATCTCCTCAAAACCGAATATATACAGACGGATGATTTGATTTGGACAAATGTCATGGAAAAAACTTGTTTGTTTTTATATGGACTGTGTATTGCCTGAAATTATCGATCCAGGAGTATGAAGGAATATGGATTTAAGGGAGCCTGAATACACTTTGAAAGAAGCAAATAAAAGAAACGACACGATAAAACGAAAGAAATCGGTTCCTCTCCCTTGTCCAACGCTTAAGCGGTAGTTAGTTTTCAGTGATTCCATCACAAAGTGAGCAAAGAACTCACAGAGAATGTACTTGCCAATAACACTCCAAAGCAAAGCACAAGCAATATAGAGCCACCGAAAAGTACACGATATTCCAAATCTGTGCTGAGTACAGATCTAATTAATAATGATGAACAGGCTTTTGAAAATGTATTATCATTTGATGAATTTTAATTACAAAAGTCGGCGCACCACTACAAAGCGACACTGTCAAGGCTACAAAAAGGAAGTCTCAAATGTACTGCGCAATTTTAAATGTATTTATTCGTCTCTTTACATTTAATATGTATGTATCTACTCAGAAATAACAGACTACTTTGCCAACCAGAAATGTCTCCATGATTTTTTGTCTTAATGATTTTATATTTTCATTAATAATTATTTATTTTTAATGATGTGTATTTCTTTAAAGTTTACAATGATGTGCTTACAGTATCTAAAAATAAATTATATTACTTTTTAATTAAATAATTATTTAATGATAATGTACAAGGCGATGGGTGTCGTTATGTCCTCCTCAAAGAACTATTATACCGCGAATAAATAGTTCGATACACAATGTTGTTTTTTAATTCGATGCTAAATGTTTTTTCTGCCAAAAAATACTATCAAAAACTGTCACTACAACTACCAAAAAAATACTAAAGCTGTATCTCACGGAACATGAATTGCGATATATGTCATTTAAAAGCCCTTGGAAAACTGTATCCAAAACAGTTAACGGCATTTCTCCAATTGTCATCTATCACCATTTAAAATAATTTAAAATGTCGAAAATTAATTAGTGACAGGTGACTGTTCTTAATACAGTTTTTCAGGGGCTTTCAAATGACATATCGCAAATAAAATTCTGTAAGATATGGCTTCTGTCAATTTTTGACAGTGATAGTTTGGTTTCACAGTTGACAGCCAAAATCTAATGGGCGCATACCAGGGTGATACTATCCCTATGTTCCAAATTTCAACTCAATCGGTTCAACGGCTCGGCAGTTATCGTGAGAGATTACATACAGGCAAACAGACATACATTTCTCTGAAAATGGTCTTAATCATCTTGGTGGACCTCAAAATGGACATCTCTATCGTTATCTAAACATTTTTTTCCGCACGATCACAACACCTTCCCTACCAGTGGCAGCCGGGAAAGTAATATAATGTTCAAGTTTAGATGATGATAAAGCGTAGCCTTCTTCACCAGCGTAGGTACATGACACTTGCATAATCCCAAAATATAAATCCCATTGCAATAGTGTATACCTAGTGTGTTTAGTCCAGACATCGATAGCGAGTGAATATCGCTGCGAGATGAGTCAACATAATAAACACCTGCCCCGTCGCGAGGGGAGGGGGTAAGTAGGCGGGGCTTAAAAACTCAGATACGGTTTATTTTTTAAGTAGTACGTCGCCTTAACCATCGGAAGAACCTATTAGGTTTTGGGGTACTTACGACCAACGTTTGGGGTACCTGCCATACAAATTTGGGGTACTAGAGTAAAAAATGTCGCTGTTTTTTCGCACCTCCCCGGATACTAGTCAGGAAAGTCTTGGGGTGACACAACCGATTTTTTAACTTTTCGGTGGGCACGTTCGTATATAAAATTTATACGAGAAACTGTCATTTCAGCATAAAATCGTTCATTCAAAACCGTTCTGTGTATACATTATACTGTTCGCCCGCTTCAGGGCCCTTAGTTCCCAGCCTCAGGGAGCTAACGGCCATTGCTGAGTTGGCCACGAAGACCCATTCTGTTCAGGGTTGGTCACACTCACGGGTCAACACCGATTCGACGGCCTCCACGCATGAAGTGCGAGCCTGGGTAGGACTCTAGCCTTAGGGTTAGTTTCCCCTAGGAATCAACCTTCTGGCGCTCCTGGACGGTCTGCGCACCGTGCGGCTAAGCCAATCGACTGTGCACTCTGACTAACAGTCGGGGGAGTCTGGAAGCAGTACTGTTTCCTATAGAGCGGGGGTGGTTGCGGACCTTGCGGACCTTACGGCTACCCGATCCTGGGTGACAACCGGGCAAAAGATGCCGTGGTCCGCGATATATTCGGTATACACCGTTTCACCGCTTCGTAAGGGAAATAACCGCGCAAGCGACCTCGAACGCGTAACCAATCGAGAGACTGGAGTAATCTGGTCGCAATTGGAAGCAAGGGCGTGAGTGTAAGCCCGCTGGGTAACATTCCTGGCTATCTCGCGGTTAAGGCGTTGGCCTCTTACGGGTTTGTGGCGGAGCTTGACGGTGGACTGTTTTGTCCAAGTCTTCTGCGCTCACTCCAGGGAGATAGAACGACTAATCGTTAAAACTTCCTGAACGATGGTGAACGATTCGGTCAGCTTGGGCCATAAGATCCATTTTGTTCTCGAATTGGCTCAACTCACGATTCAGCTCCTATTCAGAAGCCTACGCCGACGTGTGCTTTTGAAGCTTTTTCACTGGATTTCCACTAAGGGGTCGCTACGCTACTGCGCAAATATTTCGATTTTGCTAGGAACAAAATGAAATGTTATTTATGGTTATACATTCCAATGTTGTTTACTAAGATAACGCATCTTCCAACATTCCTATGACAGTTACTGTGATTCTGGCAAGTTTTGCCAGGAAAGTCTTAGGGTGACAACCGATTTTTACAAGATTTTATTTAGCTTGCAATGTTTGTCAGTATGTTTGTTTAGGTCAAATCTTGCAAGCAGAATTAGAACCACTTCCTCTTATCCTATGAATTTGAAATTTAACATGCTGATTCAGTTCCGATGACAATGCATGTTTATAATGAGCATGACCCGATTCTGTACCCAGGATTGGCTTCCGACGAGGGGACTCCTCAACGGTCAACAGACACAGACACGAAATTTTGTATACGCATTTACGGCTTCGGCTACGTAACGACCAAATTTGGATGCACATCAGAACACCGTTGACTACGTAACGACCAATATTGGCGGCTTGCTCTCGGAGCGCACAGTAATATTATTTCCTAATTCGAACGCATCCTATAATCCATACCAAATATCTCATTATTACCATAGATACATAGACGGCCTCATAACTTCGCGCGTCATTTCGCGGATATTTCTGGTAAAATTCCATTTTCAAAAATCTTTTTTTTTTTTTTTTGAGAAATCATCAAAATTTTTATTGGTGTTCATGAGCTAATATCTAAATATTTTTATACGTAAATAAGCAAAACGGAATATTGCCTTTGATAGAGAATCTAATAAAGATCACGATAGTATTTACAATTCTTAAATAGGGTTCCGTATTTTTCCGTAAGACAAGTACCATAAGACAAGTTAGAAATGCCGAGTTTTATTCACTTTTCGACACATCTAACTGTTTTACAAAATGAGATTTCAATATTCTATATAAGAAATTTCAATGCCATCATTGAACTGTAACTATTTTTATGATTTCTATAGTAGTTCCATCTTTATAGTACTTTTTGTTGAGCGCGGCGATATCGCAAGAAATTCCAATAAATTGCCGAGGTATGCCATGAAATTATGCCGCTACTCGAAGGGTTAATTATGATAGCCCGTTATAAGGTTCATCATGTCATGGCAAATGAGCCCAGCTTTGGCTCCCGATGAGGGGACTCCTCAACGGTCAACAGCAGTCACGAAATTTTGTCCTAAGTTACACTATGACATGGCTGCTGCACCCAGGGTTGGCCCGGGGCAGATCATTTTAATAAAAGCTTGTTTTTTAAAATGTGTTTTACTATTAACTTATTTTAATTTGAAGACGATTGATTACTGACTCGCACACTTTATAGAGCGGATAACAAGGTACAAAACGATGAGCTTGAAGGATATGGCACTTACCTCGGATTAGGTAATTATAAGGGGGGCGTCCGATCGATCTAGCGCCAGGTGAGTTCAGTACTTGATACTGGAGACGTGGGCGTAGAACGGTTCGGTGGCGTGCGGTGCGGCGAGTCAAGATTCACGGCTCGCAGTCGTGCGCAATCTTTGGTACGCGATCACAATAGTAGTCTGCGGAGAAAGAAAAACAATCACGTTAGCGATGGTCATTCAGCTATTGCAGTCCGACTAATAAAAGTTTCTAATTTAAATCCAAACCTCTAATTTGACATTATTTTACGAATTACGTAGTCCACAAACACTAGAGGTAGCGTTTTTGGAAGAGAAAGCATGCGATACCTGGGAGTACTACGGTCATTATAGCGGTGACAAATATACTACTTCTTCTCTTGTGGTGCCGTCTCCTAACGGAGGTTGGCAATCATACTGCTGTTTTCTGTCTTGGAGACAGTGCTCAGCTGGAACCACTGGTATAGATTGGCCGCCTATGCCTCCTCTTGTCTTGAATTTTCCCCTGGGTTATTATTTGCAGGCGTTCGTATTTGGGGTTGCGCTTTGTGTGGCCGAAGTATTCAAGCTTGCGTCTCTTTATAGTTTTGAGCACCTCTGTGCCTTTTATATTCAGTCTTTGAAGGACTGATGTATTTTGAACCTTCTGGGCCCACGATATTTTGAGCATTCTCGGATACACCCATATCTCAAACGCTTCAAGGCGCTTGGCCATCCTTTCTGTGAGTGTCCAGGCCTCAGCTCTATATAAGAGGACGGAGAATACGTAGCATTTTGCTAAGCGCGTGCGTAGATTGAGGCTCAAATTACGGTCACAGAGGACTTACTTCATTTTTTCAAAGGCGCTACAGGCCTGCTCAATTCGGCATTTCCTTCAACTTCCGGACTGTGGTCTCCTTTGTCGTTGACTATGGCACCCAGGTATTTGTATCGGCTAACTCTTACAAGGTCTGTACCATCGATATTGATGGAAGAGTTTGACTGCGGTGTTCGGCTTACTACCGTGTATTTTGTCTTTTTGTCGTTGATGTTAATGCCGTATGGCGCACTCTCGGTGCCGAAACTTGTAGAGATCGTCACTACGGTGACGATCTCCACGAGTTTCTGCAAGCTCTGTTTGGTGTCAGCTATCAAGATGATAGCTGATACTACAAATACATCGAAGTGTTAAAGTGTTTGTATAACAAGGCTACCATGTGTAGCCGACATCAGAATCACAACAAAAATCGAATCCATTCCAAAATGAGGGTAAGACGGTATAACGTTATTCCTCCTAAACTGTTCACCTCTGCATTGGAGGATGTTTACAAGCTTTTAATCTAGGACGGATATAGCATCAACATCAATGGCGAATACATCACTCACCTCCGATTCGCCGATAATATAGTAAAGTAAAGTAAAGTAAAAGGTATTTATTTCCAATACAACCATACAATTGTGTAGGAATGACAGTAATTAATCTTAAATTAGTTACTCAATTTAGACAAGAGATGATATACAATATATAGTTTTAAACTTACCAATTTACGAAAACATAGACTATATGATAACAGTTTACAACAAAACAATTAACGGTAAATAATATGTATTAGATTAAATGGGTAGATACGATGCTATGTATTTTCAAAATATTTTAAGAAGTCGTTATGGGCATACATGTTGATTTTAAGCAGATAGACTCGGATGGATCTCTTTAAAATATCGATGTTTTTAATTTCTTTTAATCTTTCGGGCAATTTATTGAAAAGTTTGAGGCCTAAGTATCGACTAGTCGCCTGGAACTTGGCAGTACGTGCTACGAACGGTTGGAGATACAGGGTTTTATTCCTGGTGTCATGCCGATGTACTTCCTCGTGGGATATGGCCGAGCTCTTATTGTAATAGAATTCGCAAAGAGCTTCTTGAGCAAAAATCGCATATACGGTCAATATCCCTAGTTTTTGGAAGTGTTCACGACATGACTGCCGTGGACCAATACCTACTATCGCACGTATGGCTCTTTTCTGGAGAGTGAATACACTGTTGATGTGTGCTGCATTACCCCATAAAAGAATACCATAGCGCAGGTGTGACTCAACTAGCGCGTAATAGGCCGATATTACTTCAGTTCTCTCCAAACAATTTCTGATGCGTAATAGAGCATAGCAGGCTGACGAAAGTTTTGACTTAACATGCTCTATATGTAGATTCCATGACATCTTTGCATCCAGATGTAGTCCGAGGAATTTAACTGATTCCGCAAGTTCAACCGGGTAGTTAACTTTTATAGATGATGTCTTGCTATTAAAATTTAAAATAACAGTTTTAGACATATTTAGAGACATCTTGTTCGCATTAAACCAATCATCAAGTTCACCATAGCTAAATCATCATAGTCATCATAGCTAAATGGATGGACGATGGACAGCCCTAAATAAATCAAGTAACCTTTCCAAATGTTGCCAACCGCTTCGTCAACCGCCCATCGCATTAGCTCGCGTCGTCTTGCCTCAAGCGATTACGATCGATGAAGATTGAAGATGTTAGGTGTTTCGCAAGCGGCAAGAGACCCGTCGCTACCTGTTGATTGCTTTATCGGGTTTAATTCTGTGTATTTTGAAATTAAATTAAGTCGCTTCAAAATAACTATTTTGTAGCGTGACATTAGATGCGTGTCTGTGACAGCGTTTCCCAAATATTCGCAGAACCATGGGGTTTCGCGCGAGATAAAATAAAGAGTTTCGCGAAAAACCATATATATTTTTTTTTACCTTTTTTTGTAAAGAATGTTTTTTCTTTATTTTTAAGGATGTTTTTATTTATAAAGCAGGGACTTACGCAAAATTTCAAAATGCATGCATGCATGCATGCATAAAAAGGCACCTCTTTACTCTTCAATCTTCAGTTTGAAATTTACTGCTTGTGTCATAGATTCAATAAAGCACACTGAAGTAGTGATGGGCGTGATTCTCAATTTTAAATCACGCAACAATCACGTTACTGGTATTTTTTCACGCGTGATAATAACTGCTACTCGTGATTTTCGTGATTGTACTGAAATGTACTGTGAAACGTTAAGTAACAAAGTTTCGTCAATGTGATAACTGATAACAGAAACGCGCATTATATTTGCTTAACATTTATTAGTAATTAGAAGAATTAGCGTTCAGAAAGATTATCTCTCTTGCTCTTTTGGTGCTAAGCCGAGTTCGTCTTTCTGAAATAATGTTATTTTATTGCTTTAACAAATCATGAGCAAACTCATTTACACGAACGATTACGACACGAGCGATAAGAGTGTCCAAATTCATGCGACAACAGTGTCCAAATTCACGTTACGTACGAAATGAACGCGCTACTCATCAGTAATCGTCCAGCCGGCGCGGGCGTTCGCCCAGAACGAACGGCAAATCACTGATCCACTGATCGCCGATCACATCAAGAATGAACGAAACCAAATGAACGGTTCAATTAGGCGCTCACCGATCATCGTTCAGTGGCGCGCCGCGCGGTCGTTCGACGGCGATCAGTGAGAACGGCCAATCACTGATCATATAATCACGCGTGATCGGTCGCGTCGTAGCGGCGCCGAGTGATGGCAACGCGGTGCTGTTCGTAGCCGTGATTCAAATAGCATGATCTTTCAAATTCTCGTAACGCGTTCTTCGTGATTGGAAATATCACACGTTATTGTTATTGCTATTCGTGATCACACCCATCACTACACTGAAGACATACTACTGCTAGACAGAATTTAACATATTATACTTATTAGCAGTCGCATACCTGCGGTGCCGTTTTATTTGTTTGAGCGAGTGAAATCAAGTTAAGACAGAACTCACAACAAGGGACAATTTCCTCCGTTGTTTATCAGGCAATAAAAACCACAAATCAATTGAAATTATCCAAGAAAAAATCTGCTCTGACGTTTGTACAAAAGAAACGGAACTAAATACGGAACACGCTCGCTTTCTACTTCCATAACGCAACGTCAATACAAAAGTCGTATAGATAGACGGTATATAATTGCTTTGCATAATTTGCCACAGGTTAGAATGAGAGGGCCACGGATTTTGAAAGCAACGCCATCCAAAATGTTTTTTATATTTATTTTTACTAGTTAAACGCAAAATTTTGGGGCGAAAATCGATTTTATTTCTTTAAATCTTTGAAAAATTATAAAAATTATAACTTTTAGCAGCGGTAGAAACATTTGCAATTCAATATCTCAAAAGTTGTTTTTTTTTAGTATTGCAAAAATATTTTTATTTTTCAAATGTTAATCAAACTGATAATAAGGTTTATGGTCAGATTTCAACTTTAAGTTAGAAAACAAACATGAAAAACATGTTTCTTCTGGCCTTCTACCATATGACAATCAGGATGATACAACGGTTCTAACAATACCACACAATTCTAAATCGAGGCAATAGTTTAGAAGTTATGGTGGAATAAAGAAACGGAAAACATACATAGATGAACCCTGAACACGTTACACTCCATTTTTTTGTTGGACAGTCGTGTAAAAATAAAATTACGCTGCCACTGCATGTTAGTAACCTTGATTGCTTAATCGGATACTTATTTGAATATTACGATCATTTCTAAATTCTTGTGTCGTTAGCACCGCCTTAAACAAATATATGCACCTGGTCGACCTCGAAACTCCGCGAAAGCCTCTATAAATCTAGTGATTACCAATTTACACGTGCAATAATGTTCAGATTATAATAAAATATTAAACGAACAAAGCCCACACACGCCATTGCTAAATTATAGCTCCCAAAGCGCTGAATACGAAATACATAGGTACTATGATTTATCGGCTAAAGCAACGGAAGAATCATGTCATCGTTATCATTATCATAGAAGAAAGTTTAAGAAACTGTAACTAATTTGCTCGGTTGTATCAAAAAATATAAAATAGTGTCGAAAATTAAACTCATTGGTGACGCTTTTATATTATTAATAATAATAATAATAAACTTTTTATTTGCACTTAATTATTATACAAAAAGGCGAGCTTATTGCCACATGGCAATGTCTTACAACTAACCTAAACACAGTGGTACATGCGCGCATTGTGAAAATAAAGATTATTACAAGTAAAGTACCTACTACAAATGATTCCAGAAGCTAACGGAAAATTCAAGCTAACGGAAAATTCAAGACCTTCAGGATAATGGTTGATTATGGGCAAAAATCGCTCAATACATGGGAAGGGGGTCAAATCGCTCTCATCAATTTTGTTTACACTAATAAACACTAAATTACATCAAGCGACCAGAAATGGTACTAATGTAAAAAGATAGTTCGAAAGAGTACATACAAATGAGTGTAGAGGGCGTTAAATTTTATAAAATTATTTGAGGTTTCAATCTAACGTCATTACGATAATTTTTTTTCTCTTTATTTGAAAAAACAACAGATTTACATCAGTTTCACGTACTAGAGATAATATTACATTAAGTTATTTGATATAAATCTAAAAACGTTTTCTACTTATTGATAATTTACCTATTTTGTTATACTATTCTAATAACTTAAATATTTTATTTTAATTTCAGTTTGGTGTTTTTTTTTTAGTCCGTTATTTTTGCGGAGGCGAGTTGCTTGAATTGTGATTTACTTAGAAGCATACCATCAAAGCAATTTACAATTTTCACGTATGAGTGCATTATGCGGGGCACCGGCGAGAATAGAGCGTTATTGGTTGAACAATGCGGCGATAATGAAAGATGCATTGCATCAATTTATCAAATATAAAGAAGATATTTAACAGTCTTATTTTGTTGTTATGTTCAATACTTTACTCGTCCTCTCTACCTTGTTACATAACATACAGACAAGTGGAAGAATTTAAAACTAATAATGCCCGAGGAGAGGAAAATGGGAGAGGAAGAGGAGAGAAAGGGAAGAACTGGTTACTTCTTAGAAAGGTAGTAATCCTTAAGGTGAGTCTTAAACAATGGTAAAGAAGGCGAGTTTCGTATGCTTGCTGGGAGATCGTTCCAGAGTCGTGCGCCATGGACACAGAAAGAATAGGAATAGAAATCACCATCACAATGTTTCCTGAGCATAAATCGGAGGGTCATCGAGTTACAACACCTCTGGACATGGCGGGAAAGAATGATCAAGGTTCACCGTCACCGCGTGGACCTTCATCGGTCTTTCCAGTCACACGTTTTCTTCTTCCTTTGATCTTCCTTTCGATTCATGCTTCGATTCGTTTATGAACAATCCAAAGATGGCATTAGTAGCTATCCATTTTAACACAAAAAATGACATTGATCGTTTTCCCCCGTAACACTTCATATACAACTAGAGCTGTCAACTACAACGGGCAAACCCGTCACCTCATTTTACGAAGTTTTAACGAAATTTGATCGTTCTGTCTTCCGTGACGTGAGCGCAGAAGACTCCAGAAGAAGAAAACAGTTTAGCGTCATGCTCCGCCACATGCCCGTAAAAGGCCAACGCCTTATACGCGAGATAGCCAAGTATGTTACCCATCGGGCCACACTCGCGCCCTTACTTTCAGTTGCTAGTTCCAGGTCCCTTGCGCGGTCCTCTCCTTTATGAAACGGTGTCAACCGAATCTATCGCGGACCACGGCATCCCTTGCCCGGATGTTCACCCAGAATCGGGTAGCCGATGGTCGTTTCAAGAGCAGTCGCCGTAAGATCAACAACCACCCCCGCTCTATAGGAGACAGTACTGTTTCCAGACTCCCCCGACTGTTAGTCAGAATGACCGGAGAAATCTGGTCACAATTGGAAGCAAGGGCGCGAGTGTCGGCCCGCCAGGTAACATTACTGGCTATCTCGCGGTAAAGGCGTTGGTCTCTTGCGGGTTGTGACGTAGCTGGACGTTGGATTGTTCTGTCCAAAGTCTTCTACGTTCACTGCAGGGCGACAGAATCTTTAATTTAAAATAGGATACAATAGATAAAGTAGTAGTTATAACAGCGTTAACCTACCTGCCTATACTACTGATCGTTAAAACGATCCGCATTTTCCGAGCTTTCCTGAAAAGTCAGTTTCTTTTGGTATTTTTCCATGTTTACTTTATGCATCAAGGTATTAATACTAAAAAACTACTGTGATACGAGATAAAATAAGTTTCAGTAACAACTGGGTTAATGCTGCGGTCGTGGCGGATTGTCTTTTTCGACGCTAAGGGGGTCGTGCACAGAGTTTGTACCTGCTAGGAACACCGTTGATTTAAATATTTTATTTTTTGTTGGTTCGAATATAATCGTTAATTCAAATATTTTATTTTTTGAACAACACTGTTTTAGAGAGGCGTATCTTTTGCTTTTTATTTCTTTCTGCAAACCAACGTAATATTAATAGTTTATTGGCAGACCTTTTTCTAGGTAGTCCTATTTTGATGACCTTCCTTTTGAATCCTACACGAATGAAACTATTGCTTTGTACTATAAGCTCAAATTGTTTTTAATTATTGTTGTTATTGTTGTTATGTTGTTATTGTAATTATGTTACAAGTTCAATTATCTGATCTATTATTTTATCTGATGAAAAGTGAAAACTGATAATAAGGATATATCAGTTTGTAAAAAAAATACATTTTAATATAATAATAATAAGTGGCCGTAGTGATTCAAATGATCTACAAGCCCGCGTAGACTTCCACAAAAAGTTCCTTACTGGAATCAGCCAGAATGGCACTGGTCTGGGGTATGGCAGTACAACCACGAGCGACGTGGACTTGAAGAAGTCTCTTTTGCGGGGAGATTACGACAGCAAGAGTATGGCTCATGCTATTGGCCTTCAATGCCAGAATGATTGGACAACAATTGGGGACTTTTGCATTCCGCCTCCAATGCACTGGAAGGTAATGCTCTATGACTGGACGCCAGAGATGCTGAAATTTTATTTGAATGCCTTTCAGCATACACTTCCAGACCCCAGTAACCTCGCTCGTTGGAGCTTTGCCGAGGATAGTTCTTGTCCCCTCTGTAGCAATACCCCTTGCACAGCTAGACACATTCTAGCTGGCTGCAAGGTGGCCTTAGATCAAGGACGGTACACTTACCGCCATGACAAAGTTCTCGCTGTTATTCGCGAGGTAATTAGTCTCTCAGTGGCTCGTGCCAACAAGGGTTTGACAGTATCCTCCAAACCCCCAATACAGTGTGTGCGGGATGGCTCTAAAGGCAAAAAACATTTAAATACAAAACCTTTCTCAATAATCGAGAAAGCTACAGATTGGATTCTGGAGGTTGATTCGGTCTCTAAGCAGTATAAATTCCCTGAAAGTCTCGGATGCACAGCCCTCCGTCCAGATATAACTCTTTACTCTCTATCTCGGAAGGTGGCTCTTATCGTAGAATTAACTGTTCCATGGGAATCAAATATCCCAAAAGACCACGAGTACAAATTAAATAAATACCATGATCTCGCAAATGCCGTAACCCGGAACGGCTTCACTGTTCACCTTCACGCGGTGGAAGTTGGCGCTCGTGGCCTGCCAGCTAAATCTCTATTTCACCTCTTTAAAGATCTTGGCCTTTCCAGAAAAATAATCAACTCTTTCTTAGAAAAAATATCTAAAACTGCGATTTGCGCATCTCAAATTCTATGGCTTCGAAGGGGGAGTGAATGGGTGGCAAGGTGAACGCTCACATGTGGCAAGACAGCTGTCCTAAACCTACCACAGCCGGTTCGTAAGTCCGGAATCCACTGCTCACCCCCCAGAAGTGTAAAAAAATAGTATTATGATGGGCCCGACTCCGGTCGGTGAATTCCATGGCAGCTCCGTTTGTATTTATTATTATAATAAACTCTTTATTTGCACCTGATTATTATACAAAAAGGCGAGCTTATTGCCACATGGCAATGTCTTACAACTAACCTAAACACAGTGGTACATGCGCGCATTGTGAAAATAAAGATTATTACATAACATACAGACAAGTGGAAGAATTTAAAACTAATAATTCCCGAGAAGAGGAAATTGGGAGAGGAAGAGGAGAGAAAGGGAAGAACTGGTTACTTATTAGAAAGGTAGTAATCCTTAAGGTGAGTCTTAAACGATGGTAAAGAGGGCGAGTTTCGTGTGTTTGCTGGGAGATCGTTCCAGAGTCTTGCACCATGGACACAGAAAGAATAGGAATAGAAAACACTATTATGACTCGGACATCACTATTATGACTCGGACATCACTATTATGACTCGGACATCACTATTATGACTCGGACATCACTATTATGACTCGGACATCACTATTATGACTCGGACATCACTATTATGACTCGGACATCACTATTATGACTCGGACATCACTATTATGACATATCGGGGCGTTACTTATGTAATTCCTGTTTTTTTCACACTGGCCACTTTGAACTTGGATAATTTGGGTTTGAGTTGGAATTTCAAATTCAAATAAATTTTAATTCTAGGCCATGTTATTCTTTTTTAAGAATCAGCTGTTTATATATCTTTCAGTTGTTTATTTTGCTCAAATATTTTCGTTTGTGCAACCATGATAAAGCTAAAAATGTGCATTAAGAGCCCTATCACATATTTTTTCCAGAAAGGCAAGAAAAGTGGATTTTTGGCGTTCTAATTCCAAGAAATGAAGAGATTTCTACAAACTTTAATTACTGAATTACCTGGACCATTTCTTGATGTTGACCATAGCGGCCTTTAATTTTAGATATAACGAATATTATTTACTTATTCAGCCCATTTTCCGAAAGTCGTTATTCGTAAAACGCTCGGAAGGCAAACTTTGAGCTCCTTAATACAGTAATATCACTACAACGAAAACCGTATACTATTTTTTTTATGTCCGTCATGTATTCTTGATGTACACTACGGCTTTATTTGTTCGTTTTTTGACCACATATCCAAGGTATACATTACTTACAATTACACAAAATTAAAAAAAAATCTTCCTGTATCATTCTAATTTTCTCAGAAATAAAATAAGATTCTTATATAATACTTATACTATATTAAAGTTCACTCTTTTAGCAATACGACATAATATAAATTATTGTCATTAGAAAGGAGAAAACACTGCAAAAAACAATTAGAAATTGTGTATATATTTGCTTGCGCAAGAGAAGAGCACTCAGTGCCGCGGTTTTCTCCCAGGGTTGAATAGTTATTTATTTATTTATTTATTTATTTATCCTATCTTTTATAGTTACATCCAAAAAAAAATGCGTTCATTTTTTCAACTCATTTTAAAAGAATACCTACGCTATTTTGTAATAAGGCTCTTAAGTATTTTCAAATATCAGATCCTGTGCCGGTGGTATTAAATAAATACCATGATCTCGCAAATGCCATCACCCGGAAGGGTTTCACCGTTCACCTTCACGCGGTGGAAGTTGGCGCTCGTGGCCTGTCAGCCAAATCTATGTTTCACCTCTTTAAAGATCTTGGTCTTTCCAGAAAAATAATGAAAATGAAATGAAAAAATACCTTTATTGTACTAAAAATAATTACATTGATAAAGAAGACTTAAATTCTATTTTAACTTAGTACAAACGGCGGGCTTATCGTTTTGCGATTCCTTACAGCCAACCGTTGTAATATTAAATAAGAGTAACATCCGATTAAACAGTATTAATACATAAAAATATTAAATAAAAGCATCCACTCTCTACTGATACATTTTCAGCTTTTCCAAAACAATTAAAATTCCAATTTTCCTAGTACTCCAGCGCCAGGTGTCCGAGAGTCTGGCCTGCTGACTCTACCCCAGCATTCTATGGTCAAAATACTGTCTGATCTGAAAGTATCAGCTTTTACAAAACTCTTGCACTTTTTTGTCGCTAGCTCCCTAACTATAGTAGATCCTTTTTCACTTTTCGTTTTCTATCCTATTTATAATGTCAAACAACCGCGATAGTCTTCGATCTTATATAGTAGATCCGTTTCCAAAGGGGAAACGATCATCTGGCGCCGCTCATGATCAGTGTCCATTGTATCGTAAAACATATGAGAGAGTGGCCGAGCCGGCGAGCGAAGCGTGTTCGAGTGGGTGGTAACTGCTTCTAAAACGGCAATCACTTTTACAGCGTATGGGCCAAGCGAGCAGACTGACCATACGGCGCCGGACCGTTATCCGATACTCCCACGAACCGCGCCGCACCGTATTAAGACGGGAAGGTAGTGAATATTTTTACTGTTTATTTTTTATTTATTATATTTAGTATAGTATATATTTTTAATATTTAGGGAGCTAAGGGGCCCTTACTGAGTTGGCCACGAAGACTGTTCAGGGTTTGTCACACTCACGGGTCAACACCCATCCGACGGCATCCACGCATGAAGTGCGAGCCCGGGCAGGACTCTGGCGTCAGGGTTAGTTTCCCCTAGGAGTCAACCTTCTGGCGCTCCTGGACGGTCTGCGCACCTTGCGGTGTAAGCCAATCGATTGTGCGCTCTGACTGACAGTCGGGGGAGTCTGGAATCAGTACTGTTTCCTATAGTGCGGGGGTGGTTGCGGACCTTACGGCGACTGCTCTTGAAACGACCATCGGCTACCCGATCCTGGGTGAACAGCCGGGCAAAGGATGCCGTGGTCCGCGATAGATTCACCGCTTCGTAAGGGAGAGGTGTGCCTAATTCCGATAATAAAGTCAAGGCTGCCTGGAATATTATTAAAAAAGAATGTACACGGAACCAAACAGGTAATCATTGCGTACGCCTCAACGTCAATGGCAGTAGTATAGATGATGCGACAACGGTTGCAGAACTTTTTAATGACTATTTCAGCTCTATACCCTTAAATACCAGATGCCAGAATAAGGGAAATCACTCAGCTTTAGGCCTGCTTGAGGACTATCGTAAAAAAAATCCAAATTCATTGTTATTCTCCCCCACCAATTCTTCCGAAATAATTAAAGTTACTAAATCACTTAAAATGAAAAATTCAACAGACCTATGGAATATATCCACCAAAATCCTAAAGAGTTCCGTAACCGTAATCTCGCACAATCTATCTTTTATCTTTAATCGATGCATGGAACATGGATTCTTTCCCACCGAAATGAAGATGGCCAAAGTAGTGCCGATATTTAAAAAAGGTTGCCCAGAAAACAGAGATAATTATCGACCCATATCTCTTTTACCAGTTTTCAGCAAAATTTTTGAAAAATTACTTCTTATCCGACTTGTTAATTTCTTTGCTGAAAACCAAATCCTGTCTAAAAAACAATTTGGATTTCAAAAAAATCTCTCTACGCAAGATGCAATCGCCAGTCTAATTAAAAAAACACTACTTGGGCTAGACAATATGAAAAAAACCGTAGGCATTTTCTGTGACCTCTCTAAGGCTTTTGATTGCGTAGACCACTCAATTCTACTTGAAAAATTGGAACACTACGGCATTAGGAATAAGGAACTGCAACTCATGGAATCTTATTTGCAAGAACGCACTCAGATTACGCAAGTCGAAAATAGCAAGAGCGCGCCACAGAATATCCGCAAAGGTGTTCCTCAAGGATCGATACTTGGACCTTTTCTCTTCCTCGTCTATATTAATGACATCCCAGAGTGCCTGAAATCCGTGGATGATGAAATCATTTTATTCGCCGATGATACTTCACTTCTTTTTAGCGATAAAAATAAAGACACTTTGGCCCAAAGAATAAAAGAAACAATAGATAGGCTTAGTATATGGTTCCAAGTTAATAAATTGTCACTTAACGTAAATAAATCAAAATCAATATGCTTCTCTTTGCGGCCGTCTGATTATAATGAAATAGACGTATACTTTGGGTCTGACCAACTAGAAAATGTCTCCTCCACGAAATTTCTCGGTTTAGAAATTGATCAAAAATTACAATGGTCTGATCACTTAAATGATCTCAGTAAAAAATTGTGCAGTGCCATATTCGCCATTAGAAAGATAAGAAGTTTATGCGGTTTTGAAGCAGCTAAATCCGTCTATTTTGCATATTTCCACTCTCTAATAACGTATGGCCTACTGTTTTGGGGAATGGCACCAAACTCAAAAAGAATTTTTCTCCTCCAGAAAAGAGCGGTACGCAGTTTATATAGAGTCTCACCGAGAAGTTCTTGTAAGCCGCTATTTGTAAAATCAGGAATAATGACTCTATTTTCTTCTTACATCTACCAAAATATTATGTACGCTCGTAGACACCTAACAGAAGCTCCGGTGAATAGTGATTTTCATCATCACGATACGAGGAATAAATCCAATCTCCACATAAACCGACAGCGACTTAGCAAAGTGCGATACAGTTTTATTCATCAAAATTTGTCGTTCTATAATAAGATTCCAGAGCAAATGAAAAGCCTCGGAGAGGTCCAATTTAAAAAGATAATCATAAATAATTTGGTAAGAAACCCAATTTATGGTATAAGGGAGTTTGAAAATTCTGAGTCTATTTTCCATGTTGATGATTAATGAAATGCGTAAAGTTTTAAACATAACGGTATTATGATAGCTGACATTCTAATTCTCATATAATTTATTAAACATCTATTCATTTTAAAAAAAAATACGAAAGCATTATTGCTGGATTGACAATAAAATATATATTTTTTGATTATTCTACATAGAATTTGCATTTCTATTTTAATATATTATTCTCCTTGACTCTTAAATCACATTAGTATATTTTGATTATTTGTATATAGGTAATATTGAATATAATATTACAGCGATGACAACTATCACGATAGTTATGTTTTTAATAATTAAATTTTTAGCATTTAATTTTGTGACGCATCCAAGTGTAGGAATGCCTATCTACTGGAGTAGTTGATTGTATTGTATTGTATTGTATTGTATTGTAGAGGACAGCGCAAGCGACCTCGAACTCGTAAAGACCGGAGTAATCTGGTCGCTATTGGAAGTAAGGGCGTGAGTGTAAGCTTGCTGGGTAACACTCCTGGTTATCTCGCGGATAAGGCGTTGGCCTCTTGTGGGCATGTGGCGGAGCTTGACGGTGTACTGTTTTGTCCAAGTCTTCTGCGCTCACCTCACGGGAGACAGAACGATCAAATTTCGTTAAAACTTCTTAAGGTGACGGGTTCGCACGTTGTAGTCGACAGCTCTAGTTGTTTGTTTGTTTGTACTCTTTATTACGAAGTTTCACAATGGGCGGGTTTATTGCTATACGACAATCTCTTACAACCAACCCTTCTATGACGTGTTTACATGTATGTGTGCGTGCAACACGTATGTAAGTGTGTGTCTTGTTATTGCATTCGATCGCCAGAAATGAAAACGCAATTCCGTTAATTTTATCCCAACGGAAAATGGTAACCCAGCCGGGAATCGAACCCGGGACCTATCAGGCGACCTAACCACTAGGCCACCGGGCCTGTATTTGCACAAATTTGCACCAATTTGACTGGCAACATTTCAATACAAGCGGCTCGCGTGTGACTCCTAATTGGCGGAAATTCGTCCGCTCGTATTATATAACAGTTTAATTCTAAAATGTATGAATGTGGGTCAAACGCTACCGAAAATTGGCGATAAAACTAATGAAGAACAATAATTTGTGGCAATGTCACGGCATTGCGAGTCAACGTCTGTAAAGTTAGCGCACCAAAACCAAATTTAAAAAGACATGTCCTCTTTTACACGACTGCCCAACAAAATTCAATTCAATTCAATTCTTTATTTATTTATTTATTTTTAGGAAAACCAACAGCTAATTATAAATTAACAAAAAGACGGAGTAGGATAACAGAGAGCCAATTAAAGGTTTTCACGTTTAAGTAACGTTGTAGAAACATATGTTTCTACAACGTTTCTAATTAAAGCTATCGATTAAAAATACATCAAAAATTATTCAAAAATTAATGCTAAAGAATTCACTGTTTAGCCGCTGCCTAGCTGAGTTAATACTCGTACAGAATAGATCAAAGTCAAAGCGTTTAATCAAATCATTGAAATTGTCACTTGTTCGCCACAGAAATGCATTTGCCTGTAGTTGGTACCAGCATGAGGAACACGAAGAGCAGTGTTAAATCTATTGAGTTTGGAAGGAACACGGAGATTAATTTTATTTAGTAAGTCAGTTAATATTATTGGAGGTAATGTTATTGAGAAATCACACAGTATTACAGTAATATTATTTTAAAAAATGTATACTGATTTACAACAAATAAAACCGGTTACGGATTTCAATAAAATTACATGAATTACGTTTAAAAAAAACTACTGTACCTTCAATTTTACTACTACATAAGAGTCTGTATTCAGGGTGTGTGTGTGTGTGTGTCACCCCTGAATCAAGCCAAACAAAATAAACGAAAAATAATTCAAATCGGTCCAGTAATTTCCGAGATCCTGCGAGACTAACGCAAGGCGATTCATTTTATATATAAGATTATCTAATTGTGTGAAGTTTTAATGAAAATGAAAAATAAAATGAGGTTTTAATGTTTTATATTTCAAATTTCAATGCGATCATTCTACAATTCTTCTTTTCATGATCCATCAAGTAGTTTCTTTCTTATGGTCGTTTTTCTAAAGTGCTATATTTTTGACCTTCAACTCTCAGAAGTGACAGATGCCAAGATTTACACCCGCTGCTTGAACGGGTAATAAAGAATCCTATTTTATTGCTAACGCCTTCAACAAACACTGCCTACTTATTTTTCTTGTTTTTTTTACATAAAATCAGCTGTTATTGTCGCTTAAATATAAAAGTTAGATATATGCTGTCCTTAACCTTTTATGGATCGTTTTAAGGCCGATGTTTTTATCATATATTGTTTTCACATAGGTCAAACCGTTTCGTCGGCGTAAGCCGATAAAGCAACTCACCAGCTCATTTTTCTCCGACTTGATTTACAAATATCATAATTTCGTATTAAAAACCAACATTTATCACAATAAAATATAGCCTATAACACTAGTCGATAATGGAGTTTTCCATTAGTCAAAGATTTTTTGAAATCGGATGAATACTTTCGAAGATTGCCTCCTACATACAAACTTACAAACATTACTTCTTTATAATATTAGTATAGATAATCCAATGATTGAAATTTCAAATTTTGATTTGTGTCGTCCCAATATCACAGACGTTGTGAACGCCGCAAGCCGCTACTATTAACTGTTATATTATATTATGCATAGCCTAGTGTTATATCATGCATTGGCAGTAACCTTAACAAAATAAGAATAGGAATGTGGAACAGCCTGCAAAGGGTATTGTATTTATAAATTCCGATTAATCGATTAGAATGATGTTTAACGATTCGGTTGTGGCCTATCGAGTATGCGGAGACAATGTACTCACTAGAGCGCGAAAAACATAACTCACGGTGGTGTCGAATACCTTTTATGCACAGCAAGGACGGCGTGAAATTTCGACTTTTTTTTCAAAAGTTATTATTCAAATTAAATACCTTTATTTTATTATTCAACAAACTACCCTGCATATACTAAAAAAATCGGTTGTCACCTCAAGACTTTCCCGGCAAGCAGACAAGGCATCCCCTTTCCCGCGCGCCAACCCCCTAACATCTCAGCATATACTTCTTTTTATATGTATACATTTTATAAAATGCATTGAATAACACTAAATAAATAATTAATAAAATAATTTGTTATACTATAGTTATATTTTTGTTAATTATACTTGTTACACTACCTATAGATATATTGTTATTATTTTTGTTAGCCTATAACTAAATAGAAAAAATATTTTATAAAATGCATACATTAGTAACATCCCAACCCCTCAACCCCAACCGAAAACTCCCCCCTACCCCCCGCGACCTACCAATCTACCCTCGCTACCCCCCCCCCCCCCCCCCTTCCACCCTCCCCGCTAATTTCCCATTTTTCTTAGCCAAATCCCCCACCCCCGCCGACCACCTTCATCCGATAGTGATTGTGTCAAGTGATTATGATAGCAAATGTAGTATATATTTATGTAGTATTTTTGTGGTATTAAAATGGCTATCATCCAATATGACTTAGTATTTTCCTCAACAAGGCAGTTTTTTATCGCTTGTATAAGAGATATTCCAATCGAAATTTCACAATGTGGTCTCGGCCCAACGACGTTATATTTGTATCGATTTTCGAGTGTAAGTCCAATATTTCGATTTTTTTTTTGCGCTCCCTAATGAACCGATTTCAACCACAACCTTTCCAAATCTTGCCATTACCAAATGACGCCTGTATGCCCAATTTCAGCCCATACCAACACCCACACCCACACGCACCCTCACACACGCACATCCACGCACACACACCACCTTACCCACACCCACACCGTAGTAATCCTGTCTGTAGTAGTAATCCTGTCAGCTTACCCGTCGGGAGCTAATGGGCCATGTTGGAGTTGGCCATGAAGAACATTTCTTTAGGGTCGGTCACACTCTCGGGTCAAGACCCATCCGGCGGCCTCCTCGCATGAAGTGCGAGCCCGGGCAGGACTGTGGCCTGAGGGCTAGTTTCCCCCAGGAGTCAATCTTCTGGCGCTCCTGGACGGTTTTCGCACCGCGCGGCGTCAGCTAATCGATTGTGCATTTTGACTAACAGTCGGGGGAGTCTGGAAATAGCACTGTCTACTATAGAGCGTCGGTAGTTGTTTACCTTACGGCGACTGCTCTTGAAACGACCATCGCATCGGCTACCCGATTCTGGGTAAACAGCCGGGCAAAGGATGCCTTGGTCCGCAATAGATTCGGTAGACACCGTTTCACTGCTTCACAAGTGAGAGGTATACGCAAGCGACCTCGATCCTGTTAGACAGTCAGGAGGTAGGAGGTATCCTGCAGGTTAATTTCAGACGGATATATCCTTCCAAACTGGTAGGTAGGGGGTGAGGCTGCCCGCTGGGTACCTTTCGCGGTGCCTCCCCGTAAGGCGTTGGTCTCTAACAGACTGTTGGCGAGCTTGACGGCAGATTGTCTTTTCTCTAAGTCTTCTACGCTCAACCCACGGCTGAAAGAACGATCCATATCGTTATACCAGCCTAGGGTGACGGGTTCGTCCGTTGTAGTAGACACCTCCCTACTGTGCTTACCCGTCGTCCGGAGCTACACGGCTTTCCCCTACGCTTGGTCCGCGGAAAGCGAAACCACGCAGACCAACCGGTCCGACTTTACGAGCTGCAGATCAGAGGAGTATACAAGCCTCAATTCATTGCTCAGACGCTGGATCGTCAATTTATCGTTCGTCACGTCGTAAAACGAGACTGCTCTTCTAAGCGTTCCACGTTAATAGAGAGCGCGTTATATCTTTTACACTTTTTAGCGTCGCGAACTAAACCCTATAAACGGTGAGACCGTCTGTATTGCTATGAGGACGGAACCCACAGAGGCACTAGAAGTTATACTGAGTATACCATCTCAGGGACCAGACCTTTTTACCTTTCAATGTTTGTTAGTTTGTTTATTTTTATTTTTTATTTGTTGTTTGGAGCTTTTTTAAGGCCCTTATGAGCCTTGTAACACTGCGACTATTGCTGATCTATTGTGTTCGCCACCTGCTATAGTTCTGCGGTAAGCCTCGTGTTATTTAAGAACCGCAACAGGCTTTTGGCGCCAGATTGTTTTACCTCCTCAGGTTGTAGGTAATGACGACCCAAATGGGTGTATCTTTTACGCATCAGAAGGCCACACTCGCACATGAGGTGCAGGAAAGTTTCATCTGCCTCTTGGCAGAACCTGCGCATTTTCGTGTCTCGGAGCTTGAGGTTGTACATGTGTTTGTTCAGGCCACAATGCCCCGTGAGCGCCCTCACCAGTACGCGTAGATTGTTCCTATTTAGCGATAATGCCTCTCGGGCAGTCTTACAGTCGTAAGCCTTCATTAGCGCTTTGGAATGATTCAACCCTGGCGTGTTGTTCCAGTGGTTGGCGGATTGTTCTAAACATATTTTTTTGAGCATTAGGTTTGCAAGGCTTTTTGGTACGCCACAGCAAGGTTCAGGTCCGTATAACTTTCCCTTTGCTACCGTCTTACCAAGTTCGTCGGCTTTTTCATTTCCCTCGATGCCTGCATGGCCGGGTATATATATGTATGTATGTACATATGTTAGTTTGTTTAGGTCAAATCTTGCAAGATGAATTAGAACCACTTCCTCGTATCCTAGGACGTTGAAATTTTATATGCTGGTTCAGTTCCGATGACAATGCATTTTATGGTGTGCATGGCCTGATTCTACACCCAGGATCGGCTCCCGACGAGGATACTCTTTACTCTTCCACGGTCAACATCACAAACACACAATGAGGATTGTATAATTTAGTATACAATTTAGTAATAATTTAGTAAAGCAGAATTTCAAAAAGTGAGGATAGCGAAGCGACTAAGGCTAGTGCCTTTTCAGTGGGTAACTAACAATAATGTGTTTATATCTGACTTATATTATCTATTTCCTATTATACTTTTATTACCTATTATAACTTTTTACGTTAAGTAGATGCATTGACTTCCTAACCTAACCTAAGCTAACCTATATCTCCTATCATAACTAGCTAAATATACACTTATAAATATGCTTTTCCACTAAATTAATATACCTACTTCCTAATCTAACCTAACCTATACTAATTATCCTGGTATACTTACTTTGTTTACAATTACAATAACAAATGATTACACTAATAAAATGATTCATACTAGATATCTATACTTATGCCATAACCTAAACTAACTTATCTTAATTAGCTTGGTTTACCCTAATTACTTTACTTAGTGATGTTAATGCTAATTTAGTCTAATAGAATTTTTACTTGTTACAGTTATGCTAATGGTTTTACATATTTATGCTAATTTACACTAATATAGTTTTTAATTTCTCTGTTATAGTATTTATATTACATAAATCTGATTAAGTAAATATTGAGCTCATTTAAATTCATATGAAATCGGAGACTATCGCGGATACTTGACATTATAAATAGGATAAAAAACGAATTTACCGCGTGAATTTTGTAGCACCCGACGTTTCGGCGACGTTGCAGCCGCCGTTGTCCAGGGTAGACTGGACAACAGCGGCTGCAACGTCGCCGATTTATAATCATTTAAATTCAGCTTATTCTTACATATTATAACATGCAACGTCTGTCTTTGAGCCTGTTTTTCTGTAAGTGTGTTGATAACTCAAAAACGGACTAATTTCGATTGGGTTTTTTAGTCGACTTATAATAATGGAAATATTGTTCGCAAGATGCTCCCGGTCACCTCCCGGCATTAAGTAAACATTATAAATTTACAAAGTGAAGTTTGTATTTCCCGACGTTTCGACGAAATTGCAACCGCTGTTGTCCAGGGTATACTAGACAACGGCGCTTGCAACGTCGCCGAAACATCGAATGCTACAAATTCACGCGGTAAATTCGTATCTTTTCATAATGTCAAACAATAGTCAATAGTCTTTTATTCATCCAAAATTGCATTTACAGTTGGATATGTCATAATGATAAATATTTAAAACACGAATTATCAAAATATTAAAGAAACAAATAGTCGAAAAAACAAAGAAATAAATAACTAAAACTAATGCAGCAAATATGCAATAAAAATAATACTAATAATAACCAAAGTTAGACAAATTAAAAGATAAATGCTCATTAATCACTTATGTAAAACGACAATATATAATGAATAATCAAACATTATCAAATTATTCCTACGAGGTTTCTGGTGTCTTTTACCATAGGAATAACAGAGGTATCTAGAGACATGATATTATTTTTCATAATAAGTATGTATATTAAAGATATTATAATATTTTTTCGAGGTCGTCTACCTTCTAAATAGCATGTTGATGAGCCAGTGTATAACTCTACATTTGAACATATTTGGTTCTAAATTGCGTATTGACTTTGGTAGGTTATATAGAGTTTATAAGCTAAATACAAAAATGACATTATAGTCAAAGGGTGTTTGGAAAGGACTATGTTGGCTTTGCTACGAGTGTCGTGATCATGTACGTGCATGTTAAGCGTACACTCGTGTATGTTGTTTTTAGCATACACTAAATAACTGAGGCGCGCAATGTGTGTTCCTCCGTACAACGGCTATCGTCCCTAACTGTCCGTGGCGTTCCCCCAAATAAGGATCGCCGACGATAGCTTCGAGTAGAAACAACCGCCATAGTCTTCGATTTCATGACGTTACCTAGTTCCGTCAATATTTAACTGTGTCGGTACCCGAAAATTACTAACACTCTCGATCTCACCGACCGGACTATCGAACCGTTCGATGCTATTGACCGACTTCTATAATATATAATCGGTGGAAACTGGTTACGCGCGATTGCTCCACGGGCATCGGGTCATCAGCTCCGGCGACTTGACGAAAGTGAAAATCGACTCAGCCGATTATTCGTAAATCGCGAGGTCGTCCACCCAGCTCGACGCGATGACGGACGCGTCTATACAAACAGCATTAGATCAGAATCAATCAGCCGAGCGGTGGCGAGAATCCTCATTAGTTATAGGTAGTGTCTAAGACAACGAGAGTGTCTAACACAACGGGCGAACTCGTCACCCCAGGGAGATTTAAAGGCATCAAGTCGTTCGTCCTCCCATTGAGTGAACGTGAAAGACTTATCTAACCAAAGACAATCTACTGTCTTAGACCAGCGATTCCCAACCTGGGGGTAATTATCCCCGAAGGGGTAAAATGGGATTTTCTAAGGGGTAATTCTAAGGGATAATCTAAGGGGTAATCTTATATATATAAAATCTTAAGGCGACATGAGACTTCAGAAAAATATCCGAAATGGGCGAACACACGAAGAAAGATGTGGGGTCAATTTTATAAGGTTTGACCAATAAAAATTCAGCGTTGACGAAGCATCAGGCACGATTCCACGTCTGCTAGTCCCGGCGACCGGGCGCATACTAAACTTTCTATCGCAAAGCTAATACAGATTAACTATCTTTGCGCAGTGGTGGTATAAGGGTGTTAATGGCGAAGCATATTTAGCGTAACTCTCGGAGCGCTCTCAAGTTTTAATTAATTGTAATTTATTAAGGGCTTAAATAAAAAATGTGGCTAAGCGCGACGCTAGAAAATTAACCAGTCAATATAATGAAATTAAAATAAAACACACTCACCGCTTACATTGTAGGAATAAAGTTTGAAAGTTTTCGAAATCAGTTTAAAGCCTTAAAGTCCAAGGCAATGAGCAACTTTTTAGAGTCCAAATTGTAAATTGGTTCCTTATCGATGGATTCGCTTAGAAACTTTTTTAAATTATAGCTTATATTTTTCAAAAAATTCATAAAACTTAAAATCTTCATATATGGTCGTTCCCATGTATAATGTCACCTTAATCGTCTCAGCGCGGCTCAAAATGGTCAGATCGGTTATCGGTCAGAATATAGTAGGTACTTAATATAATTGTATTATTTTTGTAGCGATGTATGTTTCATTAATAAATAAATAAATAAATAATGTTAGTTCATTACGTCGCGACTTTGGGATCTCGCTTCGAACATGACAGCATGTAGTACCTAGTATACGTACGATTTCAGTCGGACATGACTCTTGTTGAAACTACAGTATACTCTTATTTCCGTATTAACCGTAAGGAAAATGTTGATACACATAATCGAGTAATGGAGTTTCAACTAAATTTCTTGTAATTCAACAAAATTACGATTAAAACATCGTTATCTTGTATAAAACCGTAATAACAAAATGGTAATGTAAGAATTAATCAAAAACTCATCTCAGTGTATATAGTAAGAAAGACGCAAACTCAACGTTTCCAGAAATATTTTAGATTTTTGATATTACTTTTCCAATTACACTTTCCTTTCATTTAGAATTTTAAACAGTACAGAGATTTGCTTAGTATCCCTTTAATTACGACCTTAGCACGTCTATATAACTTTCCCCAATAAAGGTTTGTAATGATTAATTATAATCTGACTTTGGGACGGATCAAAAATTTCCAGCCCCGCAGCAAAAATGGGGGAAGCTTGTTAATTTAACTCAGAAGACCCCTATCCAGGGAATATTAAAACCGCCGCGAGACATCCAATATAACGGATTGTATATGTATTTAGTAAAGGCGGATTTAAAAAAGTGACGATAGCGAAGGGATTTTAGGTGACTCGCGAACTCCTTCGCAACTTCTTAAATACAACCTTTGCTCATTAAAATTCATCCTTTCCTTCCATATGATAAAGAGTATACGTTGTAAAAAAAGTTAACGAGCATTTCGAATATTCATATTCGATGGGAGCAGATTCCATAAACGAGTCACAATGGGCGAACGCGTCACCCCGAAATAGAGTGACCCGATTTTAACGAAATCCGGTCACTCTATTTCCTATGGAGTGAACGTGAGGACTTAGCGGAAAAAGACAGTCCACTGTCTAGTGCCGACAGTTTACTGCCCGGTAAGGCTCTCGCGTCTCAGGCCTCGCGGCTGGTGGGCCGGTTTCTCCTGGTGGGATTGCATCCCTACGCTACTGGGCGGTTTGCGTACTGTTCGGCGACGCTAATTGGTTGTGCTTTCTGACTAATTGCTGAAGGAGTCTGAAGACTATGGAAATATACTGTCTCCTAAGCAGAGGGGGTGGATGTTGACCTGCTGTCACGCCAGTCTTGAAACGACCTTGGGCCACCCGACCTCGTGTGGCACTACGGGCAAACGACGCCCTGGTCCGCGATAAATTCAAATTGAATTACCGCTGTAATACAACAGGTAGAGGCAGCGTAAGCGACTTCGGACCCGTAACCAGTCGGGAGGACGGAGTTATCCTGGAGGTTAATTCCAGACGGAGATATCCTGCCCGATGAGTACCTTTGCCAGTGCCTCGCCGCAAGGTGTTGGCTTCTAACGGAGATAGACAGTACATTGTCTTGTCTCAAAAACTTCTAGGTTCATCCCACGGCTGAAAGAATGATCACATATCGTCATACCAGTCTGGGATGACGGGTTCGCCCGTTGTAGTCGACACCGACCTACTAGCTCCACTGACGATCCCATGAGAGTCCAACGCCTAACTGCGAGGCACTGGGTAGTGACTCCAGCGGGTAGACCTCACGCCCTCACTACCAGATTTGGCCGGACTTCTCCGTCCTCCAGTCTGGTCTCTGATTCGACGTCGCTTGCGCAGCTTCTACCCGATGTAAGCGGTAATTCAGTTCGAATTTATCGCGAACCGTGGCGCCCTTTGCGCGACAATATCACACGGATCGTGTGGCTAACGAATCGTTTCAACCTGACCCACGCTGCTTAGGAAACGTATAAAACTGTTTCCAGACCCGATTCGCCCGCGGCAAACTACAGTGGGTGGCCATCACATTAGGACCACACAATATTTTTGCAATGTTTTATGTGTAAACCCTTCAATTTCATATATTTATAATTATATGTGGTGTTATTATTTATTAAATGATGAGTTCATTATTAATCTATTGTAAGCATAAAATTTTCAGTTGTCAACACTGGCTGTAAATAAAAAACACCACCTGCTTCCACTGGCAAAACGGCGAGAAATCGGTGACCTCACTTTTTTGCAAAAAATTGCCCAAGGTTCTTTAGATTGTACCGAACTTTTATCGTACCTATCTTTTAATGCCCCGGTTAAATCCATGAGACACACCATCCCAATTCGGCTACCTGTTGTTACATCTAATTACATGCAAAACACCTTTATGTGGCGTGCGAGTAACAACCTCAATAAACTGATTTGCAGCGACGTTGATATCGATCTATTTAGCACTAGTGTTGTAACAGCGAGACGTATCCTCAGCAACAATTTCTTTTAGTACCTACTCTTCTGCTTTTCTTTATTGTTATTATTGTTTTGTATTCGATTTCTCGATATTGTTTTTTTGCCTTCTTGTCCCTTTTGTTTAATTTTTATTTGCGTTTTGTAAATTTATAGTACCGGACCCTGCCAAGCGTTTTTGCTGGCAATTCCATATTCTCTAAACTGTTTCTATATGTGAGAACCTGTTATTGGCTATCATTTATTATTTAAGTTGTTATTTAATATTTTATATGGCTGTTGGTTTTCCTTAAAATAAATAAATAAATAAATAAATAAATAAATTGTCAGCTGTCAAATTCAATCTGCCACAACTGGTAAGTTGAAGGCTATAATTGGCACGTGTGTTTTCCCCAAGTTTTTCTGATTTTTGGACCTAATTGTTTATAATATTGTTAAACCAGGTAAATTGAAAGGTAAGTAGTAAGTTTAATTTTAAAATTGTATATTTTTAGAGTGATTGGCACGAACTTATTATTCTTAAGTTATCACTTGAAATTTTTAGATATGGGGAAGAAATGTGACGTTTCACCTAAAAAAGTAGGAGAAATCAAAGGTCTCCTGCAAAATACGCACTTTTCTCAACGAGAAATTGCAAAATTTGTTGAGGTTTCTCACCATACTGTGATGCGGGTGAACCCTGACTTGCCAGAAACCACAAAAAATTTCAAACATGCCAAGGCGTATTGAAACTGTAATTGTCATCAAGGGAGGTTTGACCAAATATTGACATAAATTTTATAAATAAAAAATACGTGTGGCACTCGGGGACTGCCGCGGTAAAGCTATTGCATAGCATTTTTTAACAACTTATGCAATTACAATTATTTATTTATATTATTTTTTCTGATATCAGATAACTGCGCTCTATCGGAAAACGTTGACATTATTCCGAATCATGCTAATGGCTGCGGGAGCAAATGATTCGGAATAATTTAAACGTCTTCCGATAGAGCGCCGCGCACGAATTTTTTATTCGATAAAGCAAAAAAACCGGATATTATTCGATAAAACTACTATTCGAAAAAATCGTAGATAAAAAGATAGATAATTAAATTATCTTCAAAATGGTGCAGGTTTCATAATAATACGCCAGATAGTATTTGCGTAGTAGTCGTTTTTGTGTTCGGTTAGACCTAATTTCACAAATTAATTACACTATGTAATATAAACAAAATCTAAAATATTCAAAGCTAAGAATATTAGGAAAATGTTTTTGTTTAACATATATTTTTTTCGAATCGTGAGCAGTACTCGTTTAGACGTAATTATCAGTATAAAATCATTAATATTCGTTAAGAAATTTCTTCATTCGGTCGCCGCGCTGGCCTAGGCCCGCGATAAAAGCTATGCAATAGCTTAAAAATGTAATTCCATAATAAATGTGTGAATTGTTAATGCTTTTTATTTTATTTGAATAAAGTAATGATATATGAATGAAAACATCAACTATAAAATACTCTCTTGATATCACACTTGCTTATAAAATTTTCCAAACTCAATAATTGCAAAAATCTAGCAGTGGTCCTAATGTGATGGCCACCCACTGTACTGTCGTATATCCACGAGGCGAAATGAACATGAATTTGGGGACTGCAAGTTTTGTGCTACAAATCCGTGTCCGTGTCAGCGCGAAACGCGCCCAACTGAACACGGATAAGGAAATACCCTACCTGGACTCAAACAAAACAAACTGTGTTTCTATTCTATCGTCGCTTGTTACCCCTAACCAGTATATGAACGTGCAGCTGTCTTACATCATATCGTCATACTTTTTTTTCGGTATGTTTGTTTGTGTCGAAGATCGCCCGCATCGCGTCGGCATTGGTATACGAGTATAGTCGGGGAGGTAGTGAATATTTTTAGTACTTAATTTCGCAGTTTGTAAGTTATAAAATCTGGTTTATTATTGACGCTAATCAAGAAATTACAAGTCTGGTAATGATTGCTGATGGGCAGGAGCTGCAATCGACTTACATTTATTTTACCAGTTATAAATGTTTTCCATTTACTAGTCGATCATTAAATACACAAAAAAAAGTAATCAAGAATATTTATTTTTATAGTTTATTTTAGAACGAAGCTAGGCTGACGGGAATATTTCAACAATTACGAAAACTGAAAAATTCCGCCCTTACTTTTACATTTTTAAAACTTATAATAAAAATTGATATTATCACATATTACCATTTGAAAAAAGTCTGGCTCTTCCAAATCGCGGAATCCAGACAAAAACAAAAAGATTTTTGATAGAAAGACAAAAAATTAAAACACATTGATCGGATGAAGCGTTTGAGCGCTATCGTGGAGGGATACACACACAGACACACTTCAATCTATAGATAGCCTTAATCGTCTCTGGGGGGGGGGGTTGGAAATAGATATTTCTTCTATATATATTTAATTGCATTTTCAATTCTGTCGATCGAATGCAATAACAAGACGCACACTTACAGACATGTTACACGCACACATACATATAAGGATTACTACCTTTCTAAGAAGTAACCAGTTCTTCCCTTTCTCTCCTCTTCCTCTCGCAATTTCCTCTCCTCGTGCATTATTAGTCTTAAATTCTTCCACTTGTCTGTATGTTATGTACTAATCTTTATTTTAAATGCGCGCATGTACCACTGTGTTTAGGTTAGTTGTAAGACATTGTCATGTGGCAATAAGCCCGCCTTTTTGTATACTAATTAAGTGAAAATAAAGAGTGTGCGATATCCCGCCTCGTAACTATGCCGTCTGACGGGGATATCAAATGGGTTACGGGTGGATCATTTGGTTGCTTGTGCAAAGTTTAGTTGACAGTGGAAGCGTTTGAAAACTTATGATGAGTATTGAGAGGTGAATTATCGATATGGCGATCGCTAATCAAAACTCACGTACCTTGACGGTCATGTAGCTGCAGCAGTGGGATGCGCGCTGCTGATTCCGCTTTTGCGTAGCGCGCACGGCACGATCGAGGGATTCGTGCGGCGTGTCCGGCGCGACCCGTGCGCTGATCCAAGTGTATGTCGCGTGCGACGCGCTATTTCCTGTGGGGTGCAGTCGTAACACTCCCGTAGGATCGCTTGTGCCTTTTACAACGAATCCGAGTCCGCGATTCCGAGACACCAAACGAGGTTTTTGTCTAAGTCGGCGAGGCCGTGACAGCGGCCGAAAATCGTTGCTACCGTTCGAATTGACAGACAGACCCGCCGCCCGTTCGAAAGCGGGCGATGTTGCCAACTGTCAGGTTTTTGAGAGTTGACAGCTCTCACCAATCGATAATTGAATAATGCAAAATATAATATTAAAATGAATTCGAATTTATCAATAACAATATCGAACAAAGAGTTTATTATTATTATAGGGTTGGTTGTAAGAGATTGTCATATGACAATAAACCCGCCCATTGTGACGTTTTCACAATAAAGGGTATAAACAAACAAACATATTTTCCCTGACCGTGGGCTGGCCGGGAAAGTAAAAGTGAAGCACATTTGTATTTTCAAAATCATTTTCCAGTTCAACGCTCCGGAAACCCCCCCTACAAAATACATGTCCGCTACTTAGAATTAGTCACTGAATCCTATCGAATCGTATTGACGTTTGATGACTGGGAAAATCAATACCGAAAAAAACCACTAGCTCCCCGACTAATAGACGCAGAGGCGAGCGCGCACGCTGTGCTAATAGTGACCGTTTCTTCGGAAAGAATCTCTGTTTTGGTTTAGTGTGGTTAATTTTAACTTGTACTAACTGGGAAACTCGCACCTCATTCGGGAACCGCTCCGTCTACGCTCTACTGCTGCGCGCCACGTGCCCGCTGCCGGACTATGATTTACCCTTACAGCTAAAACAATACAACATTTCAACATTGCTGTTACGCAAAATACAGTAATGAGGAGCTAATTGGCCCTGTTGCAGTTTGACCACTAAGACCCAGGGTCGGTCAAATGTACGGGTCAACACTAACTAGAGTTGTCAACTACAACGTTCTATCTCCTTGGAGTGAGCGCAGAAGACTTGGACAAAACAGTCCACCGTGAAGCTCCGCCACGTGCCCGTGAGAGGCCACAGGAGTGTTACCCAGCGGGCTTACACTCACGCGCTTACTTCTAATTGCGACCAGATTACTCCAGTTTCTCGATTGGTTACGAGTTCGAGGTCGCTTGTGCGGTCCTCTCCCATACGAAGCGGTGAAACGGTGTATACCGAATCTATCGCGGACCACGGCATCCTTTGCCTGGCTGATCACCCACGATCGGGTAGCCGATGGTCGTTTCGAGAGCAGTCGCCGTAAGGTCCGCAACCACCCCCGCTCTATAGGAAACAGTACTGCTTACAGACTCCCCCGACTGTTAGTCAGAGTGCACAGTCGATTGGCTTACGCCGCACAGTGCGCAGACCGTCCAGGAGCGCCAGAAGGTTGATTCCTAAGGGAAACTAGCCCTAGGGCCAGAGTCCTACCCAGGCTCGCACTTCATGCGTGGAGGCCGCAGGATGGGTGTTGAATCGTGAGTGTAACCAACCCAACAGAATGGGTCTTCGTGGCCAACTTAGCAAGGGCCCCTTAGCTCCCACCTACCAACATCACTCTGTACATTACTTTTCTTGAGTTTTGGTTTGTGTCCCGGTCAGTACTTAAACTATTATGGCAACGCAAGTCAACACCCATTCCGCGGCCTTTACGCAGAAGTGCGAGCCAGGGTAGGACGCTGGTCTGCGGGCCAGTCTCCCCTAGGAGTCAACCTTCGGGCGCTCCTGGACGGTTTGCGCACCGTGCGGCGTCAGCCAATCGATTGTGCATTCCGAATAACAGCCGGGAGTCTGGAAGCAGTAACGTTTTCTATAGAGCGGGGGTAGTTGTTAACCTTAAGAGCCGTATTACAAAATAGCGTAGGTATTCTTTTAAAATGAGTTGAAAAAATGAACGCATTTTTTTTTGGATGTAACTATAAAAGATAGGATAAATAAATAAATAAATAAATAAATAACTATTCAACCCTGGGAGAAAAACCGCGGCACTGAGCTCTCTTCTCTTGAGCAAGCAAATATATACACAATTTCTAATTGTTTTTTGCAGTGTTTTCTCCTTTCTAATGACAATAATTTATATTATGTCGTATTGCTAAAAGAGTGAACTTTAATATAGTATAAGTATTATATAAGAATCTTATTTTATTTCTGAGAAAATTAGAATGATACAGGAAGATTTTTTTTTAATTTTGTGTAATTGTAAGTAATGTATACCTTGGATATGTGGTCAAAAAACGAAAAAATAACGCCGTAGTGTACATCAAGAATACATGACGGACATAAAAAAAAATAGTATACGGTTTTCGTTGTAGTGATATTACTGTATTAAGGAGCTCAAAGTTTGCCTTCCGAGCGTTTTACGAATAACGACTTTCGGAAAATGGTCTGAATAAGTAAATAATATTCGTTACATCTAAAATTAAAGGCCGCTATGGTCAACATCAAGAAATGGTCCAGGTAATTCAGTAATTAAAGTTTGTAGAAATCTCTTTATTTCTTGGAATTAGAACGCCAAAAATCCACTTTTCTTGCCTTTCTGGAAAAAATATGTGATACGGCTCTTAAGGCAGCTGCAATGGGAGACCAGATCCCGGGTGAACAGCCGGTAGTCAGGGGGCGATGCTGCCCGCTGGATACTTTTCCCGGTGCCTCGCCGTAAAGCGTTGGCCTCTGACAACAGTGGACTCGTCTAGTTACACAACATCTCGTTTTCGTCCCGACTCTTCTACGCTAACCTCACGGGAGACAGAACGATCCAATATCGTTAAAAAATCCTGAGGTGACTGGGTCGCCCGTTGTGGTTGACAGCTCTAGATGTTACGCAAAGTCTTCCACAATAATATTGACTGTCCATATAATTTTAACACGATTTTATTAGATCGACCTGTATGTAACTATGTAATGGAATCTAAGGTAACTAATTTAACCATCTTCCAAGGATCGTAGCGACATGAAAATTGGCAGCTGTATGTAGTTCTGATGACAATACAATAATACGGTACTATCGAACTGATCTGATGATGGAGTCGGAAGATATGAACTGGAACTTCATGATGGATCATCGTATCATAGCTGTGTTTGGACTTGTTAGAAAAGTCTTTGACTAGGTCTGATGGTTTCAAGGTCTGATGTTGAAGCCGAAAGATAGGCACTGGCATTCCATGATGGAATATCGTATCATAGCCGTGTGTATGTGCATATCGTATCATAGCCCAAAAGCGTGGTTTTAGTGTTTTTTTAAACTATTGATTTATTGAAAAATTGTGCTATTTCAAACCATCGCGAATGGTTCGCAATCCTCTTATGATTGAGGTCCTCGCGCCAACACGAACAACGGGAAAAACTATATCGCTTATAGACTCATGTGCACATACGTTTCATTCACATATTAACTTTAATCAATCGACGTTTGTCAAGGATCTAATCAATTCAACCTAACGAGCTTGCTAGTACCTACATATGGAAAACGTAGGTATTAACAGACATTCTACGAGGGGTAGACATTCTACGTGGAGGCTTTTGGATAGGAACTGAATTGTGAGTTGAGCTGACCAGAGTAACGAGCAAGTCTTAGTGGCACAACTGCACACGAACCATTAGCTACCTGGGAAACAGGCATAGGTAAGTATCTACTGATACCATTGTAAACGAGTCTGCAACCAAGGAAACCGGCATCGGTAAGTATCTACTGATACCATTGTAAACAAGTCTGCCCCCAAGGAAACAGGCATAGGTAAATATATACTGATACCATAGTAAACGAGTCTGCTACCAAAGAAACAGGCATAGGTAAGAATCTACTGATACCATTATAAACGAGTCTACTACCAAGGAAACACGCATAGGTAAGTATCTGCTGATACCATTTAAAACAAATTTGCCACCAAGGAAACAGGCATAGATAAATATATACCACTGCAAAACGAGTCTGCTACCAAGGAAACAGACACAGGTAAGTATTTACTGATACCATTGTAAACAAGTCTGCTACCAAGGAAACAGGCATAGGTAAGTATCTACTGATGCCATTATAAACAAGTATACTAGCAAGGAAACAGGCATAGGTAAGTATCTACTGATGCAATTGTAAACGAGTCTGCTACCCAAAAAACGTATAGGTAAGTATCTGACACCATTGTAATGAGTGCTACCAATGAAACAGGCATAGGTAACTATCTACTGATACCTTTGCAAACGAGTCTAAAGCCTTGTAAAGTCGTACTTATAACTGCATAGAGGTGAAAACACTCACGCCAGGACGACTAAGGTAGGTACTCCGCCCCGGAACAAGAGGACTGACTAGTGACTCATCGACAGTCTGGGGTCGCCGGAGAAAAGGACACCGCCATTCGTTAGAGTGGGACAAAAAACAAACGATACGGGAGGGCTGTCTGAGACGGGGAAAGTCAACTAAGGGACGGCTACCGTAGGGAATCGAAATTTAATGTATTTATAGAGTTCCACACCAAAGCCTACAAACGTAACTCTATTAGTGAGACTGCTGTTCGTCTATGTGGCTTTTAATATTGAACGCTCTTCTTTGTCTAAGGCATTGATTATATAGAGCATTAGATTGCTCAACGCAGTACTACGATTTAGCAGCTTGGATTTTACTACGAAACGATACGGGCAGATGGCACTCACAGTTCCAAGTATCCATAAGTCTTATGTTCAATACAGCGGCGTTTCTAAAGAAGCATTATGGCAGCGCACTATAGATGGCGCTATAAACACGCCTATACGGTATCCTATCTCGAAAAAAAAACACCGTATAACCGCTCAGGGAGTTAATGGGTCCTTGCTGAGTTGGCCACGATTGCTTGCTTGCGCGGTCCTCTCCCTTACGAAGCGGTGAAACGGTGTATACCGAATCTATCGCGGACCACAGCGTCCTTTGCCCGGCTGTTCACCCAGGATCGGGTAGCCGATGGTCGTTTCAAGAGCAGTCGCCGTAAGGTCCGCAGCCACCCCCGCTCTATAGGAAACAGTACTGCTTCCAGACTCCCCCGACTGTTAGTCAGAGTGCACAGTCGATTGGCTTACGCCGCACGGTGCGCAGACCGTCCAGGAGCGCCAGAAGTTTGATTCCCAGGGGAAACTGACCATAAGGCCAGAGTCCTACCCAGGCTCGCACTTCATGCGTGGAGGCCGTCGGATAGGTGTTGACCCGTGAGTGTGACCAACCCTGAACAGAATGGGTCTTCGTGGCCAACTCAGCAAGGGCCCATTAACTCTCACAGGGCTGCTACACCAAGGGTTGGCTTCCAACGAGGGAACTCCTCAACGGTCGACAGCACAGAATCGACATTTTGTATACGCATTCATGATATGATAGCCCGTTCTAAGTGTCACCGCAATAGCGCTGCTGCACCCAGGGTTGACTTCCAACGAGGGGACTCCTCACCGATCAACAGCAAGAAAACGAAATTCTGTATATCATTCAATTGTGATAGCCCGTTCTAAGTTCCACTATAACGCGGCTGCTGCACCCAGAGTTGGCTCGGCATAGAGCATTTTAATAAAACCTTGTTTTTAAAAACGTGTTTTTAGTATTAACTTATTATTGCAAAACTTTCATAGCCATATATATCTGTGGCAATTAGGCAAAACAACATAAGTCGTTTTTTGACCAAAATGAGTTATAATGACCATTTAACAGCGTTTTTTTTACTCTTTCATTGGAAAAAACTACATAACTCGAAGCACAATATAAAAGAAGTTATAGCACCTACTTTCTCACTAGTTATATATTGTTCAGATGAGCAAAACTACATATGTGTAACTTATGTACTTTTTCCTAACTATTGATAGGTGGTCATAGTAGCATAAGTTAATTATCTTTTTATTAATACATATTATTTAAAATTACGAGAGCACATATCTTTTATTCCATGTGCCAATTTTAGTCATATTTCAAAATGCTCCCCTGAGAAAATGGTATTTCTGACTTATGTAGTTTTGCCTAATTGCCACAGATATATGGGGTTGAGAAATCATTTCAACAACAGCGAACTGTCAAATGTATGATTAGGATAGATACCCCCAAAGGAATAATAATGGAAAACTGCAAAACCCATAGAAATAATGCGCAAAGTGTACAAAAAAGTTATGATTTTTATTACAACTTTTATTATTTCTCGTATTATGGTAACCAGACCGCGTCCCTCTGTTGGAAAGCCCTCGCCCGCGTAGTACTACGCGCGCGGGTAGGCCCCACAAAAAGTATACAGGGCACGTACTCGAATCGTACCCACAGACTGCATGCAGCCTCGAGTGCGTGCCCGCTGCGCCAGCACGAATACGCGAATGTCTATCTGTATTGTAGTAGCACGTTGGAGAGTTTCCCCGGTGTGTTTCTATGCCAATGATAATATTATCACCCCAAACGCTCTTGTCTTCGCGAACGAAACTTTACCAATTAAACTCGCCCGAACGCTCCGCGGGGTGACGTTTCCTGCGCGGTTTTATCGCGAAGATTGGCGTATTGAGCGGGCGATCATCACTGCGATTCTCACTCGGCTGGGCCATTAATTATATACAACTTGGGTTGTCGACTACAGCGGGCGAGCCCGTCACAACAGGAAGTTTTAACGATTAGTCGTTCTATCTCCCTGGAAGTGAACGTAGAAGACTTGGGGACGAAACAGTCCACCGTCTAGCTACGCCACAAGCCCGTAAGAGGCCAAAGCCTTAACCGCGAGATAGCAAGGAATGCTACCTCGCGGGCCGACACTCACGCCCTTACTTCCATTTGTGACCAGATTACTCCGGTCTCTCGATTGGTTACGAGTTCGAGGTCGCTTGCGCGGTCCTCTCCCTTACGGAGCGGTGAAACGGTGTATACCGAATCTATCGCGGACCACAGCGTCCTTTGCCCGGCTCTTCACCCAGGATCGGATGGCCGATGGTCATTTCAAGAGTAGTCGCCGTAAGGTCCACAACCACCCCCGCTCTATAGGAAACAGTACAGCTTCCAGACTCCCCCGACTGTTAGTCAGAGTGGCTAACGGGCCCATGATGAGTTGGCCACGATGACCCATGTGTCCAGGGTCGGTCACACTCACGGGTCAACACCCATCCGACGGCCTCCTCGCATGGGGTGCGAGTCCTGGGTAGGACACTGGGTCAACCAGTCTCCCCTGGGAATCAAACCTCTGGCGCCCCTGGACGGTCTGCGCACCGTGCGGGGTTTGCTCCAATCGGTTGTGCTCTCCGACTAACAGTCGGGGGAGTCTGGGAACTGTACTGTTTCCTATAGAGCGGGGGTGGTTGCGTACCTTATGGCGACTGCTCTGGAATTGACCATTGGCCATCCGATCCCGGGTAAGAGGCGGGCAAAGGACGCCTTGGTCCGCGAAGATTGTACGGTCTGCGCACCGTGCGGGGTTTGCTCCAATCGGTTGTGCTCTCCGTTTCACCGCTTCATAAGGGAGAGGACCGCGCAAGCGACCTCGAACTCGGTACCAATCGAGAGACCGGAGAAATCTGGTCACAATTGGAAGTGAGGGCGCGAGTATCTCGAGCCCGCCGGGTTACTCCTGGCTAACTCGCGGTAAGGCGTTGGACTCTCACGGGTTGTTGACGTAGCTGGACGTAGAATGTACTGTCCAAAGTCTCTAC
This sequence comes from Micropterix aruncella, assembly GCA_944548615.1. Lineage (NCBI taxonomy): Eukaryota > Metazoa > Arthropoda > Insecta > Lepidoptera > Micropterigidae > Micropterix > Micropterix aruncella. Next base: position 15,919,414 of record OX155976.1, read on the forward strand.
GTTCACTGCAGGGCGATAGAACGACTAATCGTTAAAACGTCCTGTGGTGACGGGCTCGCCCGTTGTAGTTGACACCGCAAGATGTTAGTCAGAGTTTTTGGGAGCTAACGGGCCCATGATGAGGTGGCCACGATGACCCATGTGTTCAGGGTCGGTCACACTCACGGGTTCGATCAACACCCATCCGATGGCCTCCACGCATGGGGTGCGAGCCTGGGTAGGACACTGGGTCAACCAGTCTCCCCTGGGAATCAATCCTCTGGCGCTCCTGGACGGTCTGCGCACCGAGCGGCGCAAGCCAATCGACTGTGCTCTCCGACTAACAATCGGGAGAGTCTGGGAACTGTATTGTTTCCTATAGAGCGGGGGTAGTTGTCTACCTTACGGCGACTGCTCTTGAAATGACCATTGGCCATCCGATCCCGGTTCAGAGTCGGGCAAAGGACGCCTTGGTCCGCGATAGATTCGGTGCACTCCGTTTCACCGCTTCGTAAGGAAGAGGACCGCGCAAGCGACCTCGAACTCGGAACCAATCGAGAGACCGGAGAAATCTGGTCACAATTGGAAGTGAGGGCGCGAGTATCTCGAGCCCGCCGGGTTTATTCCTGGCTCACTCGCGATAAGGCGTTGGACTCTCACGGGTTGTGACGTAGCTGGACGTAGGATTGTACTGTCCAAAGTCTTCTACGTTCACTGCAGGGCGACAGAACGACTAATCGTTAAAACGTCCTGTGGTGACGGGCTCGCCCGTTGTAGTCGACACCGCAAGATGTTAGTCAGAGTACTGTACTGTCCAAAGTCTTCTACGTTCACTGCAGGGCGACAGAACGACTAATCGTTAAAACGTCCTGTGGTGACGGGCTCGCCCGTTGTAGTCGACACCGCAAGATGTTAGTCAGAGTGCAAAGTCTTCACTTCACTTTCTGTAACGGCAGTCATCTTTTTAATATATTTACTTACTAGCTAACCCGTGCCCACTTCGTTGGGCGGTAAAACTTTTTACTTGTGATGAAATTATGAATGTGGTTTGGTTAGTACTGAGTGCTATGATTTATTTCCTGACTGCCAAAAGAAGGGTTATATTTTTACATACCTATGTCGTATTATCTCTGTAACTATTTATGCAGTAAAAGGGAAAAGTCTTTTGTTTTAAACACCTGAGACGATAAATTTATTTTGATAATAATTCATAATTGTTGATAATATGACCAATAAATATGACCTAACGATTTAAATTATGTGTTTAAGATAAAATACTACTTTTTGTTACTTAAATATAAAAGTTAGACATATGCTGTCGCTGACTTTTTTGTAGGCATTATCAAGCTCTACAACTGTTCTCTAGAACTTAATCATATAGCTCTCATCGTTAAGGCAGCGTTCGTTAGAAACGTTTTCGTTCGACCGTTTTTTCCGACTTACTTTGGAAATCCGACTACCACGAAAAAGTCTTTTCATTTTTCGGATTAATATATAGCCTATTACACTCACAAATAACGTGGCTTTCTATTGGTAAAAAATTTTTCAAAATCGGTTCAGTAGATCCAGATATTACTTCCTACAACGTCACAAACTTTACCTCTTTATAATATTAGTATAGAAGTATAGATTATGAAGGACCGAATGATTATAAAAACCTAATAACTTAACCAGCGATAACAACAATCATTCAATTCTTCTTGTAATAAATGTTACTTTGCGCCACATGCGTCATTGTACGTACATTACGCACAATCTTATTAAATATTACTATGCCATTACGGGCTCTAGGTTAGCAAAAGTTAGTAAATCTTTTATTGGAGACGGTGTTCGCTTTTATAACACTTTGCCTGAGGAACTAGCCCTTTTACCAGACACTAAATTTAGAAAAATTGTTAAAGATACTTTGTGCTCTAAAGGCTATTATAAAATTGAAGATTTTTAAGCTATTGCATAGCTTTTATCGCGGGCCTAGGCCAGCGCGGCGACCGAATGAAGAAATTTCTTAACGAAAATTAATGATTTTAAACTGATAATGATGTCTAAACGAGTACTGCTTACGATTCGAAAAAAATATATGTTAAACAAGAACATTATCCTAATATTCTTAGCTTTGAATATTTTACATTTTGTTTATATTACATAGTGTAATTAATTTGTGAAATTAGGTCTAACCGAACACAAAAACGACTACTACGCAAATACTATCTGGCGTATTATTATGAAACCTGCACCATTTTAAAGATAATTTAATTATCTATCTTTTTATCTGCGATTTTTTTCGAATAATCCGGTTTTTTTGCTTTATCGAATAAAAAATTCGTGCGCGGCGCTCTATCGGAAGACGTTTAAATTATTCCGAATCATTTGCTTTCGCAGCCGCAAATAAAATGATTCGGAATAATTTCAACTTGTTCCGATAGAGCGCAGTTATCTGATATCAGAAAAAATAAAATAAATAAATAATTATAATTGCATAAGTTGTTAAAAATGCTATGCAATAGCTTTACCGCGGCAGTCCCCGAGTGCCACACGTATTTTTTTAAGCGATACATTGGTCTGGTCAAGTCGTTTTTGTGTAACATAGCTATAAAAACCATTTGTTTAATGTTATTATTATTATTATTATTACGTAGTGATTATATAGTGTAGTAATCAATGGTAAAGCCTACAAGCAAGGCATAAATGTCTAGAAATATAAGACGTTCGGAAAGTACTATAAGTCTACTTCGAATAAAAATCTATCTAATCTATCTAATCTAATCTAATCTATGAATATTACCACTTCTGTGCAATACAACAAAGAAGATAACCCAACCGACAGTAGACTTTCGACCCCTTTCAAGATGTGTCCATCCATGCCTATGGCAGCTACGCTCTTATACTGCACACGTGTGTCTGTGTGTGACCCCCACGTAACGGGAGTCAATTCCACTTTCGTCTGAGCAATAAATCGAACTGTGATCCCCTGGTTAGCGTCGTCGACGCACCCCCATCCAAGCACGCCATCCGATTCACTCCCTTTTATTATTTTCCAGTGGAAAGAAGAACAACGCGAAACGACCATATGACGAAGGCAGAGGTCGACAACTGTCTAATAGTTTGTTTGTATTCTTTTAGTGAATTTTCACAATGGGCGAGTATATTATCATATGACAATCTCTTACAACCAACCCTACTATGACGTGTTTATATGTGTGTGTGCGTGTAACATGTGTGTAAGTGTGTGTCTTGTTAATGGGCCCTTATTGAGTCAGCCACGATGACTCATTTGTTCGGGTCGGTCACACTCACGGGTCAACACCCATACGGCGGCCTCCACGCATATTGTGCGAGCCTGGGTAGGACTCTGGCCATAGGGCTAGTTTCCCCTAGGAATCAACCTTCTGGCGCCCCTGGACGGTCTGCGCAAGCCAATCGACTGTGCACTCTGACTAACAGTCGGGGGAGTCTGGAAGCAGTACTGTTTCCTATAGAACGGGGGTGATTGCGGACCTTACGGCGACTGCTCTCGAAACGATCATCGGCTACCCGATCCTGGGTGAACAGCCGGGCAAAGGATGCCGTGGTTCGCGATAGATTCGGTATACACCGTTTCACCGCTTCGTAAGGGAGAGGACCGCGCAAGCGACCTCGAACTCGTAACCAATCGAGAGACCGGAGTAATCTAGTCGCAATTGGAAGTAAGGGCGTGAGTGTAAGCCCGCCGGGTAACACACCTAGTTATCTCGCGGTTAAGGCGTTGGCCTCTTACGGGCATGTGGCGGAGCATAAATCCGTTTATTTTGCATATTTCCACTCCCTAATAACGTATGGCCTACTGTTTTAGGGAATGGCACCAAACTCAAAAAGAATTTTTCTCCTCCAGAAAAGAGCGGTACGCAGTTTATATAGAGTCTCACCAAGAAGTTCTTGTAAGCCGCTATTTGTAAAATCAGGAATAATGACTCTATTTTCTTCTTACATCTACCAAAATATTATGTACGCTCGTAGACACCTAACAGAAGCTCCGGTGAATAGTGATTTTCATCATCACGATACGAGGAATAAATCCAATCTCCACATAAACCGACAGCGACTTAACAAAGTGCGATACAGTTTTATTCACAAAAATTTGTCCTTCTATAATAAGATTCCAGAGCAAATGAAAAGCCTTGGAGAGGACCAATTTAAAAAGATAATTATACATAATTTGGTAAGAAACCCAATTTATGATATAGCTAAGGGAGTTTGAAAATTCTGAGTTTATTTTCCATGTTGATGATTAACGAAATGCGTAAAGTTTTAAACATAATGGTATTATGATAGCTGAAATTCTAATTTTCATATAATTTATTATACATCAATTTATTTATTTTTTAAAATACGAAGGCATATTGCTGGATTGACAATAAAATATATATTTTTTGATTATTCTACATAGAATTTGCATTTCTATTTTAATATATTATTCTCCCTGACTCTTAAATCTCATTAGTATATTTTGATTATTTGTATGTAGGTAATATTGAATATATTATTACAGCCATGACAACTATCACGGAAATTATGTTTTTAATAATTAAATTTTTAGCAAATAATTTTGTGACTCATCCAAGTGTAGGAATGCCTATCTACTGGAGTAGTTGATTGTATTGTATTGTATTGTATTGGAGCTTGACTGTGGACTGTTTTGTCCAAGTCTTCTGCGTTCACTTCACGGGAGAGAGAACGACTAATCGTTAACTTCCTGAGGTGACGGGTTCACCCGTTGTAGTTAACTAGCATGTGGTAGTATACGCACGGTTATAGTCGGACACATGAATCATGTTTAAACTACAGTATACTGTTATTCCTATATTAACCATCAGGAAAATGTTGATACATATAATCGAGTAAGGGAGTTTCAACAAAATTACTTGTATTTCAAGAAAATTACGATTGAAACATCGTTATTCCGTATTAAACCGTAATAACGAAATGGTTTTGTAAGAATCAATCTAAAATTGTTCTCAGTGCCGGTTTACCATCTTAGCCCGCGTACCGGTTCTCCCCCACCCCGTAACCGTATCGCAGCTTCTTTGTTGCGCCACGCCACGTGTCAGCCCCCCCTTGCATCATTTTGTCTCTAATCTATGTGCCTACCAACCGGGTATTGGTATTTGTATACGCATATTTGACTACATCCAATCTACTTGAAGTGTTTGCTTGAAGTGGAAGGGCGGGAATTGCATCCGATTTGTCAGCGAATTGCTGAGGGTTTTCTATCCTAAGAACTGTGTTACGCAATAACCATTCGACGTATTTAGACTTCGAACAACTAAATATATTAGGATAAAATGATACCTGGGAACGACCAAATCTGAAGTATTTTCGTTTTATGTTTTCTTTTCAAAAATATAAACATTTATTTAAAAAAGTTTCTAAGCGAATCCCTCAATAAGGAACCAATTTACAATTTAGACTCGAATAAATTAATATTTAAAAAAAAAACACTAAAAACACGCTTTTGGGCTATGATACGATATTCACATACACACGGCTATAATACGATATTCCATCATGGAATGTCAGTGCCTATCTTCCGGCTTCATCATCAGACCATGAAACCTAATCGTGGTCAAAGTTCATTATAAGACTTTTCTAACAAGTCCAAACACAGCTATGATACGATGTTCCATCATGAAGTTCCAGTTCATATCTTCCGACTCCATCATCAGATCAGTTCGACAGTACCATATTATAGTATTGTCATCAGAACTACATACAGCTGCCAATTTTCATGACCACGCTACGATCCTTGGAAGATGGTTAAATTAGTTACCTTAGATTCCATTACATAGTTACATACAGGTCGACCTAATAAAAGCGTGTTAAAAAAGTTGCTCAATGACGCGATTACTCCTACAATGTAAGCGCTGAGTGTGTTTTATTTTAATTTTATTATATTGACTTGTTAATTCTCTAGCGTCGCGCAAAGCCATATTTTTCATTTAGGCCCTAAATTAATCACAATTAATGAAAACGTGAGAGCGCTCTGAGAATTGCGTTGAATATGGTTTGCAATTAACAGCCTTATCCCAACACTGCGCAAAGATAATTCTGCGATAGCGCTGCGATCGAAGATTTAGTATGCGCTCGGTGTGGCCGGCGCGAGCGAACGTAGAATCGTGCCTGACGCTTCGTCAACGCTGGATTTTCATGGGTCAAACCCTATAAAATTGAACCCGCCTATTTCTTCGCGTGACCCGCCCATTTCGGATATTTTTCTGAGGTCTCATGTCGCCTTAAAAGGAATAAAAAACACGACTGCCGTTACAAAAATTAAACTACTGTATTAATTTATTTTTTAAAGTTTTTTATGAAATATTTGTGGGTTATGTATTTATCCATATAGATACATATATAATTTCAGAATGTACGCAATCAGACCTTTCATTCGACACTAAACACGATATATTTATTTTAAATTTGGATATTCGGACATTTAAACAACAGATTTTTCATTTTATTTATCCCCAGTATTACATGATTAAATTTCCTATAGTATATTTTACATGATTTAGTCGTACATACAAAATGTAGAACCCTGGAAATTTACTAAAGGTGCGGCTTCGGCGGGATATTATCACCTCACTAGGCAGATCCTGTATTGAGGTAATATTTAGTACTGCGTTCATCTGTCGGGTGTATAGGTAATTTCTGCAGTCATGGAAAATCCTACATGTATATATTGTATAACTAATATAGTATATATATTACACAAAAAAAATATATTTATTAAATTAAATGAGATATAATATATATGGGAGATATATGAATACAGTTATGAGGCTAATGAGATAATAATAACAATAATAAGTAATATAAATCATCTTTGCACCTATTTAATAACGTTAGTTACTAACGACTCACAGTGCTCCCTCGTCGAGTGTAATAACCATAATGTTGCCAGTCTTTTGTAGTGAGCGTCATTTTGAATGAGTGTAGCTTGGCCTAATTGCGTGGTAAATATGTTATGGAGTTTTGTCGCTAGGTAAATATAGTGTCTTTGTCCAAAGGTCGTTCTCATTTTTGGTTGTACATGGTCTTTATGTCTATTGATATTTTGATTCTAACACGATTCTATTACGATTCTAACAATACCACACACTTCTAAATCGGTTTGAGCGTTTAGAAGTTATAGTGGGATAAAGAAACGGAAAACATGTATAAATAAACCCTGAACACGGTACACTCCTTTTTTGTTGGACAGTAGTGTAAAAAGAGCCATTTACAATTTATTTACAATATCATCGCTAACATCTTGCAGGCCGTATTTCATTGAATATGGTACGATGACCATGTACGCCGCTTATATGATATATGTATATACCAGGGTGTCATGTATGCAAAAAAAAACATCAGCACCACTCTAACTAATTCGGATGTTCATTCGCATAACACGCGTAACAAAGAAGACTTGCGTCCTTACAAAGTGCGACTAAGCAAGGTTAGAAATAGTTTCCTGTAATAGTCAAATATTTTTAAAAACAAGATTCCATTGTGCATAGGGGGGTCTTGGGGACCTTAAATTTTAAAAAAGGTGTAGGATATGCCTATTAAGAACCCAATGTATTCTATTACGGACTTTTAGAGTACTGAATTTTCTAATTTTCTATGATTTTTTTCTATTACCATATATATTTTTTAAATTTACATTACTAAATCCAATCATTTTGATTATCAAAGATGAATTATACGCACTCCGCCATATTAGGAACCATCTGTTGGCACTTGGCGCAAACCCACCCTTAACCGAGAAACGAACCGCGCTGCCTGAGGCGTCGCAATGGATGCCAACCGCCCAAAAAGCATAAATATATTACCGTTTAGTCATATAACTTTGTCGTATAAAGCCTTTCAGTCGAATAAGGGCTGTATAATCGCAATAAAGCTTACTAATTTATAACCATTTTATAAGTAACAGCTGTATAGAAATCGAATAAATAACCTTTATAAAACAAGCAAAACAAAAGCTACTGCATTACCCTTACTCCACCAAAGGCTGTATAATGGTTAGATGACCCACCCTTATACAGTTTAGTCATATTGAAGCTTAAAGGACCTCACTTACGCAGCTTATAGTTTTATAAAGGTTATATAAAAGTTGCAGAAGCCATATATATGGAAAGCGGCCATTTTTTCTCGAATCTTTGTAACCTAAAATTTTTGTATTATATTTTTTAATGCATTTTAAGTCATAAAATACATGTATTATATGTTAAATCCTATTTCAAAGTGTGTGAACAATACCCAGCGAGTGTTTTTTTTGTACTGTGAAATATAAAATTAATTTACATAAAAACTTTAACCATAATTATACATTAAAATTGAGCGCCTTCAAAATATTAATATTTTGAAGACGTGTTAAATTTTTTGTTAGACATGTTACTTAATATTGTCGATGAAATTTGGTGTATTAACTATTAATTGCCTTATACTACCAATGGTAGCCGTTATGACCACTATTCAGCCACTATTCAGCTAAAAGCCGTAGAAAATGCGCCTAATCCGGTCATATAGCAGTCATATTAACGTTTATATTTATTTATTTTTATTTATTTATTAATTTACAATAACTTTATATGTCATATACACACCATTAACATAATATGGTTGAGTTGGGAGAGATTGAGCACATCCTATGGTGAAAATGTTTATCCGCGATCCTAACTAGGTCAGAGACCCGTATCTAGGGATGCTGATTTTTGTTTAATGGTACAAAAACAAAATGGTACATTTTGTATCGACGAGCTGACTCTTTTGATATTATGAACTTACGTTCATAATATATGCCTGCAATATGACCAGTTCTCGTGACTAAAACGTTGCCGTGACCGTTATATAGTCAATTTGCGCTACTTGGGCGGGTTCGTACGCCGGCCGATTGAGGGCGCTCATCGATTTTACTTATGAAATTATTATTCATATGAAATCAGTCGTTGGCTACTTTCCGAGAGTCTTGGAGTGACACAACCGTTTTTTTTAATGTTTGGTCGGTGTAATCGTTTTAATTTCCTGAGAGATTTTATCTAAGCAGTAAGGCTTCGTGAGTGGGGGCGTATCGTAATGCTAATTCGTTAATAGGTACCCAAGTTGGCTGCCTGTAATTGTTTTCGGGCTCAGCTGCTCCACCTTAATGGCGCTAAGCTAAATTGGACGATTAAGCCCCGTTTCGGTTCATTTCGCGCCCTTCAAACGCTTTCCGAGTGACAAACGTCACATCAAAATTTGGAGACTAAAATAATTAGGCGCGATTTTAACAGGGGTATGTTACATGCATGCATGTATCTATGTGTGTATGTATTTATACACTGTGTATGTATGTATGAATATATGTATGTGTGTATGTAATGTACATACATACATACATACATACAACTAGAGTTGTCAAATACAACGGGCGACCCCGTCACCTCAGGAAGTTTTAACGATTAGTCGTTCTATCTCCCTGGAGTAAGCGCAGAAGACTTTGACAAAACAGTCCACCGTCAAGCTCCGCCACAAACCCGTAAGAGGCCAACGCCTTAACCGCGAGATTGCCAGGAATGTTACCCAGCGGGCTTACACTCACGCCCTTACTTCCAATTGCGACCAGATTACTCCAGTCTCTCGATTGGCTGCGAGTTCGAGGTCGCTTGCGCCGTGCGCGGGCCTCTCCCTTAAGAAGCGGTGAAGCGGTGTATACTGAATCTATCGCGGACCACGGCATCCTTTGCCCGGCTGTTCGCCCAGGATCGGGTAGCCGATGGTCGTTTCAAGAGCAGTCGCCGTAAGGTCCGCAACCACCCCCGCTCTGTAGGAAACAGTACTGCTTCCAGACTCCCCCGACTGTTAGTCAGAGTGCACAATCGATTGGCTTATGCCGCACGGAGCGCAGACCGTCCAGGAGCGCCAGAAAGTTGATTCCCAGTGGAAACTAACACTAAAGCCAGAGTCCTCCCCAGGCTCGTACTTTATGCGTGGAGGCTGTCGGATAGGTGTTGACCCGTGAGTGTGACCAACCCTGAACAGAATGGGTCTTCGTGGCAAACTCAGCAAGGGCCCATTAACTCCCTAATATTGGCGTCACCAGTTTATTCTAGGGGAAGAAGTGTGCGTTGGTTTTTGGAAAATATCATCGACCGCCCTTAGCGAATTTGTCAGAGGGGTGGCCAGCGGCTCTCAGGTGAGTCACTCGGGGAGCACCTCAGCCCTCCCGACTTACAAACGCTGCTCACCGCACGGAGGAAGAGGGTGAGACAAGGGGTGACGACGCGGTGATTCACAGAACAATTCACTAAAATGGCGCGCTTCGCTCGCGCCGCCTGTTCCGGCCGCGACCGCGGCGCCTGCAAAACTTTTAAACTGATAACGAAACATCCTCAATGTCAGGGAGTCACTGAAAGCCTAACTGTATTCAGCCACTTTAGCAATATCTTCTTCTTCTTCTGATGCACGTAATCTGTGCTTCTCTTCCGATATTATGTAGCTTCTCTTCGGATACATGTATGAAAATAAAAAAAGGAACTAATAGATTTGGTAAAGCATGTAATAACGTACACAAATGTGTTTATAATTTCTAGATAGGGTTTCGTATTTTGAGATAAAACGTCGATATCGCTGAATAAGTGAGTTTTTTTCAGTTCTCTAACTTTCTAATAATTATTCATAATTATCTAATTATTTTACAAAACGAGGTTTTAATGTTTTATATTTCAAATTTCAATGCGATCATTCTACAATTCTTCTTTTTTATGATCCATCAAGTAGTTTCTTTCTTATGCAGATCGTTTTTCTAAAGTGCTATATTTTTGACATTCAACTCTCAGAAATGACAGGTGACTGCCAAGATTTACACCCGCCGCTTGAGAAGTTAGTTAACACCGTATCACCGCTTCATAAGGGAGAGGTCTACGCAAGCGACCTCGATTATGTAACCAGTCAGGAGGTAGGAGTTATCGTGAAGGTTAATTCCAGACGGAGATATCCTTTCAAATTGGTAGTCAGGGGGCGAGGCTGCCCGCTGTGTACTTTTCCCGGTGCCTCGCCGTAAGGTGTTAGCCTCTGACTGGCAGGTGGCGTAGCTAGACTGTGGATTGTTTTTCGTCACAAGTCTTCTGCGCTTACCCCGATTTTGGGCAGTATTGCCGGAGATGTATTGCCGGAGATGTTTTACCTCATTATTGTGAAGGATTTTCATATCAGGTAATCCTCTGTCTCCTAATTTTCGAGGCAGATACACTCTCATTTTCAAATTATTAAAGTTTCTGGAAACACTAATGTTTTGCGGTCTAGTGATTCACGTGCGAAGAATTTAATTTAACTTGTTATCATGTCTAGATTAAATGCGTATCGTCCTTTATACTGTAAAACACGACATCTCTTATCTAATGACTACATAATCTTATCTCCGGTGGGTAGTAAAGCAAGTATGGCCTTATATGAATCAGTATGTTTTTTTTTATAAAATACGAATAACAACAACTTTATCGAAATAAGCTTTAATCGTTAGTGTGTTCAATTGGGAGCTAATGGGCCCTTGCTGAGTTGGTCACGAATATCCATTTGTTCAGGGTTGGTCACACTCACAGGTCAACACCTATCCGACGGCCTCCACGCATGAAGTGCGAGCCTGGGTAGGACTCTGGCCTTACGGTTAGTTTCCCCTCGGAATCAACCTTCTGGCGCTCCTGGATGGTCTGCGCACCGTGCGGCGTAAACCGTTAAAAGAAACCGTTAAACGTTAGTGCATTCTGACTAACAGACTGAAGAGTCTGGAAGCAGTACCGTTTCCTATAGAGCGGGGGTGGCTGCTGATCTTACGGCGACTGCTCTTGAAACGACCATTGGCTACCCGATTCCGGGTAAACAGCCGAGCAAAGGATGCCGTGATCCGCGACAGATTCGGTTTACACCGTTTCACTGCTTCGTAAGGGAGAGGACCGCGCAAGCGACCCCGAACTCGTAACCAGTCGAAAGACAGGAATAATCTGGTCGCAACTGGAAGAGCGAGCGCGTGAGTGTAAGCCCGCTGGGTAACATACCTGATTATCTCGCGGATAAGGCGTTGGCCTTTTACGGGCATGTGACGGGGCTTGACGGTGGACTGTTTTGTCCTAAGCCTTCTGGCGTTCACTCCACGGGAGATAAAACGACCAACCGTGAAAACTTCCTGAGGTGACGGGTTCGCCCGTTGTAGTTCACAACTCTATTTGGCCCGGACACGTTAACTAACTCACTAACTAGCTCGCCACTAGGTGGCTCTGCAGCCCATTAACTTTTATACCGTTCAACCGATCGCCATGAAAATTGGTACATAGGTATTTGAGAATGGATATAACACGGGTAATACCACTAGTACTCTATATAATCAATACCTCTAATCATCATCACAACGCTGTATGTCTGTTTTATTACGAAATCTAACAAAATATTGCTTAACCGAATGTAAGTCCATTTTTTTAACCATTCTATTACTGACTGGTAAGGAATTTATTTTTTTATTCGACACTGAATAAAATTAGAAAAAAAAACTCAGAAAACTAATGGATTAATTAATATATTTATTTATTTATTTATTTATTTTGTTTATTCACTTATTACTAATCAACATAACAGTAAAACCAAGGCATTGAGAAGTAAAATTAATAAAGATATTACCGTAACTATACAAATAGAATGACATAATACTAGCTATCATATAAGAATAAATAATTAATAGCTTGCAATTTAAACAAGTGAGGGTTGGCGGTAAAAATATCGAAATCTAGTGCCATCGAGTGAATTTCAAGCACGCGCCAAAAAGTTCCACCTCGTAAGGTTAGTGCGCGAGAACGGCTCCGCGAAAAGATGGTGCGATCGAGCACGAAGATAATTATTTGGTATGAAAACATCCACCTTGGCTAGTATGCTAGGGTTATCAGTTGTACCACGAATTAGATTGAAAACATAGGACATGGTCAGCATTTCTCTTCTGAGACAGAGAGAATTATAGCCAACCATGCCTGTGATAAATGCAGTCGGATAAATAAGTATCTTCATGCGTATTCCAAATAGCTGCATTCGTTTCCATGCGACTTCTAACAATCGAGTTGTACAACGTGCGCATAACCCGAATATTATTGAAGTGCTTGGATTGCCGTATCACAAACCCTAGAAGCTTGAAAGAAGTTGTAGATAGTTGCCTAATGTGTTCCTTGAAGTTTAACTTGGGGTCGAAAAAACTCCCAAGTCCTTGACTTCAGTAACTATGGGAAGCACACATCGTATTTAGATAACATTGCTGATGATGTAGGTTCATTATCCACATGTTCCGTTTCATGTCCGAGTCACCTACATTATTCCGCCGTATTGAGTGTTATTATTTGTCTCGTTGAAGCATCTGCGCTTACAGCGCAGGGCTGTCAAAATAATACCGAGCAATGTGTAACGAATTTCCTCGTCGTCGACGTCGTCTCGCTTTTAGCGAGAATTAGCGATAATACTGGTTAGCTAGTACGGGTAAAAAAGGGTAGCTCAGCAGCAACCTGAGACCTTAGAAAATATCCGAAATGGGCGGACACGCGAAGAAATACTTTAGTGGTTTCAAGGCGGCAGGTAAGGGTGGAGAACCCACCTAGAGCCCGGGCAGTTATAACGACGGTGGTCGTCTTATCTGCCTGGAATGTCATGCAACGACACCCCGCGCGAACCAGAAGGGTATACGCGCGGGAGGTAAAGAAGGTACCCCCCCCTCGTACCACCCCGAGAACCCATTTATTCAGTATAAAAAAAAACAAGAAAAAACAACAAAAGAAGATAACAAATAGAAGTAAAAATAACAATAAAAGAAACACAAAACAAAATTGAAGCTAAACGAAGACAGGCTACCAAACACGGACAGGATGTCGGGGGGACTCAGTGGCTGGTGAGGGGGTATGTAGACGTATAGGTCATGGGGCGGTCTCGTGGGGAACGGCCTAACCAAGGTCCTCAGGCAGGGGACGCGCCCGCGGGGTCGGTTTGGGGGACGGCACATAGACGGGCACTTCGGGCTGGAAGTGGCCCCCGCATCACGCCACTGGTGTCGGGGGGGACCCCAAAACTGGGGTTCCCGGAAGCCTCAACTCCTCCCAAAGGGAAACCCACTTCTCCACGAAGCATCGGAACGCGCCGGAATAGGCGGGGTCAATTTTGTAGGACTCGATCAATAAAAATCCAGCGTTGACGAAGTGTCAGGCACTATTCAACGTTCGCTCGCGCCGGCCACCGGGCGCATACTAAACCTTCGAAAGCAGCGCTAGCAAAGAATAACTATGTTTGCGCAGTGGTGGTATAAGGGTGTTAATGGCGAAGCATATTTAGCGTAACTCTCAGAGGGCTCTCACGTTTTAATTAATTGTAAGTAATTTAGGGCCTAAATAAAAAATGTGGCTAAGCGCGACGCTAGTGAATTAGCCCGTCAATATAATGAAATTAAAATAAAACACACTCACCGCTTACATTGTAGGAGTAATGGCGCCTGAAAGTTTTCGAAGTCAGTTTATGACTTCGAAAACTTTATGACTCCAACATGCTATTCAAAGAAAGTAATGTGTTAGATATACGCCAGCTGTTTGTAAAACAGTCACTCATGTTCTTCCATCGAACCTCAGATAAACGACTACGAAGTCAGCAACACCGAACTACAAGAGCATCTGCAGGTCTGAATTATGCCGTTCCCCGAGTTAATTCTTCATTTGCCCAAAGACAATTCAACTATATAGCACCTAAAATATTCAACCGCCTTGATGACAAAATAAAGGAAATAGAAAATACCATTTTATTCAAAAAAAAAAATAAAAAATGGCTTGACGACATAGGTCGTTCAAGGACAGAGAAAGAACTGCTGCAAGTCATATCCTAAAAATATATATATATATATATTTCTGCATAACTTTACTATTATACTATATAATATGATATAAGATATTAAACAAAATGTACTATATTGTAATATAATGCAAAAGAATAATACTATAATATATTTAGATCGTTATATTTATATATTTGTGTATGTATGTATATGTATGTGTGTATGTGTATATGTATCTATATGAGTACCTACGTCAGTTAGGCTTCTCCACCTAAGTCAGAAAGTAAGTCGTATGCCCAGATACAGGCTATATTTGGCCTAGTTGGGTATACGCTGAGCATGGTCATGTGAATGTGGGCCGTTGTTTCTTCGCACCATTACTTGTTATGACCATTTTTATGGGTTTTATAATTATGTTTGATACAAATAAATAAAATAAATAAATAAAATAAGTTTAAAGCCTTAATGTCCATAGATAGCTATGAGCAACTTTTTTGAGTCCAAATTTTGAATTGTTTCCTTATCGAGGGATTCACTTAGAAAGTTTTTTTAACTAATGCTTATATTTTCAAAAAACTCATTAAACTAAAATTCTTCAAATATGGACGTTCCCGGGTTCTAGAACTTTACGCGAAGCGAAGCCGCGGGCAACAGTACAATAGAGGTTGACTATATTCTTACTCTCGATGCTGAAGCTCTATAAATAGGCCTGCAGGTGCGAGATCGGACGATTCTTCATTTTAATACACTTTAAGGGTCTGCATTAAGATTTTATTACCGACTTAAGGGGGTCGCCGACCTTTAAAGACGATTAAAGCGACGAGGGAGAGAATGCAATGAAATTCCGTCGGGCAACTTAAGTTTCATCGAGAGGGATGAATATCTTGCCGAGGACAACGTGGTGTGGTGTTTTTAAAAAATACGAGAATGATGGTGGAAAATTGGTTGTGTCACCCCAAATCTTTCCCGACAAGCAGACAACCCCCCCGCACCCCCCCCCCCCATATAGTGATTGTGTAAGGTGATTATGATCACAAATGTAGTATATTTGTAGTATTTTAGTAGTCATTCCGTGGTATTAAAATGGCTATTTTCCAATATGATGTAGTATTTCTAAAATACGCTCGGGCGCTATCGTGGATGATTACCTACATACACAAAGAGACACACAGAGACACATGGTTAGAATACCTCGTACACACGCACCGCAAATAATATTTGAAGACCGCCCATATTTAAGAAAACACTACATCAATTTTGGAAAAATACCATTTTAATAACACGGAAATACCATTTCAATACAAATATTCTACGTATTGGCACACGGGGAAAGGTTGAGTTGGAGGGGGGGGGGGGAGGGGGTTGTCTACTTGCCGGGAAAGTTTTGGGGTGACACAACCTATTTTTGTTATATGGTTCCCAGGGTTTGTAAATTATAATCATTTTTTTTAGCGCCCTTGCTATAGCAAGGGCGTCATCATTATAGCAGAATAGTCGTAAGGATGCTATTACCACCCAAAGATAAAGTGTCTTTTGCCTGGTACCGAGCCTTAAGAAAACATAGAAAACATAATAACACGGACTTAACCCTTTTGCTAAAAAGTCACCTCCAATAACATTAACTGTCCCGACTTACTAAATAAAATTAATCTTCGTGTTCCTTCCAAACTCAATAGATTTAACCCTGCTCTTCGTGTTCCTCATGCTGGTACCAACTAAAGGCAAAATGCTTTTCTGTGGCGAACAAAAGAACAATTTCAATGACTTGATTAAACGCTTTGATTTTGATCTATTCTGTACGAGTATTAACTCAGCTAGGCAGCGGCTGAACAGTCAATTCTTTAGCATTAATTGCTGAATAATTTTTGACGTATTTTTAATCGATAGCTTTAATTGAAAGGTCACAAATGTTTCTACAACGTTACTTAAACGTGAAAACCTTTAATTGGCTCTCTGTTATACTACTCCGTCTTTTTGTTAAATTATAATTAGCTGTTGGTTTTCCTAAATATAAATAAAATAAATAAATAATGTGGTGACCCTGTAAAGACGGACAGAAAGTGTCGCAAGCGCACGTCTGTCCGTATAAAATAAGGCACCTGCTCTGCACAGCGAATGGCCAGGTGTAATTTCGCGCGCTAAGTGCTAATTATTTTGAATACGCGAGAATAAGCTGCTTGGGACAATACATCATAAGAGCAGATGCAGCTTCTGTATCAACAAGGTTCATGAGACCTTTACCCTCTTCTGGTGCCATATCCTCTACGGAACGTCGGCTATCCAATACGTCTCTAAATTTGTCTAAAGCTGTTATTACGCGACTGTCCAACAAATAAATTAATAGTTTAAAAAAAACACTAAAAACGCGCTTTTATAAATGCACGTAAAATCCAAAAAAGGCCCGTTTCTCACCTTGGCTTGGGTGGGATCTACCCTATTTACACGTCAATATACATCGTATATAGATATATCAATATTATTATATTTACACTCTCCATATACAGGTCTATATACATTTTATACAGGCACCTATGTCAATATTTACACTATTTACACTCAATATTTACAAGTCAATATATAGGTTTGTTATAACATTGAAACCTGATCGTGTACAAGTGCAAACACGACTATGATACGATATTCCATCATGGAATGTCAGTTCCTGTCTTCCGGCTTCATCATCAGACCTTGAAACTTAATCGTGGTCAAAGTTCATTACAAGACCTTTCTAACAAGTCCAAACACGGCTATGATACGATATTCCATCATGGAATGCCAGTGCCTATCTTCCGGCTTCATAATCAAACCTTGAAACCTAATCGTGGTCAAAGTTCATCCCAAGACTTTTCTAACAAGTCCAAGCACAGCTAAGATACGATGTTCCATCATGAGGTTCCAGTTCATATCTTCCGACTCCATCATCAGATCAGTTCGACAGTACCATATTATTGTATTGTCATCAGAACTACATACAACTGCCAATTTTCATGACGCTACGATCCTTGGAAGATGGTTAAATTAGTTACCTTAGATTCCATTACATAGTTACATACAGGTCGACCTAATAAAAGCGTGTTAAAAATGAGTGTAATGTGTTCAGGGTTCATCTATGTATGTTTATCGTTTCTTTATTCCACCATAACTTCTAAACGCTTGAACCGATTTAGCTTTATTTTAATTATTTTTTATTTTATAAAATTATCCAATATAATCATCATTGATTTTGGCAAAAAAAAAAAATACGTGTGGCACTCGGGGACTGCCGCGGTAAAGCTATTGCATAGCATTTTTAACAACTTATGCAATTATAATTATGTATTTATTTTATTTTTTCTGATATCAGATAACTGCGCTCTATCGGAAAACTTGAAATTATTCCGAATCATTTGCGGCTGCGGTAACAAATGATTCTGAATAATTTAAACGTCTTCCGATAGAGCGCCGCGCACGAATTTTTTATTCGATAAAGCAAAAAAAACGGATTATTCGAAAAAAATCGTAGATAAAAAGATAGATAATTAAATTATCTTTAAAATGGTGCAGGTTTATTATAATACGCCAGTTAGTATTTGCGTAGTAGTCGTTTTTGTTTTCGGTTAGACCTAATTTCACAAATTAATTACACTATGTTTTATAAACAAAATCTAAAATATTCAAAGCTAAGAATATTAGGAAAATGTTCTTGTTTAAGGCGACGTACTACTTAAAAAATAAACCGTATCTGAGTTTTTAAGCCCCGCCTACTTACCCCCTCCCCTCGCGACGGGGCAGGTGTTTATTATGTTGACTCATCTCGCAGCGATATTCACTCGCTATCGATGCTGGACTAAACACACTAGGTATACACTATTGCAATGGGATTTATATTTTGGGATTATGCAAGTGTCATGTACCTACGCTGGTGAAGAAGGCTACGCTTTATCATCATCTAAACTTGAACATTATATTACTTTCCCGGCTGCCACTGGTAGGAAAGGTGTTGTGATCGTGCGGAAAAAAATGTTTAGATAACGATAGAGATGTCCATTTTGAGGTCCACCAAGATGATTAAGACCATTTTCAGAGAAATGTATGTCTGTTTGCCTGTATGTAATCTCTCACGATAACTGCCGAGCCGTTGAACCGATTGAGTTGAAATTTGGAACATAGGGATAGTATCACCCTGGAATGCGCCCATTAGATTTTGGCTGTCAACTGTTAAACCAAACTATCACTGTCAAAAATTGACAGAAGCCATATCTTACAGAATTTCATTTGCGATATGTCATTTGGAAGCCCCTGAAAAACTGTATTAAGAACAGTCACCTGTCACTAATTAATTTTCGACATTTTAAAATTATTTTAAATGGTGATAGATGACAATTGGAGAAATGCCGTTAACTGTTTTGGATACAGTTTTCCAAGGGCTTTTAAATGACATAAATCGCAATTCATGTTCCGTGAGATACAGCTTTAGTATTTTTTTTATAGTTGTAGTGACAGTTTTTGATAGTATTTTTTGGCAGAAAAAACATTTAGCATCGAATTAAAAAACAACATTGTGTATCGAACTATTTATTCGCGGTATAATAGTTCTTTGAGGAGGACATAACGACACCCATCGCCTTGTACATTATCATTAAATAATTATTTAATTAAAAAGTAATATAATTTATTTTTAGATACTGTAAGCACATCATTGTAAACTTTAAAGAAATACACATCATTAAAAATAAATAATTATTAATGAAAATATAAAATCATTAAGACAAAAAATCATGAAGACATTTCTGGTTGGCAAAGTAGTCTGTTATTTCTGAGTAGATACATACATATTAAATGTAAAGAGACGAATAAATACATTTAAAATTGCGCAGTACATTTGAGACTTCCTTTTTGTAGCCTTGACAGTGTCGCTTTGTAGTGGTGCGCCGACTTTTGTAATTAAAATTCATCAAATGGTAATACATTTTCAAAAGCCTGTTCATCATTATTAATTAGATCTGTACTCAGCACAGATTTGAAATATCGTGTACTTTTCGGTGGCTCTATATTGCTTGTGCTTTGCTTTGGAGTGTTATTGGCAAGTACATTCTCTGTGAGTTCTTTGCTCACTTTGTGATGGAATCACTGAAAACTAACTACCGCTTAAGCGTTGGACAAGGGAGAGGAACCGATTTCTTTCGTTTTATCGTGTCGTTTCTTTTATTTGCTTCTTTCAAAGTGTATTCAGGCTCCCTTAAATCCATATTCCTTCATACTCCTGGATCGATAATTTCAGGTAATACACAGTCCATATAAAAACAAACAAGTTTTTTCCATGACATTTGTCCAAATCAAATCATCCGTCTGTATATATTCGGTTTTGAGGAGATCGTTTTTACCAGACCAAAATGTAAATAGGCACACTTCCTTTCCAGTTATATCTATCGTTCCAGTTACAGTTTCTTTCCAGCACACTTTCTTTAAAGTTATCCACAATACCATAGATAGTTCATACCTTGTTGAAAACTTACGTTTTTTCGTTCCTCAGCGATTAATTCGCAATTCACGCACGTTTGAGGTCTCTCGTTCCAATACCAACTACGGGAAACATTCCATCGCTTATGGGCTGATATGCACGTACGACTCTTGTTTCTCCACCATCGACATTTTCAACCTCAACCAACCGACGTTCGTTAAAGAATTATTCAAATCAATTGCACCTAACGAGCTTGTTAATACCTATAGTAATTAGTTATATACTTTCTATACAACATATCAGTAGCTACCACAAATATTTATAAATATCTATAAATATTTATTATATATCTATAAATACCTATAAACATCAATAAATATCTGTATCTATATATCCACTATACGACCTATCTATATCTTTATTTATATCTATATACATATACACATACCATCATCGTCTAACTCCTTCTTCCTAATCACTTCCAATTCCCTACCTCTCCCATCGGTTTTCTATATATTTTTTATATTTAATATGAACTTTGTTTATTTTATAATTATTTTTTAAGTGTAATATGCTGAAATCCAAATGTGTAATAAACGATTATAGGCGTAATGTTTTTCTTTTTTTTCTACATTTATGCACACGTATGTATATTGTATGCGCTGTATTTTTCCAGAAATAAAATAAAAAATAAATAAATAAAAAGAAATTATATATGGACCTGTCCTTGAACTTGAACGTACCAGTGATGTTTGATGCTGATTTCAAGTTTTCCATCTTTCTGTTTCCAAAATGTCACTTTTCCTTTTCTTGTCGCTTCCGTTAACCAGATTCTATGCGCTGTAATGGGAAATTTGCCTTCAAAAATATAATCATCAGATATTCCATCTGGAGAAGCTCCCAAAAATGGAAATTTAGGGTCAATGAATAATCCACATTGCTGAATTTCCACTTTTTCTAGACATATTTTTCATTCTAGTGCAGTTGTTTCATTTTCTTTTCCATGGCAAATTGATGCTACGTTGCTCAAATCCCATTTTCAGTCATGGATTTAACTGAATTGGCGCATTTTGTGTGTTGTTAACTATTGACAATTTTGCCAAAGTTAGACGCAGTTACCATTTTTCTTCGTAATTCCAACCACTCGCTGCTTTCACCTTGAATAACCGTAAGTTTTTCAATTCGCAATCGATCATTTTTCTATTTTCCAATTCTTGAAATAACAGAGCTTTGCTTTTTTCGAATATTTCTGATGGAACATCGGGTTGGTTGCAATGTTCTCCATAATGCGAATTTTTGTTTTTTTTTCAAAAAAACTTTCTGCTTTTATTTCTTTTATAAAGAATGGATTTACTTAAATGCCTCTGTCTTCTTTATTCCACTTTTGATATCCTGCCATAGGGACTTTTGCCTATATATTTTTTATGTAATCTTGACAGTGGCTGTTTTGTATTAAATGATATAACTGCCGCATTACATCGCGCTTGGTAAGACTGCTTTTGGATGTAATTTGTCCTCTTACCACCAATAAATTTTGCAATGATGCCGTTAAACCTTTCGAGAACATTACTATCTACATCATGAATTAGGCTTCTTGCATGTATTGCTACCTATGTTGTTATGTAACGTATTCTTTCCCAAATAATGTCACCCATCAAACAACTCATTGCATCCAGTGTTTCATTTTCCGACAAACAATTTTAAAAACTTCTACATTTATCATGGTTTCCAAATGCATCTATCGGGGCGTTCAAAATGTCATTATACAGGCAATCAATTTTCTCATCAATTGAAAAGTTTTGACATTTATTGTAAGCTACTGCTGATGTAATATTTCTTCGCATTTTTAGATTTTTTTTCACAGACATTACAAGTTGAATAAAAGCTTTTAAAAAGTAGATACCTACGTTTTGTTTTTTAAATTACAATTCTGCCTATCTGACGGTTTTCTATATTAGAACGGTCAGAATCGTAGCCTAATTGTATATTATATTTATACATGGTGTATAGCTCTGTCATATGGCTCTAACGCAAATGTATTGGCATTATTTACTGTCCCCTTATATTTAGGGGGCTAACGGGCCCATGATGAGTTGGCCACGATGACCCATGTGTCCAGGGTCGGTCACACTCACGGGTCAACACCCATCCGACGGCCTCCTCGCATGGGGTGCGAGTCCTGGGTAGGACACTGGGTCAACCAGTCTCCCCTGGGAATCAAACCTCTGGCGCCCCTGGACGGTCTGCGCACCGTGCGGGGTTTGCTCCAATCGGTTGTGCTCTCCGACTAACAGTCGGGGGAGTCTGGGAACTGTACTGTTTCCTATAGAGCGGGGGTGGTTGCGTACCTTATGGCGACTGCTCTGGAATTGACCATTGGCCATCCGATCCCGGGTAAGAGGCGGGCAAAGGACGCCTTGGTCCGCGAAGATTGTACGGTCTGCGCACCGTGCGGGGTTTGCTCCAATCGGTTGTGCTCTCCGTTTCACCGCTTCATAAGGGAGAGGACCGCGCAAGCGACCTCGAACTCGGTACCAATCGAGAGACCGGAGAAATCTGGTCACAATTGGAAGTGAGGGCGCGAGTATCTTGAGCCCGCCGGGTTTACTCCTGGCTAACTCGCGGTAAGGCGTTGGACTCTCACGGGTTGTTGACGTAGCTGGACGTAGAATGTACTGTCCAAAGTCTCTACGTTCACTGCAGGGCGATAGAACGACTAATCGTTAAAACGTCCTGTGGTGACGGGCTCGCCCGTTGTAGTTGACACCGCAAGATGTCCCCTTATATACACACATTTTGACTCGCAGGAAGCAAGCTGAAGTGGCGCACTTGTTTTAAACTCGCATAAGATCACACCGGTCGTAGGTTCAAAACCTACCGATATGTATATATTTTTTTTGTTTTTATACATAAAGAAACATTGTTATCAAATAAATGAACACTTTTTATTAAAAAAAAGTAATATTGTAAATTAAAAAAAAAAAAAAAAAATATTATTATAGTTATTATTGTTTCTATTTTTCAACATATGATTTATCATGTTTTTAAACCTCTTTCATTTACACGGTGAAATAGCCACCTAAAACCGATATTTTTTTACTTTCACTCTCCGATCCATCGAAATGTCAATTTGGTAATAATAAGTCATGAAACAGAGCGTCGCGAACGCAACCGCATATGTCGGCCTTCGAAGCCGAAATGAACCACGTTTCTAAGAGCCAATAACATTTCACTATTAAAGGTTGGCTGTTATGCCATTTGAATCAGTAATTGATCCCCACATAAGAACCATATTGACCCAATGTCGCTTGCGGCATTTTGAATGCCAGCGCGTCGTCGCGAGAAGAGCGCGCTCATCTCATTGTATGTCAAAAATAATATAAACGGGCTCTGCAAAATATTATTTTTAAAATATACTGATATTTTATTTGAAAAAAATAATCGTCAGTACTACAAGTTTATTGTACATAGTTTATGTAAAAAAAACAAACTTGAAAAAAAACACACAGTAATAAGTAATATTTAACAGTGAATATGGATGAAAGTTCCACTTTTTATATATTTTTTTTTAACAAGAAAAACTTATTTTTTTAAATTTATGCGAAAGCATTCGTCTTTACAACTATTGTTAAAATGCCGTAGTATTTTTTTTGAGTTTCTTGATCGTGCAGTTTAGTGTGAGGCACGTTTCAAAAAATGCTCTAAAATGAAAATTTCCTGTATAGCTCCCAGATTTAATTATTTTCCTCAATTTTCCAATACTTTAAAAAAAACTGAAATAGCTATCTACTTAAGAAAGGTACCGTGAGTTACGATATTTTTGTTTTGTTGGCTAACATCATCAGTTATTTCAGTATGACTGTTCAAAAATTGCCAAAAAATGTAATTTTCGAAATTTACCTACTACGTCGCCTTAACATATATTTTTTTCGAATCGTAAGCGGTACTCGTTTAGACGTAATTATCAGTTTAAAATCATTAATTTTCGTTAAGAAATTTCTTCATTCGGTCGCCCCGCTGGCCTACTAGGCCCACGATAAAAGCTATGCAATAGCTTAAAAATAACAAAAGCATAAATAATAATATTTTTAAATTTGTTTTTTTGCGAAGCAGATAAGATTACATTTGTGTGGATTTTATCACCCCACTAGATTGTATATCTCTTCTGGGGTGATAGTATTTAGGACATAGTGACTTTTTTTTTCATTCATTCATTCCGATCGCTCATTCATTCTTAAAAATTTTAAGGTTAATATAATATATATTCCTAAAATTATATAATAGATTCCTAAAATTAATAAAATAAAATAAAATAAAATAAATGTGTATATAAATAAACTGTGGTATTGTTAGAATCGCTATGTCATCCTAAGTGTCATAGAGAACCTTAAGTGAGTACCGTATTTTAACGTACTTACTAAACAAATATTAAGTAAGTAACCGTCTAAATGTCCAATAATTAACATAAATATATAGTGTTTATGTTAAATGAAAGGTCTGAGTACATTGCGGAAGTATACATGTATCTATATGGATAAATACAAATCACAAATATTTCATAAAAAACCGTAATAAAAATAATTATGAATAAAATAGTTCACTTTCTGTAACAGCAATAGTGTTGTTTATTATTTTTAATATTTTTACTCGAATTCTTGGTGCATTCCGATGTACTTCCTCGTGGGATATTTCCGAGCTCTTTTTGCAATAGAATTCGCCAAGAGCATCTTAGGGGACGATCAAGCATTACGTAACGCAATCGGGGGGAAGGGGGGGTCTTGTAAAACGTTACGATGCATTACAGGGGCGGGAAAGGGGGGGGGGGTTCAAACAACGAGTTACTTAACAATGTTTTTTTAAAGAGTTTATTTGTAAAAAAAAGCTAAAATAGGAGAATGCATGAGAAGAACAATGGTGGATGAAGCCAAAAATGTATGTAAGGACAGGGCCAAGTCAGGAAAACAGCATAATTTAATGCAAGATTAGTAGTAAAAGTTTATTAGGACAAATTTGAGTCCATTTTACCATATTTTAAACTTAAGCAAATGTTTATTACATTATGTGTGATTGTTTATTAAATAACAATATGAACAAATAAAATAAACAATATAGGCATGTATTGCCAGTTGAAAATTTCTTGTTTTATTTATTATTACCCCAAATGCGAAACAATAACAAAGGTATTTTAGCGACTTTCCGGTACATTGCGCAACATAATTGTGACTTTTAGGTAAAAATGGTCGCTTGGGTGTTAGGTAACGTATAGGGAGGGGGAGGGGGGTACAGAAAAACGTTACGGAGCGTTACATGGGAAAGGGGGGGGGGGGGGGTCAAAAATCTTTAAAAAATGCGTTACGTAATACTTAAACGCTCCCTTATTATCTAAAACTAGCTGACCCGTGCCCACTTCGCTGGGCGGTAAAACTTTTTACTTGTGATGAAATTATGAGTGTGGTTCGGTTAGTACTGAGTGCTATGATTTATTTCCTGACTGCCAAAAGAAGGGTTATATTTTTACTGCATATGTATATATGTATTTGCATGCCAATTTGCCTATATTACCGTTATTTGTGAGTGCCTTCTTGTGAGTGTCTTATTTGTGAGTGTCTTATCTCTTTAACCATTTATGAAGTAAAAGGGAAATTATATGCATTAAAAGGGAAAAGTCTTTTGTTTTAAACACTTGAGACGATAAATTTACTTATTTTGATATGAATTCACAATTGTTGATAATATGACCAATAAACATGACCTAACGATTTTTTTTTTAAATATAAAAAACTACTTTTTGTGACTTAAATATAAAATTTTCACATATGCCGTCGCTGACTTTTTTGTAGGCCTTAACAAGCTCTACAACTTTTCTCTAGAACTCAATGATATATCAGCAGCGTTCGTAAGAAACGTTTTCATTCGACCGTTTTTTCTCCGACATACTTTGCAAATCCGACTACCACGAAAAAGTCTTTTCATTTCTCGTATATAGCCTAAAACACAAAATTAACGTGGCTTTCTATTGATAAAAGAATTTTCAAAATCGGTTTAGTACATCCAGAGATTACTTCCTACAACCTCACAAACTTTACCTCTTTATAATATTAGTATAGATAAATAGTTTATTCCATCGCAGTCGTGTATTTTTGGATTTTTATCCAGTTTTGGTTGTTTTCGCCTATCTGTTCGTCAGAATGCCTCCTTTGGAACTTGCGAAACTCATCACATCATCATTATATCCGATGCATTCAATTTCACATGGCTGGCGGTGTCGTCATTTTTCTCATCGTCAGTGATTGTGGCCAGACGCCATTGCAGGCAGAATGATTATAATTATTGTTACCACAGCCGACATCTGTAAAAGCCGTCATCTACAGCGACGTGTTAGAAAATTAAAATGAAAGTTCCATCATGAATATCGTGAATAAGTGGCACTTAATTAAAATCTTGTGGCTGATGTTAAAATGCAACAGTGAGCCGAATACGTGCTGTGTACCGAATTTGAAAAGTCATAAAGTCCAATATTTAGAGATTGAAGTATTATATATATTTTTATTTTTTTTATTTCAAACCATTTCATAGGAATTCCTACACTTGGTTATGTCAAAAACTAACAAAAATAACAAGTATAATATTTAAATATATACCTATTAAGGTATAAGGTATGAACGTCGGTATTGCAAGTTATGAAAGTTGAACATCCAAGCGCAGATTTTCTAGGTTATTAGAGGAAACAACATTTTCCAATATTTTCAATCAAAATTCTTACATAATTTCGTAGAATTTTCATGTGGACAATAGTACTAAATAATCAAACAAATATTGGATAATTTCACAAATTACCATACGGGAAGATATTTTAAAGAAAAAACACAAATACAAACAAACAGTAATAATAAAAATAATAGTCAATAGCCAATAGTTAGAAGAAAAAAAAACGCAATTGTAAAATAGTCAACAATAGAAAGAATAAGGAATAATAATAGTCAAGTAGGTCAATAGAGCTGCGAAAAAATGATATTGTCAAAATCCTCAATGTTATAAATGGGGTTTTTGAACAAAAATACCCTGTACCTTTTTCTTAACGTGAACCTCCCCAAGGCCCCTGATGTGTAATGGAAGTTTGTTGTAGAATAAGTAAGATTAGCAGAGAAAGCTTTTCCGAACCTTACTCAGTCGCACCTTAAAATGACGCAAGTCCTCTTTATTTCGCTTATTATGCGAATGAATATTTGAGTTAGTTAAAGTAGTTTCGATATTTTTTCTCGTATACATGATGTTTTGGTATATATACGCGGCGTACGAAGTCATGATACCATATTCGATGAAGTATTGCTTTCAAGAAAATAGGAAATAGGCAGACAGATTTGGAAGCTTCAAAGACACATAACAATTTGATTTTTTTTATGGCAAATGTGGCGCTGCCTAATTTTTTGCTCATTATCGCGAGATTAAAGTATGATTATGAAATAGGGGGTCAACTTTTCTGTCGGTTGCATCTTCTGTCATCACTCCACTCGCATAGCCATAATACGCGACATAAAAACAATGTACGCTTGACTAAATATCAAAAAACATTTTTATATATTAGTTTTAAATTGTTCAATGCTTTGCCGTCATCGACGAGAAGACTTGAGATGGCAGCATATAAAATCTGCTTGAAAAATCAGTTAGTCAAACATGCCCTTTACAAACTGGAAGACTTTTGTGATATTGCGTCCACAATTGCTTGATTATAAATAACCATATTACGACTATACTTTCGCACTAAGTTTTAGATTTTATTACCATTGTTTTTAATTAAAAATTAAATTACGTAATTACGCATGTTTCCCAAAATTATATAATTCCCTAAGTGAAGACATGTAAAATTATTCTACCACAAAAATATTCAAAGCAAACCTCAATAGATGGCTACTTAATAAGGGATACGTAAAATCTAATGAACTTCTTCGCAACGCACGACAATTTATTTAGTATCACTTATCTATTATTCTTAATTAAATTTAAATTATAAATGTATTTATTTATTACATAGCTATATCTATACTAATATTATAAAGAGGTAAAGTTTGTGACGTTGTAGGAAGTAATCTCTGGATCTACTGAACCGATTTTGAAAATTATTTTACCAATAGAAAGCCACGTTATTTGTGAGTGTCATGGGGCTATATATTAATCCGAAAAATAAAAAGACTTTTTCGTGGTAGTTGGATTTGCAAAGTAAGTTGCAGAAGAAACGGTCGAATGAAAACGTTTCTTACGAACGTTGCTTTAACGATGAAAGATATATGATTGAGTTCCAGAGAAAAGTTGTAGAGCTTGATAATGCCTACAAAAAAGTCAGCGACAGCATATGTCTAACTTTTATATTCAAGTCCCAAACGTAGTTTTTTAAAGTAAAAAAAATATTTAAATCGTTAGGTCATGTTTATTGGTCATATTATCAACAATTATAAATTCATATCACAATAAGTAAATTTATCGTCTCAAGTGTTTAAAACAAAAAACTTTTCCCTTTTACTGCATAAATGGTTAAAAAGATAAGACACTCAAAAGAAGACACTCACAAATAACGGTAATATAGTCCATTTCCAGTTCTTTTGGCAGTCAGGTAATAAATCATAGCACTCAGTACTAACCGAACCACACTCATAATTTCTTTCATCACAAGTAAAAAGTTTTACCGCCCAACGAAGTGGGCACGGGACAGCTAGTTCCTGATACAACGAAGGCTGCGTACTAACGCAGCTGTCGTGGCTGTTCTTTGGCTTCCATAAAATTTACGACGCAGCAGGTCATCGAACCTGAAGAATGAGAAGGTCCTATGTTTATTTTGAAATTTGTCCACCGGGTGTTAAATTAAATATTTTACGTGCGCGACATTTGGTCAAGTGCAAGTCGGCGTCCGGATGTTAGCTCAGCTTCAGAAGATGCGCTTGAGTAAATTTAAAAATGGGTGTCAAAAATAACAGAAATGTCTGCACCAAATTTGCTTTCTTCTTTAGAGGGTTCGCTGCTTGCTTGTTAGGTTTTTGGACGTCATTACAATAATAATACATACCGAGACGCTTACATACAAATGACCTCGTTACATGGTTCCGTACCATGGCTCTCACGTAGCCAGTTGTACAATTTGGGTACGTAAAATAAATGATTTCATACGTTTTAAATGCTGAAAATGTAAAATGGCAATGTTTAATAATCCGGACGCAACTTACACAACAGAATATATTTATCTATTTCAACCTCCAACGCGCGACATTATGTTAGAAAGAGAAAGACACGAAATCAGTTTGCTAATAAATGGATAACTAGCTGAAACCCGTCGAACTAGGCGGTCACTTTATTGACCGTAATGTTTAAAGAAATTTTTTTTTTTCTCTTTTGATGACACATCTACAAACCAAGAGCTTTGTTAGACACCATCATATTTGTACACCTAGCCGTTCTCTCAATTTGGCAGTTACAGGAAAAACACTTTCAACTTAATATATAGATTTTTTTACTTTTCTCTTTTGATGACACATCTACAAATCAAGACCTTTTTAGATACCTCAACCAAATGTACACCTAGCCGTTCTCTCAATTTGGCCGTTACAGGAAAAACACGTTTCCAATTAATATATATAGATTTTTTTAAATTTTTCTCTTTTGATGACTTTTATTTTTCTCTTTTGATGACACATCTAGAGACCGAGAGCTTTTTTTAGACACCTCAACCAACAATTTACACCTAGCCGCTCTCTTAATTTGGCCGTTACAAGAAAAAAACAAGTTTCAAATTAATATATACATTATGAATGGATAATGAATGGCACCCTTCCCTATGAGACACTCCAACTTTATTTGAATTTCATTAAAAAAATACTTTTGCTTAAATTATAGTACCTCAGGAAAAAAAGAAAACTATATTAGGTATAAGAATTTTGAATAAGACAAAATAACGAAGACATCGAGACAACGGCGGCTGCAACGGCGCCAACAACGACGCCGAAACGTCGGGTGTGAAAACTTCACGCGTTAAATTCATTTTTTATCTTATTTATAATCTCAAACAACCGCGACAGTCTCCGATTTCAGATATAAGAATAATATAATAAAAAGAATATTTGAGTTTCAAAAAAAAATATTTTACTCAAATTATACCTCAGGAAAAATCGAAAATGTAGAAACGTCATTGACCTTGATCTGTATTTACCATTACAGTTGCTCCTCAGCGTTAACCGGCGGGGGGTCATCGAGGTATCCGCCTCTGGACCTGACAGGATAGACTGATCAAGGTTCTTTGTCACCGCGTCGACTTTGATAGTTCTTTCCAGTAACACGTTTTCTTCTACCTTTATTTAAGGGTATACTATGATCTATCTTTCGAAAATCGAATGTTGGTTCTAGTCTTCTACGCTCACTGCACGGTCGATAGAACGATAAATCGTTAAAACGTCCTGCGGTGACGGGTTCGCCCGTTGTGGTTGACATCTCAATATGTTGGTTCTATTCGTTTGGGAACAAGCCACAAGATGGCACTGGTATCCTATTGTCGACAAAACATTGACATTGATCGTTCTTTCCCGTAATCCTTCATTTGTTTTACCTAGTTATGAAGCTTGAGGACGACATGGTGACGTAAAAGATCCGGATCGAGAGAGGTGTACGGCAGGGCGACACGATCTGAGCTTTTCACTCTGGCACTGGAGGACGTCTTCAAGAGCCTGCTTTGGGAAGGAAAGGGTATCAACGTGGATGGGTCGTACCTGAACAACCTCAGGTTCGCCGATAACATAGTTGTGATCAGCAGTGACCCATCACAACTCAAGACCATGCTCAAGGAACTCCACGCAGCATCAGCGAGAGTGGGTCTGTAGATGAACCTTCAAAAAACAAAGATCCTGAGCCCAGACCCAGTCCAGATTACCGTTGAGAGCCAGAAACTCGAAGTCGTAGACAACTACATTTATCTTGGCCACAAACTTAAACTGGGCAAAGACAACTAACGTGCAGAAGTTGTCACGACGCGTAGGATTGACTTGAGCGGGTTTCGGAAACCTTGCCTACATCCTGAGAGACACAGCGATGCCCATCAATCTAAAGCGGAAAGTTTATGAGACATCCGTGCTGCCAGTAGCAACCTACGGCCTTGAAAGAGTGCCTCTAACGCAGAGCAGTGCCAACCGCCTCAGAATATGCCAAAGAACAATAAAGAGAGCAATGCTAAACATCAGTCTCCGCAACAGAGTGCGCAATGAAGAGATACGAAGGCGCACGGGGGTGACAGACGTCATGAAACGTATCGCCAAACTGCAGTGGGGCTGGGCAGGTCACGACGCAAGGCAGGATGACGCGAGGTGGCCGAAGAGTCCAGTGGAGACCAAGAACCACAAAGCGAGGCGTAGGGAGACCAACTACGATGGCTGGATCATCAAAAAAGCAGCAGGGACCAACTGGCTGAGGGTAGCATCTGAAAGACAGACATGGAAGAGGCCTACGTCCAGGAGTGAACCAAACAAGGCTGAGGAAGAAGACGAAGATTAACCGCTGGAATGCTAATACCACCCATCGGTGGTTTTTCCATTGCGACAACTCGCTGGCGGCCGATCTCCATGCAATTATGTCGCCTTTATTGAATAAGCTACCATTATACATTAGTATGCGTGCAATAACACCCCCTACAAATAAATTTTCGAGGGTTGAAAACATGCCGTCGTGAGAATCATTTCCATGGCTATCTTTCTACGGGTTAAGGGGGTCAAAGGGGACCGATGTATTTATCAAATACTAAAGATATATTTTTCTATCTCGTGCGCAAGCAAACGTCGACGATTTTAGCACGAATAGAGACAAAAACAGATGTGTCGTGACTGATATTATTGCAGCTTCAAGGTTGATATTTTTAGTGCTTTTCTGCGGTCGCACAAGCAAACTTTATATTACCTGGAAAAACCACAATCGTAAATTGCCATTCGCATTAACCCTTATACCCTACACTGGGGTGTATTAAACCACACCCCAGGCGTTGGTTTTTTGCTTGGTATTTGGTTTGATTGTTCCAGTACTTAATTAACTCGTGGTTGGCCATATTAGAATGCATAAACTCCAAAGTCGACTTGAGGTAAAAAATAGAAACATCCTCATCTGCTCTGACAGAAGAGCAGCATTGGACGCTCTGGTCCAATGCTGTGGTCTGGGACTGTATGCAAGAGCTTAACAAATTGGAGCTCAACAATATGGACACAGGGCCATCAAGGCATACCCGGCAACGAAGTGGTCGACAGACTGGCAAAACTGGGCACACTGGAATGCCCGATAGAGCCAGTTGTTGAGGTCTTCTTCGCTACAGGTAAGAAAATCATTAGGGACTGCTTGGAGCAAGAACATCGGGCATACTGGAAACACAGCCAAGATGTCGCCAGGCAAAGGCCATGATGGAGCAACCACTTACTAAGAAAACCAAGGCCCTACTTGACATGAGGAAGAAGAACCTTAGAACCACCGAGCAAGAAGAACCTCCTGACCGGACACACGACCCTTAGAGCACATCTATTCAACCTTGGCTTGACCGAGAGCAAGGACTGCCGAATATGTGGCGAAGAACCCGAAGATAGCATACACATCGTTGGTCGCTGGCTAGGCCTTGCCGCAAAAAGACACAGTTTACTAAAACGAGCCTTTCTCGAACCCAGCGAACTGCCCAACTTGAAGGTCAGTGTTCTGCATGGACTGGTAAGCAGTACCGGGCTTCTAGCAGACCACTGACCCAATCACAAAGTGGGTAGTTACAAAAGATCTTATAGATCCAGGTGACATCAAGGACCGGAGACAAGCCCCCACTCCTGTTACTACTACTACTACTATCTACGAACGCGCCAGTCGCGTGCGCACGCCAGTCGTGTGTATGTATTACACCCCACATTCTTCTTCTTCTTCGAGTTCCACTCCTATCGGAGGTTGGACAACATCATAGCTATCTTAACTTTAGAGGCTGCTGCTCTGAACAGCGAGGTGGTACTGAAGCCAAACTAGTCCCGAAGGTTACTTAGCCACGAATGCCGCCTCCTGCCGGCTCTTCTCTTCCCAGCGATCTTGTCTTGGATAATGAGGTGGAGTAATTTGTATTTGTCATTCCTCATGATGTGACCGAAGTACGGCATCTTCCTGTGTTTGATGGTGTTCAGAAGTTCTATCTTCTTCTCGTCGGCTCAGTACTTCAATATTAGTGACGCCATGAGATTTTCAAGATACGGCGGTTAGATACCCCACAAGATACCCCACATTACAAATAATTACACATTACAAATAATTTTGGGGTGTATTACACCCCAGTGTAGTAAGTGTATGTAAGAATAACGGTAGGGTTTAAACCATAAAAGAGAAGAATTTGGTAAATTGAGTTAAAATTCATTCGACATGTCTATCTCGTAAAGTACGTGATATTTAAAAAATATCCATCTTGATTGTGGGAACACGTGAGCCATGACCGCATACAGTAACAATGGAACGAGAAAGATTACAATGGTTTTTTTCTCTATGGAGCACTTACATTATACACATAGGTGTATTCAACTGCCTGCTTGCAATGTCGGTACTAACACATGTTTATGACGTAATGCAGTCACTATATAGAGAAACTCGGAATATATGCAGTTTAGTTAACTCTGCCTAGATGGTTTTAAAAAATCGGTTGTATCACCCCAAGACTTTCCCGGCACGTAGACAAACAACCCCCCCCCCCCCCCCCCCCGCGCAAAACTTCTCAACTCCCCCCCCCCCCCTCTCTCCCTTCCACCCAATAGTGATAGTGCCAAGTGTCTATGTTAGCAAATCGATGGCTTAATCTGCAAATGTGCCAACTCCACTTTTCATCAAAACACCTTTTTTTTTTAAATGTAGCAAATTTCTATATCTGTAAGTTAGAAAACGAAACAACACCCTAAATTTGAAGAAGTTCTTAGAAAGAAAAAGCTACAAAATGGACTTTATAAAATATTATAATTTATAAAATAGTAATAATAAAGATTTTATTACGTTTTAACACTCCCCTGTAAAGTTATCTTAAATGGAGTTTTAGCACTTTTGCGAATAAGGCCATCGAAATGTAGTATTTAGTAGTATTTATGTGGTATTATAATGGCTATTTTCAAATATCATGTAGTATTTTCATGAATACGGCGGTACTCATTTATTTTTTTGCGTCGCTTGTATAAGAGATATTCCAAAAAAAGATATTCACAGCGTGATTTGGGTCCAACAAGGCACCTGCGTACTTAATTTCAAGTCTCTAACCGCAGTATTTCGTGATGTATGGCTAACTCGCATCTGGTGGACCAATTTCAACTACAATCTTTTCAACTCTTGGCATGACCGAATGATGCCTGCATGCCACATTTCAGCTCAATCGGACGAAGCGTTTAGGCGCTATTGTGGAGCAATACATATATACTGATACACGCATACATAATATATACTGTTTCAGAAGAGAAATACTGACCATGTCCTATGCTTTCAATCTAATTCGTGGTAAAACTGATAACCCTAGCTTACTAACCAAGGTGGATCTTTTCTTACCAAATAATTATCTTCGTGCTCGATCGCACAATCTTTTCGCGGAGACGTTCTCGCGCACTAACCTTACGAGGTGGAACTTGTTGGCGCGTGCTTTGCGGCGCTTAAGAATTCGATATGTTTACCGCCAACCCTCACTCGTTTAAATTGCACGCTATTAATTATTTATTCTTATATGATAGCCAGTATTATGTCATTCTATTTGTATAGTTACGGTAATATCTTTATTAATTTTACTTCTCAATGCCTTGGTTTTACTGTTATGTTGATTAGTAATAAGTGAATAAACAAAATAAATAAATAAATAAAATAAAATAAATATTAGTATATTTCCGGAATGTACTTATTTATTTATTTATTTATTTAAGAATTAATTACTATGAAACATTGATTAGCAAAAATAACAGGAACAGAATGGCAAAACCTTAACCTTTTGCTTATTTGTTTCTGTCACCCAACTGGGACTAGCCCGTTCTAGGGTTAGATTACTCGATCAGAACTTTTATTTGACATTAAACACGATATATGTAAGTATATAATCGAAGACTATCGCGGTTGTTTGACATTATAAATAGGATAGAAAACGAATTTACCGCGTGAAATTTCCCCGTCTCACCCGACGTCCGCAAAGACTTAAGACAGGATACAGTGAGTGTTGTGTGCAAGACGGATTTTCAAAATTCGCGCGCTCCGAGCCAAGCCCCCCACCACCGTTATAACCTACGCAGTGGCGGCAGCGGTATGTGGCCTACCCGCAAAACAACCGATTGACAGCTCTTCAGTCTACCCTGAACAACGGCGGCTGCAACGTTACCGAAACGTCGGGTGCTACAAATTTCACGCGGTAAATTCGTTTTCTATCCTATTTATATGTAAGTATGTTAATTTATTGACATTTGGACATTTAGACAACTACTTACTTGATATTTGGATAGTTAATGTACCCCATGACACTCGGACATAACGATTCTAACAATACCACACCCTTCTACATCGGTGCAAGCGTTTAGAAATTATAGGGGAATAAAGAAACGGAAAACATACATAGATGAACCCTGCACCCATTACACTACTTTTTTGTTGGGCAGTCATGTAAAAACTAACAAACTACCGCCATATAGGTGTTAATAAATTGTTTAAAAAAACTAACTTTCCTAACTAAAACACAGGTGTTTGACGTTAACCGCCTATATCTTGCTTATTTATTTAGATAGAGCAACGATAAATAGAATCAGGTGACATGTTTGAGGTGACTAAAAAATCTTTAACATCGAAGTTTGCTATAAAACACTCGTCATACAAAATGTATGTGGATTTTTCAAAAATCACCCGATTATTGTTTTATTGACTTCTTACTGTTTATCTCCATAGGAAGAACTGTCAAATGACGTCACAGTCGATCGAATCAGTCGAGATATCCCTCAAAATTTGAGGAAAAGTATCAGGACGTCATGTTCGACGAAGAGGTCACTCATTCATCATCCAAAAATGGTTTATCATAACCCGATTACGATAACTCGATCAAAAATTCGTGCATGTCATGACACCAAAATCACACGCTTAGCTACAGCAATATCGCTATACCGGCGAAAATTCGAAATTTAAATTTTGGAATGGAATAAAAATGGAGGGAAAGTAACGTCAAATTTTCCGAAGAAAACCACCATTTTTAAATTATTAAATCAAATCACCGCAGCGCCACAATTAAAAACAGTCTATTTATGTCTTTTTTCGCTGTCAGCTTTTAACAAAGCGCCACAATTTGATACGAAAATACTCCACACAAGGAGAACTGAGCAAGTCTCCCAGGGCGCCATTTTGTCAAAGCGGATACAAAATAATCAATTTCCCGGAACGAATTATAAACAAAACATTTCAATTGAACGAAAAAACCAATAAAAGCCCCTGATAAAACAGTCAAACGTGAAAAAACGGGCATTACAGACGAATGTACTTACCGGCTTTTCTTCGCGAATGTTCACAGAAACCACCAAGCCAGCACTCAGAATCACTTAAAATTATATTCACAATTAATCAAGGGTTAATATTATCACATAAACACGACACTCCGCGTTAAATCGCGACTTTTTTATTCCATAATAAAAAAAACATTCGCTCAGAGCTCCGCGCGGTCGCCGCGGCTCTGCAAATGAAATGTTTACTATTGACTTACTGTAGCTGTATATTACTACGATACGATATATTCTCTTTTTTATCGTACGGCTTTTTAATCAATCGAATTTTAATGTACCAGCAGCTTAGCAGTTATCATAGTAAAAAAAAATATTCTAATAATTAAAATCCAATAATATAATGGTGACAACAAAGTCTATATACATAATCATTAAAAATGTAACAAAGAATAATATTATCGTATGTCTGATCCTGCAATGCATTCATGGTACATTCATGGTGTCTTTCTTGCCGTACAGCGTTGCCAGCCTGTCATAATATGCTACTCATAA
The DNA here is from genome assembly GCA_944548615.1 of Micropterix aruncella. Lineage (NCBI taxonomy): Eukaryota > Metazoa > Arthropoda > Insecta > Lepidoptera > Micropterigidae > Micropterix > Micropterix aruncella. The sequence goes on from OX155976.1 coordinate 15,956,687, forward strand.
TATGTTTTGAAGCTTTTTAGGGTTCCATACCAAAACTTACAAATGGAAATCTGTTGGTGAGACTCCGTTGTCTATCTGTCTGGCTGTTTGTGAACCAACGTCGATTATTTCGGCCAGTTTTAAAGATATAGATATAAAAATTTGCATATTCATAGAACTTGCTAGCCATAAAGTAAAAAGTAGAAAAATATTTTTCATATAGAACAAAAAATGGAACTATTATTACATGGAACAAAACAGGTTTATTTTTTTCCTTCCCAGCCTCAATCAAATGTATTAATTTTTTTAATTTCCCTAATAACTAATACAACTAGTACGTTATATGGACATTATTATGTTTCTATTACCCTTAATTGCATTTACAATTGAAGGGTTACGGGGAAGAACGATCAAAGTCAATTAGACTTTTAAAGTTAAGATACTTTATATGGGATATAAATTTAGGTATTTTTTGTATTGGAAACTCAACTATATTTGGTTCACAGGCAAAATGAACCATTGAGTTTGATAATATTGTTTGAGTTTGAGATTGATAATGGTATGCTCCTAATTAAATCACAATCCAAGCAACTTGTCTCGAATTACAAATTAAAAATGAAATTGATATTAAAATATTTAAGATTTTAGAAGTGTATTACCAAGTAGGTTTATAATAATAATAATAAGTAGAAAACGTTTTTAGATTTACATCAAATAACTCCATAAAATATTATCTCCAGTACGTAAGACGATGAAAATCTGTTGTTTTTTTTTCAAATAAATTGAAAAAAATATGCTATAAATATTCAAAAATATATTATTGAAAAATATATGAATTTGAAATAATAAATGTTATTCTAAACAGATAAAATAAGTATAAGTAAGATATGTAGGTAAAAATAAAGTCATTATATTGTGATTCTATTATTTAAAAAAAATCTAAATGAAACATTAAAAAGATCATAGAATGAGATAAGTAATAAAAATAATCAATAAATTTAGTGTTAAAAACATTATTGACAAAGTTTAATTTTTTTGTGAAAATAAGATACAAATGTCATCTTGTGGCTTGTTCACAAACGAATCAAAGCATGAATAGATTTTGGAAAGTTAGATCATACTCTGCCCTTGAAAGAAAGGAGAAGAAAAAGTGTGACGGGAAAGAACGATCAAGGTCCATGCGGTGACGGTGCACGACAAGCAATCAAGCAAACTTGATTGTAATATTGGAGTCCTGTCCACCCTAGAACGGGCTAGTCCCAGTTGGGTGACAGAAACAAATAAGCAAAAGGTTAAGGTTTTGCCATTCGGTTCCTGTTATTTTTATAAGCTAATCAATGTTTCATAGTAATTAATTCTTAAATAAATAAATAAATAAATTGAAATTCTTTCCCTTCAGGTCCAGAGGTGGAGTACTTCGATGACCCTCCAGTTGACGCTAAAGAGGAACTGTGATGGGAAATACTGAATTAGACTTTTAGGATGAGATACTTTTTGTGGGGATATTTAAGTATTTTTGTATTTTTATATTTTCATATGTATTTGGTTTACTTTATTTGGTTTAAAGATGAAATATATTTTTCTCCACTTGAAGAAACCCTACCTAGAAATTGCTATTTTTAAAAATTAATTATAGAAATATGTTTTTAAACGGAATTACCAAAAAAAGACTTTAATCGCTTTTCCCCGTAACTATTGAATTGTGATATGATTAAATTCTTCATTTTATTCCCAATCAAAAGTAGAAAGTTTATTCGAAAGTATTCTAAGTACATAGTACTTATTATCTAAAGTACATAGGTAAAGTATCTAAAGTACCTACATAGGAAATTCTTGTAGAATCAAATCGGGTCTCACCCATTGAGTTTGATAATACAATACATGGGACGTCTACCCGCGTTCTCGAAAGTGCTTGTGTGTTGTTATTTACTCTGTGAATTTTTCATAAATTAAAATTATTTCGAGTTAGTTAAGCTTAAAAATATTGCAACCAACATTTTTTTCGGCCTCTTAAAGACCTTGGACATGTAAAATAAAAGACTAACTAATCAAACTGAACTCTAAATCACTCGGCAAAGTTTGACAGATAAACTGTGTTAAATTTTGAAGGAATTTTTGGATTGTCAAATCAAATGGTGTTGAGTTGCTAAGTCGTTTAAAATTATTGGTGGCGTTACTACAGTATACAATAAATCAATGCATCAAAGAACTACAATGAATGCATAATATCGCAGTGCAAAACTGACGGGTGCAAAACCTTCAAAGATTTGAGATCTAAAATTAACAATGTAACTGCTCAATTTTTAACAATCATTGAAGCTTAGCTGATGAAAAACACCAATATAAATGTTAAATAATTCAAGAATATCTGATAAAGCATTCAGATGCCGCTCATAGGAATTCGAAGAGTTTGTTTGTAGCGAATGCAATCATACTTTCACAACTCAAGTAAATTTGCCTTAGCTTTTGTATTACGCAATAATCTGTGATTGAACTGTGTTTATTTTAACTGATTTTATTATTATTATCTTGTGTTTTATGCTCTCTGAAATGGCCTTGACTCGTGCCGGTGCTACTCGCCAGCTAGAGAATAAACTGCAACTGACTTTAAAAGAACTACAGTCGAGCAAGACTTTAAACGAACAGCTGATACAAGAGCGAGAGGGCGCTGAGAATGAAATTTTGGAGTTATTAGATAAACACAAAAATCTTAAAAAGGGGATGGCGGAAATGCACCTTCAGTTCAGAGACATGACAGACCAAAGAGACCAGCTTCAGCGAGTAGTGGAGGACCTCGATCGCGACTGCGCCGAGTATGACTCTGCACTTCGGCGTATTACAATATTGGAGACAGAGCTACGGGACGCACACGCACATATATCACGGCTTCAAAGTATGAACAATGACGCCGAGACATCACGGGTTCATTCACTATTTGACGAATTGGTAGGAACGGCAGGTGTAATTGCCGGTACCTCAAAGACTCATTTAAGTTGTAGCAAAAAGAAAATTAAAAAATATGGTAAAATAAATAGATTTATAAGAAAGACTGAAAAAAATGTTAGGAAAAATAAAATTTATAAAGAAAATAGGGTGTTAAGAAAGGAAAGAATTCACTTACAAAACGATCTATTACATTGTACTAGTCAGTTAGAGAACGTAAGGAAAACTTATGAGTGTGACATACTGCAGCTCCGGTCCCAAATTGCTCACTTACATAAATCCCTATTAGAAATAACTAACAGCTACACACTAGCTCAAAAAGAGATATATGACGAGACGGCAACCATGGATGAGTTACTGGAGCCTTGCAAAAATAATAATGAATCACTGAACAATGTCCAGCTACAGCATGGCTGTGAGCATACTCCAGTGAGTCATTCATCATCGCCTATTTGGGGGGCAGGGCAGGCTGCGTTGAAACCGAATCAACAGTGTACCCCTACTACTGCTACTACTACTACTACTACTATCAGTAATTGTAAACTAAATATAATAATGTATAGTGACGAAATTGGCCAAAATATGGGTGTTCAAGTTGGTGACTTTACTAACCATGTCTTCATAAATAATTGTATGCCTGGCGCGACTTTCTCGGTCATTTTAAATAAAATTCTAAACACAAAATTCATGAACAAAACTATTTTAATTATATTTGTCGGAAGGAGAGGAAAATTAGACAAAAAGTTACTGAATAATTATTTTTCATGTTTAAACACATTACCTAACATTGAAAAAGTAATTTTGTTTACTTTTCCTTTCAGTCAAAGCCATAGTGATGGCGAAAACAATATTAGATATAATTTAAATTCTACGTTGCACACACTAACATGTCGTCATGAACGTAAATTAGTAATGTTTGATACTAATGTTTTCATTAGCAAAAACTTTATTCTGACGAAAAATAATATGTATTATTTACAATCATTTTACACCAGACACTTAGCAGAATTGCTATGTTATTCTATTATTAATTCCATTAATACGTTGACATTTAATTTAAACTAAATTATAAGACAATAGAGCTATACTCTGGCCACCATTTGACATATGGCAATAATATTAACAAATTATGTAGTGATACAAAGAAAATAAGTAAATTAAGTGATAATATCAAAAATTGTATAAAACCTTGTTACCAAACAAACGACAGTAGTAATTTATCTTATAAAAATTGTATTAGCTTGGTACATCAAAATATTCAAGGATTGAGTAGTAAAGATTTGGAATTGGAGCTTTTCCTAGACTGTGACAAAATTGATGTAATATGTTTAACAGAACATTGGCTTCAATATCATCAGCTTATGTTTGGTTTCAAAAATCACAAAGTGGCAAGTTCGTTCTGCAGGGGGCATGCAATACGTGGCGGTTCATTAATTATTGTTCGTAATTCTTTAAAATTCAAGGACCGCGCTGATATTGTGGGCCTCTCTGTAGAGCAGACCATTGAAATAGCTTGTGTGGAGCTGGAGCGGCTTATTGTTTTAAGCGTATACAGACCCCCAAACTCATCATTTGACCGTTTTGAGCAGGTCATGGATGAAGCACTATATAAAATTACCAATAATAAAAATAAAGACGTTATGGTTTGTGGTGATTTTAATATCAATTTATTAGAAAATACTACAACTAGTAGTAGGCTTAAATCTTTTTTTCTATGCTATTATCTTGTGAATCTTTTCTTAGAACCCACGAGAATTACCTCAGAATCCTCAACTTGTATTGACAACATTTTCACAAATATTGAACCAGTTCATAAATCGACACTGAATAAGATAGATTCTGACCACTTAGGCCAATTAGTTATATTGAAAGACATTAGGAACAAAAATATGATACAAAAAGAAATTAAATGTACTCCCGTCAATGATACTCGGCTTACACAGTTTAGAGATAATGTATGTTCGCGATTAGTAGAAGTTGACTATGATGAAGACCCAAACCGATATTATAACTCTTTGTTTGATGTAATACAATCAGAATGCAGTAGAATATTTAAGACTAAGACCAAAAAAAATGCAAATACTCTTATATTCAGTGATTGGGCGACGCCTGAAATATATAGAAATAGGAATAAACGTTTTGATTTATATGCAGAGAAATCGTTTAATAAAAGTAACGAATTTGCCAAATATGTCAAAAACGTCTCAAAATGTTTTAAAAGAGATTGTGCTATTGCAAAATCAAAGTTTATTAATAATAAAATTATAAACAGTACAGATGTCGTAAAAACGACTTGGCAAATTATCAACAAAGAAACTGGAAAATCCAAATCTCGTGACCTTCAATTTCAATTGTTAATTAAAGATAAGCTCATTACCAGTCATAGAGAAGTGGCTTATGCATTTGAATCGTTTTTTGCAGATATTCCAGTTTCAACTACCAAGACGCTCAACTCATCTTCTATAGTGGCTGAATCTTTGCTCATACAGAACGTTCATAGATGTGATGTAGACTTTAGTTTTAAGTCGATCTATCCCATAGAAATTATTGAAACATTCAAAAATTTACATTTGAAAAAGACACTCGACCTGGATGGACTCTCTGTTAAAATTATTAGTTCTGTAATATATTCAATGGCCCCCCATTTATCAGCTCTTTTTAATAGATGTATTGAGACTGGCGTATTTCCTAATCTTATGAAACACAGTAAAATAGTACCATTATTTAAAAGCGGTAGTAAAACCGACCCTACTAACTTCAGACCTGTATCGATACTGCCGACTATTAGTAAGCTGTTTGAAAAAATTATGTTAAACCAGCTACTCATTCATTTCCACACATATAAATTAATGCACAAGAAACAATTTGGTTTCACACGGGGTCGTTCAACAACCGATGCAGGTGTTGAGCTTATTCATGAAATTTTTAATGCCTGGGAGGAGTCACGAGATGTAGTAGGCATATTTTGTGACCTTTCCAAGGCCTTTGACTGCGTACATCACGACACATTGGTTAGGAAACTTGAACACTACGGCATTACAGGTAGCTCATTAGCCCTTCTTAAAAACTATTTAAATGATAGGGTTCAGAAGGTTGATGTTGGCGGAGAGAGATCATCCGGCTCGTTAGTATACATGGGAGTGCCGCAAGGTTCAATACTTGGACCGTTCCTTTTTCTTATTTATATAAATGATTTACCTTACACAGTAAAACCAAATTGTGAGATAGTTTTATTCGCAGATGATACCTCTTTGCTATTCAAAGTAGGTAGACAACAAAATAATTATGACGATGTGAATGATTCTATCTCGAATGTTGTGGAATGGTTCACAGCAAACAATCTGCTACTAAATGAAAAGAAAACAAAATGTATAAAATTCTCACTTCCAAACGTAAAGCAAATAGGGCCAAATATTATAATAAAAAATGAGCGCCTAGAACTGGTCGATTCCACTGTATTCCTTGGTATCACTTTAGATAAAAAGCTACAATGGGGCCCACACATTAAGAAATTGGCCGACAGGCTAAGTTCTGCGGCATATGCTGTAAAAAAAAATCGTAATTTAACAGATATAGACACCGCGAGGCTGGTTTACTTCAGCTATTTTCACAGCTTGATGTCGTATGGCATCTTGCTGTGGGGTCATGCTGCTGACGCTGATAAAATATTTATACTACAGAAACGAGCCATCCGCGCTATTTATAAATTGGGTGCTAGACAGTCGTTACTCGGAAAATTTAAAGAAATCAATATTTTGACACTTGCATCTCATTACATCTATGAAAACTTAATGTATGTGCATACAAATAAAGAACTGTTTTTAAAAAACTCTGATAGGCATGGTGTCAATACTAGAAATAAAAATAAACTTGCTGACCATAAAAGTCGACTCTCCAAAACCACAAAATCATTCAAAGGGCAATGTATACGCTTCTACAATAAAGTCCCAGTAAAAATGCAAATTTTATCTGTGGTACAATTTAAGTCATTTATTAAGAAGAAGCTCTACTCAAAGGGCTACTATAAAATAAATGATTATCTAGACGACAAAGACCCTTGGAAATAAAATGGTTACCTCGATTACTAATATCACGTTATATATCACAATAATTTGTTATAATGTCACAATATCCTAATTTTTTATCATTTATGTATGTTTGTACCTACGCATTATTGACGTCAAAAAGTTACGATTTCGTACTATTTTGAATAAAAAAACTTATGATTATGATTATGATTACATATTTAATTGAAATAATATTTGTTATTGTCAAAAAGATAAAATGCTTATAAGTAAGGTATGTAAGTAAATATTAATTCATTATATTGTGATTCTATTATTTTAAAAATATAAAAAAAAAACGGTAAAAAACATTGAGAAGAATCAGATTGGTAATAAAAATAATCAATAAATTTCAAATATATTTTTGCTATTTCATTTAATAAATTGTGTGTAATAAGGCGTCAACTTACGAGGAAGTCTTAATTAATTGGAACTGTACAAATAAATGGTCGTTACTTTTTATCTGCTCTCTAAGACGGGCGATCGGCGGGGGGACTCACGGTCGCCCTGTTTCCTCCATTACGCTCGGAGAATATCAATCGCAAATGTTTAATCCTCAATCGTGACTAACGATTTAAACTAATCAATCGTTATTCGCCGATTGACGATTAACCAAATCAATCGTTAATCATCTATCGCGATTAACGTATTCAATAGTCAATCGTTAGTCGACTAAATTTTGCCTAACAGTGCCAGTGATGGCTGGTTGATGTTTGCTCAGTGACCGCTGTACCGCTTTTCAGTAAACTGTTAATTTTAATCATATTCGCCCCCATGTATCGTCCTAGGAATAGCCACTGCAGATTGCCTCATGAATAGGCGCCTTTACTTTGTAAAATGATAGATGATCGCCCAAGATGATTCACCTGTATATAGCTCAATCACTCATTTATTAAATCTTAAAACGCCGAATTATCCAATTTTACAAGTATTGACCAAACATTTAAAAATTATATTCCTAATTCTATTATTACATTTACCAACTACGGTGTTTAATTTACATAGAATGTTCTTACAATAATAATCATCATATTTGATTTTAGAGTGTGACATTATACGGGGTGATTTTCCGACATTTATGAAGGGAGTGAATAAGTACGAGCAAAAAAGAATTTAAAAAATGTGTTTTTGTTTGTAATTTGAACAATTTAGCTTTTGAATAGAAGTTAGACAAGTGTTGAGCACGATGTGCCATGTAGCAATATTTTACTTACTGACAAATAGCGCATCGTGCTCAAAACTTGTTATACTATCTTCCAAAAAAGTATTTTTTTAATAAAATTTAGAAAAAAAATGTTTTTTTTTCACAAATATTTATCAAAAGTTGTTTGAAGATTCGCCCACCTCAAGGATGCTGGTAAATTAAGAGTCACTCTGTATGTATACTTGACTTTGTAACTAAACTGAAAAGTTCGGGGAAAACCGATCACTGTAATTTTTTGTGAAAATGGGATAATAATAATTCCATCTTGTAGCTTATTCCTAAATGAATCGAAGCATGAATCGGTTTTGGTAATAAAGATTATAGTCTGCCCTTAAATGAAGGGAGAAGAAATCGTGTGACGAGAAAGAACGATCAAGGTCCACACGGTGATAGTGGACATTGCTCTTTCTTTCTTGTCAGGTCCAGAGGTGGTGTACCTCGATGACCCTCCAGTTGACGCTGAAGAGGAACTGTGATGGAAAATACTGTTCAAGGTCAATGGCATTCCGGTGGACTTTGATCATTCTATCCCGTCAGATCCAGAGGTGGGGTATCTCGATAACACTCCGATTGACGCTGAGGTAGAACTGGGATGGGAAATACTGACCAAGACCAATGACTTTCCAAGTTTTTGCTTTTCTCCGTCGCATTATTTAAGTAAAGTGTTTTTTTTAGAAACTCAAATATTATCATTAATATAGTATTCTTATATTATAGTTTTCACCTTTTTCTGAGTTTTTTTAGAAACTCAAGTTTATTTAAAAATTTCTTTCAGATTACATACTCAAATTTACAGACAAAAAAAAATTCTTACTCAAATCCTTCCTAAAACATAATTTTTAAAGTTAGTGAATTTTAAAAATGGATTTACCAAAAATTTCAAAAGGATATCGATCACTATTACCTGTAACCCTCCAAATATTTCTGTCGGAAAACGTAGAAGTTGAAATATAACACGTATCGATACAAGCGTGAGGTGAATTTAACTAAACTCTCTGAAACGACCAGTCGATCACTCGTGTGAATCTGAGAAGCCGCAATACGCTTCGTCTCCGAGGTTTTGCAGTTGATACAAGAATCTACAAGATTTTTGCAGTTGGCCTGGAGAAAAGGAAGTATTTGAATTTATGGCAACGCTGTACTCGTACACCTCTCATTCTCTCTATTCTCTACGGCCGTTTTCGGCTTGTCTATGCCGAGTGTGCGATGGAGGATCGGATCGGACGGCTTGTGGGTGTCAACTAGTCGGAATAGTTATTGTTGTTTACATGTTTGCGACGCCAAATAGCGATGTTTTTCGCTTCAATCGACGCGCTTTTTAACGGAGCATCTACGGCGCACCGTTCGACCGAAGCGATGTGTGAAATTTGTGTGTAAAAGTGACAGTTTTCGCGGGCACATCCGCCATGACAATGGGGCTATGCTCTATCAGAATTTTCCTGTTTTTCGCTGTGTTTACGTCGATTAGCGTGTTGAAAGCTGCATCCGAAGGTAAATAATGAAATATTTTAACTGTTTAAGCAATCTATCTCGCTTTTCAACGCGTAGTTTCGTTCGTAAACTGCGAATGAACGAGGTAATTTTTGGGACCTGTACATATTATATTCACTCGTTTATGTATAGTACTTCATTTTATTTTGCTGATAAATATGATAGTATTTTTATTTAAACGGCGTTTTATGGTGTACCTATCTGTAAATAAATACGCTTAGGCTGCACGCATCCATTATGGGACTTAATTTTATCAGTCAACTTAGTTCATTGCAACAATTACTGAATAGAACTCTGTTTAATTAGTACTGAAGCAATTAATTAAAAGCTGCCGACTGTCCTATTCTCTTCATGTCACATTAGATATTGTTTGAAATGTATGAGGCATCTTATTATAAAAAAACATCAGCGTTTGGTCAGTAAAAATACGAAAAGTTCTCATAAATAAGTGCAAACAGTCACTGTCACAGACATATCAGTCACAGACATATCAGAGCTGCCATGGACCCAAAGTAAGCCCCCAATTAAGGGCCATCATAGCTATTACACTTCTATGGGGGGGGGGCTGGACTAAGGGTGCTTCTAAACGGGCCACATTTTCGCTGCAATATGTGGCTGCAATCATTGCTCGGCAACATTGCTATCAATACCATCCATACTATGCAATATACGGACATATTTTTAGGCCGAAGTTGGCCGAAGTTGCTGGTTAGTGTTGCTGGACGATCGCTTCGCAATGGAAAATACTGCAATATTGCCCGGCCAGCTTTATTGCTGTTTTGTTTTGCGCCATAAGTGCGTCTCTTCCGCGTCGACATCTTCATTTTGTATTTATATCATCTAATGATTTTTTGGAGAAGATCTTTCAATTCAAGTATTCATATTATCGAAAACATTCGGGCTAAGATATCTAAAGTATCACGCTTATTGAAGTCAGGTCGAATCTACATTCTCGTCTTTTTTTGTCGTTTTAAATTTTCATTTAAATTAATATAAGCCGCTAATTTCGTCGGCCATTTCGACCATTGTTGCCCGATTGTGTAACCCGTTTAAGAGTCGAAATGATGGGCCATACTTTTACCGAAATATCGCCAAGGATGGCCAAGCTATATATTTTCCAGCCATATGCTGCAATAAAAAGTTGCTGTGATAGCTGGGCTGTAGTTGCTAATATTGCAGCCACATATTGCCGTAAAGGTATAAACCGTTTAGGAGCACATTAATGACAGGCTGTGGTAGGTTTAGGACAGCTTTCTTGCCGCATGTGAGCGTTTACCTTACCTCTTATTCGCTCTCCCTATATTTATTATTTTTTATTTATTTATTTTTTATTTTATTGGACATAAACATACAAAAACAATACTGGTACTTATATATGTGATATAGATATAGAATGTCACCTCCTTTTGGTTTAAAAACATTATTCACTCTTGCAGGCATATAATTTACCAGGTTTTGTATTATATGATAATTCAACAGATGTTAAATCAATTTGTATTATAAGTTTTGAACATGTAAAAGATTTATCCATCAATCACATTGATTTTTTCAGTTTCTGTAATTGTAGAAATGTTCCAGCCAGACTAGCTTTGTTCAGTTGTAAATAAGCTAGACTGCTTTAATGATCCACTCTAATTTTATTTATTTTATTTATTTAAGAATTAATTACTATAAAACATTGTTTTTGCTTATAAAAATAACATGAACCGAACGGCAAAACCTTAACCGTTGCTTATTTGATACTGTCACAACTGGGGCTAGCCCGTTCTAGGATGGGCATGACTAATTTTACAATAAATTAAGTTTTAGTAAAATGCTCATAATACTAAATTGCCCTAAAATATGGTCCTCAAAATAAAAAGCAATCATTTAGAGTGTGACAAACAGAATTGCTTAAAACTAAAGTAAAGAAAAAATAAAGCTATGATAAGAAAAAAAAAAAAGTCAATAATATTTAATATGTGTTAATAAATATAAAATTTAATATAACGGGAAATATAGTACTGCAGCTGGGAAAATAAGTAAATAAATACAACTGGGAAAATAAGTAAATAAATAAAAATAAAATACAAACGGAGCTGCCATGGAATTCACCAACCAAAAATCGGGCCCATCATATATAATTATTACACTTCTGGGAGGTGAAAAGTGGATTCGGGACTTACGACCGGCGGTGGTAGGTTTAGGACAGCTGTCTTGCCACATGTGAGCGTTCACCTTACCACCCATTCACTCCCCCTTCGAAGCCATAGAATTTGAGATGCAGAAATCGCGGTTTTAGATAATTTTTCTAGAAAGGGGTTGATTATTTTCCTGGAGAGACCAAGATCTTTAAAAAGTTGAAACAAAGATTTAGCTGGCAGGCCACGAGCGCCTACTTCCACCTCGTGAAGGTGAACAGTGAAGCCGTTCCGGGTGACGGCATTTGCGAGGTCATGGTATTTATTTAATTTGTACTCGTGGTCTTTTGGGATATTTGATTCCCATGGAACAGTTAATTCTACGATAAAAAACTATATTATACGTATATAAAAGAAAATAAAAAACACAACTGCCGTTACAGAAAGTGAACTATTGTATTTATAATTATTTTTATTACGGTTTTTTAATGAAATATTTGTGGTTTATGTATTTATCCATATAGATACATGTTTATTTCCGGAATACACTCGATCAGACCTCTATAGATTTGAAACTAAACACGATATATTTATATTAATTAATTGAAATTTGGACATTTGGACAGACAACTACTTGATATTTGGACAAATAAATTACCCAATGACACTCGGTATGACATAATGATTCTAACAATACCACACACTTTTAAATTGGTTAAAGCGTTTATAAGTTATGGTGGAATAAAGAAACAGAATTTCGTGTATGTGCTGTTGACCATTGAGGAGTCCCCTCGTTTGAAAGCCAACCATGGGTGCAGCAGCCCTATTGCGGTGAAACTTAGAACTGGCTATCATAATTGAATACGTATACAAAATTTAGTTTCCGTGCTGTCGACCGTTGAGGAGTCCCCTCGTCGGGAGCCAAGCCTGGGCGCAGCAACCATGTCATGGTGTATTTTAGAACAGGCTATCATAATTGAATGCGTAGACAAAATTGTGTGTCTGTGCTATTGACCGTGGAAAAGTACCCTCGTTGGTAGCCGATCCTGGGTGTAGAATCAGGTCATGGTCCCCATAAAAATGCATTGTCATCGGAGCTGAACCAACGTGTAAAATTTCAACTTCTTAGGATAAGAGGAAGTGGTTCTAATTCAGCTTGCAAGATGTGACCTAAGCAAACTAGCATACTAAAAAACATTGCAAGATAAATAAAAGCTTGTAAAAATAAATCTATAAAATGTCCATTTGCGGCCATATTTGTGTGCTGCTAATTACATATTATCAATCAGTGACGACGGACACAGACTAATTTGAAGGTAAATTTTGTTTTGTTGTGTTTCCACCAGATAAGACTCTTTTACAACTTGTCCATCGGAGCCTTTGTGCCTAAATTAAGGCAAGTAATTGTTTCGTACAGTTTACTATCGAAAGAATACTATTTTTCCAAGTACGAGGGTAGATTGAAAAGTTTCCAAAATGGGCAAGAAAACGCAGTAATTGAACAGTTTTTTTTTATTATTCAACAGTCCCAGCAGTCCTTTTTTTTATCCCTCAGAATTATACGATTTCAGGAAATCTGCAAAATATGTATTCGTGGCAGCGGTGACCTCATTTGGCATCAAGCACTTGCCGCCTAGCCAAGTCTTTATGTTTAGGAACAAAAAGAAGGAGAGTAGGGGGGATACGGCACCACCTCAAAGCCCAATTCAACCAATTTGGCCATGGCGATTCGGGATGAATGGGCCGTAGCGTCGTTGTGGTGGAAGGGCACTTTTTACCGCTGCAAACGAGACAGTTTCTCCAATAAATCATTCTAGTATTTCTCCGGTGGTAAACGGTTTTGTGCAGCTTGGGCCACAAGATCAGCTATACTCATGATTCAGCTCCTATTCAGAATCCTCCTCGTGTGGAAGGCTACCCTGGGTAAGACTCGTGTCTCAGGCCTCAAAGCTGGTGGACCGGTTTCTCCCGGCAGGATTGCATCCCGGCGCCACTGGAAGGTTTGTGCACCGTGCGGCGACGCATATCGGTTGTGCATTCTGACAAATTGCTGAAGTCTGGAGACTATGAAAATACACTGTCCCTTAAGGGCCGGGCCACACGATGCGGTGCGGTTGCTGCGCGGCGCCTGAGCGGTGCCGCTGCGGCATCCTACATACAAATATCCATCGTATGTCACGCAAACCGGTAATATGCGCCGCAGCGGCACCGCTCAGTTGTTAAGTGCAGTCAAAGGAGGGTACATGCTTGCGTGTTTCAAAATTGTTTTCCTGTATTTTTGTTAATATTTAATCGAAGTGTTTAAAATGAGTACCAACGAAGAAGATATTGGCATTGACTACCTCATTTCACTAGTTCTACGTATAATAAACTACAACACTATTCGCCTGCTGCGGCGTCGTGGTAACATTGTGACCCCGCACCGTGCACTGTATGTGTGTACGCTCATACGGCGAAATCTTTACGGTGCGGCGCCGCACCGCATCGTGTGGACCGGCTCTTAGCTTTAGGCGGAGATGTCCTACCAAAACTGGTAGTTAGACGGTGAGGCTGCCCGCTGTTAACCTTTCCCGGTGCCTCGCCGTAAGGCGTCGGTCTCTAACAGGCTGCTGCGAGCTAGACAGTAGATTGTCTTTGTCTCTAAGTCTTCTACGCTCATCCCACGGCTGAAAGAATGATTACATATCGTTATACCAGCCTGGGATTCACTCGTTGTAGTCGACACCGCCATACTGTAGTATTTCCCTGTGATCCAATAAATCATTGTATTATTTCCCCATTGTTCTTGCCGTCTACAAAAAGTCGATGTGGATCACACCTTGCGAATCCCAAAAATCGGTGGCCATGACCGTTGGATTACGCTTCAATAGGGCCAAACACTATTTTTAAGTGGTGACACGATTTCGCTTGTTGTCCACGGTCAGTAAACGCGGCACCAACGCTAGCTTCACGATAATGTCCATATGTTCGTGCACGATTTTTTACACTCGTTCATATGAGATGCCTGTGGCCAGTGGCGGATCCAGGATTTATATTTGGGGGGGGGGGGGGCTGAGGGTCGGTCTCGCTAATAGCTATATCAGTAAATAACAATAATTCCAAAATATTCGTAAAAACCTGCAGTGCAACTACATTAAGAAATTAGGTATACCTACTAAATTAGACTGAACAAACAGATTTTTAATATACAGTTCAGTAGCAAATCTGAAAGTTTTGTTTATTTATGTTTTGGGGGGGGCTTCAGCCCCTTAGCCCCCCCTGGATCCGCCACTGCCTGTGGCCTCTACTATTTCGCGCAACTTCACTCGACGATCCGCTAACACGAGATCATAGACTTTGTCGACCATTTTCTCATTTGTGGCCATTTTTGCACGCCCACTGCGTGGTTAATCCTTGGTGCTCGTACGGCCACGTTTAAACTCGCTCACCCAGAAACTGATAGTTGAAAATGAAAGTGTGGAGGTGCCATGAACTTTCTGCAAAAATATCGTAACTGTTGCCTTTTCCCCATCCATCCAGATATGTTTAATCACTGCATGAAATTCGTTTTTTTCTATTTTTGTAAAAGTGCCTGACTTGCTTCACAAAACTGCCTGGTAAACAAGAACTGTGCTACGTAGCCGTCTAAAAATTTGACAGCTTTCCTAAAATAGGTTGGTGTTGCCAACCATCACAACCATTCCGCGATACGCGCGCCATCTCTTGCCCATTCCGGAAAATTTTAAATATATTTAATGTTTTTTTTTTCTTTTAATTGCAGTCTCAAAATTTTGTCAAGTTCCCATAAATGGCATATGACAAGATTGTCTTTTTCAAAAAGGTCAGAATATTATTCAGGATTCGGGGGCAGAATTTGGGATTGAACATTAAAATCCGTAGTTTGTTCTCCTGCACTTTGTTGTATAAACCAAAAACTGAACAAAAGTATATCACTTTTTTTATTAATTTGCAAACCGAACAAGGACCCTGAAGACCGGACAGTTCGGTCCAAAACCGGACATCTGCAAACACCTGCAACTAATAATTTCTCTAATTTCACAGATATTCCTGCTCCCGAGATAATCCAACTCACTGCATCGGGTAAACTAGGATCAAACGCTACTCTTCGATGCATCGTCAAGCCAGTGACTGCGAATGTCAACTGGACCTTCAACGGACAGGACATAGACATTGACAATGAACGGTGAGGAATTCCACTTTTACCAACCTTCGGGTTTCAAACAGTGGTTTTCACTGCCACTGTGGACCTCCCGTCTTATCTAGCCAAACTGTAACGTATCCCGATTAACCTTTCGAATGCCTAGAAATTAATATAGATGGAAAGCTGGGGATAATGTATTCTGGAATGCCGAGAAAAGATGAAAATGTAATGTTTGATTCTTATAAATAAGTGGGCGCCATCGCGGGTCCAGAAAGCGGTTATTCGGGATTATAGTCAAACCAGCTGACCCCTCGACTCTCTTCAGGTCCAAACAAAATTTTGGGCTAGCGCTTAAACTGCCCTCTCTGCTCTACGCCAACTCCAGAATAACCAAAAATTCGATTCTGTGCAATTCCAAAGATCCGGCAATATCGAAGCACGTAATAAGTGGCCGTAGTGATTCAAATGATCTACAAGCCCGCGTAGACTTCCACAAAAAGTTCCTTACTGGAATCAGCCAGAATGGCACTGGTCTGGGGTATGGCAGTACAACCACGAGCGACGTGGACTTGAAGAAGTCTCTTTTGCGGGGAGATTACGACAGCAAGAGTATGGCTCATGCTATTGGCCTTCAATGCCAGAATGATTGGACAACAATTGGGGACTTTTGCATTCCGCCTCCAATGCACTGGAAGGTAATGCTCTATGACTGGACGCCAGAGATGCTGAAATTTTATTTGAATGCCTTTCAGCATACACTTCCAGACCCCAGTAACCTCGCTCGTTGGAGCTTTGCCGAGGATAGTTCTTGTCCCCTCTGTAGCAATACCCCTTGCACAGCTAGACACATTCTAGCTGGCTGCAAGGTGGCCTTAGATCAAGGACGGTACACTTACCGCCATGACAAAGTTCTCGCTGTTATTCGCGAGGTAATTAGTCTCTCAGTGGCTCGTGCCAACAAGGGTTTGACAGTATCCTCCAAACCCCCAATACAGTTTGTGCGGGATGGCTCTAAAGGCAAAAAACATTTAACTACAAAACCTTTCTCAATAATCGAGAAAGCTACAGATTGGATTCTGGAGGTTGATTCGGTCTCTAAGCAGTATAAATTCCCTGAAAGTCTCGGATGCACAGCCCTCCGTCCAGATATAACTCTTTACTCTCTATCTCGGAAGGTGGCTCTTATTGTAGAATTAACTGTTCCATGGGAATCAAATATCCCAAAAGACCACGAGTACAAATTAAATAAATACCATGATCTTGCAAATGCCGTAACCCGGAACGGCTTCACTGTTCACCTTCACGCGGTGGAAGTTGGCGCTCGTGGCCTGCCAGCTAAATCTCTATTTCACCTCTTTAAAGATCTTGGCCTTTCCAGAAAAATAATCAACTCTTTCTTAGAAAAATTATCTAAAACTGCGATTTGCGCATCTCAAATTCTATGGCTTCGAAGGGGGAGTGAATGGGTGGC
The DNA here is from genome assembly GCA_944548615.1 of Micropterix aruncella. Taxonomy (NCBI): domain Eukaryota; kingdom Metazoa; phylum Arthropoda; class Insecta; order Lepidoptera; family Micropterigidae; genus Micropterix; species Micropterix aruncella. Next base: position 15,974,100 of record OX155976.1, read on the forward strand.
AAGGTGAACGCTCACATGTGGCAAGACAGCTGTCCTAAACCTACCACAGCCGGTTCGTAAGTCCGGAATCCACTGCTCACCCCCCAGAAGTGTAAAAAATAGTATTATGATGGGCCCGACTCCGGTCGGTGAATTCCATGGCAGCTCCGTTTGTATTTATTTATTTATTATTAATACACGGTGCCCGATCATCAAAAGTCTGCAGCCTAAAACTTTATTTTTACTTTTCCTTGTAGTTTTACACTGTTGACCACGAACGTCTCGACTGAAAAAGACGCCGATGGGAACCAGCGGCACATTCAGATATCGTCGTTGATTCTACCGTCTACCACTACGGAGTTGTACGGTAACTATACCTGCCGCACCAGTTCCGGGGACCGGGTCATAGAGAAGACGACGCTGCTGGATATCCGCGTGCCAACGAGGATCGTCCGGAAGACCAACGGACCGCTCCGCGTCAAAGCCGGCAGCACCATCGTCTTGAACTGCATTTTCGAAGGTAAGTTACGATAAATTCGTATCCACGGCTAGCATATATGATTGAGGAGAAAACAGTACAGCCAGTTATGACCCAGAAAGACCTCGGCATCACTATCTCCTGGGACCTCAAATAGGAAACCCACATAATCGAAATAGTTAAGAGAGCAAACTCACTTCTATATTTAATAAGAAAAGCTTTTTCCACTATCACCAGTGAACTTTTCCTCGAGCTTTATAAAACCTACATTCGCCCGCTCCTCGAATACTACTACCAGGTATGGAATCCTTACTTTCGGTAGGATATAGAGCACCTGGAAAGAGTTCAGAGAAGACCAACAAAGTTGGTGCTATCGCTGAGGAACAAACCTTACGAAGTACGACTGAAAGAACTTCGCCTGACAACATTAGAGGAACGTAGGCAGCGAGGAGACCTAATAGAAAGCTACAAAATGCTTCACTGTTATTACAGTGTGCCCAACCTCGAGAGCATGTATACCCTGAACACCAATATACAACTGCGTGGATACTCGTTGAAGCTAAATAAGACAATTGCAGCATCGAACCCCAGGAAATATTTTTTGACAAATCGTGTAGTGGATGCTTGGAATGCGTTGCCAGAGGATGTGATCAGTGCTATCTCTGTCAATAGCTTTAAAAACAAACTGGTCATTTTTCTTAGTGCAAAACAGTCACAAGTTTAAAAACAAGTGCATGTGATATACACGCATCAGCCTTAAGCTGCTAGTGTATAATATAATAATAATAATAATAAATTAACTTTCCGCCTGCGGTGGCTCGATGACTGACTCGATTGACGATGACTGACGTTGTATTTTTCCCATCGGCAGGTTTCGGCGTGTCCGAGGTGAAATGGCGCAAAAACGGCAACATGAAGATGAACTTCCCCCCGGAGAACATATTTTCGGGAAAGATGAACGAGAGTCACATAAACGGGTCTCTGAAGCTGGTGGATTTGGTGCGGAAGGACAACGACACGTACCTTTGCGGTGGGCGGGACCCACTCACCAACCAGATGGTGGTTGGATCCGTGGATGTCCTCGTTCTAGATAAGCCTCAGGTAAGCGCCTCTTCTTTGGCGCCTCGTTCACTAACTAATGTTTGCTATAATGATGATGATGAGCGAGAGGGGGGGGGGGGGGGGAGGGGGAGGGGGTTATGACTACCCACACTCATAAATAAGACAATAATGGATATTACCGTATAAGATTTGTAGCGCTCAACGTTTCGGCGAAGTTACAACGGTATTTGTACAGGTTAGACTGGTCGGGATAACAATCCACTTTCTATCATGTTATTTATAATACTTAGAATTCTTTACTTGAAGTATAACCCTTCAGGCCCCGCAACTGCGATATCGCAGTCAAACTGAGGGTTAACCGCGAGTCGCGAGGCCTAAAGGGATAATGGAAAAGGAATAAAAACAATATCTGACATGTAAATAAAAATATTGTTGGAATAACGAGACAATTCTTTCATCAATCAACATTCTTGATTGATTGAGATAATTCTATATGGGTTTTGTGCTTTATTGGGCTGTCTATGAAACAATTTACCCACACATGTAAGGACAGCACTGAGTTTGCATTGCTTCAAATGCAGACTTAAAGAACACTTTAACACACACTTATAAAATTTCTGTCCTTCCCTGCTTTCATGTTTATTTTCTGCTTGATTTTAGTGTTATATACATTTCATAAAAACTGCCTTTATAAGTGATTTTATTAATAGTTTTATTTTATTTTTACAATAAAAGATGTTTTCCCATTAGGTTAGGGTTAGCTGTAAGATATTGCTTCAATGCAAGCTCACCGATTTATTTCATCAAATAAAGCATTTCAGTATTATTATTATTAACCCTTTTCACTCAAGGCCTTTTTCGCATCTAAGAAAATACTACATCACATTGGAAAAATTACCTTATTAATACCACAAAAATACTTGAAACAGTAGTATGAAAATACTACTAAAATAATAATAAAAATACTACTGAAATACTATAAAAATCTAAGGGGCTCTCTAGATGGTCAAGCATGTTTGACAAGCTTCGCGTCGCAGGCAGGGAAGGGATCGTAAACCGCAGGAAAGATGCCAAAATTGTTTTTTTGTTATATTGATCAAAAACGCCTAATTTTGTAGTTTATACCAGGCAGTCACATTAATTAGATGCAATTGATTGATAAATGACTCACATTAATTAGATGCAATTGATTGATTGATATAATAATAAATACAAACGGAGCTGCCATGGAATTCACCGACCGGAGTCGGGCCCATCATAATACTATTTTTTTACACTTCTGGGGGGTGAGCAGTGGATTCCGGACTTACGAACCGGCTGTGGTAGGTTTAGGACAGCTGTCTTGCCACATGTGAGCGTTCACCTTGCCACCCATTCACTCCCCCTTCGAAGCCATAGAATTTGAGATGCGCAAATCGCAGTTTTAGATAATTTTTCTAAGAAAGAGTTGATTATTTTTCTGGAAAGGCCAAGATCTTTAAAGAGGTGAAATAGAGATTTAGCTGGCAGGCCACGAGCGCCAACTTCCACCGCGTGAAGGTGAACAGTGAAGCCGTTCCGGGTTACGGCATTTGCGAGATCATGGTATTTATTTAATTTGTACTCGTGGTCTTTTGGGATATTTGATTCCCATGGAACAGTTAATTCTACGATAAGAGCCACCTTCCGAGATAGAGAGTAAAGAGTTATATCTGGACGGAGGGCTGTGCATCCGAGACTTTCAGGGAATTTATACTGCTTAGAGACCGAATCAACCTCCAGAATCCAATCTGTAGCTTTCTCGATTATTGAGAAAGGTTTTGTAGTTAAATGTTTTTTGCCTTTCGAGCCATCCCGCACAAACTGTATTGGGGGTTTGGAGGATACTGTCAAACCCTTGTTGGCACGAGCCACTGAGAGACTAATTACCTCGCGAATAACAGCGAGAACTTTGTCATGGCGGTAAGTGTACCGTCCTTGATCTAAGGCCACCTTGCAGCCAGCTAGAATGTGTCTAGCTGTGCAAGGGGTATTGCTACAGAGGGGACAAGAACTATCCTCGGCAAAGCTCCAACGAGCGAGGTTACTGGGGTCTGGAAGTGTATGCTGAAAGGCATTCAAATAAAATTTCAGCATCTCTGGCGTCCAGTCATAGAGCATTACCTTCCAGTGCATTGGAGGCAGAATGCAAAAGTCCCCAATTGTTGTCCAATCATTCTGGCATTGAAGGCCAATAGCATGAGCCATACTCTTGCTGTCGTAATCTCCCCGCAAAAGAGACTTCTTCAAGTCCACGTCGCTCGTGGTTGTACTGCCATACCCCAGACCAGTGCCATTCTGGCTGATTCCAGTAAGGAACTTTTTGTGGAAGTCTACGCGGGCTTGTAGATCATTTGAATCACTACGGCCACTTATTACGTGCTTCGATATTGCCGGATCTTTGGAATTGCAGAGAATCGAATTTTTGGTTATTCTGGAGTTGGCGTAGAGCAGAGAGGGCAGTTTAAGCGCTAGCCCAAAATTTTGTTTGGACCTGAAGAGAGTCGAGGGGTCAGCTGGTTTGGCTAAGGACAGCCAGGATTTTAAACTAGCTGTCACCAGCGCATCTAGACGGGACAGTTGGGTTTTGGTAAAATCGTAAATAAGAAAGGGCCATGACAAATGTGACGTTAGATAATTGTCATAGATCCAGGCCTTACGAGGGCCAGAAATTAGCAAGGCATCTATTTTCGCCAGGCAACTTTTGAAATGCTCTATAACATGATCGCCCGAGACGTCTTTTCCCTGATGGGTGATTTTTCTGCCGAGGAATTTGGAATGATTGTTTGGGTCTATAAGGGAGATATTAGAGCCCTTATAGACCAATTTGGGGTCATAGGATGTAAATTTTGTGCCCATGCGGGCGAGTCCAAGGCAAAAACATTTGGAGGGCTTCACTTTTATACAGCCTGACCAGTCGCAGAAAAGCTCCACTTTCTGTAATAGCAGGGAAAGCTGCTTGGGGCTTCTGGTGATGAAAGTTAGGTCGTCGGCAAAAGCGAGGCCCGACGAGGTGTATTGGCCGTCTGTTTTAAAACGGTAGCCCCACTTCCTGTCAAACTGGGTCAGGCTTTCCAGCAGTATATTAAAAACTATATTAAAAATCGTCGGGGAGAGGCAACAGCTAAAAAAATATGTATTTTTCGTAAATATTAAAAAAAATATTTGAATATTTCCTGCGGTTTAGGATCCCCACCCAGCCCGCGACGCGATCCTTGACAAGCATGCTTGATCCTCTAGAGAGCCCCTTAAAATGGAGGTGACTCAACTGACATCATGTTGAAAAATACCATTTCTATACCATGGAAAATAATACCAAAAAAGTACAAAAAATACTACGAAAATACTAGTGGACGCAATAAACTTCCCAGGCGCCGTAGCGGCACCGCTCGAGTGCAAAGTGTTAAATTAGTACTAAAAAGACATTATGTCCATAATTATTGCTCTTGGGATTGTAGATGCTTAGGACATAGTTCAATTGCATCATAAATTATTAATGGTGGTTCACAGGTCAGCATCGACTTCATCAAAGCCGTCGGAGCCACGAAGATTTACCTGAACTGGACGCTCAACGATGGGAACTCTCCCGTGATTTCGTACACTCTGATGTATAGGAAACATGGGAAGAACGACACGGATCCATGGATGTACTACTCCACTCCGATCGGTGGAGGGAACAAATCGTTTGTCATGTCCGGACTGGACGTTTCGACTTCGTACCAAGTTAAGATCACCGCCACAAACGCTCAGGGCTCCGGATTGACATCCACTCCGTCAAAATGGGTGGAGACGCTGGATGTGGATCCTAACTTCGTGCCGGATATTGTTATAAAAGGTATGCTACATTTTTGTTTTAAGTGTCTTACCAGTATCTTCCATAATTACTGCTGATTTTCCAATGCCACGTTAGGTGAAAGTAAAACATTTTTAGAAAATATTAGCATGTGTTTGGCCACTTGTCGACAAAAACAATTCGAAAACGATTTACTCAATGAATAATGTATCATTAAAAGGAGTGACAAACTAGAGCTGTCAACTACATTCGGCGAACCCATCACCTCAGGAAGTTTTAACGATGTTAGTTCCAATTTTTTTTTTCCGCCGACATGAACCCCTTGCAGGTCATTGTCGACCCCTGGGGGTCAATATAGACCACTTTGGGTATCACTGATTTATACAATTCATAGAATACGATTTCTGTACCTTTTTCTATATCATATAAGAAAAGTAAAACTTTCGTTAGAATTTAATTTAAGAATATTAAAGAAAAGATCAAAAAAATTGATGTATTTGGACCATAGTGTGTGAAGTTATGGTATATGTTTTTTTATTTTTTTTACTTTCCTGGTAAGGAAAGTATTTTGAACGCACTTCTGTGTGTCTGTCTGTAGGTCTGTGTGTATTCCTCCACGATAGCGCCCAAACGCTTTGTCCGATTGAGCTGAAATTTGGCATGCGGGCATCATTTGGTCATGGCAAGAGTTGAATTGTAGTTAAATTCGGTCCACCAGGAGGGGGCGCGCTAGCATAGTAAAATAAGAATAGTATAACATCTCCATAGTACGCACCGATTTTGCACTCATACAAGCGCCCGTTGTCCATACGCTACCACTACATAGATTCTCGGGCGCCTCGGCTACAGCTAAGTATACAAAAGGGGGAATGTTTTCTGTACAGCCTGTAATGCAACCTATCAGAAATTACATTTAGGAGTTTTTACATTTACGTTACGAAATTACATTTATGAGGTACAGTTTATTGATCATTTGCATAGGTAAGTATGCGTCTAGGTAGATAGGTGCATAGGTATGTAAAAGCGTAAGTAGTTAGGTAGATGCGTTTTTTTTAAGTACCTACTTTAACCTACTAAAATGTAGGTATTTCAAACACATGCAACAAGTGATGAATGCTGTCACACAAAGTCAGCACTAACTCATATATTCTGTTACAGTACAATTTTGGGAACTGACTCTTGATTTATAAACCAAAAATACATAATAATTATAAAGAATTGTGATTCTGCTTTAATGGTATCACAACTTGTCAATTGTGTATTTGTTGTGGTAACCCTGGTGGTTCGGCGAAGCGTAGGTACTTATTTCAAAAAACGGCTCGAGATGTCCTACTGATGTTATTTTACTATGGCGCTAGTCAAACTTCAATCTCTAAATATTGGACTTAGAGACTTGAAATTCGGTACACAGATGCGTCGAAGGGTCGAAACCATATTGTTAAATTTCGGTTGCAATATCTCTTATACAAGTGACAGAAAAAAATAATTCTAGAATACATTTTAATCATACAGTAACGTCGAGCCGCCCGAGGCCAGCCATTTTAATACCACGTAAATACTACAAAAATACTATATTTGCTGTCGGGGTGTAAGGGGGGGGGGGGGTTGAAAATATTCTTCTTCAGATATTTTTCATCTTTCGTGGGTTCTTATTCTGCCTTATCTAAAATGCTTATCTAGAAATCTCAAAGAAAATAGACCAAGTAAGGATGTTTCTTCTTCCTATCCTGCCTTATCTAGAGTGCTTTAATAGATACTTAAGTGCTTAGGATGCAAAAGGGGCTTTTGGTGGAGGGGGGGTTGTCTGCTTGCCGGGGAAGTCTTCAGGTGACACAACCGATGTTTTTAACAATCAATCGTCTTTAAACATTTGGAAAAGTCATATGTTAAAAATTTATTTGACAGCCGAAACTGATATCGTTTCTCTAGGAAGCTCACATAATTCATATCTTTTTCATGTCACAGGTTTCACCATGTCGTCGGTCACTATTGGATGGTCTCCTCCGCCAGACCACCAGTCTGATTACGTCCACTACTATGAGCTGGTCGCCCAGGAAAAGGACAGTCCTAACGCCAGCCAGAAGGAAGCCATCCATTCCGGAGACTACAGGAATCTGCCATACATGTTCGACAATTTAACCCCCGATACCGTCTACATTTTCAAAGTGAGTGAACCAAAATCTTAACCTCTAAAGTCTTGGAGGTGTGTGAGAAAAGTAATGAGACTGATTTTGTATCTACCAAAGTTTTATTTTATTTCAAACACTAATATTGTCCCCTTTAAAGTAGTTCCCTTCGGCATCTAAACACAGACGAAGTCGTTTTTCCCATTTCCCAGTCTTGGTAGCAGTGCTGAAAGGCTTACACTGGTAGGGCCTTTAACTCGTCGGTCACATTCTTTTGAATGTTCTCCTAAAATGATGTCCTCTTAAGACATTTTTTAATTTCGGGAAAAGAAAAAGTCACGAGAGCCTTTACTCGTTCGACAATTTCGTCGGTTTTTGATGTTGAATGTCTCCCTGAGCAAGGTTCATCTTCAACGTGTTCTCGGCTTTCCAAAAATGATTAGTGCCAGCGAAAAACTTGTGCTGTGGATAAAGAAAGTTCCCCATAGGCCGGTTTCAACTTTTCAATAGTCACACTCGCGGGCTCCCCAAGTTGATGGCACAAAATTTGATGGCATAACGTTGCTCTAAATTACGCTGTTTTATTTTCGTGGTAGGGAACTGTTTCAGCTCCTATTCAGAAGCCTCCTCATGCGGAAGGCTACCCCGGGTAAGACTCTCGCGTCCCAGGCCTCAAAGCTGGTGGACCGGTTTCTCCTGGCGGGATTGCATCCTGGTGCTACTAGACGGTTTGCACACCATTCGGTGAAGCCAATCGGTTGTGCACTCTGACGACTTGTGCACTCTGAAGAAGTCTGGAGACTATGGAAATATAATAATAATAATAATAATAATAATAATAATAATTAAACGCTTTATTTGCTTTAACAAAAAGGCGAGCTTATTGCCTAAAAGCAATATCTTACAGCTAACCTAAATATACTGTCCTAAGCAGCGGGGGTGTATGTAGACCTGCTGTCATGCCACTCTTGGAATGACGCAAAGGATGCCCAGGTCCGCGATAAATTTAAATTAAATTACCGCTGTAATACAGCAGGTAGAGGCCGCGTAAGCGACTTCGGATCCGTAACCAGTCGGGAGGACAGAGGTATCTTGAAGGTTAACTCTAGACGGAGATGTCCTACCAAAACTGGTAGTTAGAGGGCGAGGCTGCCCGCTGGTTACCTTGCCCGGTGCCTCGCCATAAAGCGTTGGCTTCTAACGGGCTTGTTGGCGGAGCTAGACAGTAGACTGTATTATCTCTAAGTCTTCTACGCTCATCCCTCGGCTGAAAGAATGATCACATATTGTTATACCAGCCTGGGGTGACGGGTTCACCCATTGTTGTCGACACCGCCCTGCTGTTCCATTTTCGTAACACAAAACAAAAACATAATTTAACTGATGGCGTTCTCAAAAATCACGAGATGGCTATACGGAGCTGAAACTCGGACTGAGCATCTGGCACGTATCAGTGTTGGGTCAGTCGATTGAATATTTCGATCAACTAATCAATCACGATTGATTTAGTCGCGACTAACGTTAATCATGATTGAAGTAATCGCGACTAAATCAATTAGTCGTTATTCGTCAATCGTCAGTCGTCAATCCTGACTAACGATTGAAACTAATCAATCGTTAGTCGCCGATTGACGATTAAACGAATCAATCGTTAGTCTTCAATCGTGATGAAAGTATGCAATCATCAATCGTTAGTCGACTAAATTTTGCCCAACACTGGCAGGGATAAACCCACCTGTCTAGACAAGTAGAACAACGCAGCGTTGCCAGATCGCTCACAGTGTTGTTAGTCTCATTACTTTTCTCACACACCTCTTATGTCGCTTAATTAAGGTGGAATTCGGGAAAGATAGAATACTGGTTCTCAACCAGGTTTATCAAAATGTATTTCAGGTTCGGTCATGTTCAGAGCTGACGAAGGAATGCGGGGCATGGTCTGCTCCGGTGAACGGTTCCACGATGGACGGACTGGCCGGCCCGCCCTTAAATGGAAGTATCTTCTGCAATAGGGACCCCATAAGTGACAACAACTTTGCGTACGTCTCCTGGGCTCCGCCCGGAAAACCTAACGGAAAAATTATCAGATACAACGTGAGTATATCTTCTATCCAGTGGCGTAACTAAGCTCAATTATGATTGACGTACCATCTAATAAATACAAACGGAGCTGCCATGGAATTCACCGACCGGAGTCGGGCCCATCATAATACTATTTTTTTTACACTTCTGGGGGGTGAGCAGTGGATTCCGCACTTACGAACCGGCTGTGGTAGGTTTAGGACAGCTGTCTTGCCACATGTGAGCGTTCACCTTACCACCCATTCACTCCCCCTTCGAAGCCATAGAATTTGAGATGCGCAAATCGCAGTTTTAGATAATTTTTCTAAGAAAGAGTTGATTATTTTTCTGGAAAGGCTAAGATCTTTAAAGAGGTGAAATAGAGATTTAGCTGGCAGGCCACGAGCGCCAACTTCCACCGCGTGAAGGTGAACAGTGAAGCCGTTCCGGGTTACGGCATTTGCAAGATCATGGTATTTATTTAATTTATACTCGTAGTCTTTTGGGATATTTGATTCCCATGGAACAGTTAGTTCTACAATAAGGGCCACCTTCCGAGATAGAGGAAGGAAGCTAAGGAAGCTAAGGAAGCCGTAAAACAAGATGTCTTAAAATTGATTGATGATTTTGCAGAGTGCAAATCAATACAAAAACCATTCTAAAAATGTATTTGTTCTTTATAAATAGGATAGAAAACGAATTTACCGCGTGAAATTTGTAGCACCCGACGTTTCGGGAAGCCTTCAATAGAGACGAAGGCTACAAACTGTCTTCTACGTGGAACCCTCTTCTTAAAATGTTCCCGCCGCCGAACGCAAAGAAGTAAAACAGGATACAGTGAGTGTTGTGTGCAAGACGGATTTTCAAAATTCCCGCGCTCCGAGCCCGGCCCCCCACCACCGTTATAACCTACGCAGTGGCGGCAGCGGTATGCGGCCTACCCGCAAAACAACGGATTGACAGCTCTTTCAGTCTACCCTGGACAACGGCGGCTGCAACGTCACCGAAACGTCGGGTGCTACAAATTTAACGCGGTAAATTCGTTTTCTATCTCATTTATAATGTCAAACAACCGCAATAGTCTTCGATTTTGTATTTGTTCATATATTTTATGGTACAAATATTAAGTAGATAATTTAATTATGTAGATGTGCAAAAATTGATACATTGTTAATAATATTGTGGATATTTTATAGTCTTACCAACATTCAAAGGTGGAGAAATATAATTCAATAATTTAATTAACAGTAAAACGTCATATTAATATAGGAAATAATGTTTTGAACACTGTTCATCCAAAATGTTTGTATGTGATCCCGCGTGTCCCGCTAAAGTTCTTGGGAACTTGTTCCGCAACATGTTCGAGGCAATGCCCCTATATCAGTGGCATGCCCAGGGTTGATGAATGGGGCAAGCCCGACATACCTTTTTGGGTTTTTTACGCTTTTTATAGTAAAAAAAAGTGGTACCTCTTTACTCTTCAGTCTTCAGTTTGAAATTTACTGCTTGTGTCGTAGATTCAATAAAGCGCACTGAAGGCATGCTACTGCTAGACAGAATTTAACATATATTACATATTAACATGTATTAAGTAGTACCGGTCTCACAAACCGGTACTAATAATTACGACTTTTTAAAACGGCGCTAAAGCAATGAAACAGATGCTCCTACAGAAACGATCGCTGTGTTCCTATTAGTTCTCGCCGACCTAGCGAGAACTAATAGGAGACTACTGGGAGCGGTGGGTCGCTAAGGCGTGGGAGGACGGACTGAAAGCATTTCTAAGAAACCATAGCGGTCTGTGAGACCGATGTTCCTGGTAAAGCGTTAACAGAAATTCTCGTCAACTGCTCATCGACTTTATTTATGAAATAAATATTCAGATGAAATAAGTTCCTGGCTACTTGCAGGGAAAGTCTTGGAGTGACTGGAGAACCGCCGCGAAGACCGTTCACTGGAAGACCGCTGCACAGCGGCTGATATAACATTATTGCATCAAATAATACATAACAAAATTGTCATTGTTGGTTCCGCCACGAAGAGTTCGCTCTCCTTGTACGTTCGAAATCCCTCGTGTGAGCACTAGTTACGCCCAAAACTCTGGTATGCACCGCTTGATGAAACATTTTTTACTTGAATCAACCTAAATTCAGCGAGGCTGTCCTTAGCTCACTAGGCGTCTAGGAAGTGAGTATATAATGTACACATACAAATTGTTTCAAAACACTCGAGCGAAAATGAGAATAGCAAAGAGTATAATTTGAATACCTATATCCTATCCTAAATATATATCCCATCCCTCTCCTTTCCTATCCTTGCAATAGTTCGATTGTAATTTAATTTAATTTAATTTAGTGCAATGCAACTTTTGATTTACCTTACAAGAAAATAATGTAGGAAACAATTAATCAGCCATCAAAACACTGTATTAAGATAATTAGTCATAATTAATGAGGCGCTGTATGTTTCCCGAAAATAAAATAAATAAATAAATAAGTGACACAACCGATTTTTCTCTCGCTTCAACAGCATTTTTTTATCTTTTCGATAGTAAATAAGTAAAATATGCCGACAATGGTGCTTTTCACTTTTCATGATCATGAAAACCAAACAAAAAGTATTCCTGAATAAAATATAATAAACTAAATAAAACACTGAAACAGCCTGTTTGAATAAATGTAATGAATAATTTCTATTTTAGGTGGAAATCTATGGTAAAGCAACTTTCATGAATGCGGTTGGTCAAATGGAGAATGTAACATGGGGGCCCAAAGTACGGAACGTCTTGGACAGAGCTAGAGATACCAGGTAATAATGGCATCATAACTAGACGTTTTTTTTAACTCACATGACGAGTCTGTCCTGCCGTACATTTCGCACCTGGATCTCAGAAATTGTAAGTCTTAACCCTTGGAGTAAATGGGTATTTTCATGGATGCATCTGTCTCTTTTGCAGGATTTTCGGCGACATCGACCTTAAAGTACTATAACTACGAAACTGCTACACCAATCATAAAAAGAACAACTGCACAATGATTGCATTGAAATTTCGAATATAGAATATTGAAATATCATTTTGTAAAACAATTAGATAATTATGAATAAATATGAGAACGTCAAAGAAGTGAAAAAAACGCGGAACCAGATCTGGTCGTATCATACTCAATGGATAATTGTTTCAGAACCAGATTTGGTCGTATCATACTCAAGGGGCTAGAGAAAAAACGACAAACAATAGAAATTGCAAAAATCACAATTGCTGAAATATTACAAATTGTATAATTTTAAATTATTTATGTATAGGCAGTTAGAGGTGTACATTTTGATTAAAGTTAATTTTGTTATACTCCTAAATATTATGAGAATTACAAATATCTAAAATGTTTTTGCAGGGTTTACATTCCCAGTCATTTTAGATGTTTCTCAACAGACGTAAACTAATTAATCTCAAACACAAAAAGTCGAGGAATGTTGTAAAAGAATTAAAACCTTTTCAAAGTCCACAAGATTTTCATTCTAATTCAGGTAAATTTAATGTTTTTTTTCGATTTCAATATTTATGCAAATTTTTTGAACCTAATTAATATTGCTGAAAAACCAAAGATATTTAAATTATTTTAGACTCTTTTAGGGGATTACCAACCTGCAGACGTAGAAATTGTCAATATACTAAATACAAACAGTCACAGTATATTAACCAGTAGCTTTACTCTCGAGCTACAGGGCATTGCGAAAACGGTTCGTTACGAATACCTGCCGATCATGTACACAGAACTCGGCTACGTGAAAAGGGGTATTTGAAATAAAACAAGCAAAACAATTATTACGGCGATAGAACTCTTGCATTCATTGTTCCAAAATTAATCAATCACTTTCTATAAAATTAGACAACTCAATCAGCAAATTAAACTACTAAAGAAAAGATAGAAGAGAAAAACTAAAGAAAACATTGAAACTTATACTACTAAGCTACCTAAATAATGACTTACCCAGGCGAGCTAATTAAAATTATTTAAATATTATCTAATATAAATACTATAACGGAGAAATTAAAAACTCTATTAGTATAAATTACCATAAATATGTAAAAGCATTAGCATAACTATAACAAGTAAAACTTCTATTGGGCTAAATTAGCATTAACATAACTATGTAGAATAATTAGGGTAAACCAAGCTAGTTATGATAAGTTAGGTTATGTTAGGGCATAAGTATAGATATCTAGTGTAAATCATTTTATTAGTGTAATCATTTATTAAGGTAATTGTAAACAAAGTAAGTACACATATTTAGTGTATACCAAAATAATTAGTATAGGTTAGGTTAGGTTAGGAAGTAGGTATATTAATTTAGTTGAAAATCATTCGTTTACTGTAAATATTTATAAGTGTATATTCAGCTAGTTATTATAGGAAATATAGGTTAGTTTAGGTTAGGTTAGGAAGTCAATAGATCTACTTAACGTAAAAAAATATAATAGTTAATATTAGTATAATAGGTAATAGATAATATAAGTTAGGTATAAACACATTCTTGTTAGTTACCCATTGAAAAGGTACTAACTAAGTGGGGAACTGTGACATGTAGTTTTTATCTTTTTTATGAATAAAGCGTACTACATAAAAAAGAGGGTGCGAGGAATGTGGACAGAGGGGTTCGTCCCGACGAACGCCTTTGGTTATCATTATGCGCAGGTAAATGCTGGTGTTTTTGAAAGGTCGGTGTGTGATCATGACGGAGTGTGCTAAGGTCGGAGTGCGTTATCCAAAACGGCTTCCCTCTCTTTATTTTGGTTAACCGGGGTTGTACTGTACTATCCTTACACTTCTGGAGAGTGAGCGAGGGGACTCCGGACTCACGACCGGCAGTGGTAGGTCTAGGACATGCCACATGTGAGCGTACACCTTACCACTAATTCACTCCTCTTTCAAAACCATAAGATTTCGGTTTTTATTTATTAATAATTGCAGTTTTAGATAGTTTTCCTAGGAAAGAGTTGATTATTCTCCTGGAGAGACCAAGATCTTTAAAGAGGTGAACTCCACCGCCTGAAGGTGAACAGTGAAGCTGCTCCAGGTGACGGCATTCGCGAGGTCATGGTTTTATTTAATTTGTACTCGTGGTCTTTTGGGATGTTTGATTCTTATGGAACAGTTAATTCTACAATAAGGGACACCTTCCGAGATAAAGAGTAAAGAGTTATATCTGGACGGAGGACTGTGCATCTGAGACTTTCAGAAAATTGATATCGCTTAGAGATCGAATCGATATCCAGAATCGAATCTGAAGCTTTCTCGATTATTGCGAACGGTTTTGTAGTGAAGTATTTTTTGCATTTGCATTAAGGGTTTGGAGGGCACTGTCAGTCCCTTGTTATGTTAAAAATAAATGTCAGACCCTGGATACATTATTTAAAAAATCATAAAGTGATTTTGGATCATTTTTATGAGTATTTCTCTGAGTATTGCTCATAAGATAGAGAAGATCATTCAATAAAACTTTGAATCACATGAAACTTTGAATTTTGATTTAACTGGCGCTTCTGGAATGTTTCTCCTCCTTAATTCTGTAGTGAATACATCGAATGGACTAATTCTAAGTATGTTTTTTATTGCAGGTTTGATAGTCTGCCGGCAAACACCCAAATAACGGTGAAGATCAGCGCTGTGACCAGGACGAAAAGACCAGGGGAACCCTTGACATTGCACGACAAGACGCCTGCAACCGTGCCATCTAGGGATAATCTTCAGAAGTTCCGATGGAGCAAGGTAATACGGACTTTCTTTTCAAACTTAACAGAGAGAGATTCCAAAAAGTCATACAGTGGGTTTCCATTGGCCAATAGCTGACACAAGTTTTGGTCCCTCAATAAGAATTGATTGTTATTTGGACGGATTTATAAATATGCAGTGGCTTTTGGCCCGGTTTGATACAAGGTTCAGATTCGAGTTCATTTCTGTAATCGCCACTCTACTGGTTATGCATAAACATATGAAGACCACAGGGAAAATAAGTTAATATTAAAAACACATTTTTAAGGACAAACTATTATTAAAACATACATTTTTAAAAAATAAAAGAAATACTTTATCTCGAGCCAACCCTGGGTGCAGCAGCCGTATCATAGTGGAACTTAAAACGGGCTATCATAATTGTATGCGTATACAAAATTTCATGACTGTGACTGTGCTGAGTCCCCTCGTTGGGAGGCAACCCTGGGTGCAGCAGCCATGTCATAGTGAAATTTAGAACGAGCTGTCATAATTGAATGCTTATACAAAATTTCGTGTCTGTTCTGTTGATCATTGAGGAGTCCCCTCTTTTCGTCGGAACTGAACCATGTAACATTTCAACTTTATAGGATAAGATGAAGTGGTTCTAATTCTTGCTTGCAAGAATTGACCTAAACAAACATACTGACAAACATTGCAAGGTAAATAAAAGCTTGTAAAAAGAGGTTTGTCAAAGAAACAGTTTTGGGATAATCGCATTTAAAGATTTGAAGTCATAATTTGAAATCAGTGCTATATAGCTTTTTAATAAAAATAAGTGTAGCAATAAGTATAGAAAAATAGAAAAGTGAATCATTCGTTTATATATAGGTAATTTAAAAAATCTGAACAAAGTCATCTTTACAGGACAAAAGGGAATATCACAAAAACAGGTTATATAAGAAGAATGCCATAGTTAGTTTTCCTGGGCTTTTTCCCGCACTTGGCCTCTTGATTGGGCCGTTGTGCGTGGCTCATGTTTCTATTTATGTTACTCCAGCCAACCCAGGCTGTCCCAGAAGGTTAGCAGCCTGTTTAGCCCGGATTGTTATGTCCTAAGTCTTCTACGCTCACTGCAGGTCGATAGAACGACTAATCGTTAAAACGTCCTGTGGTGACAGGCTCGCACGTTGTAGTTGACATCTCAATATATGTTTAGGTTGCTACAGGCCTCCGGGACAGATGCTGGAGATTGTAGTATTCTTGCCCGTTGCTCTGCCACGCTCCTGCATTCCATGAGCACATGCTGTGGCGTTTCTTCTTCCTCCATGCATCCTCTGCATAGAGGGCTGTCTGTCACACTTATCGTAAACAGGTGTTTGTTTAGGGGACAGTGGCCTGTTATAGTACCTATGACTTTACGGATTTTGTCCCTTTTTAATCTGGTGAGGTTGCGGGCAAGTTTTTTAGGCGCTTCCGGAACCGCGTTCTTTGTTTGCCTGCATCCTGCATTTTTTTTGCTTTAAGGTGGGTTTCGTCGGTATTCCTGCGTAACCATGTTTTTATTTGGGCCTGGGGTATGGGCATCAAGGGTTCCGGTCCATATACTATTTCATTTGATCCCCTTTTGGCCAGTTCGTCTGCCGCGTCGTTGCCCAGAGAGTCGCTGTGCCCCTTAATCCATTGCAGGGTCCCTCTATTTGACCTTGCAATGGATTGAAGAGCATTGTGGCATTCCAGTACAAGGACAGAGGTTATAGTATTTTTTGCTAGCGATTGTAGCACTGAGTCACTGTCGGAGACAAATTTCAAGCTTAGGTCTCCAACATCTTTGGCTGCAACTGCCTGTGCTGCTCTGGTGATGTCAATGCATTCTGCTTGGAAGATCGTATTTAGAAAAATGCCATTTCAATTTCAAACCTCCATATCTTTATGATAGGGCCCGTTCTTTTCTGGCCAAATAGATGATTCGATAGTATAAGTGCCAGGTTCAAGTTATTAACTCTTAACTCAAACAGTTATTAACCCTCAACATTAACTCAATTCACCCAAAAATAACAACCCTCAGTTTTACACGACTGCCCAACAAAAAAGGAGTGTAGTATATTCAGGGTTCATCTATGTATGCTTTCCTTGTAAGGGCAGTCGAGTTTTTTAATTTTTAAAAATATTGTTCTTGTCTTATATTCAGGTGCAAGAATTAGACGGTCGCTGGATGTTCAAACTCAACTTGCCGAGGATTACTGAGAGAAATGGTTTCATCTGTTGCTACCGGTACGTAAAAAATATATTTAATTTGGAGATTTAAAAACAAATATTTGCAATTTAAAAAAAAAACACATTGCGAATATGCTAGAAGATTTGCTTTCACACAGCCACTGATATAAATTTGCTTTCAAATACCATTAAATAAATAATAGTAAAAAATTGTATATTGTAACTAGTGATACCACGAATAGTGATTTGGCCGAATACCGAATAGTCGGCTACGCTATCGGCCGAAGCGCCGAATATTCGGCTGCCGAATGTTCGGCGTATGATTTGTGCGTGGCGTGCATAAATTGCGCGAGACAGGTTATGACCTGTCTTATTGGTTACCACTTTTCTTGACCCGCGGTTCAAAACTAGTTTCCTTGTTTCCTAGGCTTGATTTAACCCCTTGAGCGGCAGACGGGACAATTGTCCCACAATTGAAATTACCGTAGAGCGGCAAAGGGGACATCTGTCCCAGCCGAGATCGGCGCCGATGTTTTCCAATTATTTACCCTTGATACCTCACATAAATCATACGGCCTGTGGTATGTGCGAAAAGAGGAGAAGATTCTGTGTCGTTAACTAGTTGGTTCATTATTTTTCATACAGTCGCCATTTTTTAGTCTATGATTGAACCAAACCAAACCAAAAACTTCAATATTCATGTTGATTTTCAACACCGAATATTTTTTTATTTTTGTATGGGTATAAGTAAAACGAAGTCATAGGTTGAATGGAGCATATTATAATTATTATAAAAGTATTCACAATTTCTTGTATAGGGTGATTTAATTCCAGAAAAAATATAGAAATGTTGGACAAGGCAGTTTTTTTCTGTACCACAACTTTGACAGATAATTCTGAATAATGCTTATTGCTTTACAAAACGACGTTACACGTATCTAATAGCAAATTTCAACAGGAACATAAAACAGGTCTTCTTTATACGATCCGTATAGTAGTTTCGGAGTAATCGTCGTTTTCCTGAAACGCTATATTTTTGTTGTGATGTAATCTTCTTCTTCGCGTTCTCTAAGAGAAACTACAATTCAAACGTCAGCGCTCGAGGTATTAAACGGAAAGAGCAAGACAAAAAAATCTTTTGGAAGCTCTGAAAATGAGTTGTGATGAGTCTAGTAGTATTGAATCGGATGGTGATTCTTCTCCACTTTGTAAGAAAAGAAAAACCAATGAAAATGTTAAAACGATTGAAATACACAACAGTTTCCGTAACTGTTTTGAGGAAGTTGCTACAGATAATATGCAAAATGATGAAGGTGTGGAGAAAAGTTCTACTGCACATGAGATTGATTTTTATTTGAAAACTGTTCGCCTAGATCGGACGGCAGACCCTGACAAAAGGTGGTCAGCAAACGCAAAGCAATATCTGAGCGTTGACAAAATTTGCAACGATTCATCTATCATCTCCGCTATAGCAATATCTTAGCGATATATTTGTTAGTTGACTTCTAACTTTACTTTTTATTATATTCATGCAAGAGAGCGCTTGTCCGCACGAATATGTCGACCCGAAGATCATCAGCACTCCATATGCCAACTTCTTCACCGCACTGTGGCATTCTGGAAAACTTCCATGCGCAGAATATGAGGGCCTCAACTCGCAGCATTGCTTTTGCTGTCCGCTTGTGCTGCGCGATGTGCATGCATTTTTGGACCTCCAACTCTTCCAACTTGCTCTTGAGTTATGTGAACTTGCCACTCCACAAGTCTTTGGTTTCCAAATCCAGCGTTTGCATTTGAAGCGATCCAGCATCAATTCCAAATGGCTCAATGTTGATCTCATTTGTATTTGTGATGAGAGAATTTATTATAAACGAGAGAGTACTTTTGTTTGTTTTGACGCTCGAATCTCTCAGCGGATCCATCCTTCATTTTTTTATAGCTATGCTGAAGTAATTCGTGTCAATAGTTGCATGGTCTCCTCGCGATATTGCTTCAGATTTTAAAAATGAAGTAACTTACCGCTCTCCATGTCTCTCCGACTAACTGACAACACGTCGCGACAAGTGTTGCCATTACGCGGCGTTGCCATTGGGCTCGATTGCGTTTCTCTTGAACTGAAATCGGAAATTAGTTAATGTGAACGAGACAGAGCATTACGTCAGAGAGGAATGTGAAATGCACTGCAGATAAAGCAGCTAAATCTAACACCGCACGAAATGTGTTCAAACTTATTCGGGCGTTTATAAGTTCGACAGGTAGTTTTGTTGCGGGAAAATCAACGATAGTTCATTTCATATTCCGTTCAAACATGTCGTCTGTCTCGTTCGATTGAATAACTTCCTATTTTAGTTCACGAAGAAACACAATCGGGCTCATTATGGTCGCGACAGTGGCGGTGCGGGTGAGACGCAAATGGATTGCAATTGGCTGAAAGATAAACATGGTCACGGAGTCTCATCTCTAGAACAAAACAATAGTTCAAATTTATCTCATTATGGTTATATAGCTATTGAGAAATTAGCTACTTAAAAATATTTATTTTTATTTTTTAAGGGTTTTGATAATCTATATATATAAAAATGAATCGCCGTGCGTTAGTCTCGCAAGATCTCGGAAATGACTACCGATTTCAATTATTATTTTTTTGTTTTGTTCGCCTTGATTGGTGGTTAGAAAAAAAAATATTTAGGAAAAACTCAAAGAAACAACTGAAAATCGAAAAAATCGAAATTGGTCATTTTGGGAAATAGGCCACTTTCAATAGATGGCGTTCGCGGCGATCCTATTGTTTGACAGCTGCGCTATCCATAATACTGCTATTCATTTCGTGCGATTGTGATAAATTTCGAGTCGAAAAGTCAAAAGTAAAAAAGTCTAAAAAGTCAAATGTCGAAAAAGTCGAAAAGTAAAATAAAGTCGGCAAAGTCGAAAAAAGTCGAAAAAGTCCAATAAGTTGAAAAAGTCAAACAAGGCAAAAAAAGTCGAAAAAGTCGGAAAAATTGGAAAAATCGATTTGGACATATTATAGATTTCAATGAATTGGATTTGGAAGGTTGATAAGGATTAACCCCTCACGTTGCGAGGTAAAAACTCACCTATCACTTTTGCGCACGACATATTCGCGCAAAAAATCGACGCGAGTCAACGGCCTTGAGAAAAACGATCATAACTTATAAACCACTAAACGGAATAAAAAAAGATAAAGAGAAAAATGATCGCATTGAAATTTGACATATAAAACATTATAACCTTATCTCGTAAAACAATTAAGATAATAATGAATAAATATTACAAAATTGGCAAACTGAAAAAAACTCGCCTATAAAATCATTTCGATTTTTTTGTAAATACAGTTTTTGTAAATATCAAAAATTGTAAATACAGTTATGTTCTTTATTAAATGCTTTACCAAAACGATATTTTTTTTTTACTTATTTGTATACAAAAATACGGAAAAAATATTTATTTATTCAGCCAAGAAAAATTTTATTTATTCTCGTAAAAAAAAATTTTTTAAATTTTTAATTTGTGACTACTTATGGTATTTTTTTATATGAAATTCTTTCAAAATAACTTTATTACTACATCACTTCTTCTTAGAAATCACACCAGAACTTTGACCTTTGTCTGATATTATAGAAAAATCTAAAGTTTTGAGAGTTTCCGCGTCCGAACCTAATAATAAACTTTGAATGCCCATAATATAAAATTCGTTAGATTTTTTCAATTATATTGTCTTATCATAGACTTATTATATGTCTAATAACTAATTACTATACTCCAAAGAGTCACATTTCATCGAAAAACTATGGAAAATCGCACTTTTTTCTCTCATAGTAATTATCAAAACAAGTTTCATTTTCGCGAGCCATATTAGAAAAACAACATATAATGTTCAAAATACGCCTAATTATGTGATAACTTAGGATGTAAATGAAGCAATACCTATTTTATTAGTAAATTAAAGCGACATTACGTCATGTTTCGCGATATATAGGGATATTTCACAAACATTACAAAATAAAAACGGCCATTTTTTCGCGAGCCGTGTGTTGTTGCCAAAGTGTTTTCTTCGAAAATTCGTGAAAAACAGCAAATGGATTGTCTAAATTGAATAATCCTAATGCCTAAACTACTTAAAAAGGGAAATTACTCACTTTTATCCGGTATACACTGCACTTATATCCACAAAACACTTCACAAAACAAACATCTCGCGGAACTATACGCCGCCGCGGGGTGGCCGATCGACACTGCTGTTTTGACGTCTAATGCTGACTTTTTAAATCGGCGATCGGTTAAATCGTCGTTGGCCGGCGAATGAAAGATTATTTGGCCATGTCGTCCCGCGGTCAGAAAGCATTAAAGTACGACGATTCGAATCGTAAATTGCATTTTTCGCAGCGGCGAGCGCGATATCCAAAATCGGATGTTACGGATTGTAGGCGGCCGCCATACATGTCCCCAAATGGATGTTACTTGCTCAGCGGGTTAATAAACGCTTATGAAGAGTTACACTCAAATCAATTTTAGGTGGTACGAAGTTCACCGGGTCATCTAGTAAATTATAAATTTTTGCTTATGGAACTGGAGAGCCGCAACTTTACATCAAAACAGCCGCATGCAGCTCGCGAGCCGCAGGTTGCCAACCTCTGTTGTTTATGATGTTTTATATTGAATGAATGTTTGAAACGGATGTTTTATATTGTAATCAATGCTAGAAATCTCAATAAATTTTATTCAGATGGAGCAATACCTGGTCACTATGACAGGTATAGTAAAATTTCCCATCGCAATTATTTGATTTATTTGCGGGTGATTTCCTCGGTATGTGGCTGGACATTGTCATTTTGTCATATTAGACATAATATGCCTAAATATGCCATCTTTTTTGACTGTTCTAAATATAGCTGTTATAATTGTTGACAATAGAACCCAGCAGTATCTGTTTCTATAGGTTTCACCAACTCGGAGTGAAGTATACCACTGCCGTCACACCAAATACAAAGTAATACATTTTTTTGTGATAAACTTGGTTTAGGGGTTGGTACTGGAGTTTGATTTCCAGAGAGCCATTAATTCGAACGATTTATGGTAACGTAAAGATCCATTTTTCATCTCCGGTAAAGACTTTGCTTAGAAATTGATCTCAACGAAATCTCAACTCAGCTTGGAAGGACAAGAAAAATTACATCAAAACATGAAAAAACAGACTTACCGCATTTTCCAGGGTCACGTGCGACCGAACTTCTTGAGGATTGGTGTGGAACTGGAATTTGTTGAGACGGGTCAGCCACCTGGCCGGCTATCGAAATAATTACAAAAATTCCCTCCGAAAACCCCTGTGCGTGGATTTGCCCCATGCGGGGCTTTATCCCTACCTACCTACCCTAATTATTCTTGTTAGTGGGCCCTTGCTGAGTTGGCCACGAAGACCCATTCTGTTCACACTCACGGGTCAACACCTATCCGACGGCCTCCACGCATGAAGTGCGAGCCTGGGTAGGACTCTGGCCTTACGGCTAGTTTCCCCTGGGAATCAACCTTCTGGCGCTTCTGGACGGTCTGCGCACCGTGCGGCATAAGCCAATCGATTGCGCACTCTGACTAACAGTCGGAGGAGTCTGGACGCGGTACTGTTTCCTATAGAGCGGGGGTGGTTGCGGACCTTACGGCGACTGCTCTCGAAAGGACCATCGGCTACCCAATCCTGGGTGAACAGCCGGGCAAAGGACGCTGTGGTCCGCGATAGATTTGGTAAACACCGTTTCACCGCTTCGTAAGGGAGAGGACCGCGCAAGCGACCTCGAACTCATAACCAATCGAGAGACTGGAGTAATCTGGTCGCAATTGGAAGTAAGGGCGTGTGTGTAAGCTCGCTGGGTAACACTCCTGGCTATCTCGCGGTTAAGACGTTGGCCTCTTACGGGTTTGTGGCGGAGCTAGACGTTGGACTGTTTTGTCCAAGTCTTCCGCGCTCACTCCAGGGAGATAGAACGACTAATCGTTAAAACTTCCTGAGGTGACGGGCTCGCCCGCTGTAGTCAACAACCCTAGTTATTCTTGTTAGTCATGTATATTATATATTTATATAATATATATGAGGCCGGCCGAAACAGCTGTGCACGGATTTGTTAACCACTGCAAAATGCCTGTAAGCTTATTGCGCCCCAGCAACAGTTTGGTTAATTTTGAGGATTGTTAGGAAAACTGATAATTCAAGTTGCCATATCTCCTTATAAAGGACAAGTCTACCAGTATAAAATGTTACTACTTTGGTGAATTTCTTTATGTTTTTTGTATTGTTGGTTTACAGTGTCTATATAGTTCGCCTACCGGACCACTCGAAGATCAACGACCTCCCCGAACCAGACTTGATACCCATTACGACATATGAGAAGGCACACACAAGCTCCAAGGGAGGAGCTTACCTGGCCGAAGTCTTCACGAGGTTCGTAGCAGTTGAAAAATTATTTTAATTATTACACACATAGTGCGGCATAGTGGTTAGGTTGCCTGATCTTACATTGTAAAGTTCCGAGTTTGATTCCCAGCTGGGTCTCCTTTTTCCATTGGGATAAAATTACCAAAATTGCATTTCAATTCTGACGATCGAATGCAATAACAAGACACACACTTACATACATATTACACACACACATATAAACGCTTCATAAAAGAGTTGGTTGTAAGAGATTGTCGTATGATAATCAACCAGCCCATTGTGAAATTTCACAATATAAGAAGAGAGTTTACAAATTATTTGACACAGTTTTCATTTTTATTTTCTAAGTAATCTTGCAGACTATACAGCACTTTAGAAGTGTCATTTTCATGTGCAGGTTGATGATTCTTCTGCAATATATCTTTTTCAATATGTCTTATTATCTTAAAGAATGCACTTGTGGATTTTTGCAGATTTTAAGAAATAAATAAATAAAATAAAAATTGAGCAACTTTCGTTTTGTGTTTGTTTGCAGTGATAGCCTCCACAACGAGGTTATCCTCGGCGATAACAGGTCGACTACTCCTCAAAAGTATATCGATAGCTGCATGGATTGCGCCGGAAGAATGCTGCCCAGAACTACTCCGTCTCCGCCGACGACTCCAGTTCAACCGCCGACTACGACGGATTCCGCCGATGAAGGACCTGCGGCAAGCCAGGCTCCGGACATAGAAAAACTGGCAATCGACAGCAACCGAGTCGGCGCAACTTCGACGGAAACCGCTCAGGAGACGGTCCCGCCGATTTCGGATATGGCGAACGTGAACGACGCCCCGTACGCCGAGAGTCTCCTGGACCTTGAAAATTACGCCAACGACCAGAGCAACTTCAACGAGGAGCGCAAGTACATCCTCGACGACGATTACTACGTGAAGCGGCGCATATTCCACCAGAATCGCAAGTTCGACGATCGCGTCGATAGCATCAACGCCGTGTCGGACTACGACGAGTTTCGACGGAAGCGCGACATCGACGCGGAGAGCTTCGCGCGCATCATGGACAGTCCTCCCAAGTATTCGAAGAAATACGACGCTCCGCTCCAGCGGCGGAAACCGCGCGAGGTGAACAGCGAGCGGATCATGAGCGAGTTTGCGATGGAGGAGGAGAAACCGGCCAACGAAGACCTGTACAGATTGCCAGAGAGCAACCAGTTGAAAGAGGGGGAGAACGCTTCCGAGAATGTGCCCGGATCGCATCCGTTGATACGCGATGGCACCCTCGATATGGAAGCTAACTACACGGGATTCATCGAAATTATTGGTAAGTTTGTCATTTTATATTTGCAGGGACACAAATGAACCTTTTCATTTACTAAAAGGTGGTACCACCTAATTCCTTCACCTAATTCCTAACACCTTCCTCTGATCAATGCACAGAAGCTGATTCTGAAGGTCATCAATAAAAAAACCCCTAGATACCCCTGACCTCTGGTCTCTGACCTAGTTAGGAATGCGGATAAACATTTTCACCATAGGATGTGCTCAATCTCTCCCATCTCAACCATATTATGTTAATGGTGTGTATATGACATATATAAAGTGATTGTTAATCAATAAATAAAAAATAAATTTAAAAAAATATTCAATATCGATATATTCATTTAAAACATGTATTTTCTATAACCGCCGAATTGAGAGAATGGCTTGGTGTAAAAATTTGGTCAAGGTGTCTAAAAAAAGCTCTCGGTCTGTAGATCAAGAAGAAATAAGACAAATAGACAAAAATAAAATATGATAGCGCCATCGGATAGCGAGATGGATTACAGCGCGACCTTTATGTACTGTCAGTAGGTGGCCTTCTAACGGACAGTAGATGAACTACATGATAGCGCCTCTGTTAGATTACCGCAAGACCTTTTTGTACTGTCAACAGGTGGCCCTCTAATGGGCGATAGCTAAACTGCATTGACATAGTCCGTATCCAGAATCGTATTATAGTTGAACACTGATTATACGATTTAATTGAAGAAAATGGGTGTTTGGAGCATCAAAATTTCCGGATAATCGATCAGATACATGTTCCAACGTCCATTCGTTGTTAATAAAGAAGCTTTACCTCATGAAAATGAGTAAAGTACTGAAGTGAAACTATCTGGTGATGTGAGAAGGGCCATATAGGTTCTCGCCAAACCGCACTTAGCAATATAATATGTCGTTGTGTCAAAAAGCTGCGTAATTTTGGGCAATATTTAAAACTACCGGTAATATTAAACTGTTCCATCTATTTTAAAAGATCAAAATTCGAAAAAGCTAAAATCCACCCCCCACCCAAAAGCCTTAATGAAAGGCGAGAAACAGCTAGTCAACGCCAAAAAACAACTGTAACAAGGCTCGATGAAAAATACTCGCAACGAGAAAGGCAAAACAATTTCAATTACGACCAACAAAGAGGCATAGAACATCCAACCCTCAAACGTTAACTTCAAGGCCCAAACTATGACTCACCTTATCTTGTATTGCGACTTTCTTAACCCAACTGATATTGCTCTAGAAACCGGCCCAGAACAAGAACCGCAGGTTCTTCTGATGAAGAAGTTTATCGTCGTCCTATCCTGTCGAATAACAAGTAACTAATAAGTATGTTTCCGTTTATTTTTGAAACAATAAAGTCCATAAAGTGACTGTCAAATTCGGCGGGTTTCAGCTAGTGTCATTTATTACATAAACAAATCAATATTACAGCTATGCAATAGAAGAGATGAAACGTAAACATGCATGGGAAGAAACATTGAAATTAAATCAGCAAGTACAGGCAGAAAAAGAAAAAAACAATACATAAAGAATAAAAACAACCAATCTCATTCTGACATGAATAAGTAGCACACATCTTGAAGAGATGTGGGCTTGCTGTAAAAATATCCAGGTCTCAGCAGACTCCATCGACTCAGGCTGGTTTGCGAGGACTGCTCCACAAATAGAGTATAAACCGAGATTGTTTATAATTATCCGGAACAAACACACAAATCTTCTCTAGCATGATATGATTTATCAACTCTGCCTCTGCTTAAAAATGTAGGCCATAGTGAGCATTTCTCTGCGCAATTTTACGAAATTGTAACCCACCATGCCTTGTAAACAACTAGTAGGGTATAAGTAAGGATATTATTCGTATTGCTTGAAATATACGAATCGTAAGGAACATCTTAAGGTTTTTTTTCCAACATAGTGATATAAAGATCCTCATGCGGATTCCATATAGCTGCATTAGTTTCCAATCTACTTCTTACAATTAAGTTACGCAAGATGTGCATAACCCAGCCATTGTGAAAATGCGTTAAAATCATGGTGGCAAGCGTCTTTTTATTTTCAATGGCCAGGTCTTTTTATTTTTTCCTATTTGGGGCATGGAAACAGTGTTGGGCAAAATTTAGTCGACTAACGATTGACGATGGAATACGTCAATCGCGATTGACGACTTACGATTGATTCATTTAATCGTCAATCAGCGACTAACGATTGATTAATTTCAATTGTTAGTCACGATTGACGATGTATGCGATTTGATATTCTCAACAGCTTCAGTTTTGCGTTTTTCGTTGGGTCGGTCGGTCGGAGGTTCAGTCCATTGGTCGGTTGGATGTTCAGTTCGTTGGTCTGTCGATCGACCGGCCGGTCAGTCATTCGGTCGGTCAGCCGGTCGGTCAGCCGGTCGGTCAGTCTGTCGGCCAACCATCCGAAAAGCCAACTGACCGACCGATTGGCCAACCGACCGACCTACCGACCGACCAACCGACCGACCGATGAGAAGAATTGTCGGGTGGCATCTAAAAATCAAATTAGTCGCGATTGACGATTAACAACTAATTGATTTAATCGCGATTATTTCAATCGGGATTAACGTTAGTTGCGACTAAATCAATCGTTACTAAATCAATCATGTTTATTTAGTAGATTGAAATATTCAATCGATTGACCCAACATTGCGTAGAAGCCATCATCTGTGATGCACCTGCATACGATTGTGACATATCTAATAAATAAAATTAATGTAAAATGTGTGGGAATTTTTTACAAAGATTTAAGAATGTTAAAAAATGTAATAATAATGATGTATAGTTCGTATGGACAAAGTGAATCGAGCAGAACGGACAGTCGTTAGAGATAATAGACAGTGCATACCAGTATGTAAGTGAACATCAAATTTTGAGATCATTAACCCTTCAGATGCAGACTCTATTGAATGCTTTCCTAAAGTCGATATCTCTACGTATCTGGACCTGAAATCTGGATGTTAAATAGCGCTTCTCAGGTTTCTAGATTTTTGAGGAAGCCACAAGCTTACTACAAAGTTGTATAATGAATATATAATAAATATATATTTCTATAAATAAAGTGAAATCCTCAAATGTAACTAGTAACTACTTATTTTTCTCCATTGTTGTCCACAGTTGTGACCATGAAGTCTGAACCGATTCCAGCGTTCAGCGACTACTTCACCTTGCTAAATCCAGGACCAGAGATTGTTCCAGCTGCTGATAACGAAGTTCTGTGGACAGTTGTTAAAGTAAGTTATACAATGTTTAAGTCCGAGGCTACGCAGCGATGCTGCAGTTGGTTGAAATACACAGGGAATGACCTCAATACCAGTAACCTGACCATTCACACTTAGTCCTTCCTTAACCCCTCAGCTGCAGTGGCTAGCAGTTAAAAATAGGCCCTAACTGCGGCGCATTATTAATTGGTGGGTGGAGCCCTTATTTTCACCGGGTCAGCTCATCAATCATATTAAATTAATTAAAACTACTTAAATTGAAACTACATTGATTTGGAATGTGTTGATTATTCTTTGACGAGCAGTAAGTTACCATAATTATAATTGAATTATAGAGACCTACGGCTTTTAATAGTAATTTTAAATTTAAATAATTTAATTGTACATTGTTTAATTGGTCATTCTTTTAGTTATTTCAGTGAAATTCTGTTTTTAAATGACAATGTATTTTGATTTTGATATCTAATATGTACTTGGATTTCAAAGACACCTTCATGTTTGTATTTTTTTTATCAACTGTGTTTTTTATTGTTATTTAATGACAATGTATTACTATTTGTTTTGATTATTGACTATTTTAATGCATTTCAACCTTTGCTTGAAAATCGTGATTTCAATCATCTGTCTTGAGCCATCATATATATCCGATAAGGTGACTAACGCTTGTGCTTTCCTTCAGGTTGTCTGTAGCTGCCTTGTGATAATCGTCATACTGATTGCGCTTCTGTGTTCGCTGCATGTACATAACAGGCACAAGGCGCGCCAACACGGAGTCGAAATGCACAACCTACCAACAACAATAAGGTAAAACTACTTGCTGTAACCTCAGATGCTTCACTTGATGCGAAATGATTTCTTTATCTACCGTTCAAGTTGTAGCAGAACTTGCTTTTTCCTTGCTTTATGCCTGAGCGAATTGCATTGCTTACATAAGCGATTTTACCGGCCGTTGTTGACAGCCGGCATTCTTCTCAACCAAGTTCAAAATAATTATACCGCTCTATTCTCTATTTATGTCATGTCTTCTCGTCACGAATAGCGCAGAACCTCAAGACGAAAGTCTAAAATCAGTGCGTGTTGCCAGTGATGACATACAGCACCGAGACGTGGTCGTTAACTGTTGGCTTATACACAAGCTCAAAATCGTGCAACGAGTCATGGAGAGAGCCATGGAGAGAGCTATGCTTGGGGTTTCACTGCATGATAGAATCCGAAATGAGGAAATCTGCAGGAGAACCAAGGTCACTGACAGGTCTTAAAATTAGCAACTTGAAATGGCATTGGGCAGGCCATAAAGCTCGCAGAACCTACAAACGTTGGGAAAAGGTTCTGGAATGGCGACCATGAACCGGCAGAATGTACATTAATGAAAACGAATTGTACATTACCCATTTGGGTAATGTACAACTAGCTTCAAAGCTGATGAAAAGCCGGGCTTTCTTCAGATTGAAGAGGAGAAACGCCCCAAAACTTGCTAGCATAAAAATGTGCCAGCAACTTCGATTATGGATGTGTCGTTGGACACATACCATTCAAGTCCAGTTAAGTCAATCGAAGGAATAACATCAGGTATAAAAATATTCAAGAGCTACAATAATTGCTGAATATCACAACCTAGAAGACCGATGGCAATAACAGAAGGGATTAATAATAAAAATTACAAATTAAATGAATATATTAAATTATTATATTACTTAAGTAAATATATTAAAAACAATAAAAACACGACTGCCATAACAGAAATAACTATTGTATTTATTATAATTTTGTTACAGTTTTTTATGAAATATTTGTGGCTTATGTATTTATTCATATAGATATATGTATATTTCCCGAATTTACGCAATCAGACCTTTCATTTGCATTTGCAATCAGACCTTTCATTCTGCATCTCAAATTCTATGGCTTCGAAGGGGGAGTGAATGGGTGGTAAGGTGAACGCTCACATGTGGCAAGACAGCTGTCCTAAACCTATCACCGCCGGTCGTTAGTCCGGAATCCACCCTTCACCTCCCAGAAATGTAATAATTATATATGATGGGCCCGATTTTTGGTCGGTGAATTCCATGGCAGCTCCGTTTGTATTTTATTTTTATTTGCATGGTGGCCTTACATCAAGGACGGTACACTTACCGCCACGACAAAGTCCTTCTTGTTATTCGCGAGGTAATTAACCTCTCAGTGACTTGTGCCAATAAGAGTCTGACAGTACCCTCCAAACCCCCAATACAGTGTATGCGGGATGGCTCTAAAGACAAAAAACATTTCATTACAAAACCTTTCTCAATAATCGAGAAAGCTTCAGATTGGATTTTGGAGTTTGATTTGGTCTCTAAGCAATATAAATTCCCTGAAAGTCTCTGATGCACAGCCCACCGTCCAGATATAACTCTTTACTCTCTATCTCGGAAGATGGCCCTTATCATAGAATCAACGAAAGAGTTGATTATTTTTCTGGAAAGACCAAGATCTTTAAAGAGGTGAAATAGAGATTTAGCTGGCAGGCCACGAGCGCCAACTTCCACCGCTTGAAGGTAAGCAGTGAAGCGGGTTGCGGCATTTGCGAGATGATGGTATTTATTTAATTTGTACTCGAGATTATTTATTTGTTTCTTTTGAGATATTTGATTCCCATGGAACAGTTAATTCTACAATAAGGGCCACCTTCCGAGATAGAGAGTAAAGAGTTATATCTGGACGGAGGGCTGTGCATTTGAGACTTTCAGGGAATTTATACTGCTTAGAGACCGAATCGAATTGTTAGACTATGTATAGAAGCGTAAGCTGCCACAAAACTTGAAGGATATTAATAATTATGTTGAGTTTAGAAAACAAACGAAACAATATTTGTTATCTAAATGTTTGTACAATTTGAGTGAGTTTTAACTGTAGGATTTATGTTATTTCATTTAATTGTAACATTTTCATTGTTTATTTCGTGTCTGTATTTTATACACCCTAAATGGGTTTTTTGACAATAAATATGATTTAATTTGATTTGATGGTGGAATAACGAATGGAAAACATACATAGATGAACCCTGCACACATTGCACCCCTTTTTTGTTGGGCAGTCGTTTCAAAAGTAAGCAAAACACAGATTCGGGTGTTTTGTGATGTTAATTACTCTAAAATTATGTTACGTTAATTACACCTAATGATAAATTAATTACACTTAACGTAATGTTAAGTAAATTACACTTAACTTAATGTGTAACTAAATAACGATTCTAACAATACGAGACATCTCTAAATCAGTTCAATAGTTTCAAGTTATATTGGAATTAAGAGACGGAAAACATACATAGATGAACCCTGAACACATTACACTCCTTTTTTGTTGGACAGTCGTGTAAAAAGTAAGCAAAACACAGGTTTGGGTTTTTTGTGATGGTAATTACACTTAACTTACAATAAGTTAATTACGTTAGGTTAGTTAATGTTAGGTTAATTACACTTTAGGCCTCGCCAAACAGAACGTGTACCTAGCGCCGCGTTAAGCGTAACTAGCGTTGCGTTTTAACGTCGCGTACTTTGGATGTCATACTGAAATCGACTAGATATTGACCCACACAGAGTGTACCGCAGATCGATAATAGTCTTTAAAAAGTTTTTTGTTGAGATGTCAAGTGATTCAAGTGATTCAGATGTGGAAGAATTATTACTTTTGTTCGCTTTATCACGATCGCAGATAAAAAGAGTATGGGTACTCGACATTAATAAAAGGAGAAAAGATATAGAACAATATATATATCACCGTTTGTGTAGGGAGCTTTCATCATATGAAGATCGTTTTTTTATATACTTTCGTAAGTCACAAGTTTTATTCGAGTAATTTCATAAGATTCGTGAAAAATTTGTACCTTATTTTAATAATCAATAAACAGATTGATAAACTTCTTACTAGTCATATTAATTTCACAATTTCGATTGTATCGCCATGTTTATGTATGAATTATCATTCGTATTATATAGGCAGGGGTGTCTCCGAACATATTTTATAATTTTTTAGTCATATTGCTTGTATTGTATTCAATGAAATTTGTAAACAAATACCACGCCCCTGGCGTCAAAGCGTTCTAGCGCGACGTCAGAGCGCCTCGTACTGCCAGCGTCCGCGCTCTGTTTGACAGTATAATACTGTCACAGTACAGTGCAGCTCGGCGCTATAGCGCAGCATCAGAATTTAGGCTGTAGCGCTCTGACGCGCGCTAAATACGCGTTCTGTTTGGCGAGGCCTTTAATGCTACGTTAATTACATATAATTGAATGGTAACTTAATTATATTTTAGTTAATTACAGTTAATGCTAATTTACACTTTGTTAATTTGTATAAGGATCAGCTTGAGATGCCTGCCCAATAGCTAATAATAATTATTATTTTCCAAACTGATTTGAATCATATATGGAGATGCGGTCACCATATAAATTTTACTGCAATTTTACCTCAGACTCTGTTGTCTTACGTGTTACAATTTTCAGGCACTCGCATTCATAGTGTCTTATTTCTCCCCTAGGAATATTTACCAAGGTCTCAAAGGAAATGGGGGACGACACATTCTCGTTTCTGGGGCTCCACCAACTGTTCCAGCGATTGCTTGCGACGATCTGCCAAACGCTTACAAGGAGCGTCAGGCCGACTCCGATCTTGGATTCCAAAGGGAGTTTGAGGTTTGTATCTTCTATGGTATCTCTGATTCTACGGTGGACTTTTGATGGCCCTTCCCATAGTGGTTATTAGGTTGTCTATGTAGCCTGATAGTAGATTGTACGGTTCCGGGCTCGATTCCTGGCTGGATCACCATTTTATAATAATAACAATAATATCATTATTTGCACTTGAAAATTAAAATACAAAAAGGCGAGCTTATTGCCACATGGCAATATCTTACAACTAACCTAATCACGGTGCAGTGGTACATGTGTGCGTTTTGAAATTTAAAATTATTAAATAAACAAGTTTGTCTGCATATATACAGACTACTATATTTAAAATTAAGTATAATCAATGACAGGAAAGAGAGAGAGAGAAAGGAAAGAACTAATTACTTTTTAGGAAAGTAGTACTTTTTGAGGTGAGTCTTGAATAATACTTTTGAAGTGAGATTAAGGTAGGCGAGTTTTGTATGCATGTGCTGGGAGATCGTTCCAGAGTCTTGCACCATGGACACAGAAAGAGTAGTAGTAGAAATCAGCATTATGACAAGGAATTCTGATTAAATTGTCAGAGGCTAGTCGAAGTACGAGACCGCGGGAACTTAATGGTTCTAATAGCTCGTGGAGATAGGATGATGTTGATTGGGAGTTTTCACGATAGAGAAGAGCAAGTATGTGAACATATCTTGTTTGGCGTACTGGCAAACTATTTAATCGCCCCTATATTCGCACACGTATGGTAAAAATAAACGTATGGTATATAAGGATGAATCATATTTGTTTTTTTTTGTTTTATTTATTTTATTGGGTAAGACACTTGTTTGTGAGAATCTTCCTTTAACAACAGACTGATCTGAAACTGTTTCCTATTTTCAGCTTCTTCCGGATTGCTTCTCGGACCGCACAATGCACGCATCGGAAGCAAGGGAAAATCACGCCAAAAATCGTTACCCCGACATCAAAGCCTATGATCAAACCAGAGTGAAGTTAGCCCAGATCGACTCCATTGTTGGGAGTGACTATATCAATGCTAACTTTGTGATGGGATACAAGGTTTGTAGTGTTTTTTTTAACGATGTTTGGTCCTTATCTATGTAACTGCGATTTTTTCACGCTGAAATTGGATATCTTCCGTTTCAAGTGGGAGTTCCAAATTCAAATAAATTTTAATGGAATGTTTACTGCTACTTTTTCTCTCACTAGATGGCGCACCGGGCGCTTGAAAATATCTCAAACTAGAAACCTATATCAATATCAACTATTAATACTTTAACCCGCTCGCTCCGTAACATCCATTTCGGGACATTTATGTCGGCCGCCTAAACTCTGTAACATCCGCTACCGGACCAAGCGCTCGCCGCTGCGAAAAATGCAATTTACGATTCGAAACGTCGTACTATATGCTTTCTGAGGGCGCAACGATATGGCCAAAATATCTTTAATTCAAGATTTCCGTGTGGCAATATCGAACAACGATTTAAAAAGTGAGCATAGACGTCAAACGCCTAGTCTCCCATCGGCAAATCGAACGGCCGCGTACGGCTCCGCGAAATTGGTGATAAAAAGTGTGTGTGTGCAGTTTTTGAGTGTTATTTACCGGAGAACAGTGAGTAATATGCATTTTAAGTAGTTTCGGAATGAGGATTAGTCATTTGAGATAGTCCATTTGCTGTTTTTCACGAATTTTTAAAGAAAACACAAACGGCTCGCGAAAAAATGGTTGTTATTATTTTGTAATGTTTATGAAATATCCCGATATATTGCGAAATATGACGTAATGTCGCTTTAATTTACTAACAAAATAAGTATTGCTTCATTTACATCCTAAGTTATCACATAATTAGGCGTATTTTGAACATTATATCTTGTTTTGTAATATGAATCGCGCAAAGAAACTTGTTTTGATAATTACTATGAGAGAATAAAGTGCGATGTTCCATAGTTTTTCGATGAAATGTGACTCTTTGGAGTATAGTAATTAGTTATTAGACATATAATACGTCTATGATAAGGCAATATAATTGAAAAAATCTAACGAATTTTATATTATGAGCATTCAAAATTTATTATTAAGTTCGGACGCGGAAACTCTCAAAACTTTAGATTTTTCTATAATATCAGACAAAGCTCAAAGTTCTGGTGTGATTTCTAAGAAGTGTGATGTAGTAATAAAGTTATTTTGAAAGAATTTCATATAAAAATATACCATAAGTAGTCACAAATTAAAAATTAAAAAATTTTTTTTTTACGAGAATACATAAATTTTTTCTTGGCTGAATAAATAAATATTTTTGTATGCAAATAAGTAAAAAAAAAATATCGTTTTGGTAAAGCATTTAATAAAGAACATAACTGTATTTACAATTTTTGCATATTTTACGTATTTTGTGACAAAAAAATCGAAATGATTTTATAGGCGAGTTTTTTCAGTTTGCCAATTTTGAAATATTTATTAATTATTATCTTAATTGTTTTACGAGATAAGGTTATAATGTTTTATATGTCAAATTTCAATGCGATCATTTTTCTCTCTATCTTTTTTTAATCTTCAGTTGCCGGGAGAGATTCCAAATGTCGTTTGAAGGTTTCATTTTTGATAAATGAAATCATTTTCTTGAGCTCTTTTGCCGCTCGATTTAAAGCACACTTATCTGTTGGGTGATGGCTTGTTTGCCACACGCGTCGTAGTCGACGTTTCTCGGCTATCTTGTATTTGACTTCTAGTGGATAGTTCTGACCTTCATGTTTCGGCTTTTGGTATGGTGTTGATTTCCAAGCTGCTTCTTGAATAAGGTTTGTGAAGTATCTGGTAGCATCCTCAATATCCTCATCATTTTTTAACGGGATCTTCAAGTCGATATTAGCACCTAAATAATCTCGGAAACATTCCCAGTCAGTGTTCTTATTATGAAGATGCTGAACTTTGTCATGGTGGATAACTGACGTACTGACTATAGCTATCACTGGTGTGTGATCCGATGTGCTATCTAGGCAAGATGACTACTCCCTATGGAAAGCCACTAAACACTTCAAACGACCTCAGCAATTAATCCCTCCTTTAAAGATATCGGATAACCACTGGGCACGAAGCGACAGTGAGAAAGCTGAATTGTTCGCACAATTTCTGGAAGGCGTCTTTAAACCCAATGTTGCCCCAGTAGACGCTAGTGAAAAAGAGATTGACGAGGAATTGGAATGTGATTTCCAAATGAGCATGCTTCCAAAACCTGTAACTCCTGCTGAAATATGTCAGGAAATAAGAAATCTTAAAATGAAGAAGGCTCCAGGATTTGATCTGATAACTCCCAAAATATTGAAAGAACTTCCTAGAAAAGGTATCGTGTTCTTAACTATCCTTCTCAATGGGGTCATTAGAACATCTCATTTTCCGCGTCTTTGGAAGGTGTCACAAATAATAATGATACACAAAAAAGGGAAATCCCCGAATGAGGTTGCATCATACAGGCCTATCAGCCTATTACCGATACTTTCAAAATTATGTGAAAAAATCCTTTTAACAAGATTGAAACCAATTCTCGAGGCTCAAAAAATTGTACCAGACCATCAATTTGGATTCAGAAGTGAGCACTCCACTATCGAACAAGTACACAGAGTGTCTAAGGAAATAAGACAATCGCTAGAAAAAAAGCAATACTGCTCTGCAGCATTCCTAGACATTCAACAGGCATTCGATAAAGTCTGGCACAAGGGAGTACTATACAAAATTAAAAAATGGCTTCCTCATACATTGTATAGTATCTTCGAATCATACCTCACCAACAGAATCTTCCAAGTCGTCCAACGAGAAGCAGCCTCGAACTTCTATGAGATAAAAGCTGGTGTGCCACAAGGATCGGTATTAGGACCTGTTCTCTACACAATTTTCACATCTGATCTACCTCTAACTCAGGGCGTAACTACTGCCACATTTGCAGACGATACAGCCATCCTGGCTAGTAACTCTGACCCGCAAGTTGCCTCCGATATGCTCCAACTGGAATTAAATCAGGTCTATCAGTGGCTGAAACGTTGGAGAATCAAGGCTAGTGCAGCCAAATCCCAACACATTACTTTTGCTCTGCGGAGAGGCGATTGTCCAACAGTGAAACTGGGAGAAGACATACTACCCCACAACAACTGCGTCAAATATTTAGGCATGCACTTGGATAGACGTCTCACCTGGAAAGACCACATCAAAAATAAAAGGACTCAATTGAATACTAAATTCTCAAGTATGAACTGGCTGATAGGACGTGGCTCATGCCTTTCCCTAGAAAACAAGATGCTAGTTTATAAGGTGATCCTTAAACCGATATGGACTTACGGCATCCAACTATGGGGCACAGCCAGTGACTCCAACGTAGAAATCCTTCAGCGATACCAGAACAAAGTTCTGAGGTCCATAGCAAACGCCCCATGGTTCACCCGGAACAGTGAGATCCACGAACACCTCAAAATGCCGACGGTTAAGGAAGAACTGCAAAAGTACAGTGCAAGATATAAAATGACACTGGTAGGACACGTCAATGCCCTAGCCTCAAACCTAACAAACGTAGGTGAAAATATAAGAAGGTTAAAACGCTTTGATGTGGCAGACCTGATTGACAGACACTGACACTAGAGCAGTCAATTAATATTAAGAGGAGACTCTTCGAGGGAGGAGTCATCTTACACGCCTTCAACTCAACAATACATCTGATTATGGTCTTCAATGCTGCGACCGATTGCAGATAGAAATCAATTGAAAAAAAAAAAAAAAAAAAAAAATCTTTTTTTAATCCGTTTAGTGGTTTATAAGTTATGATCGTTTTTCTCAAGGCCGTTGACTCGCGTCGATTTTTTGCCCGAATATGTCGCGCGCAAAAGTGATAGGTGAGTTTTTACTTCGCGAGAGGAGGGGTTAACAATGGAAAAATATTCTTTAACTCGCGACACTTAATGAGGACGTGATCGACTTTCATACAGTTTGTTTAAAAATCACATACTCAGTTTGTAATTTGCGTTATACCAGCGTTTAGCTTAGTCTTTTATCTATAGATACATACACAATTCATTAGCATGAATTCATAGCGTGAACAAAAGATAGAGTGAATTCATAGCGTAAACAAAAAAAAAAACGAAAGTGTTGAGAGTCTGTAAATTTTTGCGCAGACATTGGAAAGAAGCAAACTGGCAAACAAGAATGCAAAGAGACAGTCTACTATTGCCCAGATTGCAACGTACCACTATTCTACTATCAATGTATACCACTATTCTACTATTATGTTTCAAAAAAGTCTACACAAAAAAGATATTTTGTCAAAGATTACTTATGATTACTTCATGTACAACTTTTATTTTTCTCACAAGGATCCCCTTTTTTTAATAAATTATTTCATAATTTATCATAATATTTCTTTCATTTTTATATTTTATCCGGATGATACAAAAATTAGTCTAATAGATACAAAACACATTGTTTCTATATCTAATCAAATTATTTTTTTAAAGCCGTTACAATAATGCCAAAAAAAATGCCGCTGTTAAAGTGTTAATAGTAAAAATAACTGTATAGTACCGAGTAGTGATGGGCGTGATTCTCAATTTTAAATCACGCAACAATCACGTTACTGGTATTTTTTCACGCGTGATAATAACTGCTACTCGTGATTTTCGTGATTGTACTGAAATGTACTGTGAAACGTTAAGTAACAAAGTTTCGTCAATGTGATAACTGATAACAGAAACGCGCATTATATTTGCTTAATATTTATTAGTAATTAGAAGAATTAGCGTTCAGAAAGATTATATCTCTTGCTCTTTTGGTGCTAAGCCGAGTTCGTCTTTCTGAAATAATGTTATTTTATTGCTTTAACAAATCATGAGCAAACTCATTTACACGAACGATTACGACACGAGCGATAACAGTGTCCAAATTCATGCGACAACAGTGTCCAAATTCACGTTACGTACGAAATGAACGCGCCACTCATCAGTCATCGTCCAGCCGGCGCGGGCGTTCGCCCAGAACGAACGGCAAATCACTGATCCACTGATCGCCGATCACATCAAGAATGAACGAAACCAAATGAACGGTTCAATTCACCTATCATCGTTCAGTGGCGCGCCGCGCGGTCGTTCGACGGCGTTCAGTGAGAACGGCCAATCACTGATCATATAATCACGCGTGATCGGTCGCGTCGTAGCGGCGCCGAGTGATGGCAACGCGGTGCTGTTCGTAGCCGTGATTCAAATAGCATGTTCTTTCAAATTCTCGTAACGCGTTCTTCGTGATTGCAAATATCACACGTTATTGTTATTGCTATTCGTGATCACACCCATCACTAGTACCGAGTGAGTATTTTTATGTTATTCCGATAGCTAAAGCGGTATATTAGTTAATGTATGAAAGAGAAACAGTCAATAAGTAAGATAGACATACATTTACATTACATTACATTTTTGTCGTGACCAATTGACGGCTAAAAACTGCTCTTGGATGTGTCTGTGGCGTCTTCACCACAACAGATTGTACACCCCAGAGACTGGCCCGGTAAATAATGTTGCCATTCGCAGAGGCAGAAAATGTTGCCATTTGCAACGGCAGATAATGTTGCCAGCGCAAGTACACGCAGACAGAGCGGACAGACGGTTCGCTCATTCAGTTCGTAATAAACCTTCTTACGGAGCACACACTGCGTTTTACTACCGGCTGCGCCGACCGCGCCCGTGCGCCGCCAATGGCGACGTGGCGCGGCACTCACGATTCAATCTAAATTACTGTGATTAGGTCCACAGGGCCTAATCCTACATGTCAAAATAATTGAGCTAAGTAGTAAGTCTCGTTACTACTCTTTACTGAACATACATAGGTAGTCAAGAATTTAACTACTAGATTGTCAAACTATAAATATAAATAATCAAAATAGAATCCTAGTATTGTAAGTAGTCAGTAATTCGAAAAGATACGTAGTAAAATTGATCATCGTAATATTCAAATTGTCAGTAAAATGTTAAATAATCAAATTAAAGCTACGCCATGCATTTAAAAACAAAAAGTACAAATATAAGAGCATATATAATAATCAGACAGTAAAACTCTACTTTTTTTATGTAATTTAAATGGGCACAATATTTGAAAAATCATGGCCCTTCAAATTCGGCCAAATTATAGAAAGGGTGGCCTATCAGCATCTCCTTGATGTTTTTTTTTAATGTTATGTCCTCTAGCTGTTTGAAACATAGATGATCAGTTTGCCGGTGTCAGCTAAGATTTTGCACCTGGGCCATCGGCTTTCTTTTATTCCAATAAGACATGGATTAATGAGTTGAACTTTGATATTATTACTTCTTTACGCAAGCAAAATTTGTTATAAGTCCCTAATTGTTACACTATGGGTACGCACCTTTAATACAAAAATACCCATTCTCCTTTGTATTCCTTTTTTCAGGATCGTAAGAAGTTCATCTGTGCCCAAGGTCCGACAGATGCGACCGTCGACGACTTCTGGCGTATGATCTGGGAACATAACCTGGAATATATAGTGATGCTGACCAACCTTGAGGAGTACTCAAAGGTCAAGTGCGCTAAGTACTGGCCTGATGATGTCGGTGGGCAGAGAACTTTCGGCATGGTCAATGTCCAGCACGTCGGAGAAAAAAGGTTTGTATCATCATTGATTATTTGTTATTAGATTGCTCAACGCCATAGTATGTTTTGGCAACCCTTTAGAAAAGCGAACAGCAATTTATTTCGGGAACTCTGCAAAGTAGGCATTCGTGGCAACTAGAGTTGTCAACTACAACGGGCCAGCCCGTCACCTCAGGAAGTTTTAACGCTTAGTCGTTCTGTCTCCCTGAAATGAGCCCAGAAGACTTGGACAAAAATAGTCCACCGTCAAGCTCCGCCACATGCCCGTAAGAGACCAACGCCTTATCCGCGAGATAGCCAGGAGTGTTACCCAGCGGGCTTACACTCATGCCCTTACTTCCAATTGCTACCAGATTACTGCAGTCTTTCGATTGGTTACGAGTTCGAGGTCGCTTGCGCGGTCCTCTCCCTTACAAAGCGGTGAACCGGTGTATACCAAATCTATTGCGGACCACGGCATCCTTTGCCCGGCTGTTCACCCAGGATCGGGTAGCCGATGGTCGTTTCAAGGGCAGTCGCCGTAAGGTCCGCAACCACCCCCGCTCTATAGGAAGCAGTACTGCTTCTAGACTCCCCCGAGTGCACAGTCGTTTGGCTTACGCTGCACGGTGCGCAGACCGTCCAGGAGTGCCAGAAGGTTGATTCCTAAAGGAAACTAGCCCTAAGGCCAGAGTCCTGCCCGGGCTCGCACTTCATGCGTGGAGGCCGCCGGATGGGTGTTGACCCGTGAGTGTGACCAATCCTGAACAGAATGGGTCTCCGTGGCCAACTCAGCAAGGGCCCATTAGAAAACACAGGCAGGCCATCAGGCCCAAGCTGCACCGAACCTTTAAAAACCAGACCTCATTGAATCTATCTGGATAAGCTAGAGCGCCTAATGCCCGGGCCACACTGCCGGGAAATGCCGTTAATTATTGCGATAATTTAGGTGTGGCTGCAGCAAAAACCCTCAACATTGCCATTATTAACGGCATTTCCCGGTAGTGTGACCCGGGCATAAAGAATCAGAAAAATGGCAGTGGACATCTCCATTTGAGCCCACATTAATTTCTTGTGGTTTTTCCATGTTGGTCGTCTGTGTCCTCGTTATGTGGTAGCCCTTCCTAAAACTGTACCTAGAGATTTTTTTTCAATAGCCATTTATAACATTGGTAAATCCTTACATACTTCCAGTAGGTTTTGTGGTATTTTCTTTTGTGATGATCTAATAAAACAATGACTAAAATCACCTTTTTTCTCTAGGTTTTCGGATTATATTGTGCGAGAACTGAAGGTCACTAAACAGCCTGTATCTCTTCCAAACAACTGTAACCAAATAATAGAAAACAATGGAATTATAAAGGCTAACGGATGTAAGTATAACTTAATCCCACCATTCATTTTAATCATGTATGAAGTAATGCCAATTTGGGCCTATAGATATGATGTATACAAGGTGTGTCCGTGAAGTAATGAGTTCCAGTTGCCAGAAGTGCGCTCCCGGTGGCGGGATTTATGTTGGGTGTGGGCGGGGTCTAAGCTAAGCAACGCACTGGGCGGCAATTGCGTCCGAGGTCAGACGCAGTGACGATCTTGCGTGGCGCAAAAGCTGTTTTTAAGTTTTTGTCACGGCAGAAAATGTCAAAAATGGAATTACTTGGAATGACTACTCTCAAACAAAAAGGACAAAGATGAGACCCCTGATTGAGACATAAAAAATTCTAATGGAAATCGCGTCCGAGCTCAGATGCAGTGACAATCTCGCGGGGCGCAAAAGCTGTTTTTAAGTTTTAGTCATGGCAGAAAACGGCAAAAATGGTTTTTTTTTTATACGACTACTCTCAAACAAAGAGGACAAAGATTGGACTCGATCAAGACATAAAAAATTCTAACATATTATTACGAAATACCTGGGCTAGAGAATAGTTACAAATTCAACGTCAACACAAATCTTCGAGGTCACAACAAAAAAGTAAACCGTACAAAATTTAAATCTAATCCTCTTAAGAACGTTCCGCAAAATAGAGTGGTGGACATGTGGAATCAATTATCATGTCAAGTGATTAGTGCAAGCTCTGTCAATCAATTTAAAAACAGACTCGAATTGTACCTTAAAACTTGTTAACCCCTCGAGCCTCAGAGGGACTGATCGGACTCAAACGTAAGCACAGTTGCGCCTCGTTAGGACCGATCGGACTCTAAAGTTAGTATTCTAAAGTTCTAATATGCAACAATTCTAAAGTGCAACAACGGTTTGGGAGAAATTAATATTTTGGTCGGCCGCCATAATAAATCAAAAATTTCCATAACTATACATAGTCTTTCAAAGACATGCGCTTGCGAAATCTCGCGGCTCGAGGGGTTAATATTGTTTATATTGCATATGAATATATTTAGATTGTTAATATTGTATAGCTTTACAAGATCAGCTGATCTGGACGTATAAGCAAAGCTGCCTGTCCAGAATATAATAATACTAATAGAACCCAATCGATGCTCAAGCATCAGCCAGCGCTTGAGCAATGCTTGATTAAGGAATGCTCAAGCACTCGACTATAGATTCGAGTGTCAGTCATGGTTGATTCCGGTCGGGTTCACAAGTTTTATTCCATGGACTGATTTTATTGGGTCTGTAAATATTGATAATAATAAACAACTTTCTGATTTATACCTTCGTTAATGAGAAAAAGTATATTTAATAACCGGTAACCAAAGCGTAAATCAAAAACAGTTGTACTTTATCTTCAACTCAGTTTTCATGCAGAACAATAACCTGTAAAGAAAAATTCCCTTACCTAATTACCAAGGATTTTTTCTTGTTCAGTTTGTTGCGCAGAATCACCCCTTGAAAAAAAGAATGTTAGGTCCTGAACATCCTGTATATGAATCAAAAGAAATTTTTTTAAACATGATCTTACATTTATTTCAAATCTACTTCCCACAATCGAATATGTAAATACTAAACCCTGCAATTTGGCTACAAATATTTAAAAAAATATATATATTTTGCTATATTTTCAGCTGTTGCCGGCGACGTGTCATCCGTGTCAACGAGTCCTGTTTCATCGTCATCGCCGCAAGAGCGGGCCGCGTCGCCGCTCGTCCCCGCCAATTCCGTTGCCAGTCCCCACACAAACCTACCGCAGGAGAGACTAGTCAAGCAGTTCCACTTCTTGATGTGGAAGGATTTTGTCGCACCGGAGTATCCTCACGCCATACTCAAATTTATCAAGGTAAGAACCATCTTTCTCAGCCTGTTAGTTAGTTAGTTAGTTTTCCTGGGCTATTTCCTGCACTTGGCCTCTTGATTGGGCCGTTGTGCGTGGCTCATGTTTCTATTTATGTTACTCCAGCCAACCCAGGCTGTCCCAGAAAGTTAGCAGCCTGTTTTGGTTGCTACAGGCCTCCGGGACAGATGCTGGAGATTGTAGTATTCTTGCCCGTTGCTCTGCCACGCTCCTGCATTCCATAAGCACATGCTGTGGCGTTTCTTCTTCCTCCATGCATCCCCTGCATAGAGGGCTGTCTGTCACACCTATGGTAAACAGGTGTTTGTTTAGGGGACAGTGGCCTGTCATAGTACCTATGACTACGGATTTTGTCCGTTTTTAATCTGGTGAGGTTGCAGGCAAGTTTTTTAGGCGCTTCCGGAACCGCGTTCTTTGTTTGCCTGCACAGGGCCGTCGAGGTAAATCCGGAATTTATTTATGAAGTGCCCTCTAGCCGTCGGTTAGTGTAAACTTGCAAAAAGCCTATCTCACGTCTAGTTCATATTGTTACGAGTCGCGTGGGTGTAGAGACGTTCCAACTTGCAAAAACATGAGCCGGGAACGAGACAGAAGAGCGGCGATTCTGTAGTCCCTTCGCACCAGAAAATCGCCAAAGGAGAAAATTAATTGGTTTGGGTACAAAAAAACTAGAAACAAGAAACAAGTGACTATG
Source organism: Micropterix aruncella (assembly GCA_944548615.1). Lineage (NCBI taxonomy): Eukaryota > Metazoa > Arthropoda > Insecta > Lepidoptera > Micropterigidae > Micropterix > Micropterix aruncella. The sequence continues at coordinate 16,018,743 of OX155976.1, forward strand.
TCAAGATGCTTCAGAACTGCTTACCATCATGCACACTAAATTTCCAGCAGCGCTAATGGTACTTGGGGTCATAAGAGACGTCGTAGAGTCCTGCGCTACAGCCTGCGCTCTCATTTATCATCATCATCATATTATATTAATTTTATTGGTATAATAGTATACAAGTCATGACAAAGGTAAAGAATTTTAGAAGAATCATGACAAAGAATTTTATTAACGTAAATACAGCGTGAGTTTTGTTATAACGTACCCAAAACGTAACAGCAAATAATTAGTGAAACCCTTGAAATGGATGAATCAGTACGAGAAAATAGCAACTTTTGACAACGAATTGTTGAATCAAATAATATAATAAAATTATTTAAAAATTTCATTTTATTCCAAATGATTTACAAAAGTTTGAGAATCAATCGCTGTTTTGTTTGACCTTGCTTAAGTGTCTAGGTCGTTGAACTCGGCGGCATTGAATGGCGTTCAATAACACAATAATCCTGAAGCAAAGCCACAGATGGTACTGCGCTATTTGAATATTTGAGTATATTTAGAATATTTGAGACATTTACCACCACATATTGAACCTTTTTAAAAACAAAATTGATATTACAAATCTAACAGTGTCTAAAATGTACCTAATAGTAGAAAAACAGTTTTTTAAATCTATTTTACTATTGCCATCTTTCGGTTATTCATGCACTATTGTAATATGTAATTGTAAGCTCATTAAAAGTAGTCCCGTGAATAACCAAAAGATTGCAATTGTAAAAAAGAAATTAAAAAAAACTGTTCTTTAACTATTAGGTACATTTTAGACACTGATTTAATTGTAATGCCTATTCCATTTTAAAAATGGTTCAATAAGTGGTAGTAAATGTCTCAAATCTTCAAAATACATCGATCAGAAAAACAGTGCAGCGCCATTTGAGGCCTTGCTTCCGGACTATGTGTTATTGAACACCATTCAATGCCGCCGAGTTCAACGACCTAGGCACTTAAGCAAGGTCAAACAAAACAGCTGATTGATTCTCGAACTGTTGTAAATCATTTGGAATAAAATGTAATTTTTTAAATAATTTTATTATATTATTTGATTCAACAATTTGTTGTCAAAAGTTGCTTATTTGCCCGTACTGATTCACCCATTTCAAGGGTGCCACTAAATAAAAACTCACGCTGTATTTACGTTAAAAAAAATATTTGCTTACCTTTGTCATGACTTGTATACTATTATACTAATAAAATGAATATGAATATAATGATAATTATAAATGAGAGCGCAGGCTGTAGCGCAGGAGATGTGGATGATGTTTTGAGGCTCGCCGATGTAGTTTCATTACATTAATAATTTAAAACAATATTGTTTACTTCTGCAGAAATTTTATTTTTGACCTCATCTTGAGTAATATAATATTATGTCATCCTTTCATCAATTTAAGGTTTTTATATAGTCTCTAATTATTATCGCGAATCCTCCATCCTTTCTCATCTTGTAAAACGAGTCCCAGTTCTGACGCTGTCTTCAAAGCAGTTACAACTTGTCTGCGAATATTTACACCCTCTTGTCTCATATTCAACAATATCCAATCCACGGACGCTGATTTAATTGTCTGAGGTCCAGATCCTTCTAAATCATAATCATCCGGATAAGAATCCTCTGAATCAGACCCATCCGAATTGACTTCTGTGAGATCTCTCACAACCTCCACCATGTATAACATAAAAGTTCTTCGCTCAAGCTCTTCATTCGTAAGCTCCTCTCTTCCAAAATGCCACATTTTAGTCCTGGTAAGGTAAAAATAATTTTAAAACATCTAAATTTTGCTGTTCTGATTATGTATTTCCTGATATTTATCTATTTTTAAAAATGCTATATAATGGTGTTCTTTATTTGAAATTTATATATATTTTTTTTAATGACAAACAGAATTTAGACAAAAATCTGAAAGAGACACCGACACAGCATTCTGTCCCTTTCAGATTTGAATATATAGTTAAATAGATAGAATCACTTTATTGTGATAATATAACATTTTATAACAATCGTTATAGTGGCTTAAAATTTTTAAATGCACAGTTAGCCTACATCACTATATAGATATCTTACAGTTGACCATTTGGGACTCTAATTTTTACTTTTCATCGTTAAGTAATAAAGTTAAATTTAAAATACACTGATACAAATATACGAGGTGTGACAATTAACACTTTAACAGCAGCCAATTTTTATAGTGCGTTTTTTGGCATTATTGTAACGGCTTTAAAAAAAATACCTGCTTAGATAAAGAAACAATTTGTTTTTATCTGTTAGACTAACTTTTATATCTTCCGGATAAAAAATAAAAATGAAAGAAATATTATGAAAGGTTGTGATTTTTAAAAATTTAAATAAGGGCAATTTTGTGAGAGAAAAAAAAGTTGTAGATGAAGTAAACATATGTAGATGTAATCAAAAAGTTGTAGATGAAGTAATCGACTGAAAGAACTTCGCCTGACGACATTAGAGGAACGTAGGCAGCGAGGAGACTTGATAGAAAGCTACAAGATGCTTCACGGTTATTACAGTGAGCCCAACCTCGGGAGCATGTATACCCTGAACACCAATAAGCAACTGTGTGGACACTCGTTGAAGCTAAATAAGACGATTGCAGCATCGAATCCCAGGAAATATTTTTTGACAAATTGTGTAGTGGATGCTTGGAATGCTTTGCCAGAGGAAGTGATCAGTGCTATCTATGTCAATAGCTTTAAAAACAAAGTGGACATTTTTCTTAGTGCAAAACAGTCACAACTTTAAAAACAAGTGCATGTGATATACACGCATCAGCACTAAGCTGCTAGTGTATAATAATAATAATAATGTAATCATTGACAATAATTCTTTTTTGTGTGGAAATTTGTGAAACCTGGATAGTAGCATAGTAGTACGTTGCGATCTGGGCAATAGTAGACTGTCTCCTTGCGTCCTCATTTGCCAGTTTGCATCTTTCCAATGTCTGCGCAAACTTTGCAGACTCTCAACACTATCGTTTTTTTTTGTTGTTCACGCTGTGAATTCACGCTAATGACTTGCATATGTATGTATAGATAAAAGACTAAGCTACAAGCTGGTACAACGCGAATTACGAATGGAGTACGTGATTTTTAAACAAACTGTATGAAATTCAATCACGCCCTCAGTACACGAGTCGTAAGTAGAGAATATTTTGTATCTGCATATTGAGTACGTGCTCCGCTGTTAATGTGTAATGTGTTAAGTCCCGGCAATTTTTCAATAAAACACAAATTAAGCTATGAGCAAAACTTTATTATCAACCTTCACAACTACACAACAATTCCAACGCCGCTTCCACGATTGGAAGCACCTTTGTAATCCTCCGAAGTTAACCCGTTCAGCAACGCCGTTACAGCTTCCTTGACCTGTACACCGCCATGATGAGTTTCCTCAAGGTGCGATTTTATCTTAGGGAATTAGAAAGTCGCAGAGGGCAATATCAGGGCTATAGTGTGGGTGAGGCAACGTTGGAATGTCTTTTTTCGACATAAACTCTCGCACAATGAACAAGGAATGGGCCGTCGCATTGTTGTGGTGCAAGATCCGGCCGTTCTCGGCGAGTTAGAGGCACACGGAAAATGCGTGCCCACAGCCGCTCCAGGACGCCAACATAGAACTGTCCAGTTACTGTCTGTCATGATGAATGATGCCATGGATATCGATAAAAACGATCAACATTGCTTTCAGTCGAGACTTGGACATCTTCGCTTTCGTTGACCGCTTCCCACCCTTTTCCACCCACTGGGCGGTTTGCACGTCGTGTGACATCAGCTAATCATTTGCACGATACGGCAAATAACTGACGGATTGTAGAAACGTATTTTTCCTAAGAAGGGGGGGTAGTTGTTGACCAGGCGTCATCTATCCTAAGAAACGATGTGTTGGCCACCTGATGCTGTGTGAGCTTGACCGGCAGAGGGCGCCTCGGTCCGCAATAAATTTAAACTTAAATCACCGCTATCGACAGGTGGAGGCCGCGCAAGCGACCTCGAATTCGTGATCAGACTAGAGGATGGAGAAATTCATCCCAAGTACAATAAATATATATTTTTAAAAATCCTCATTTTTCTTTTAACAGAGAGTGAACAGCACGTGGGCCGGTAGTGAGGGTCCGCTATTGGTGCACTGTTCGGCCGGAGTGGGCCGCACCGGGACTCTGGTGGCTCTAGATGTACTCTTGGAGCAGGTCAAGCAAGAGAGCCACGCGGCGGTCTATCACGCAGTCGCCGATCTTCGCAGACAGAGAAACTTCCTCGTTCAAAGCCTCGTAAGCATCCGCGGTCTACCTAATTATCACCCTAAGGGAGCGTTCAAGTATTACATAACACAATTTTTTAAGATTTTTGATCTTCTCTCCCCCCATGTAACGCCTCCCCCTCTCTAAACGTTACGTAACACCTAAGTGACTATTTTTACCTAAAAGTCACAAATATGTTGCGCAAAGTACCGGAATAGCGGTCATAACTGCTACCTTTGGTTGTATAAGCCACCCTTATATAGCCAGCGGCTGTAAAAGTGTCTCCAATTGATACTTTATTACAACTTCTAATCGAGTGATGCCTTGAAATGATATAGAATGGTAACGAAAGGAAGCTGCATGATCATTTGCCGTCGCAAACATAGAATTCCTAAAGGCTACTAATATATTGCATTTTATTGACTTTAAAATAATTGTATTGTAGTTTATTACACCAAATTCTCTTGCGGACATCATTTCATCGACAATAATAATTAACATGTCTAAAAAAATTTTTACGCGCATTCAAAATATTAATATTTTTACTCAATTTTAATTCATAATTATGGTTTAAAGTTTTTTTGTAAATTTATTTTATTTTTCGCAGTAAAAAAGAACACTTGCTGGGTATTGTTCAAATACTTTGAAATAGGATTTACCTATGATACGTGTATTTTATGACTTAAAATGTCTTTAAAAATATAATACAAAAAATGTAGGTTATAAAGATTCGAGAAAAAATGCCCGCTATGCTTATATGGCATCTGCAACTTTAATATAGCCTTTATGTAACTATAAGCTGGCTTTGGTGGAGTAAGGGTAATGTATAGTAGCTTTTGTTCTGTTTGTTCTATGAAGGTTATTTATTCGACTACTATACAGCTGTTAGTTATAAAATGCTTATAAATTAGTATGCTTTATAGCAATTATACAACCCTTATTCGACTAAAAGGCTTTATACGACAAAATTATATGACAAAAAGGTAATATAAGCCAAATTGCTTTAAATGACACCTTTACATAGCTGACAGTTAATCTGAACGCCTTTACATGACTTTTAATCAGCTTAAAGGTATATTCGGCACTTCTTATATGGCTTTTGTGCTTGTTGGGTTGTCAACACGCAATGATTTCAAGGGACGTTTCTTGGATATTTTAAACATGGACTTAAGTCGAGGAACAAGATCATCACTGCAAAAATACGGATGGGATGAATTCCCGTCCACGATATCTGCTTTTGCTGCTTTATCAGCTTACACATTTCTAAGTGCAAGAGTTTGCAGAATTTTCCAGAATAATTCACGCGTGTCTTGTAGCCCAATTTTGAAAATTTTAATAGTAAGCTCGTGAACGTTCTCTTCCATGATTATGTATTGATAAAACATTTCTTACAGAAACAATATATCTTCGTCTACCGGGCTTTGGTGGAGTATGCTGCTTACGGGGACACCGAGTTACCAGCCTCAAGACTGAAATCATCGGTGGATCTTCTCAGGAATACAGAGCCTGGGTCTGATACTTGTGCCATGGAAGAAGAGTTTGAGGTAAGTGTTAAGTGCCCTCAATCAAACCCACCCACAAGATGAGGATTAGACTATGATTGTTTCCGGGAGTTAATGAGAGTTAATGGGCCCTTGCTGAGTTGGCCACGAAGACCCATTCTGTTCAGGGTTGGTCACACTCACGGGTCAACACCTATCCGATGGCCTCCACGCATGAAATGCGAGCCTGGGTAGGACTTTGGCCTTATGGTTAGTTTCCCCTGGGAATCAACCTTCTGGCGCTCCTGGACGGTCTGCGAACCGTGCGGCATAAGCCAATCGATTGCGCACTCTGACTAACAGTCGGGGGAGTCTGGAAGCAGTACTGTTTCCTATAGAGCGGGGGTGGTTGCTGACCTTACGGCGACTGCTCTTGAAACGACCATCGGCTACCCGATCCTGGATGAACAGCCGGGCAAAGGATGCCGTGGTCCGCGATAGATTCGGTATACACCACTTCGTAAGGGAGAGGACCGCGCAAGCGACCTCGAACTCTTAACCAATCGAGAGACTGGAGTAATCTGGTCGCAATTGGAAGTAAGGGCGTGAGTGTAAGCCCGCTGGGTAACATTCCTGGCTATCTCGCGGTTAAGGCGTTGGCCTCTTACGGGTTTGTGGCGGAGCTAGACGGTGGACTGTTTTTGTCCTAAGTCTTCTGCGCTCACTCCAGGGAGATAGAACGACTAATCGTTAAAACTTCCTGAGGTGACGGGCTCGCCCGCTGTCGTCGACAACTCTAGTTTTGATTGTTTTCACTTCTACTCTTTAAAAGTTACGTAAGTAAGAAAGTTTGATTCCGCCGCGCTTTACTTTGAGCCCTATATCTCCCAAATTATATGTATTAGGGCAAGTGGCATATCATTTTCGGATAACTCAATGATGATGAATTCATCATTAAATTTCGAAACATTATCAGTCAATTCCATCAAATGCCGAACTTCGATCCTATTCGACTGATAACTTATATAAATACGCCGCTCTACTATTTTTAGTTACCGCTCCACCATAACTACTCCGGTCGGTGAATTCCATGGCAGCTCCGTTTGTATTTTATTTATTTACTCTATTACACAGCCACACATCGAGGAGATGAGACGTAAACTCTTTGTTCGCTTTCATGCAATAAAGAAACTCAAGAATTTTCTCTCCGAGGAAAGCAAAATCACAATCTGCCAATCTATTCTCCTCCCTCTCCTTGATTATTCAGATGTTGCCTTTCTCGACATCAAGGAAGATCTAGCCACCAGGGTAGAAAGGCTGCAAAATGTCTGCATTCGATTCATTTACGACCTAAGAAAGTTTGACCATATTACGGAGTACAGAAGGAGACTTCACTGGCTGACGACCCGAGAAAGGAGAGATACGAGAGTCCTAGGTTTGCTCTTCAGAATCCTGAAGGGGGCCGCTCCGAACTATCTTATAAGTAGATTCAAACCTCTATCTTCTCACGGGCGCCCTCTGAGATCTGAAGACAACCTACTGCTCTCGATCCCTAGTCACAGTAGTGATTTCTTCTCGCACTCCTTCTCTGTACGTAGAGCCCGTCTCTGGAATGCTTTACCCACGCGTATAAGGATAGCACCTAGTTTGTTTTGCTTCAAACACAGGCTCAAAGAACACTTGAACCCACGCCCATAAACTTTTCCTTATTTTTCCCTATTTTTTCCTCCCTATTGCGTTCCCTGCTTCATTATAGGTTTATTGTTTGTTTTTTCTTAAATTTATTGTTTTTTTTTTCCTGCTGAATTTAAATGATTAACATTTAATTTATTAGTTTATTTTTACCGCATAGCATGTTATTCCACTAGGTTAAGGTTAGCTGTAAGATATTGCTTTTAGGCAATAAGCTCACCTTTTTGTTAAAGCAAATAAAGCGTTTAATTATTATTATTATTAATTATTATTATTATTATTATAAACGGTGATAATGTCATGATCTTTTTTTCTTTTTTTTTAAAGAAAATCAAGCAACCGCCCCTCCCGGAGATCACCAAGTCGTGCGCTGCTGGTTGTGGAGAAGAAAACAAAGCCAAAAATCGCGGAGAAGTAGTCATCCCCTATGATAGGAACAGGGTCATTCTCACACCAGTTCCCGGAAGAGACTTCTCCACTTACATCAATGCCTCATTCATTGAAGGTACCTGGGGACTTTCAACCATAATTGGGTTGTGATTTTTTCTTTACCCTGGGTGGCCAAAAACGCCAATCGGTGGTTGCGGTGGTTAACAGATTAGCGCGTAGCCATTTTGTCCGGCCTCCACATATATTATACTAGCTGACCCATGCCCACTTCATTGGGCGGTAAAACTTTTTACTTGTGATGAAATTATGAGTGTGGTTCGGTTAGTACTGAGTGCTATGATTTATTTTCTGACTGCCAAAAGAAGGGTTATATTTTTACTGCATATGTATGTATGTATTTGCATGCCAATTCGACTATATTACCGTTATTTGTGAGTGTCTTCTTGTGAGTGTCTTATTTGTGAGTGTCTTATCTCTTTAACCATTTATGCAGTAAAAGTGAAATTATATGCAGTAAAAGGGAAAAGTCTTTTGTTTTAAACACTTGAGACGATAAATTTATTTATTTTGATAAGAATTCATAATAGTTGATAATATGACTGTGAGGGACCACCCCTCACTAGACTCAAATTGCTCAAGAGTGAGGGTGTGGTGTCATCAGGGGTTTTCTCCGTAGTAAAAGTCGTCTTGTTGCAGTTGAAGTAGTTTATTGCAGAAGGTGTTTGATGCTTGCCAGTCGATAACGCTTCGAGTGATAAGTCGCAGTGTATGTAGCGTGTGAAATGACTGCTTGATGATGATGATAGCGAGGTATGAGCGCGGCGGTTGTAGACTCGAAGATGATGAAGAGCGCGAGTACTTGTGAATGACGCGTGTCGGTCGTCGACTAGAGGATGATGATGATGTGTGAGCGCGGTAGCCGTCTACTAGAGTATGTTGAAGAGCGCGAGTACTTGTGGCTGACTGGCCAGAGGATGATGAATAATCGATCGAATGTATGGGTTTATATAGCACGTTAAATGACGCAATACCGTGGCGTGGGGGAAGTGAGCATGTCCGATTTGAATCGATTAGGAGAAATGATATTAGTCATCGGCTGTGTCTGCATTAATTGCCGAAATTATATAGAATTCAATGTGGGTTGGCGCGTGTAATATTAAGTGTGTTTGTGGTTATGGATTTCTAGAATCTAATTCTTTTGTTGACTTGATATGTTGGGCGAAGTACCAATATGACCAATAAACATGACCTAACGATGCTGTCTCTGACTTTTGTAGGCATTATCAAGCTCTACAACTTTTCTCTAGAATATAATCATATATCTCTCATCGTTAAGGCAGCGTTAGTTAGAAACGTTTCCGTTCGACCGTTTTTTCTCCCACTTACTTTGCAAATCCGACTACCACGTAAAAGTCTTTTCATTTTTCTGACTAATATATAGCCTATGACACTCACAAATAACGTGGCTTTCTATTGGTAAAAGAATTTTCAAAATCGGTTCAGTAGATCCAGAGATTACTTTTTACAACCTCACAAACTTTACCTCTTTATAACATTAGTATAGATAAATATTCGATATACATGACTGAAAAGATTAAGACAAGAGCTCTTAACCTTTCGGAAGCGTCATTTCATGCAAAATTTTCGAAACCCTCGAAACTGTTTGTAGAATGTGTGTGCAAGCAGACTAATATATCGTCGCTGTACAATTATAACTCTATAACTCGAATTAAGTAGTTCTGATATAAACGCGTTTCAATGTTTTTTTAAAGTTTCAACTCATCCACCATTTTCGATTTGTGGAAACTAATAAGTGGACCTAAATACTAACCTAAAACTACATAAGTGGAGATATCGAGTTTTTGCGCTACAATAGCAGACAGTGTTGCAAACTATCAGCTGGATAAGTCTACATATCGATTTTTTAGTATCATAGCTGGAGCTGATTTTCAACTTATCAACCACCGTTGTTAACTCCTAAGGGCGGGGGAAATTCAGTTATCTGGTTTTAAGGGAATATAGAGTTGATATTTTTACATCTTCTGGCATACTTTCCTCAAAAATGCCAATTTTCGAGTAATGGTGGACGAATTGAAAGCTGACGATATAATGGTGGCTTATTAAATGGCAGGCTTTAATGACAGGCTTTTACTGGAGGGAGAAAAAGAGCCGATAATTAAATACATACGGATAATACGAAAAATGCCAATCGGCGTGCGTGGCCACCCAGAGGTTAAACCTTACGAAGATCCTTGCCTGGCCGAACATTGAAACCGCAATGCGTGAAAGGCGACGGTTATTGCCTAGTTTCTTTCAATTTTCACCAAACCTAATATAGTCTCACACAATTCTCATACAAAAGTAATGAGGATTAAATAATAATAAATAAAATACAAATAAAATACAAACGGAGCTGCCATGGAATTCCCCGACCAAACATCCGGGCCCATCATATATAATTATTACACTTCTGGGAGGTGAAGGGTGGATTCCGGACTTACGACCGGCGGTGGTAGGTTTAGGACAGCTGTCTTGCCACATGTGAGCGTTCACCTTACCACCCATTCACTCCCCCTTCGAAGCCATAGAATTTGAGATGCAGAAATCGCGGTTTTAGATATTTTTCCTAGAAAGGAGTTGATTATTTTGCTGGAGAGACCAAGATCTTTAAAAAGGTGAAACAAAGATTTAGCTGGCAGGCCACGAGCGCCTACTTCCATTGCGTGAAGGTGAACAATGAAGCCGTTCCGGGTGACGGCATTTCCGAGGTCATGGTATTTATTTAATTTGTACTCGTGGTCTTTTGGGATATTTGATACCCATGGAACAGTTAATTCTACGATAAGGACCATCTTCCGAGATAGAGAGTAAAGAGTTATATCTTGACGCAGGGCTGTGCATCCGAGACTTTCAGGGAATTTATACTGCTTAGAAACCGAATCGACCTCCATAATCCAATCTGAAGCTTTCTCGATTATTGAGAAAGGTTTTGCAGTGAGATGTTTTTTGACTTTAGAGGCCACCCGCCTTTAGAGTATTATCTGTGATGTTACGAAGATCCTTGTCTATTCTAATATGAACTATTTTTATTTATTTACACCTTTTTCTACTCTTTATTGTGAAATTTCACAATGGGCAAATTTATCATTATCTCTTACAACCAACCCTACAATCAACCCTACATCCAACTCTACAACTTCAGCACGGTGCCAAAAAGTGAAGAGTTATATCAATGTTATTCCAAATTAAATGGCCGATTGGTCACCAGCACGAGATTGCCAGGTCAGATGGCTATATAAGCCTTGTTATAATTTCCGTGGTTGTTGCAGGGTATGATAACTCGGAGTCTTACATCATAACGCAAGATCCACTACCGAATACAATTGCTGATTTCTGGCGAATGGTCTCCGAGCAGGGAGCACCCACCATAGTTATGCTCAGTGAAGTAAGTGAACTCTTCTTTCGATATTGGATGATGGCGTAACAAGGTCTATTTCGGGCGGCACTTCCTTGGATTTTTTTATTTCATTAAAAAGTGGGATGTATCTATTGCAGTGGTTCCTAATAAGTTTTTCCTGCGAAGACCTCAAACTCGCGTACCCCTTATTGCAGGAATGACAAATAAAAAGTAAATCAGTTTTTTTAAACTATCATAATACATTATAAATAGGATAGAAAACGAATTTACCGCGTGAAATTTGTAGCACCCGACGTTTCGGTGACGTTGCAGCCGCCGTTGTCCAGGGTAGACTGAAAAGCTGTCAATCCGTTGTTTTGCGGGTAGGCCGCATACCGCTGCCGCCACTGCGTAGGTTATAACGGTGGTGGGGGGCCGGACTACTTAGAAAAAGAGGCGAATGGAGGGTTATATGACGCTGGCATACAAAAGCTTCTAGATCGACTACAAAAGTGCCTCAATAAGATGTCAATACTCAATATAATGGTTTTTTTTATTTTAAATAAAGCTCTTTTTCGATTTTTTATAATTATGGAGACCTTACTTTTGGGACCAGCCTCGTATATTATCCAAATGTCCGCTGTTGAAAATTTTAAAATTTGACCATTAACCACCATTAATATATTACAGATTGGCGAAGGCAAATGTCCTCGATACTGGGACGACGGAGAAGTGCAATATGAACATATAAACGTAGAATACACTGCTAGCGATTCCTGTCCATACTACACCAAGAGAGAGTTTCAGGTCACCAATACCAAGGTAAGGACAAACCTAGTCCTCCGATGACAGCTTGGAATGGCACTTGTGTGCCGCTGCAATTCTGTTCGGCCAACTTAGCTTGTTAGATATGTGGCCACGCCAAAATTATCCAGAGTAGACGAACTCCGGTAAAAATGCTCAAAAAGGTTTTTCCTATGAGCCTCCTGCCCTCCTCCTTCTCTGCGTCTATAGTTTTTTGATTGATTTTATTTAGTTTTTAATTTTTTTATGTTTTATTTACTGCCAGATTTTAATGTTAGATTAGGTTAGATAAGGTTAGCATTTGATTATGATTAATATTATTGTTATTAAATAAAGCTTTAGTGGCCTTAAACTTTAGACTTGATCCGGTTATCAGTTATATTCTTGTACGCTTATGTTTAGAATCAGGAAACGCTGTCGGTGACAATGCTGCAATATCACGGCTGGCCGACGGTGGCCGGGCAGGTCCCGGAAGTCACCCGAGGGTTAGCGGAGCTCGCCGATGCTGCCACGGCTGCTACTAAGGATCTGGGCCCCATGGTGGTTCATTGCAGGTTAGTCTTTTACTTTCTTCCTGCTTCAGTAAGTATGACGTCAATGAACAGCAATTTTTATAATAATAACAATAACATAAAGTATGGAATCACACAATAAAAAAACATTTCATTGTGTGATTCCATGCTTTGATAGACAGTCAGTAAGTCAAATAATTGAAGGAATATAGGGAATAAGTTAATAGTATACCACATTTTTTAAAACATGCTTTTATTAAAATGCTCTGTACCGAGCCAACCCTGGGTGCAGCAGCCCTGTCGCGGTGACATTTAGAAGGGGCTATCATAATTGAATGCGTATACAAAATTGTGTGTCTGTGCTGTTGACCGTGGAAGAGTAGCCTCGTCGGGAGCCGATCCTAGTTGTAGAATTTTTGGAGTTAACCCCTCCTCTCGCGAAGTAAAAACTCACCTATCACTTTTGCGCGCGACAAATTCGGGCAAAAAATCGACGCGAGTCAACGGCCTTGAGAAAAACGATCATAACTTATAAACCACTAAACGGATTAAAAAAAGATAAAGAGAAAAATGATCGCATTGAAATTTGACATATAAAACATTATAACCTTATCTCGTAAAACAATTAAGATAATAATTAATAAATATTACAAAATTGGCAAACTGAAAAAACTCGCCTATAAAATCATTTCGATTTTTTTGTCACAAAATACGTAAAATATGCAAAAATTGTAAATACAGTTATGTTCTTTATTAAATGCTTTACCAAAACGATATTTTTTTTTTACTTATTTGCATACAAAAATATTTATTTATTCAGCCAAGAAAAATTTTATGTATTCTCGTAAAAAAAAATTTTTTTAATTTTTAATTTGTGACTACTTATGGTATTTTTTTATATGAAATTCTTTCAAAATAACTTTATTACTACATCACACTTCTTAGAAATCACACCAGAACTTTGAGCTTTGTCTGATATTATAGAAAAATCTAAAGTTTTGAGAGTTTCCGCGTCCGAACTTAATAATAAACTTTGAATGCTCATAATATAAAATTCGTTAGATTTTTTCAATTATATTGTCTTATCATAGACTTATTATATGTCTAATAACTAATTACTATACTCCAAAGAGTACATTTCATCGAAAAACTATGGAAAATCGCACTTTATTCTCTCATAGTAATTATCAAAACAAGTTTCTTTGCGCGATTCATATTACAAAACAAGATATAATGTTCAAAATACGCCTAATTATGTGATAACTTAGGATGTAAATGAAGCAATACTTATTTTGTTAGTAAATTAACCCCTCACGTTGCGAGGTAAAAACTCACCTATCACTTTTGCGCGCGACATATTCGCGCAAAAAATCGACACGAGTCAACGGCCTTGAGAAAAACGATCATAACTTATAAACCACTAATCGGATTAAAAAAATATAAATAGAAAAATGATCGCATTGAAATTTGACATATAAAACATTATAACCTTATCTCGTAAAACAATTAAGATAATAATGAATAAATATTACAAAATTGGCAAACTGAAAAAACTCGCCTATAAAATCATTTCGATTTTTTTGTAAATGCAGTTTTTGTAAATATCAAAAATTGTAAATACAGTTATGTTCTTTATTAAATGCTTTACCAAAGCGATATTTTTTTTTTACTTATTTGCATACAAAAATACGGAAAAAATATTTATTTATTCAGCCAAGAAAAATTGTATGTATTCTCGTAAAAACAAATTTTTTTAATTTTTAATTTGTGACTACTTATGGTATTTTTTTATATGAAATTCTTTCAAAATAACTTTATTACTACATCACTTCTTCTTAGAAATCACACCAGAACTTTGAGCTTTGTCTGATATTATAGAAAAATCTAAAGTTTTGAGAGTTTCCGACTTCCGAACCTAATAATAAACTTTGAATGCCCATAATATAAAATTCGTTAGATTTTTTCGATTATATTGTCTTATCATAGACTTATTATATGTCTAATAACTAATTACTATACTCCAAAGAGTCACATTTCATCGAAAAACTATGGAAAATCGCACTTATTTCTCTCATAGTAATTATCAAAACAAGTTTCATTTTCGCGAACCATATTAGAAAACAACATATAATGTTCAAAATACGCCTAATTATGTGATAACTTAGGATGTAAATGAAGCAATACCTATTTTATTAGTAAATTAAAGCGACATTACGTCATGTTTCGCGATATAACGGGATATTTCACAAACATTACAAAATAAACACGGCCATTTCTCGTGAGCCGTTTGGTTTTGCCAAAGTGTTTTCTTCGAAAATTCGTGAAAAACAGCAAATGGGCTGTGTAAATTGTTTAATCCTAAGGCCTAAACTACTTAAAAATGGAAATTACTTACTTTTATCCGGTATACACTTCACTTATATACACAAAACAATTCACAAAACAAATACGTCGCGGAATTATACGCCGCCGCGGGGGGCAGTTACGCGACTGTCGTCAGAAATGAGGTCATCGATTTTGTAAGGGATGTAGTAATTCATATTTCTAACATCGCATGCGGCAATCGAGCAATTTCATAGTGTTGCATATTTGGCTATATTATGGCATCATTCGATAGAATATACAATCGCATTTCGAAATTTAAACGACATTTTCGTAAGAGCCGAGCGCTATATCCAGTAGTGGACGTTTCGGAATTTCGGCGGCCGCCATTCATGTCCCCAAATGGATGTTACGTGCTTGAGGGGTTAAAGCGACATTACGTCATATTTCGCAATATATCGGGATATTTCATAAACATTACAAAATAATAACAACCATTTTTTCGCGAGCCGTTTGTTGTCGCCGAAGTGTTTTCTTTAAAAATTCGTGAAAAACAGCAAATGGACTATCTCAAATGACTAATCCTCATTCCGAAACTACTTAAAATGCATATTACTCACTGTTCTCCAGTAAATAACACTCAAAAACTGCACACACACACTTTTTATCACCAATTTCGCGGAGCCGTACGCGGCCGTGCGAATGCCGACGGGAGACTAGGCGTTTGACATCTATGCTCACTTTTTAAATCGTTGTTCGATATTGCGACACGGAAATCTTGAATTAAAGATATTTTGGCCATATCGTTGCGCCCTCAGAAAGCATATAGTACGACGTTTCGAATCGTAAATTGCATTTTTCGCAGCGGCGAGCGCTTGGTCCGGTAGCGGATGTTACGGAGTTTAGGCGGCCGACATAAATGTCCCCAATGGTATGTTACGTGCTGAGCGGGTTAATGGGCCCTTGCTGAGTTGGCCACGAAGACCCATTCTGTTCAGGGTTGGTCACACTCACGAGTCAACACCCATCCGATGGCCTCCACGCATGAAGTGCGAGCCTGGGTAGGACTCTGGCCTTACGGTTAGTTTCCCCTGGGAATTAACCTTCTGGCGCTCCTGGACTGTCTGCGCACCGTGCGGCATAAGCCAATCGATTGCGCACTCTGACTAACAGTCGGGGGAGTCTGGAAGCAGTACTGTTTCCTATAGAGCGGGGGTGGTTGCGGACCTTACGGCGACTGCTCTTGAGACGACCATCGGCTACCCGATCCTGGGTGAACAGCCGGGCAAAGGACGCTGTGGTCCGCGATAGATTCGGTATACACCGTTTCACCGCTTCGTAAGGAAGAGGACCGCGCAAGCGACCTCGAACTCGTAACTAATCGAGAGACTGGAGTAATCTGGTCACAATTGGAAGTAAGTGCGTGGGTGTAAGCCCGCTGGGTAACACTCCTGGCTATCTCGCGGTTAAGGCGTTGGCCTCTTACGGGTTTGTGGCGGAGCTTGACGGTGGACTGTTTTGTCCAAGTCTTCTGCGCTCACTCCAGGGAGATAGAACGACTAATCGTTAAAACTTCCTGAGGTGACGGGCTCGCCCGCTGTAGTCGACAACCCTAGTTGTAGAATCGGGTAATGCTCACCATAAAAATGCATTGTCATTGGAACTGAACCAACATGTAAAATTTCAACTTCATAGGGTGAACAAGTGGTTCTAATTCAGCTTCCAAGATTTGACCTAAACAAACATATATACATACTAACATACATTGCAAGGTAAATAAAAGCTTGTAAAAATGATCAATGTCTTTTTTTTAAGATGAGATGAGTAACTTTATTTTCTGAGGTATAAATTCAACTAATATGTATTTTTTTAGAATTTCAACTATGTTTGGTTTACAGACAATATATATTTTATTCTCATGCAAACAAAAGATAATATTTTTCTAAAGGCTAAAAGATCGTATTTTAAGTTAGTAAATTTTGAAAATGAAATTGCTATTTTTTTTAAATTTTTGACATTGATTTGTTTTTCCCCTTAACCATTCAATTGTTTTTACTCTTTATTGTGAAATTTCACACCGGGTGGGTTTATTATCATAAGACAATCTCTTACAACCAACCCTACTATGAAATCTTTATATGTATCTGTAAGTGTGTGCCTTATAGCATTCGCTCGACAATCGAAATGCAATCCTGTTAATTTTATCCTAACGGAAAATGGTGACCCAGCCGGGAATAGAATCCGGAACCTTTCAATGTAAGATCAGGCAACCTAACCACTATGCCACCGGGCCTGCAGTCATGAAATTTATAAATTAAATATGCTTAACATTTGGTCATACGATGGTATATTTTATTTTTGACACAATATATTGATTACAAATTGTCTTTTAACAAGTCACCTTATTTGTAAGTATATTTTTTTAAAAAAGGGGGTTAGGCAATGAGGGGGCGTTGGTGGGTTGTCTGCTTGCCGGAAAGACTTGGGGTGACACAACCAATTTTTTTTAATTGTTTGCAGTTTTGGAACGGAGCGTTCGTCGATGTTTGTCGCCCTGAGCATACTCATTGCTCAGCTAAGGGCCGAACGGAAGGTGGATGTGAGTGTGGTGACTAGAAAAATAAGACTGCAAAGAGCCGGATGTCTCGATACATTTGTAAGTATTTTAATTTTTTTTAAATAACTCCTGAACTCGGCCCTAATTTTTAGTATCCTTAATACGAGGTGCTACCCAAAAGTTCGGGGAATTTTATCATAAAAATAAAATAGCTTATCATAACTTCTAATTTCCACCGTCTCCTTCAAAAAGATCTTGGAATAACAATTACTGATGATCTCAAATGGGGGAAACACATAATTGCAATTGCTAAAAGAGCCAACTCTACTCTCTATCTAATAAGGAAGGCTTTCCAACATCTCTCAATAGAGGTTTTTATCAAGATCTACAAGGCATATGTGAGACCTATTCTTGAGTATGGCCATCAGATCTGGAACCCTTACTTATGCAAAGATGTAGATATCCTGGAAAAGGTTCAGCAAAGGGCAACCAGTGGGCCCTAAGAATAGGAATTATGAAGATCACTTGAAATTACTTGAAATTACTACATTTAAACAAAGAAGACAAAGAGGGGACCTGATTGAGACATATAAACTTCTAACACATTAGTACGATGTACCTGGACTGAAGAATATTTACAAATTCAACGTCAATACAAATCTTCGAGGTCACAACAATAAACTTAACCGTGCAAAATTTAAATCTAATCCTTTTAAGAACGTTCTGCAAAATAGAGTGGTGAACATGTGGAATAAACTACCACTTGAAGTGATTAGTGCAAGCTCTGTCAATCAATTTAATAAATTAATAGTTTAAAAAAAAACACTAAAAACACACTTATAAATGCACATAAAATAATATCTTTACTTATAGTTGTTTTGGACATAACCAGCAACTGACAACTCACGTCAATATACATCGTATATAGATATATCAATATTATTCTATTTACACTCTCCATGTACAGGTCTATATACATTTTATACATGCACCTATATTTACACTCAATACGCTATTTACACTCAAGTCAATGCCAGAATGGCCTTCAATGCCAGAATGACTGGACAACAATTGGTGACTTTTGCATTCCGCCTCCAATGCACTGGAAGGTAATGCTCTATGACTGGACGCCAGAGATGCTGAAATTTTATTTGAATGCCTTTCAGCATACACTTCCAGACCCCAGTAACCTCGCTCGTTGGAGCTTTGCCGAGGATAGTTCTTGTCCCCTCTGTAGCAATACCCCTTGCACAGCTAGACACATTCTAGCTGGCTGCAAGGTGGCCTTAGATCAAGGACGGTACACTTACCGCCATGACAAAGTTCTCGCTGTTATTCGCGAGGTAATTAGTCTCTCAGTGGCTCGTGCCAACAAGGGTTTGACAGTATCCTCCAAACCCCCAATACAGTTTGTGCGGGATGGGTCTAAAGGCAAAAAACATTTAACTACAAAACCTTTCTCAATAATCGAGAAAGCTACAGATTGGACTCTGGAGGTTGATTCGGTCTCTAAGCAGTATAAATTCCCTGAAAGTCTCGGATGCACAGCCCTCCGTCCAGATATAACTCTTTACTCTCTATCTCGGAAGGTGGCTCTTATTGTAGAATTAACTGTTCCATGGGAATCAAATATCCCAAAAGACTAGTGATGGGTGTGATCACGAATAGCAATAACAATAACGTGTGATATTTGCAATCACGAAGAACGCGTTACGAGAATTTGAAAGAACATGCTATTTGAATCACGGCTACGAACAGCACCGCGTTGCCATCACTCGGCGCCGCTACGACGCGACCGATCACGCGTGATTATATGATCAGTGATTGGCCGTTCTCACTGAACGCCGTCGAACGACCGCGCGGCGCGCCACTGAACGATGATCGGTGAATTGAACCGTTCATTTGGTTTCGTTCATTCTTGATGTGATCGGCGATCAGTGGATCAGTGATTTGCCGTTCGTTCTGGGCGAACGCCCGCGCCGGCTGGACGATGACTGATGAGTGGCGCGTTCATTTCGTACGTAACGTGAATTTGGACACTGTTGTCGCATGAATTTGGACACTGTTATCGCTCGTGTCGTAATCGTTCGTGTAAATGAGTTTGCTCATGATTTGTTAAAGCAATAAAATAACATTATTTCAGAAAGACGAACTCGGCTTAGCACCAAAAGAGCAAGAGAGATAATCTTTCTGAACGCTAATTCTTCTAATTACTAATAAATATTAAGCAAATATAATGCGCGTTTCTGTTATCAGTTATCACATTGACGAAACTTTGTTACTTAACGTTTCACAGTACATTTCAGTACAATCACGAAAATCACGAGTAGCAGTTATTATCACGCGTGAAAAAATACCAGTAACGTGATTGTTGCGTGATTTAAAATTGAGAATCACGCCCATCACTACAAAAGACCACGAGTACAAATTAAATAAATACCATGATCTTGCAAATGCCGTAACCCGGAACGGCTTCACTGTTCACCTTCACGCGGTGGAAGTTGGCGCTCGTGGTCTGCCAGCTAAATCTCTATTTCACCTCTTTAAAGATCTTGGCCTTTCCAGAAAAATAATCAACTCTTTCTTAGAAAAATTATCTAAAACTGCGATTTGCGCATCTCAAATTCTATGGCTTCGAAGGGGGAGTGAATGGGTGGCAAGGTGAACGCTCACATGTGGCAAGACAGCTGTCCTAAACCTACCACAGCCGGTTCGTAAGTCCGGAATCCACTGCTCACCCCCCAGAAGTGTAAAAAATAGTATTATGATGGGCCCGACTCCGGTCGGTGAATTCCATGGCAGCTCCGTTTGTATTTATTATTAATAGGTTTGTTTTAACCTTGAAACCTGATCGTATTCAAAGTCCATTATGTGACCTTTCTCACAAGTGCAAACACGACTATGATACGATATTCCATCATGGAATGCCAGTTCCTGTCTTCCGGCTTCATCACCAGACCTTGAAACTTAATCGTGGTCAAAGTTCATTACAAGACCTTTCTAACAAGTCCAAACACGGCTATGATACAATATTCCATCATGGAATGCAGTGCCTATCTTCCGGGTTCATCATCAGACCTTGAAACCTAATCGTGGTCGAAATTCATTCCAAGACTTTTCTAACAAGTCCAAACACAGCTATGATACGATGTTCCATCATGAAGTTCCAGTTCATGTCTTCCGACTCCATCATCAGATCAGTTCGACAGTACCATGTTATTGTATTGTCATCAGAACTACATACAGCTGCCAATTTTCATGACGCTATGATCCTTGGAAGATGGTTAAATTAGTTACCTTAGATTCCATTACATAGTTACATACAGGTCGACCTAATAAAAGCGTGTTAAAAACAGACTTGATTTGTACCTAAAAACTTGTTAATATTGTTTATATTGTTTAGCTTTACAAGATCTGATTTGGACGTGTCAGCAAAGCTGCCTGTCCAGAATAAATAAATAATAATAATAATAATAATAATTTAGTCCCCCTGGGCAACTAGCATCCCCCCTGGGCATATAGCATCCCTGGAAGTCTGCAAGTGTAAGTGTTCGAAGCACATTTAGCGTTTCTTCCTAAATCTCCTCAATTGTGTTAAAACGACGGTCTTTCAATTGAAATTTTATTTTGGTAAAGAGAAAAAAGTCGCAAGGGGGGGCGATGCGAATAGGGTTAGTGGGGAAACTGTGTTTTTGGAAGATAAAATATTCCAAACGATTAGCGGTTCTGTTCAACAGTCTCGGTACGAATTTTGCAGCAATGCGTCTCATGTTCAAATTGTCTGACAAGATGCGTAGTGTGGACCCGAATTACATTTGTACGATTGCACAAACATCATGGATTTTTCGTCTACCATTTGCAACAATAGCCTCTCACACTTTTGCGATGTTTTCTTGTTTAGTGCTTGTTGACGGTCGTCCTGAACGCTCTTTGTCGTCGACTGTCGTTCGTCCATCTTTGACTCTTTTGTATCGCAAAAAAAGAATTACTTTTACGCATAGCACTCTCGCCAAATGCTTCCACAAACATACGATAAGTTTCTACAGCAGTTTATTTGTTCTTTAAAATCTGCCATTTAGAAAATCGCCAATACACTAAAACACTACACAACCGCACGAAACTCAACAATGCATCCACTCAGCTGCACAGCCATTGGCACGCTATTTCACAAAGAGTACTGTTAGCCACATCTAGCGGCCGCGGGTAGTACCACCAATGGTCCGCGCCCGACATTCAAATTCCCCGAACCTTTAGGTAGCACCTCGTATATAATAATAGATCCCGCAACCGGCTCACCTGGGTGACCAATCGCAGAAACCTCGGTGGACGGATACCGCCTACATCAGCTAAAGCAGCCTCATATGTGCCCATTATTTTCTCTCTTACGGCCAAAGCTGGGCATGTACATATTACATCGTCGATATACAGGGTAGACCTGAAAAATGGTTGTGATGGTTGGCAACACCGAGCTGTTAGGAAAGCTTGCAAATTTTCAGACAGATACGTCACACAGTTCTTGTTTACCAGGCAACTTTGTGAAACAAATCAGTGGTGGTCCTCTTGTACCACTCTGCCAGTGGTAAAGTGGGCTCCAGTGGGAAATTCCCTATGGCAATTTTATTTCAAATCCAACAACAAACAATATCACTAATTATACACATACACCTGAGTTTTTTATTAGTGACACCATTATGGTGGGTGTTTTTATTAGTGGGGCGTATTATGGCCCTATGTGTAAACTTCCATTTTAACCCTTCCGCTCTCGATGTAAACATTCAGCTGTCACTTTTGCGCGGCACTTTTTCGCGCGTAAAATGGCGCGAGTCAACGACCTTGATATAAACGACTATAACTTGTAAACCAGTATACGGATCATAAAAAGAATAACTATAAAATGATTACATTGAAATTTGACATATAAAACATTATGACCTTATATCGTCAAACAATTAAGATAATAATGAATAAATATTACAAAGTTGGCGAACTGAAAAAACTCGCCTATTCAATCATTTCGATGTTTTTATCACAAAATACGTAAAATATGCAAAAATTGTAAATACGGTTATGTTCTTTATTAAATACTTTACCAAAACTATTATTTTGTTTTACTTATTTGCATACAAAAATATTTAGTTACTCAGCCAAAAAAAAATCGATGTATTCTCGTAAAAAAAAAAAAAAATATTTTTGTTATTACTTAGGGTTGTTTTTTATGTGAAATTCTTTCAAAATAACTTTTTCACTATATCATACTTCTTAAAAAATCACACCAGAACTTTCAGCTTTGTCTGATATTACAGAAAAATCTAAACTTTTTTGAGTTAGCAATGTAAACTTGGTAACTTTGACGGAAACTTTAATAATACAAAAATGGTTAAGGATTTTCAAATAATATGTCTCATTATATGCTTATTATATGTCCAGTAACTAATTATTATACTCCAAAGAGTCACATTTCATAGGAAAACAATATAAAATCGCACTTAAAATGTGGGCACTATGAGCGAAGGTGGTGACATCGGACACAATATGTCCGATGTCATATTACGAAACAAGTTGAAATGAGCAAAATATAGCCAATTTTGTGATTATATACGATGTAAATGAAATAATAGCTGTTTCATAAGCGAATTAAACCAATATTACGTCATAATTCGCGATATTTCGGCCGTTTTACAACTAAAACATACGGACATTTTCTGCAACGCATGGGTTTGATCGAACTATTTTGCTTAACATTCGTGAAAAAAAGCAGATGAGTTGTCCCAAATCAAAAATGCTCATTCGTAAACCTTTTTAGAATGAAAATTACTCACGGTTTTGCAGGAAATCGCACAAAAACACCACAACAATCACAAAATCACAGCACCCCGAACGGCACGACGGCCGCGCTGCGCGACTGGGCGAGACTGGATTTTAGTAAAATATTTATCGAAAAAATGCCGTCGATTAGAAGTCGACCGTTGCAAGCATTCAATATCGGATACTTTATACGCATACGGATACCCATACTTTGCAGATAGGATCGCAATTCGAGTAATAAATCGCATTTTACGCAGCGCGGAGCGCCCTAACCAATATTGGACAGATACAATTTTAGCATTTGTAAGCGTCTAACCATTAATGGTTAACTCAAATCGAGCGGGTTAATCACATTTCGATTAAATAACTGAAAGATGCACAAATTTACGGTGGGATCTTAAGTTGGGTATCTAGAAATGTGCAGTACTGTTTCTGTGCCTACCTAGTTTGACCAAATTTTCTTTTTATTTACAGTTGCAATACGAGTTTCTGCACAGGGCGATCGTGAACTACGCAGAGCTTCATAACCTCTTAGGCGACGATTAAAGTTTAGATAACTGCCAAGCTAAAACGTGAACAAAGACTTCTACATTAATTATATAATATAATACTTTACTAATGATATTTAGTAGATCAACAAAAAAAATGTACACGCTAGTTTTGACCACATTTCCGTAAGCATGCGAGTCACTTTGTAAAAAAAAAAAGCCAAACTATGACATTATTTTTAATTGTAGTCAAAATTACTCGCTCAAGTAAGATTTAACCAGCGAATCAAAATCAAAATTTGTCAAATCTGAATCAGAAGGGACAAAATGGGGAGTCTCGCAAGAAATGGCAGTCTCTGAACTGTTTTCTACTGAATTTTATGTATGTTATGTGCTGTTCAATTCAAGACAAAAAAATATGTACGAGAAGTATGCATACTTTCGCAGACCGAGAGCTACCAACTTCTTTCAAGAGACTTCAGATACCAACTTCTTTCAAGGGAATTGAGATAGTGGGTATTTTTATATTATCAGTTTACCAGAAACGATCCAATAAACAGATATACAGGTAAAAGGAAGGATCCCCCGAAAAATACTATAACTTCAGAACCTTTTTCTTTGGTAATCTGTGCTTCGGAGCCCATGTGCATTGCAACTTTCTACAAGCTCCAACTAGAGCTGTCGACTACAACGGGCGATCCCCACACCTCAGGAAGTTTTAACGAAATCTGATCGTTCTGTCTCCCGTGAGATGAGCGCAGAAGACTTAGGACAAAACAGTCCATTACCCAGCTGGCCGACACCCGCGCCCTTACTACCAGTTGCAACTAGATTACTCCGGTCTCCCGATTGGTTATGAGTTTGAGGTCGCTTAAGCAGTCCTCTCCCTTACGTAGCAGTGAAACGGTGTATACCAAATCTATCGCGGACCACTGCATACTTTGCCCGGTCGTTCACCCGGAATCAGGTAGCCGATTCAAGAGCAGTCGCCGTAAGGTGAACAAGTACCCCCGCTCTATAGGAGACAGTACTGTTTCCAAACTCCCTCGGCTGTTAGTCACCGGAAAACTGACTGACTGGGAAAATCAGTACCGAAAAATTCACTAGCTCCCCAACAATCTGCACAGATCGGTCCGAGATAGATTCGACGTAGATGCATACTTCAAGGCTGTTGTCTTCTGTAAGAGTGGATATGGGACTCGCTGGTCCAGCAATCACATATCAATGCCATTTAGGGCACTTATATCTACCATACTCAAAAGTGTTTCTATTATACAGGATGCGTACAGTATTTGAGGACAGATTGACATTAAAAACGAATTTATTCATATTTGTAGCAAAAAATATTATATTTCCATTATTTTTTTACGTTAATTTTACCTTAAATAATAATGTTAATTAACTCTCCGCAACGCACCAACGAGCTGAGTGACCTTCAAGCTGTGAAAGACTTTGTCTATCTGGGGTCCATGATATGCAACGATGGAAACTGCGAAAAGGAGGTCTCACGCAGACGCCAGATGGCAAGATCCGGCCATGAGCAAGCTAGAAAGGCTGTGGAAGAATCGAGGTATAAGTAAGCAGACTATGGTCAGGCTGGTTCAAGCTCTGGTTTTCTCGATCTTTCTATATGCATCTGAGACATGGACCCTGTCGGGCTCGGATACGCACCAAAATCGATGCACTGGAGATGTGGTGTTGGCGTAAAATGCTAGGAATCCCATGGACAGCACGCCGCACCAACAAATCTGTCCTGGACGAACTCAGCATCCAAGTGAGGCTCTCCACCGTATGCATGAGAAGGGAGAATGCCAGGAGAAACCCAGAGAATCTGGAGAAAATGCTTTCCGGGGGTCAAGTGGAGGGAAAAAGAAGCAGAGGCAGATCACCGGCCAGATGGAACGACCTCATCAAAGTTACAAAAGGGTCAATACAATCTGTGACCCGCCATGCAGAAGACAGGTCGAAGTGGAGGAGCCTCGTAGGCAAACTGTTTTCTAGTGGCCGTGATCCTCGCTAATGAGGGAACGACGGAGAAGAAGAATTAACTCTTATGGCGCAGTATACCAGACAGTAGTGTCTCTTAGAACAAAATTGAAAACGAGGAGAGCTACGTATCGAGTCCAAGGGTTGGCATATGATTGCCACATTTCTACTACTCAGTCAACGCAGATGCTCAAACTTATTGAGAAATTCGCTGATTCGACACGCGCGCTACACTAATCAAAACACATGTACAACCGTAAGCTACGGGACACGAAAATGTGCAGGTTCTGCCAAGAGGCAGAGGAAACTCCCCTGCACCTCATGTGCGCGTGTGGCCCGCCGATGCGTAAAAGATACTCACTTGGGTGATCACTACCTCCAACCTGAGGAGGTTAAACAATCTGGCGCCAAAGGCCTGTTGCGGTTCTTACATGACACGAGGCTGAGCGCAGAACTATAGCAGGTGGCGAACACAATAGATCAACAATGGTCGCAGTGTTACAAGGCTCATAAAGACCTTAGAAAAGCCCCACACAACAAAAAAAATATTAAAAAAACGCTAACCAAAGGCATTTGTCGAGTCCTACCCCCTCCGCTCACTTCCCTCGCATTCTATCCACACAATACCCTATCGCTTGAGAGTG
Organism: Micropterix aruncella; assembly: GCA_944548615.1. Classification (NCBI taxonomy): domain Eukaryota; kingdom Metazoa; phylum Arthropoda; class Insecta; order Lepidoptera; family Micropterigidae; genus Micropterix; species Micropterix aruncella. Next base: position 16,045,107 of record OX155976.1, read on the forward strand.
CGTCTACTGTTCTCTCGGTATATTGTGCTTATGGTGCTCCTAAACGGGATATACTTTAACGGCAATATGTATCCGCAATATTGTCAACCCCGGCTATCACTACATTTTAATGCAGTGTATGGCTGGAACATACATATCCTGGCCATTCTCGGCAATGTTTCTGAAAAAATATGGCCCATAATTGTGTCCCATACGTGGCCTGCACAATCGGGCAACAGTAACCGGCGAAATTATACAGGTCGCAGCGTTAAAAAAAAAAAAAACCAAAAACGGGGTGGATTTGATCTTACTTCAATAAGCGTCACTAGATATCCAAGCCTGAACGTATAATTATCTATTAACCCATCAGGCCTATAAGCGTTTTGCGTCATTTGACAGATCCGCGCGTAACCATTTCGGCCGGCCGCCATATATATTATATAGATACATAATATACATGACTACCAAGATTAATTACTAGGTAACAAGAAGGATTTTTTAAAAGAAAAACGATATTGTTAGTATTTATTCACAAAATTGACCAAAAAGTTGCATCTGCAGTTTTTTGCGTGTGAAGTCTGGCCTCCGACTAGTTAATTGATGTATATAAACACTAATAAATAATATCAATAATTTTACGCAATTCTACATGACATATCAGAGTAGATAACAATATTTTATAGATCAAAAAAATTGATCATCAAATGATATGAATACAAATTAAAGATTTAAAGTTTTCCATGCGTCGTCGCACTTATGCCGCAAAACGAAACAACAATAAAGCTGGCCGGGCAATATTGTAGTATTTTCGATTGCGAAGCAATCGTCCGGCAACCTGCCAGCAATACAAAAACGCTTCGGCCATACGAAACATGTGTAGCTACATGGCTGGGAGATACTATCAAAGATTGCCGTGTGTTATAGTGCAGCTGGCATTGCATGAAATGTGCCGGCAGCTGAATTTCAGCCCTTGTATCCCGTTTAGGAGAGCACCATTAGACTACAATTACTCAATAAAATCAGCGGTAATAACGGACTCAACCGGGGTCCAAAAAGATGCATGCCCAAATCAAATGCTCATTGTTCATGTTGATTGTTATGGCATCCTTCAGCGATGAAATAGTTTCATGGGCATGTTCATTGGTCTCCCTTTCAACAACACCACAAACAGAAGAATCTAGAGGATTAGGGTCCGGGGAGCTAGGTGACCCTAAGTTCGGGGTGACATGTTCATAGAAATTATCGGCCATCCGACCTTGTCGTTAAGGCTTTGTGCAAAGGAGCAGTTTTGCTGAAATACGTATGATTTGTCCCCTCTGTACACTATCAATCGAGGGTTTTGAAAACTGTATTTAAAACCTCGATGTATGCGGCAGCATTCAGACAAAGACCCTGCTGAAAGAAATGGGGTGGCATAACATGTCCTTCAATGCTGACTCCGAAAACCATGTCAGTTGTGAGAAACTTTGTGTGCATAGGATGTGACTATAACCACAGTATACCAGACAGTAGCTTCTCTTAGAAGAAAATTGAAATCGAAGCGGATACGTCACGGGTTATAAGGGCTCGGATATCGCCAGCAGATGTCCCGCTACTCGGCCCACGCAGTACCCAGATATACCCTTCCCGCAATGCCCTGTAGCTCGAGAGTAAAGCTACTGGTTGGTATACTGTGCCATAACCACCTGTTATTTCTCTGATTAGATTTATGGACGATGATCTAAAAAAAAATATTCACCAGAAATTATAACCACATCATGTCCTCAAATATCGTGCGCACCCTGTATATCGTCGTTGCGCCGACCAATCCTGCTATGTGTACTTTTTTGAGAAAACAACTTTTGGATACAGAATGATGGGAAAAGCTGTATGCGTCGACTGGCGCATTTCTGCTATGTTCTGATGGGCCAAAATCATGCCACAGCACAACAATTAAATCTGCTATCAGCACTGGGTCAGATAAAATCTGCTATGTGTACATTTAACACATTACAACAAATTTTAAATTTGACACATAGCAGGTTTGGTCGGCGCAACGACGATATATAGCCTCGTGTTCATTATGCGCGCTAAACAAAATGACAACGTTCAGAATCTCTTAGGATTTAGTCGATAGTTGTTTTCTGCACCTGATGTTATATTGTTCGTCGATCACGTACACACTTAACACGCACATATTTAGTGACGCTAATCCCGCCGATTAAAAAAACTAGACCAAGACTGCCTTTTGTACTGATTTGGATATTTATTGTGTTTTATACTTCTTTTTATATAATCTGCGAAATGTGGTATTAAAATTTATTATTTTACCGCAGTTATAGTCTTTATGATTACACCAGTGACTCAGATAGATCCAAATATGACCACGAATGGCTATAACTGCTGCCTTCGAAACTAACCACTCGACTATTATTTTGTAAAAGTCACCGAGAGAAATGTGAATTCGTAGCCCTAAATCGTAGCTTAAGTCTTGTAAGATACGGTAATCTATTTTGTACCAAAAATATGTAAGGACGTGATGGTTAACTACGTTAAGCTACATTTGTAAGGATATTTAACTTTAGAAATGACTCACTATTATTATTGTAATGCGACTCATTTTTTGGATATTTAGAGATCTTTTTTAGACAAGTAAGCCGCTTTCTATGACTCGACGTTAAAAAAAATGTGCTTTAGATTAATACGAAAGTGATTTTGGCTGGGCTCTTTGAGTTTCTATGCAAGGGAATTTCCGTTTCGAATTCAACATAAGATCCGTACTGAGTCCAGCTGTTTTCTACAGTTTTTTACACTTTTGTACGCTGGAGGAATCGTTCAAAAATAGGTCCTGTAATTAAAAAGTAACGTAGCTCCCGCGGGACATTCCATATCATTCATAATCTTACTGTCCCAAAACGTGCCGATTCACGCTACTATATTTAATTTGTACGTAGATTTTTATACCGTTTTAAATAAAAACATGACAAAATCCTCGAATCGTTAGTCCGGACAAAAGTGGAAGCTAGTCGATCGAAATAAATTATGTATATTAGTCTGCTTATCCAATTAGTTGTGCCATAAGAACTCCGTTATTACAATCGATTTCGTTTACATATAAATGTAAAAAAAATGCATTATTTATTGTTACGACTTACGTACCATCTGTAACCGCATTAATTTATTTTGTATCTCTGATGCCATTGATATTGAATTTTATATTTTTTAATACAGCCGTTTTATTGTATTTTATCGATGTTTTTTTTTTTGTAAATATGTCTAAAATACACTCAAGTTGCAAAATAAAACAGTGTTTTTTTTTTAAAGATATTGTTAGTAAATGTATTCCTCAACGTTAGTACATAATTATTTCGTAATAATAAATATAAGATAATAATTAATGTTATAGTACACAAACTGTTAATAAAAGGTTACATTTAAAAAACAGCATTACTGTAACTATTATAATAAATGTCAAAATAAAAACGTTTTAAAATGTTAACTTTATAAAACAGTGCAAAAAGTCCTAGGTGCTATTTTCACTATTTTTTATATTATAATAATATATGGGTATATTTAAAATTGTTTAGTAAAATTCGTGAGAAGAATAATACGGATCTTAAACGACGTTTATCTTTGGTTTTTATCTGCTATTTAATCAGTCTATATCCAAACAGACAGACGACGGACGAAGTGTGTTTACAGTGTCCTCTTGCGTTCGATCGTTCGTTCACATTCACTCTTATTTATGCGCTATTAATACTTTTCTCTACTACAGTATAAGTTCTTAAAAAATCAATTCTTCGTTTCGTCTAAATCCTGAGCAATGTCAATATACCGCTACTTATAGAATAGTATCGTACAAATATATATGTATATTATTTTATATAATCGAAAAAAGCACATTTATTTTAGTATCCAAATCTACATCAATAGGAATTTTAAGTTGCGGAGGTGTCGATTTTATTCGTAGTTTCATTACAACGAAGTGGACTGTTCGACGGATAAAAATGAAAATAAAACAAAAAGAAAAAATAAAAAGAATTTAATATCGTGTTTATATGTTTTTGGCATTCCACTGCGCCCGGCGGATTATCTATATTTTTTATATAAAAAAAAAGAAATAATATATTGAGATGTTCTTCTTTTCAGTGTACATTCGAATTAATAACGTCAGAGCTGGCTGCAGTTACCTTATATATATCTGCAGCCGGCTCATGCACTAACAAAAAGGACATAGCTTATCGATAAATATTTCATATACACGCTAACACAACGTTATACAAATCTGTAATAAAAAATAATGTATAATAATATAAAAAGAAATCTCGTATAAATTCTGATCACAAATTCAAAATAATATCGACCGAGAATCTTTGCACAAAGACTACAAAGTTCTTTACACAAACAAATATAAATCTCTAGTGTATAAAAAAAGGTATGTATATTATGCAGTCTAATCTTCCAAAAAGTAAAATTAGGCTCGTTTCACACGTTCCCAATCGCTAGAGAGCCTACGACACAGAAATCGGTGAAATTTTACGAACGCTAATATTGGCACAACCAAAATTAATATCCTAAACGAAATAAATATGCAGCTGCCGATACTTCTTTGAGCCAATTTCGCTCTGCTAGATCTTTATTTTTTTCAATATACTAAGCGACTAAGAATCTATAATTACAGATTACGAGCCTAGAAGAATGTATTGAGGGGAAGGGGGGGGGGGGGGAGGCTTAAGGGGGGTGTGGTTTTGATTTTTCTGGAAAATATTCAACGGAAAGGCCCTTTATGAGGCGCCTTTATTAAACTATGCTTTGAAGAATTTTGATTTTAATAGTATCCTATGATTCTTTTATAATAATATATAATATTGAAATGAACCTCGATTTTGTCTTAACATAAATATAGTTTTAACAATAAGGTGTAAATGACTCGGGACTTGTGCAATATACAGACCTAACAACTTAGATTACTTCCTAAAGAATTAAGTCTAAACTATTATAATTATATTGCATTTTTAAGGGGTGTTAACGTAATAATATAAATATAAATTAAAAATAAATATAAATTTGTAAAATTATAAAAAAAATGCCCGATTGGAGTAAAAGCGTGGAAGCACAACGTTTTGAGGAAGCAACTACGATCCGTTCAATTTTGAGTTCACAAAGCGCCGTAAGACCAAAAGGCGTCGTCGAAATTCGCATTGTATAAAAAAGAAGCTGTGTAAAGGCTTTATAGACCTGTCTTGGGCAGTTATGTCGCGAAAAAGAGACCTGCTGGCTTCTTTGTGGAAGGCAAATAACATCTCCGCTTCGTTGTTTCTTCATTCTAAGATTTATAATGCATTACGTATCGAGAAATTGCAAAAACACTTCAAGCAATGATTATATATGGCAACCCTTCTCCCCCGGCGAAACGCAGGCGGCAGATTGGCGGCGAAACTAATAGCAATTTATTAGGCCATCTGTAATAACACTGATATTGAATGTTTTTTTTATACAGGTGGGTATCCATTAGGTTCGCGCACCAACTCTGCTCCGCGCATTTGCAACTACAACCAGTAGTGGTTGGCGCTCCTGGAGTGTGCAACGTTGCACACTCCAGGAGCGCCAACGCAACGCGCCAAGCAACCTCGAACTCGTAACCAATCGAGAGACTGGAGTAATCTGGTCGCAATTGGAAGTAAGGGCGTGAGTGTAAGCCCGCTGGGTAACACTCCTGGCTATCTCGCGGTTAAGGCGTTGGCCTCTTACGGGCTTGTGGCGGAGCTAGACGGTGGACTGTTTTTGTCCTAAGTCTTCTGCGCTCACTCCAGGGAGATAAAACGACTAATCGTTAAAACTTTCTGAGGTGACGGGCTCGCCCGCTGTAGTCGACAACTCTAGTTGTGACCTGACTAGGGGACGGAGAAATTAGTTCAAACTTGGTAGTGGCGCGAGGTTTGCCCGCTGGGTGCACTTCCCAGTGTCTCGCAGTAAGGTATTGACCGCAATGTCTTTAAGTTCATTCCATTGGATACAGCTCTATGCCTACTAATTATACGCCGTATCTTTCCGTAGAACCACATTTCGAAGGCGACAAGATTCGTTAAGTGTCTGGAAGTGTCCAGCATTTCATCTCATGTAATAATGTTGAGAATATGCAGTATCTTAAAAGTCTGATGGTCAGATTTGGGGTTTCTTCTGCAAAATACATTTTTCATCTTAAAGAGTCTTTAGACTGATTTACATCGAGTTAGTTACTGACTTCAAATTCAAGACAAGTCAGTTCTGACCTGGTGCTGCTGGTATTGATTTTCTCAGTACGTCGCGTCAGATTGTCTAGTCGGTGCTGATTGCAATTATTGTTATTATATATTAACAGGCAGGCAGCTTAAGCTGATGCGCCTGAGGCTGTGCTTGCATCACAATGTTCGTGGAATAAGTCCAGTTTATTTTTAAACTCATTGACACTTTTGGCATTGATCACTTCACTTGGGAGAGCATTCCATTTGTTGACCACTCTTCTGCTGAGAAAATGTTTCTTGGGATGTGAATGGAATGATCACGCTGGAGTGTGTTGGTGTTCATGATGAAGATAGTCTGCAACCCAGGAACGTCATACGATGCAGTCAGGATCTTATATGTCTCGATTAAGTCACCCCGTGTCCTGCGTCGCTCTAGAGTGGTCAAACCGAGAGCCGACAATCTTTTCTCGTATGTTAGATGCTTCAAGTTAAAGGGCAATTCAGTCGCTCTTCGCTGGACCTTCTCTAGAAGATCAATATTCTTTCTAAACAATGGATTCCAGATCTGATAGGCGTTTTTCAAAATGGGTCTTACAAATGACTTATAGATTTTCAGCATCAGTTTCTCTGCGATGTGGTGAAAAGCTTTCCGAATGAGGAACAATAGAGAGTTTGCTTTCTTTACCATTGCAGTCACGATTTCTTCCCATTTTAGGTCTCACAATATTCTCACTATTTATATTAAAGTCAGTCCGCTCTTACCGACACCCGCGCCAGCGGCGCTGACCTTGTTTAAATGCCAGTCAGCAGTTGTTCAGTCGCTGGTACTGCGTTTTAGGGGTTGTGTAAAAAAATACTTTTTTTTTTTTTTTTCAATTGATTTCTATCTGCAATTGGTTGCAGCATTGAAGACCATAATCAGATGTATTGTTGAGTTGAAGGCGTGTAAGATGACTCCTCCCTCGAAGAGTCTCCTCTTAATATTAATTGACTGCTCTAGTGTCAGTGTCTGTCACTCAGGTCTGCCACATCAAAGCGTTTTAACCTTCTTATGTTTTCACCTACGTTTGTTAGGTTTGAGGCTAGGGCATTCACGTGTCCTACCAGTGTCATTTTATATCCTGCACTGTACTTTTGCAGTTCTTCCTTAACCGTCGGCATTTTGAGGTGTTCGTGGATCTCACTGTTCCGGGTGAACCATGGCGCGTTTGCTATGGACCTCAGAACTTTGTTCTGGTATCGCTGAAGGATTTCTACGTTGGAGTCACTGGCTGTGCCCCATAGTTGGATGCCGTAAGTCCATATCGGTTTAAGGATCACCTTATAAACTAGCATCTTGTTTTCTAGGGAAAGGCATGAGCCACGTCCTATCAGCCAGTTCATACTTGAGAATTTAGTATTCAATTGAGTCCTTTTATTTTTGATGTGGTCTTTCCAGGTGAGACGTCTATCCAAGTGCATGCCTAAATATTTGACGCAGTTGTTGTGGGGTAAGACTAAAAAGGACTAGCGAAAATAATGTTTTTTTTCGATAATTCTTTTTCTAATATTTCCATGTTTTCTTCTAACAGCAGATTGGAAATATTTTTCAACAAATAATTTTGTCATATCAAATTCTAACATTTTTGAAAACTCATTTATCCCAAACAGTGTGCGTCAGTTCTCAGTTCTTAATTCAAAGCTAGTGCAAAACTGCATATCACTACTGAATTCCCTGGGCGAAAAGAACAGGGTAATTCTAAGATGGGTTCCCGGCCATGCAGGAATCGAGGGAAATGAAAAAGCCGACGAACTTGCTAGGACGGGAGCAAAGGGAACGTTATACGGCCCTGAACCTTGCTGTGGCGTACGAAAAAGCCTTGCAAACCTAATGCTCAAACAAATGTGTTTAGAACAATCCGTCAACCACTGGAACAACACGCCAGGGTTGAATCATTCCAAAGCGCTTATTAAGGCTTACGACCGTAAGACGGCCCGTGAGGCCCTATTCCTAAATAGGAACAATCTACGTATACTGGTGAGGGCGCTCACGGGGCATTGTGGCCTGAACAAACACATGTTCAACCTCAAGCTCAGAGACACAAAAATGTGAAGGTTCTGCCAAGAGGCAGAGGAAACTCCCCAGCACCTCATGTGCGAGTGTGGCCCGCTGATGCGTAAAAGATACACCCACTTGGGTGGTCACTACCTCCAACCTGAGGTAATACAATCTGGCGCCAAAAGCCTGCTGCGGTTCTTAAATGACACGAGGCTTTGCGCAGAACTATAGCAGGTGGCGAACACAATAGATCAGCAATGGTCGCAGTGTTACAAGGCTCATAAAGACCTTAGAAAAGCCCCACTCAACAAATAATAATAAATAACAGTTCTCAGCGCCACGCCTGCAACTGACTCAATGTCAGTCAGCCTTTTATCTCATTGCTTATCATGTTATCCAAATGTCGTTTAAACTCCAAGGTAAATAATATCATCAATCTTCCCAGTAGAATTCTGTAAGCTCTATTTGTAACTGTTTTCAGGTTATTACCATAAACCTACAATTCTCATGAACGGACCGTAGATGCAAACCAATGCCATTTTCCACGAAACTGCAAAAAATTGTACTAAATACCGGCGCAAGATGCTTTAAAACAAGAACCAAGCAGCCGTGTCTTTTATCTCAATCATAAACCGAACATTATTGGGCGGATTCGAAAACGTCTCCACAGAATCGGCAATTCGGAATGCGCTTTAAGCGAAGCCTTACACCATTATACATAATCGAATATGTAAACTAACGGAATATCGTCTCGCTTATACAGGTAATAAAAACTCGTCATATTTACAAATTAAAAATAAAACTCTTGGAATAATGTCGCCGCCCATCTCGTCATTCTCCTCTTTGTAGAAAAGATCCTCTTGCGGTGGGGTCGCCAGCGCTGGCCAAGCCGCTTAACGCGACGGCTGCTGCATTTGGTTCAGCGGTCGACCGTTTGGATTGTTGCCATCCTGGTAATTGTTGATATCCACCATCGGGATTTCATCCCCCTGTTAAATAATAAAAATACACTTATTTTAGACAACTGTTTAACAATAAAAAGACACAACCAAAATGTATGTATGTTTCCGTTTCTTCATTCCACCATAGCTTCTAAACGCTTAAGCCGATTTAGAAGTAAATAAAATACAAACGGAGCTGCCATGGAATTCACCGACCGAAGTCGGGCCCATCATATAGTGTTATTACACTTCTGGGGGGTGAGCAGTGGATTCCGGACTAACGACCGGCTGTGGGAGGTTTAGGACAGCTGTCTTGCCACATGTGAGCGTTCACCTTACCACCCATTCACTCCTCCTTCTCAGCCATAGAATTTGAGATGCGGAAATCGCGGTTTTAGATAACTTTTCTAAGAAGGAGTTGATTATTTTCCTGGAGAGACCAAGATCTTTAAAAAGGTGAAACAGAGATTTAGCTGGCAGGCCACGAGCGCCAACGTCCACCGCGTGAAGGTGAACATTGAAGCCGTTCCGGGTGACGGCATTTGCGAGATCATGGTATTTATTTAATTTGTACTCGTGGTCTTTTGGGATATTTGATTCCCATGGAACAGTTAATTCTACGATAAGGGCCATCTTCCGAGATAGAGAGTAAAGAGTTATATCTGGACGCAGGGCTGTGCATCCGAGACTTTCAGGGAATTTATACTGCTTAGAGACCGAATCGACCTCCAGAATCCAATCTGAAGCTTTCTCGATTATTGAGAAAGCTTTTGGAGTAAAATGTTTTTTGCTTTTAGAGCCATCCCGCACAAACTGTATTGGGGGTTTGGGGGGTACTGTCAAACCCTTGTTGGCACGAGCCACTGAGAGGCTAATTACCTCGCGAATAACAGCAAGGACTTTGTTGTGGCGGTAAGTGTACCGTCCTTGATCTAAGGCCACCTTGCGTCCAGCTAGAATATGCCTGGCTGTGCAAGGGGTATTGCTACAAAGGATGAACTATCCTCGGCAAAGCTCCAACGAGCGAGGTTACTGGGGTCGGGAAGCGTATGTTAAAATCGTTGACATCCCGAATGTCATAGGGTACCTTAACTGTCCAAATATTAAGTAAATAGTTGCCTAAATATTCAAGTAACCATACATGTCAATAAATTAACATAAATATATCGGGTTTAATGTCAAACGAAAGGTCTGATAGAGTAAACTGCGAAAATATATATTTATCTATATGGATAAATACACAAGCCACAAATATTACATAAAAAACCCATAATAAAAATAATTATATATACAGTAGTTCACTTTTTGTAACAGTAGTCGTCTTTTTTATTCTTTTTAATACAACAATTGGGGACTTTTGAATTCCGCCTCCAATGCACTGGAAGGTAATGCTCTATGACTGGACGCCAGAGATGCTGAAATTTGATTTGAATGCCTTTCAGCATACACTTCCAGACTCCAGTAACCTTGCTCGTTGGAGCTATGCCGAGGATAGTTCTTGTCCCTGTAGCAATACCCCCTTGCACAGCTAGACATATTCTAGCTGGCTGCAAGGTGGCCTTAGATCAAGGACGGTACACTTACCACCATGACAAAGTCCTCGCTGTTATTCGCGATGTAATTAGCCTCTCAGTGGCTCGTGCCAACAAGGGCTTAACACTACCCTCCAAACCCCCAATACAGTTTGTGCGGATGGCTCTAAAGGCAAAAAACATTTAACTACGAAACCTTTCTCAATAATCGAGAAAGCTTCAGATTGGATTCTGGAGGTCGATTCGGTCTCTAAGCAGTATAAATTCCCTGAAAGTCTCGGATGCACAGCCCTCCGTCCAGATATAACTCTTTACTCTCTATCTCGAAAGGTGGCCCTTTTTGTAGAATTAACTGTTCCATGGGAATCAAATATCCCAAAAGACCACGAGTACAAATTAAATAAATACCATGATCTTGCAAATGCCGTAACCGGGAACGGCTTCACTGTTCACCTTCACGCGGTGGAAGTTGGCGCTCGTGGCCTGCCAGCTACATCTCTATTTCACCTCTTTAAAGATCTTGGCCTTTCCAGAAAAATAATCAAATCTCCTAGAAAAATTATCTAAGACTATTCTTTGAGATAGTCAGTGTCAAGTTTGAACAAGTTGTGACTTGTCAGTCTGCTTCTAGAGCCAGAGGAGCAAGGTCGTGTTTACCGGGTCTGTCGAGCATAATGGATTTCAGATGATGAATTAAAAATAGGTTTTGTTTTAGGTTGCAAAAAAGTACCAAAGATGCTCACGAAATATTAAAATCAATGTATGGTGATAATGTGGTGACTTCGAACACTATTTACAAGTGTCAAGCCAGTCATTCCACGCAAAATTTTCGAAGTTCTCAAAATTTGTTTGTAGAAGCAACCATACTAATATATAACGGTGGCTTATTTAATGGCAGGCTTTTACCGCAGTGGAGGGAGAAATAGAGCGGATAATTGAATAAATACGGATATAATTCGAATAGGAAAAAACGCTGATCGACCCAGGGGTTAAAAGAGGAATAAGTCGGTTGAAGTTAAGCTACAATCGGGACGTCCATCAACCTCAAAAACAGACAAAAACGTTCAAAAGTGGCAAAACTGGTTCGTTCAAACAAGCTTATCGAAGAACTGAATATCTCATTTGGGTCCGTGCAAAGCATTTTAACCAATAGTTTAAAGATACGAGTGAGTGTGAAATTTGTTCTCAGACTTTTGACTGGTGAACATAAATTAATAGTTTAAAAAAACACACTAAAAACACGCTTTTGGGCTATGATATGATATTCACATACACTATGATACGATATTCCATCACGGAATGCCAGTGCCTATCTTCCGGCTTCATCATCAGACCTTAAAAGCTAATAGTGGTCAAAGTTAATTCAAAGACTTTTCTAACAAGTCCAAACACAGCTATGATACGATGTTCCACCATGAAGTTCCAGTTCGTATCTTCCAACTCCATCATCAGATCAGTTCAACAGTACCATATTATTGTATTGTCATCAGAACTATATACAGCTGCCAATTTTCATGACGCTATGATCCTTGGAAGATGGTTAAATTAGTTACCTTAGATTCCATTACATAGTTACATACAGGTCGACCTAATAAAAGCGTGTTAAAAAGGAAAATCGTGTGTTTGCACGGAATCGAAGGATCGTCTTCATGCATCCGGACTTCATGCGCAATATTATAACTGGTAATAAATATTAGTCAAATACTTACAGGTCGTCCGCGTCTGATAGTTCTATCTTCGTATCTGGTTCCGCCTTGTGATGCCATCGGTCTGCTCAGTGTGCTGTTTGCATTATTCGGTGAATGTGGACCACTTGAAGCTAATGAACCTTGGCTCGACGCTTGTCCTGTTGGGAACGAGATTATTATTAACTGTTATGATAAGCAAATTTAGGAACCAAAGAAGAGGGCGAAATATGTTGTGACTGACTATCGAAAGCCTGTAATTTGTGTGGCCAATATCTCTATATTGGCCACACAAATTACAGGCTTTCGATAGTCAGTCACAACAAGATGGTCAAAATCCTCCAACAAGTGGGAATAGATGACAAAGAAAAGTCTTTGTGTCTATGATACTCAAGGGTATCATTATAAATCGTCTTTGGAAAAAGAAAAAGGTCCTTTGCAATCGAAGCTTGAAAATCCCACTTCGAATACGTCTTCTCCAGTGCCACATCTGGTCCATACTTCTATATGGATGTGAAGCCTAGACTTATTATTATTATTATTATATTTAAAGCTATGTCCACACTGTGCCTTTTTTCATTCAACAAGGGCATGTGTTATAGCGCAGTCAACAGCGCACGTGAGGCATGCCCTTGGCGCATGCCTTAAATCAGTTGAAAGCATAGCGCGCACTGCGACGCACGCGTTCCCGCGGTCCGTGGATTTCTGTGCAACATAGCGTTCAACATCAAGATGGCGGACGATATTACTTTACAGTTTATTGAAGACTACAGAAATTTTCCACAACTTTGGGACCATAATAACAAACTTTACACAAATACAATAAAAAGAAATGATGGTCTGCAGGTTTTGGCTACGAAATACAACTTGGACGTTGATGGAGTTAAAAAGAAGATCAAAAGTCTTCGGTCATAAAAGGCCGATCTAAATTGTTTTCGGACATGCGTGTAGAGTTTTTAAAAAGAATATCTTTATCTTCTCGCAGTTCACGCATAATTACATTATTTCGATCCATAAAATATCTTCGAGCCCACAACATGCGCTTGGTTCTCTTTTGTTTTCTAGATTTTCTTATCACCAAGTAGGCCGCACATAGTAGAATCATCTCGTCGCACATGTTGTTATACTGAACGATAATAACGACTCCGGTCGGATGACGCACGGACATGATGCATTCAACAGTTGCTTGCCCTAAAGGAAAGTTGAATAGAATGATGAAGGGAAAGTTGAAGATGAAAGGGGTACAGTGTGGACATAGCTATACACTAGCAGCTTAAGGCTGATGCGTGTATATCACATGCACTTGTTTTTAAACTTGTGACTGTTTTGCACTAAGAAAAATGTCCAGTTTGTTTTTAAAGCTATTGACAGAGATAGCACTGATCACTTCCTCTGGCAACGCATTCCAAGCATCCACTACTTGATTTGTCAAAAAATATTTCCTGGGGTTCGATGCTGCAATTGTCTTATTTAGCTTCAACGAGTGTCCACGTAGTTGCTTATTGGTGTTCAGGGTATACATGCTCTCGAGGTTGGGCACACTGTAGTAACCGTGAAGCATTTTGTAGCTTTCTATTAAGTCTCCTCGCTGCCTACGTTCCTCTAATGTTGTCAGGCGAAGTTCTTTCAGTCGTACTTCGTATGGTTTGTTCCTCAGCGATAGCACCAACTTTGTTGCTCTTCTCTGAACCCTTTCCAGGTGCTCTATATCCTTCCGAAAGTAAGGATTCCATACGTGGTAGGAGTATTGGAGGAGCGGGCGAATGTAAATTTTATAGAGCTTGAGGAAAAGTTCACTGGTGATAGCTGAAAAAGCTTTTCTTATCAAATATAGAAGTGAGTTTGCTCTCTTAACTATTTCGATTATGTGGGTTTCCCATTTCAGGTCCCAGGAGATAGTGATGCCGAGTTCTTTCTGGGTCATAACTGGCTGTACTTTTTTCTTCTCAATTGTATATGCTAGCCGTGGATTTCGAGATCCAATATGTAGGACAGTGCATTTACTATTAAGGAAGATCTCAGGAAATGTATAGAAGCATTCGAGATGTGGGCATACAGACGCATGATGTTAATATCTTGGACTCCGTGTCGGCCGAAAACGCAAGCTTTGACATACCATCAAACAGCGCAAAGTTGCATACCTGGGTCACATGCTTAGGTACGCAGGAACTCCTGCAACTCATTATGATAGGAAACGTTGCAGGGAAGAAGAGACCTGGCCGTAGACGTAAATCTTGGTCGCGGAACATTCGAGAATGGACCGGGATTACGAGTGCCTCCAAACTGGTTTGCCTGGCGAAGGACAAAAAGAAGTATGCAGAGCTGACTGCCAACCTTCACTAGTTGGAGAGGCACCCAAGAACTAATCTCTACTAGCACCAAAGAGTGCACATCGAGATTGGCGAGAATATTTTTGAAGAAGTGGAGATTCAAAGAGGGTTACATAATATCACCACTGCTCTTCAATCTTTACCATGAGGTCACCTTTAACGCTTAGAAAACCAGCCATGTTAAAAACTAACAACGGCATCGGTTGTGCACTCTGACTAATTGCTGAATGAGTCTGGAGAATATGGTAATATAGTCTCCTAAGCAGCGGGGTTGGATGTAGGACCTGTTGTCATGCCACTCTTGAAATGACCACGGGCCACTCGATCCCGAGTGGCACTACGGGCAAAGAACGCCCAGGTCCGCGGTAAATTCAATTTGAATTACCGCTGTAATACAGCAGGTAGAGGCAGGTAACCAGTCGGGAGGATGGAGGTATCCTGAAGGTTAAATCCAGACGGAGATATTCTACCAAAACTGGTAGTTAGGGGCAGTGACGGCTCGTCCTAAGGAGCGCTGGTGCGGTGCACTCCCACAAAAATTTAAGCAATTAAATCAATAATTACCCTGTACACTTTTTTAAAAATAATCCATCGCTAGGAACAATAATCCGACCGACTAAGTGGAGCGCCAGCGAATACGCTCCTATGAACCAATGTTCAATACAACAAACAGCACTGAATGTAACGAGTGCGAAAGAGAAAAATCGACAATCTCCTGCACGTGAAACAAAAGATTTTGTATCGAAATTTAGCAGTATTAAGAGCGCCGCTCCAACGGGTGAACAACGCGCATGCGCTCTCGGCTCGCTATCTCGCTCCCACCGGGACGTAGCCAGTGCGGCTACGTTCATACTGTTGCCGAACGTAAACAAAATTAAATGTCAGTCAGTGTCAATAATTGACACGCGCGCGAGGCAATATCGAATTTTGGCACTGTTTGACTGTAAATAATTAGAAAAATAGCTTGTTTGCATGTTATTTGGCGGTAACAATGGAACAATACAGTGTGTCGTACATAAAAAACTGTGAAAAGACTTTAGAAGTGCGTCTCGAACTAAAATCAAAGGGGCGACCGCGTCCTGAAATAACGCTAACACAAACGTGTAGTACAAAATCTAAAACTTATACACGTGTTTTCAAACCTGAGCAGTATACCAAAACACCGTGGTTATGTGGGTGTGAAGAAACAAACAAATTGTTTTGTTTTCCATGTCTTGTGTTTGGAGCCGGCGCGGGCGGTGGTGCCGAGACTGTATGGACAGAAACTGGTGTTCAAGATTTAGCGCATCTTTCAATTAAAGTGAAAAAACATTCGCAATCTCGATTTCATATGTTAAATGAAGTGCAATTGGCATCTATCGGGCGACAAGATATTCGAAAGGCGCTCGATTCTGCTTATCGAAAATCTATTCGAGAGTTCAATGAGCGTGTTGATGAAAATCGATATATTTTACGTCGCTTAATAGATTGCGTGGTATTCTGTGGTGCATTCCAAATTGCATTACGGGGACACGATGAATCTACGGAATCTCTGAATCCCGGAATATATAGAGGCTTGGTTGATTTTGTGTCAGAGATCGATTTGGCCATGAAGCAGCACTTATCAAGCAGTTCTGTTTTTAAAGGTACGTCTAAATCAATTCAAAACGATATTTTGGATGCTATTTATGAAGTTTGCAGATGTGAAATACAGATACAAATAAAAAATGCAGATTTTGTTGCAATTCAGGCAGACGAATCAACTGATTGTTCTACTATTCAACAGCTGGTGTTTATTATAAGGTATATACATGATGGTAAAATTTACGAACGATTTTTGAAATTTTTACAACCTAAGGGTTATACATCAGAAGTAATAGCGGCTGAAATCATGAAAGAGCTTGATTCTTTAAATATTGATAAAAAAAAAATAATTGGACAGAGCTACGACGGAGCTGCCGTCATGAGTGGAAGTACAAATGGCGTCCAAAAGATTATTAGAAATATCTACCCATATGCTTATTATGTACATTGTTACGCGCATCAACTCAATTTAATTTTAGAAAAATGTGCATCGATTAACCACACAGTACGAAGCTTCTTTTGCAATTTGCATGCATTTCCATCGTTTTTCACGCGATCGCCGAAAAGATCCGAATTTTTAAAAGAAATCGTCCACAAAAGAATACCTGCCGCTCCACAGACAAGATGGAATTATAATACACGTACAGTAAAAGTTTTATACGATAACTTAGAGCCCCTGAAAGAGTGTATGCAAGCAATAATGGACAGTCGTAACAGTGACCCAAAAACATTTAATCAAGCTCAAATGCTCCTTTCATATTTAAATGAAGACAATTTTTTATATTGGCTAAACTTTTTCGCGACGCTCATGCCCCACTGTGAAATGCTGTTCAAGTGTTTGCAGTCTCGATCCCTTGACTCAATTAAAATTATGAAAGAAGTCACTAAATTTGAAAAGGTCGTCAATGAATTACGTGATGCTGTTCCACCGCCTTCGCCTAAGAAAAAACGTCGGCCTGATAACGTGAATCATTCAGCTATGAGAAAAGAAGTGTGTGACATATTACGAATGCAGATAAAAGACAGATTTGTTCATACAGACCATTTATTGGCGTCCAAATTGTTTTACACTGACAAATTTTTAGACTACAATAAGAGTTTTCCGGATGATGATTTTAAGAAAGTGGTAAACACGTATGATTTCCTGGAAAAAACTAAACTGAAAAATGAGCTATTAGTCATTTATAGCAGAGAAGATTTTCACAACGCTGACGGCGCCGTTGCTTTACTTCAACATTTTATGGAATTTGCATTAGAATCCGTATTTGCTGAAAGCATGAAACTGCTAAAAATTATTTGTACCATTCCTATGACGTCAGTAGAAAGTGAGCGCTGTTTTTCGACGTTAAATAAAGTCAAAACGTTTTCACGCAATACTATGGCACAAGATCGTCTGAATGCATTGTGTATGATAAGCATAGAAAAACGCTTAATTAATTCCATCTCAGACTTTCACAAGAAAGTGATAGATGTTTTCGCTGGACAAAAAGACCGGCGAATGGATTTTATTTACAAATAAATGTAAGTAATTATATCCTGTTTTTTTTATTGCACACCCATAAAAAATATTCACGAGCCGCCTCTGGTTAGGGGGCTAGTTTGGTAAATGCTAGCCTAGCGTAATTCAATTATTTCTGTATATGGGCAAAGTAATTATAGAACGGCCTGAGATCTCACCTCGATTAGCGTTGACGTTGCTCCTATTTACTGTGTTGGAGTTTGAGTTTGTTGAGGTAGTGACGATTCTGGCAGGAGCGGTGAAGTCGGGTTCGCGCCAGCCGTGCTTGCGATAAACTTCACGTAGTTCCGCATGGCTCCACATTGTAACCAGTACGGCACCTACACAATACAAAACATACAGGTGAGGTATAATGATAACACTGATTATATACAGTATTAGATTTCTAAACGTCATAGTTGGGCAGTGTCGACTACAACGGGCAAACCCATCACCCCAGGCTGGTATATTATTAGGCTACGCGGTGACAGGCGGGGGAAGAAATCCCGCCCACCACCAGGGCAGTTCTAACGACATGGGTCATTTTATTTGCCCGGGATATCGTGCATCGACAACCTCACGCGTACCAGAAGGGTAATATGTGAGGGGTGGATGAATGGAGATATGGAGGGATTCTCCTGTTTCTACCCCCTCCGGCACCCCGTGAACCGTTTATTTAATCAAAGAAATATCAACAATTCACTAAGTGACCAAACCATAAAGATGAACTCAAGCATCATCATCATCATAATCAACATACCTGCAAACTTGAGTACCCTCGGGGTAAACTTCTGTCGGTTTTTGGTGATGGCGACGAGCCTGTCAACTCCGCCAGCTTCCAGCAGCGACCGCGAGAATTCTGCACTCTTCTTGGTGACCTCGTTCAGTGTTGCCAGCACCGCTGCTATCGTGTCGTCCGATGTACCCTGGAGAAAACACATTTGGTAATATCGGTCTTCGAGAGTCGGCCTTAGATCCAGGTCGGTACATTGACCGCCACGAAAATAACCAAACTCGCAACCTAGAAGAGGCTTGGTCTGCCTGTTTAACCTCTTCTAGGCTTGGAAGGCATTTCCAAGCCTCTTCTCGCTTCAGACTGGGATCTGGAGGTCCATTCGGACTCTAAGCAGCATCACAGTATCAGCAGTATCGTCAAGTCTTCCATGCCAGAATTACTGGACAACAGTTAGGGACTTTTGCATTCCTCTTCCAATCCGCTGGAAGGTAATGTATGACTGTACGTCAGATTTATTATTTATTGTAACTGCCTTGAAAAAATATACATCCTGATCCTACCAACCTCGTTCCTTGGAGCTATTCTGAAGATAGTTCTTGCCTCCATTTTAGCAATACCCCTTGCACAGCAAGACATATTTAAGCTGATTGCAGGCTGCCTTAGATCAAGGACGGTACACTTACCGACGAGATAAAGTCCATGCTGTTACTCGCGAGTTAATTAACCTCTCAGTGGCTCGTGCCAACAAGGGTTTGACAGTACCCTCCAAACCCCCAATAAAGTTTGTGCGGGATGGCCCTAAATGCAAAAAAAATACACTACAAAACCTTTCTTAGTAATTGAGAAAGCTTTAGATTGGATTCTGGGACTCGATTCGGTCTCTAAGCAGTATCAATTCCCTGAAAGTCACAGCCCTTTTTTACAGGACTGCCCAACAAAAAAGGAGTGTAATGTGTTTCGGGGTTTATCTATGTATGTTTTCCGTTTCTTTATTCCACTACAACTTCTAAACGCTCGAACCGATTTAGAAGTATGTGGTATTGATCAAACCGTTATGTCATCCCTTTTTGATTTAGGCTACCTACTAGAAGACTTTAAATTATGATAAAGCTACAATTATGCTGGGGCCGACTCTGTTTGCTGAGTATATCTGCTCGATTGCAGACCTAAAGATGTAAGTCAAAAGTTGTTTTACCAGTATTACCTGATCGGTCAGGCAACAGCAACATTCGCGTCGCTCAAGTGGTGCATATGGTAGCGAACAAATATTACCATCAAAACCAAAGTACGACTATACCGAACGTTGGTTCTTCCCATTCTTCTTTATGGATCGGAAACGTGGACGTTACTACAATCGGACCTCAAAAAGTTCGAAGTCTTCCAAATGCGATGCTTGAGGCAGATTGTCGGTGTCTCACTCCGTGACCGAATTTGAAACGAGACCATTAGAGAAAGATGCGATCTAGTAACAACAATCGAAGAAGAAGTACAAAAACGTCGACTACGATGGTTCGGCCATGTTTGCCGAATGAACGATAATCGCTTGCCACGTAAACTTCTTTGGCCAGACCGTCCGACAGAATGGAGAATTCAGCGATCGGCACCGAAGAAAACCTGGCTAAATAACATCAAAGACGACCTTAAAAATCAACGATTATCGGTTAGGGATGCACGAGGCGTGGCAAAAAATCGTCAAGAATGGAAGCGAATTGTGATTGGAGTACAAGATCCAGCGGCACCGACAGCAGCGTATTGGCTGCGAGGGCGACCCCCTCCCCAATCGCCGCCAAGGAATAAATAATAATAATAATAAATAATAATAATTACCTGATCATGTTGTATGTTTCCTCCGGGCAACTTTTGCACGAGGTCCCTCATGGCATATTTGCCTATGAGTTCTTTGTTCCTTTGGTCGATGGCGAGGTTACGAAGTGCAGTTGCCACCGCACACACCACACGGTCCACCTCCATTCGGAGCAGTTCCACGAGGATTGGTAAACCTGTCAGTGAAGACGACAAAATGTTAACCCGGTAACTCCCTAACATCCCTTGCGGGACCAACGGCCGACTCCCCCAATTTCCAGGTTATATTTTTTTATATGTCAAATTTCAATGCGATCATTTTACAGTATTTTTTTTTATGATCCGTATAGTGGTTTACAAGTTATGGTCGTTTGTATCAAGGTCGTCGACTCGCGTCGATTTTACGCGCGAAAATGTCGCAGGCAAAAGTGATAGCTGAATTTTTACTTCGCGAGAGGAGGGGTTAACACGGCGCCTATCCAAATATATGCCGCCTGGATTGTCTTGTTGTTCGTCTCTTGTTGGTCCTAGTGTCATGAGGGTTGACAGCTGCGGGAAGGTCGGCCGGCGGCCGATAGGTCGTTTGAAGAGTGGTATGACAACAGGTCAACATCCACCCCCGCTGCTTAGCAAACAGTATATTTCCATAGTCTCCCGACTCCTTCAGTAATAAGTCAGAGTGCATGACCAATTGGCTGTCACCGCACAGTGTGCAAACTGTCCAGTAGCGCCGGGAGGCAATCCACCAGGGCGATCCACTAACCGTGAGGCCTGGGACAAGAGTCCTATCTGGAGTAGTCCTCCACACGAGGAGGCTACCGAATAGGAGCTGAATAGTGAGTTAGATCGACCCGAAAAACAGTGGATTTTAAGGCCTAAGCTACACGAAACCGTTCACTATCCCTAATGATGCAACACGGTCAAACAAGAAATCGCCTCTCGTAGCCAAAATTACCAGCAGAAACTAACAAATCATGTCAATGCTCTGGCTGCCAATCTGACAGGATCTGGAAGTGTTACTCACACAAGACTGAGGAGGATCAGTGTTCCGAATCTTATAAACCGATTCCTCAAAGAATAGCGAGAGTGGTCAATGGACAACCCCTCGCTGCTAAATAAACAAAATAAATAGACACAAACAGTCATTAGACAAAGGAGCAGTTAAATGTTGAAAAACAGATTGCTGTCAAGCAGGATATAAAGTTATAGGATATAATAGACACAGTATTATAAGGCCAGTTCGCGCTAGACAGGGCAATCGTGCGGTGCAGTACGAGGCAAGGGAAGAGGTACAGCATACCCGTTAGCCATACACATTTCAGTATGGCTACAGAGTACGCTGGTTCGAGCTCCGGTTTTCTCGATCTTTCTCTATGCATCGGAGACATAGACCCTGAAGGCTCGGATACGCACCAAAATCGATGCACTGGATTTGTGGTGTTGGCGTAAAATGCTAGGAATCCCATGGACAGCACGCCGCACCAACAAATCTGTCCTGGAAGAACTCAGCATCCAAGTGAGGCTCTCCACCATATGCATGAGAAGGGTCCTGCAGTTCTTCGGTCATGTTGCCAGGAGAAACCCAGAGAATGTGGAGAAAATGCTTTCCGGGGGTCAAGTGGAGGGAAGAAGAATCAGAGGCAGATCACCAGCCAGATGGAACGACCTCATCAAAGAAGTTACAAAAGGGTCAATACAATCTGCAACCCGCCATGCAGAAGACAGGTCGAAGTGGAGGAGCCTCGTAGGCAAACTGTTGTCTAGTGGCCACGATCCTCAGTAATGAGGGAACGACGGAGAAGAAGAACAGAGTACGCTCCGAAGGGTTTGTAAAAATAATATAATGATACCTTTTTCTTTCCTGACAGCTGCCCGGATGTCGATGCTCGGCTGCCAGTAGCAAGCGGCTAGGTTCTGGAGTGCTCCGGCAGCCGCCTCCAGAGTTTCAGGATTAGAACAGCTCTGCAACAGAGCCATGTACAAAGGAACCAACTGCAAAAATAAAATAACTAACTTAGTAATGACATTAGGACAACATGTCGGATGATCGGAGATTGGATGCCAAGTAGTGTAGAATGCTAGAGACCAGATTCACGCCAAACAGAGCTGAACCTATACTAGCCTAGTCAAATAAGGAAGTTTAGGAGTGATAATTGGTAAAAGTTTGGAACTTGGCATAGATGTTCTTTGATGCGTACTGTTAAACATACTAAAAGTTCCCTATTCTATCTGTTGCGCTCGAGCCGCCATATTGGAAAAATGGCGCCATGATTCAGTTTTTCGCTTATATCTCTTTAACTATAGCAATATCGGAATTATGCTTTATGTAAAAAGAAAAGCTTATAAAATTCTCTATAAAAATGACATATTTTTTTTCATGTCATCTATTATTAGTATGAAAACAGCCTAGTCAACTGACAATTGACAATCAAGCTGCAAACCCTGCAGTATGAAAACCCTGCCTTCTATGATTAAACGCTCATTACTCTATTATAATTCAATTATTCCATAGGTGGTCATGAGTTGATTTAACCCAGAAGTCATCCGTTGTCACCGCGCAGGTGTCGGGGGGAGTGGGGGGAAGTTTGATTCCACCGCGCTTTACTTTGAGCCCGATACCTAGTAAACTATAGGTATTAGGGCAAGTGGGATATCATCTTCGGATAACTCAATGATGAGAAATTCATTTTCGAAGAGAAAAAAAACACCTATCCATAGAAAAAAAACAAAATAATTGGTAATATTCAACAATCACTAAACTTATTTTTTTTCATATTTGAATAAATTTTTTTAATCATAAGAGATATTGATATAGAAAAAAATATATTCTACACTATTCTATTCTAAAGCCGCACTTACCTGGATTACAGCAATATATTTTTTATTGGACTGTCGTTGTAAAAAGTTAGTGAAAAAAAATATAATTCATCGCATGGTAGAGCGGCGTAGTTACGTTACCAGTCAAATAGGATCAAAGTTTGACGTACAACGAAAATAACTAATAATGTTTTGAAACTTGGCACAGATGTTCATTGAGGCAATCTGTTAAATCGCCTACTAAAAATTCCGATATCGCTAAAGTTAGCGAGTTATAAGCGACAAACTGAATCGAAGCGCCATTTTTCCAAGATGGCGGCTCAAGCGCAACAGATAGAGTAGGGGACTTTCAGTATGTTAACATTACACATCAAAGATCATCTATGCCAAGTTTCAAACTATTACCAATTATTCCGTCAAATGTCGAAATTTGTTCCTATTTGACTGGGCTATACTGCCTTTAGTAAGACCAATAAAACCCAACTATTGCAAGATCTCACTATCATAAGACTATTACACTTCTGGAGGGTGAGCAATGGACTCTGCAGCAACGACTGACTGTGGTAGGTTTTTGCCGACCGAAGGTTGGCTACTATTTAGACATGGATGTATACATGGCCGAGCCCAGGGGGGGGGTCCGAGGGGTCCGGACCCCCCCCGAAATGAAATGGATTTACACTAGACAGAATCGACTTTCCAAAATGAAATAGACTTACACTAGATAAAATCGACTTTTGGGTGCAAAAAATACATTAGGGGTATTCCGCTAAGCTATGTTATCGGGTTATCAGGTTGAAATCGAGGAAGAAATAACAGCAGTACGATATTTCAGTGACAGTAGAAATCTATACGATAACAGACCCTTGATGTCGGACTGTCGGACCGACATATCCCCCGCAGTCTAGTGTCAACTAGTAGAGTTGGACACTCGCATTCATCTCAGCGTCGTGTTTCGTCATATCATCAAAAGCTCTGTTAGCGGAGGGCGCTCAGAACGTTTCCGAGCAATTCTAAGGCGTTCACGGGTATGTTTTTAGGTGTTAGTTTTATATCTATCCGTTTTACTCATATCGAACAGATCGTAGAGCTGTCAAAAGACTCAAGACACAAATGTTTGTCTCTATCGCTTGAGTCAATTATTGGACGATTGGCATGGCCAGCGACTTGCTATTACACTTTGTAACGAACGTTTGACGTACGTGATACGTCTGATGTTTGAACAGTTACCTAAAATAATTAAAAAAACGGATAATGAGGACGATGTTGTTCCTGTTGCCGCGACAGTAGTCAGTCAGTCATGTTGTTTTGCTGCAAATTACTCCAAAATAAAGTTAAAAGCCTAATAGGAAGTGGTGGATGGTGTGTATAAATAAAAATAGGACTATAACAAAAAATTTCTTTAGGTTTTTAGGTTTAAAAACGAAAATGTTAGTTAGTAGTTAGTACCTACAGTATTTTCAGTGGCGGGCTTCTTCGGTCTTAATTTAAGGGTAATAAAATTGAATTTGAATTAGCCAGTCTTTTTTTTTTGGACCCCCCCCGAAAAAAAATTCTGGGCACGGCCTTGGATGTATAAAAAAAAAGAATATTACCTCCGGTGACCATAGTATCTCTGTTCCCTTAGGCACTGTGTATCCTCCAGTGACGACGGGTGCAGGACCATCGACAGACCCTTCGGGAGCGCCCAACGACCCTTCGCTGGAACCAGCCTTGCCTCCGTGTGGACTGGTAGAGTTTGATGACGCATTGTTCGCCTCCTTTTTCTTCTTACTGCCACCAAAGCAACCCAAGTTTTCGCCTGTAAAGAAATATTAAAGACTTTTAAAATAAACTTTACACAGAAACAGGAGGTCCTAGACTCCCAGTAGGAAGCATAATAATAAGCTTCCATCGAATGGATTTATTTGTACGTTCGGACATACCTTTAGATGCTCCAGCTTGTATTCGTGGTTGTCCTGATGAAGCTGATGTTGGGGGCGCTCTGCTGTCGTATAAAGGATCTTCAACTTCTTGACACCTGTCAAAAAAAATGTAATCAGAATCCGCAAGAGCTCAAGATCTGATCAGGAGGTGAGGAGCACAAGGAAATGGGGCATATTAGGATACAATTCATGAAGATTGTACTTCCCAAGATATGAAGGGTTTTGTATTTTAGATGGCTTGATTATGTAGACAAGGTCCAGAGCAGTCCAACTATAGCTTTTAACATTGTGACAAGATTCTACTTCCAAATATATAAAGGGTTTTGTATTTTAGACGGTTGGATGACGTAGACAAGACCCAGGGCAATCCAACCATAGCTCTTAAGATTGTGACAAGACTCTACTTCCAAAGATATGAAGGGTTTTGTGTTTTAGACGGTTGCATGACGTAGACAACATCCAAAGCAATCCAGCCATACTTCCTAATATTGTGACAAGACTCTTTTTCCAAAGATATGAAAGGTTTTGTGATTTATGTAACCATGTTTTTACCTGTAGCTGAGATTCCGTAGTACGCAAACGCAGTTCTCTACAATCTTGGTGGCTATCGCGTTGGCTGCTAGAGCCGCTCGCACCGCATGCAAGAGGGATTCGCTTAAACCAGGCAAACATCGAAGCCTCCGTCTTGCGTATTCGCCTGCGGATGACGCGTTTCGTAGTACGCCGGAAGCATTGCGGAATACTGTAAAAAACAAGTATAAGTAGAATTACAATGTTTACTGCGGTAAAGACAATGCATCTTCGGACATATTTAATCTGGAATATTATCTATTCTGGACAGGCAGCTTTGCTGATAAGTCCAGATCAGATCTTATAAAGCTAGTCCATAAACATTATTTACAAGTTGTTAGGTACAAATCTAGTCTGTTTTTAAACCGATTGACAGAGTTTTCACTAATCACTTCAAATAGTAGTTTACTCCATATGACTAACACTCTATTTTAAAAAGGATTTGATTTAAATATTGCACGGTTGAGTTTTTGCTGTGACCTCAAAAATTTGTGTTGTCGTTGAATTTGTAATTATTCCTCAGCCCAGGAACATCATAATAATTTGTGAGAATTTTGTCTCTATCAGGTTCCCTCGTTGTCTTCTTTGTTTGAGAGTAGTCAGTTCAAGTATTTCCAAGCGATCTTCAAAATTCCTATTCTTCAGGCATTTCAGTTGCCGTTCGCTGCACTTTTTCCAGGACATCAACATCTTTGTATAATTAGGGGTTCCAGAACTGATAGCCATACTAAAGAATAGGTCTCACATATGAGGCCACCAGAACCAGAGTGACCCAAGTGATATTTTGGTGATTTCGTTTAACCCTTCTGATTTGGCTCGACCGGCTCAGGTCGCACGCTTACCAACCGCCAATCACGCAACGACCTGAACGGGTCGAGGCGCTCAGCGCTGAGAAAAATGCCATTTACAAATCGAAATGCGGATCTATGCGCTTCCGAGAGCGGCCTAATGCCCATCGCTATTCGAATTTTTCGTCTGCAGAACGCTCACTCCAGTAATTTATTTACTAAAAATCAGTCTCAACCGCTGCCGCTGTCATGCGGCCGACGTTTCGCGTGCAACCGTTTTTGTTCTGCGGCGTAGTGGAAAAAATTGTGATTTTCAAGTGTTATAGTGCGATTTACTGCAGAAACGTGAGAAATTTGCATTTTTAAAGAGTTTATGATTGAGCAATAGCGATTTGAGATAGTCGATCTACTTTTTTTCACGTATTTTCAAGCAAAATGCTTCACCCAAACATGTGCGTGGCAAAAAAATATCGGTATTTTTTTCTTAATTTTTATGAAATATCCCGAAATATCGCAAAGTATGACGTAATATTGGTTTTATTCGCTGATAAAATAGTTATTGTTTCATTTACATCGTAAGTAATCACAGAATTAGGCGTATTTTTAACATTATAATTTGTTTCGTAATATGAGACGATGCATAGAAATCTGTTTTGGTAATTAGCATGAGATAATGACCTGAGTGTGATTTTCTATAGTTTTTCTATGAAATGTGCTCTTTGGAGTATAATAATTAGTTATTGGACATATAATAAGCATATAATGAGACAATACATTTGAAAAACTTTAACCATTTTTGTATTATCAAAGTTTCCGTCAAAGTTACCAAGTTTCCGTCGTTAACTCTCAAAAGTTTAGATTTTTCTGTAATATCAGACAAAGCTGAACGTTCTGGTGTGATTTTCTAAGAAGTGTGATGTAGTGGTAAAGTTATTTTGAAACAATTTCATATAAAAAAAGACTGTAAGTAGTCACAAATATATATATATATTTTTTTTTACGAGAATACATAAATTTTTTCTTGGCTGAATAACTAAATATTATTGTATGCAAATAAGTAAAACAAAATAATAGTTTTGGTAAAGTATTAAATAAAGAACATAACTGTATTTACAATTTTTGCATAGATTTCCGTATTTTATGATAAAAAAATAGAAATGATTGAATAGACGAGTTTTTTCAGTTCGCCAACTTTGTAATATTTATTCATTATTATCTTAATTGTTTTACGAGATAAGGTTATAATGTTTTATATTTCAAATTTCAATGCGATCATTTTACAGTTATTCTTTTTATGATCCGTATAGTGGTTTATAACTTATGGTCGTTTTTCTCAAGGCCGTCGATTCACGCCGATTTTACGCGTGAAACGTCGTGTGCAAACGGTACGGGTGAATTTTTACTTCGCGAGTCAAGGGGTTAATGCAAAAATCCACTGCTCACCCTCCAGAAGTGTAATAACACTATATGATGGGCCCGACAACTCACCTGCACCATGCAGCGGCGGCACAGCGACTTGGCCACGCAGCGGGCCGCGTAGGCGGCCGAGCGGTCCACCTTGGTGAAGTCCTTGCCCGAGAAGAATCGCAGTCACCCTTTACCTACTCGGGGTACCGTTGAGGTTTTTATTTCTCGAAATTCAGGTGAATTCCATGGCAGCTCCGTTTGTATTTTATTTTATTTATAATAATTCTTGCAGATTCTATTAATTAATCGCTTATTTTCCTGAGCAGCCAGCTCGGACCTATAGCTCGGACCTACACCTCGTCGTGCCTCGCTTTTGCCGACGACCTAACTTTCATCACCAGAAGCCCCAAGCAGCTTTCCCTGCTATTACAGAAAGTGGAGCTTTTCTGCGACTGGTCAGGCTGTATAAAAGTGAAGCCCTCCAAATGTTTTTGCCTTGGACTCGCCCGCATGGGCACAAAATTTACATCCTATGACCCCAAATTGGTCTATAAGGGCTCTAATATCTCCCTTATAGACCCAAACAATCATTTCAAATTCCTCGGCAGAAAAATCACCCATCAGGGAAAAGACGTCTCGGGCGATCATGTTATAGAGCATTTCAAAAGTTGCCTGGCGAAAATAGATGCCTTGCTAATTTCTGGCCCTCGTAAGGCCTGGATCTATGACAATTATCTAACGTCACATTTGTCATGGCCCTTTCTTATTTACGATTTTACCAAAACCCAACTGTCCCGTCTAGATGCGCTGGTGACAGCTAGTTTAAAATCCTGGCTGTCCTTAGCCAAACCAGCTGACCCCTCGACTCTCTTCAGGTCCAAACAAAATTTTGGGCTAGCGCTTAAACTGCCCTCTCTCCTCTACGCCAACTCCAGAATAACCAAAAATTCGATTCTGTGCAATTCCAAAGATCCGGCAATATCGAAGCACGTAATAAGTGGCCGTAGTGATTCAAATGATCTACAAGCCCGCGTAGACTTCCACAAAAAGTTCCTTACTGGAATCAGCCAGAATGGCACTGGTCTGGGGTATGGCAGTACAACCACGAGCGACGTGGACTTGAAGAAGTCTCTTTTGCGGGGAGATTACGACAGCAAGAGTATGGCTCACGCTATTGGCCTTCAATGCCAGAATGATTGGACAACAATTGGGGACTTTTGCATTCCGCCTCCAATGCACTGGAAGGTAATGCTCTATGACTGGACGCCAGAGATGCTGAAATTTTATTTGAATGCCTTTCAGCATACACTTCCAGACCCCAGTAACCTCGCTCGTTGGAGCTTTGCCGAGGATAGTTCTTGTCCCCTCTGTAGCAATACCCCTTGCACAGCTAGACACATTCTAGCTGGCTGCAAGGTGGCCTTAGATCAAGGACGGTACACTTACCGCCATGACAAAGTTCTCGCTGTTATTCGCGAGGTAATTAGTCTCTCAGTGGCTCGTGCCAACAAGGGTTTGACAGTATCCTCCAAACCCCCAATACAGTTTGTGCGGGATGGCTCTAAAGGCAAAAAACATTTAACTACAAAACCTTTCTCAATAATCGAGAAAGCTACAGATTGGATTCTGGAGGTTGATTCGGTCTCTAAGCAGTATAAATTCCCTGAAAGTCTCGGATGCACAGCCCTCCGTCCAGATATAACTCTTTACTCTCTATCTCGGAAGGTGGCTCTTATCGTAGAATTAACTGTTCCATGGGAATCAAATATCCCAAAAGACCACGAGTACAAATTAAATAAATACCATGATCTCGCAAATGCCGTAACCCGGAACGGCTTCACTGTTCACCTTCACGCGGTGGAAGTTGGCGCTCGTGGCCTGCCAGCTAAATCTCTATTTCACCTCTTTAAAGATCTTGGCCTTTCCAGAAAAATAATCAACTCTTTCTTAGAAAAATTATCTAAAACTGCGATTTGCGCATCTCAAATTCTATGGCTTCGAAGGGGGAGTGAATGGGTGGCAAGGTGAACGCTCACATGTGGCAAGACAGCTGTCCTAAACCTACCACAGCCGGTTCGTAAGTCCGGAATCCACTGCTCACCCCCCAGAAGTGTAAAAAAATAGTATTATGATGGGCCCGACTCCGGTCGGTGAATTCCATGGCAGCTCCGTTTGTATTTATTTATTACTATAAACAAAATGTAGAAGGAAGTCAAATCCTACCTTGTGACCAATAAGTGTCTCCGGGACTGGTTGGGTGCCAACCGGAGTGTGGAATGATGACTTGGGCGACGATGACGTGAGCGGCATCGTCGATAATTGACTGCTTCAAATCTTCACAGGACGACATGTTCCAGATTATACCGGTGATCAGTTCTTTGACCTGGAATGGAAGAACAATTGTAGAAGAGAATTACGGTTCTGGCAGACTGGTCCTACGCAACGTAAGCAACGTATTGACATATGACCCTTGCATTTGCATGAAAGCAGACACTTATCACGCGCAACGTTGCATAGGTGTATCTGCTTTCATATGAATTCAAGGACCAGATGTCATAATGCGTTGCATACGTAGGACCAGTGTGCTGGACCCCTAACGGTTAAGCAGATAATTTGAAAAACTTTATTGCACACACAATAGAATACAACATGTTGGGCCTATTGCCAAGTGGCAATATTTCTTCACAATCGGGTGGTGTCAGCACTATATCTGCCGTCGTAAATGAAAACATAGTAACTACATTTACTGTGTTTATACAAGTTTGGTTCTTTAAAATCACGAGTTGGAGTACTATAAGGCAAATTTTTCAGTTTGTCTGTCGATGGATAGTTACCGAGATACCTTAGATAAAAACACAGTATTTTTCAAAAAATCAGAATATTTTAAATGAAAAACACAGTATATATATTTTTTTAAGTTAAAATACAGTAAGCTATTATTTACTGTGATCTTTTTTAATACTTATAAGCATTCAAGAAATATTTTTGTTTGGTTACAACACGGCTTCTTCAGATACTGTGGTTTGAGGTAAAATTTTGTTAAAAGTTAATTTATTAATACACAAATTAATCACAGTATCTCAATTACTGTGTCTAAGGTGCCTGCAGTTTTTCATTTATTAAAAAAAAATTAGTTATTTTACATGGTTAGAACACAGTAATGGGTAAAATTTACCTATAACACAGTAACCACTCAGTTACGGGGTTATAGCTTAACCCTTGGAGTAAATGGGTATTTTCATGGATGCATCTGTCTCTTTTGCAGGATTTTCGGCGACATCGACCTTAAAGTACTATAACTACGAAACTACTACACCAATCATAAAAAGAACAACTGCACAATGATTGCATTGAAATTTCGAATATAGAATATTGAAATATCTTTTTGTAAAACAATTAGATAATTATGAATAAATATGAGAACGTCAAAGAAGTGAAAAAAACGCGGAACCAGATCTGGTCTTATCATACTCAACGGATAATTGTTTCAGAACCAGATTTGGTCGTATCATACTCAAGGGGATAAAAATATAAAATTTATTAAATTATTTTCCTAATTTAAAACACAATATCTAATTTAATTAATTAAACAATTATAAATTATTATATTTTCATGCAGAATTGAAGTTCTAACCATTTTTTAAAATTAAAGATTAAAAGAAATAATCTATATTGATTATGTCCATGAAAACAAATATTTAACAACTGAACTTTGACTGCATTTTTCTCAAAACGTCTTTTTTCAAGTTACTGTGTTTTCATTTACGGCAGCAGACATATGACCATTATATTGTCTGAAATTCGGGAGAACTAAGCGGCAGATGCGGCACAGTCGACCGATGCATCATAGTTACCGACAAATATGTGCCGGAGTCAATTCGAAAGAATTGCAGGGAATTCATTTTTGTCACATGTATGGAATTATGCTGATGCCAAGCGTTTGATTACTAAGTGGTCTGACCCTATGTTTGTTTTGGTCTATGTTTTGAGTTCTGTATTCCATCCACTGCCTACTGATGAATTTTCAGCTATTTCAAAACACTCTGGGGATATATTGATAAACCTTAACCATAATTAATCATGTCGTGGTCACTTCAAAAATCTCAGTATTCTAACGCTACCATCACTATACATATTTGAATGCATAAAGTTAATATTAAAAAACATAGGAAAGATGAAGACCCAAAAATAAATTCACTCGCATTTCACCAGATGTAGGCACAATTTAGCATTACCCCGTCCATCTCTGGAATTATTCAAAAGGGATCCAAATTATGTTGGAATGGCGTGTTACAATAAACTGCCTGAGAATATTAAAATTATATGTAGAAACGGAAAAATAGCCCAATTTAAATCGAAATTAAAAGGCTACCTTATTGCGAGAGAATTATATAATATAAACGAATTATAATTAGATGACTGACAATTTCCATCTCGATTTTATTTATTTAACTTGACATTTGTACCATTTTATTGATTATTATATTATTACAATTATTTCTAATTGTCTCCCATAATCAATTATATTTCTCATTTATAGGACCATTTAATTTTAATATTATAATTTCATGGCTAACTGTAGTTATAAATATCTAATTTAACTCAATTGTGTGGTGAGTCTCTAATGAAATATTTAGTATATATTTTAAAGTTATTTTAACATTAAGCGGCTATATAAAGTGTCTAAACAACTATGTAAAAGTTTTTGAAGACAATAAATGCGATTTGATTTGATTTGACTAATTAAGATTACACCTTTCCTAGTACGCCAGAGCCAGTGGTCCTGGTGGCCTCGCTTTTGCCGACGACCTAACTTTCATCACCAGAAGCCCCAAGCAGGTTTCCCTGCTATTACAGAAAGTGGAGCTTTTCTGCGACTGGTCAGGCTGTATAAAAGTGAAGCCCTCCAAATGTTTTTGCCTTGGACTCGCCCGCATGGGCACAAAATTTACATCCTATGACCCCAAATTGGTCTATAAGGGCTCTAATATCTCCCTTATAGACCCAAACAATCATTTCAAATTCCTCGGCAGAAAAATCACCCATCAGGGAAAAGACGTCTCGGGCGATCATGTTATAGAGCATTTCAAAAGTTGCCTGGCGAAAATAGATGCCTTGCTAATTTCTGGCCCTCGTAAGGCCTGGATCTATGACAATTATCTAACGTCACATTTGTCATGGCCCTTTCTTATTTACGATTTTACCAAAACCCAACTGTCCCGTCTAGATGCACTGGTGACAGCTAGTTTAAAATCCTGGCTGTCCTTATCCAAACCAGCTGACCCCTCGACTCTCTTCAGGTCCAAACAAAATTTTGGGCTAGCGCTTAAACTGCCCTCTCTGCTCTACGCCAACTCCAGAATAACCAAAAATTCGATTCTGTGCAATTCCAAAGATCCGGCAATATCGAAGCACGTAATAAGTGGCTGTAGTGATTCAAATGAACTACAAGCCCGCGTAGACTTCCACAAAAGGTTCCTTACTGGAATCAGCCAGAATGGCACTGGTCTGGGGTATGGCAGTACAACCACGAGCGACGTGGACTTGAAGAAGTCTCTTTTGCGGGGAGATTACGACAGCAAGAGTATGGCTCATGCTATTGGCCTTCAATGCCAGAATGACTGGACAACAATTGGTGACTTTTGCATTCCGCCTCCAATGCACTGGAAGGTAACGCTCTATGACTGGACGCCAGAGATGCTGAAATTTTATTTGAATGCCTTTCAGCATACACTTCCAGACCCCAGTAACCTCGCTCGTTGGAGCTTTGCCGAGGATAGTTCTTGTCCCCTCTGTAGCAATACCCCTTGCACAGCTAGACACATTCTAGCTGGCTGCAAGGTGGCCTTAGATCAAGGACGGTACACTTACCGCCATGACAAAGTTCTCGCTGTTATTCGCGAGGTAATTAGTCTCTCAGTGGCTCGTGCCAACAAGGGTTTGACAGTATCCTCCAAACCCCCAATACAGTTTGTGCGGGATGGCTCTAAAGGCAAAAAACATTTAACTACAAAACCTTTCTCAATAATCGAGAAAGCTACAGATTGGACTCTGGAGGTTGATTCGGTCTCTAAGCAGTATAAATTCCCTGAAAGTCTCGGATGCACAGCCCTCCGTCCAGATATAACTCTTTACTCTCTATCTCGGAAGGTGGCTCTTATTGTAGAATTAACTGTTCCATGGGAATCAAATATCCCAAAAGACCACGAGTACAAATTAAATAAATACCATGATCTTGCAAATGCCGTAACCCGGAACGGCTTCACTGTTCACCTTCACGCGGTGGAAGTTGGCGCTCGTGGCCTGCCAGCTAAATCTCTATTTCACCTCTTTAAAGATCTTGGCCTTTCCAGAAAAATAATCAACTCTTTCTTAGAAAAATTATCTAAAACTGCGATTTGCGCATCTCAAATTCTATGGCTTCGAAGGGGGAGTGAATGGGTGGCAAGGTGAACGCTCACATGTGGCAAGACAGCTGTCCTAAACCTACCACAGCCGGTTCGTAAGTCCGGAATCCACTGCTCACCCCCCAGAAGTGTAAAAAATAGTATTATGATGGGCCCGACTCCGGTCGGTGAATTCCATGGCAGCTCCGTTTGTATTTATTTATACTAGCCTGCTGACTACCCCGGCATTCTATGTCCAAAATAATGTCTGATCTAAAAGTATCAGCTTTTCCAAAACTCTTGCACTTTTTTTGTCGCTAGCTCTAGGCCTATTATTAATCATCAGCACAGTTAGTTACAAACCTCGGTATCGTTTGTTCGACAGAGTAGGCTCATCAGCGAAGTTATTCCGCCGGCGTCTCTGATGGTCCTCTTGTTTTCGTCGTTCTGTCTTCCGTAGGACAGATTTCGGAGGGCACCGCAAGCGTTTCGACATACTTCCGGACTGTCGCTAGACACCAATCGGACCAGAGGGGGAATTCCACCTGGATTAAAAAATAAAAGAACATAATATCTGGGCCCTTACCCCACCAAACTTATCAATTCAATTCCCTCCAATTTTGTGTTAGGAATAGTAGGATACAACACTCTCAAAATGCGTTGACATATTTCCCTAATTACATTCATGAATTAATTCAAGGAACTATTTATTTGTGAGAACCAGAGATATAATGTAAGTCTGCATTATACATACCGGTAAATTACATAGCGAAGATGTCGCTTCTAATGTTTAATGTACCTTACCATCGTACACATATTATTTTATATAGGCTAGTAGAGAGGGTTATAGCCTTTCTTAATTCCTTATCATAGACATATTTTCTATATCTCTTTGGCAACTGAAAAGGCAACTTCTAGCTATATTATTGTTTATGGTGCTCCTAAATGGGCCACATTTTCACTGCAATATGTGGCTGCAATACAGTTGCCGGAAACATTGCTAGAAATACCAGCAATACTATGTTTTTTAGTATCTCCTAGCCATATAGCCACGCATGCTTCGTATGGCCAAAGTATGCATGGCTATATAGCTGGTTGCAGGCCGATTGTTTCGCAATCGAAAATACTGCAATATTGCCCGGCGGCCATCTTTATTGTTTTATTGTCGTTGTTAAGTGGTAGCGAACAGTTTCGTGCAGCTCAGGCCACAATATACATTTTGTTCTTGGATTGGCTCAACTCACAATTCAGCTCTTATTCAGAAGCCTCCTCGTGCGGAAGTCTGCCCCCGGGTGAGACTCTTGCGTCTTATGGACCGGTTTCTCCCGGCGAGACTGCATCCCGGCGCTACTGGACAGTTCGCGCACCGTTCGGCCACGCCAATCGGTCGTGCACTCTGACTAATCGCCGAAGGAGTCTGGAGACTATGGAAATTTAACGTCTCCTAAGCGGCGGGGGTGGATGTCGAACCGCTGTCATGTCACTCTCGAAATGACCTCGACCCACCCGATCCCGCGTGGCACTACCGCAAGCCTGCGTAATGAGGAATTTTCCTAAACATTAACTTTAAATGTGTTTTTTGACAGATGGCACAGTACTGTCGATCTACATAGGGTTTTCGGTAAAGTGCAAAGATGATTATTTGCTCGTGCCGATTCGCCCACTGCAAGGGTGTCACCGATATAAAAGTCACCCTGTACATCCGTAAGGTGTTTTGCATCGGGGATTCTGGTATTTTTGAAATCTGGGATCAGGGTATCCAACCCCTAGTCGGGATAAAAGCCAATACAATAGCAATACTCGCTCCGTTTACGGGGCGAATAGGTATATAATAATAGTAGAAGCGAGACTCACCTAGCACTCTGGTCTTCTGCTTGTTGGAGTCGTCCATGAAGGTGAGGTGCTGCAGGTAGGCGGCCGCGTTGGCCTTGACCACGTCGCTCGGCGAGTTGAGGAAGCCGATGACCTCGGGCAGGTTGGGGTCGCGCCACGTCAGCCCCGGGCGCTCCTCCGGCGGGCCGCTCGGGGACAGCACGCCGCACTGCATGCCTGCGCAACATTCATAGCGTACTGCACGGCTCGCCGCCGGCCCCGCGGACCCTTCGCATGCCGGGACGGCTTCTAATTACCCCGCATTCTCGAGGAGGTGAATCGGTACGAGCGACTGAGCAACTTTTGATAATAAGCTTTGGTTAAATAAAAAGAAAAAATATTTTTTGTTTATCTTTTTATTTGAAAATTTGAAGAACTTGACTGTTGAATAAAAGTTCGACAAACGTTTGTGCCCGCTGCGCCATCTATCTGTAGGCAACACATAACTAATAAATAATATCAGCGATATTTCACCTATAGCTAGATAGCGCATCGTGCTCAATGCTTTTGTTTTTTTATGTTTTTTTAAAAATAGATATATTTTTTTTAATTTTCCCACATTTTATTAAAAGTTGCTTATTTGCTCATACTGATTCGCCCCCTTCAAGAAAGCCGGTTAACCCCTCAGACCCCGATTGGCCGATATTGGCCACAAAACGATTCAGCGTGATGGCCCCATTTTAATTTTATTTTAATTTAATTTATTTTATTTTACTTTAATTTGTTTCATTTTATTATGTTTTATTATGTTAATAATATTAACATAATAAAACATAATAAATGTGTTAACCTGCTATCTCACATTTATCAAATTTTACAGGAGACGAAGAAAACACTGCAATAAATTCAAATTTAGCTTTATCGCAAAATCTAAAATCCCGTTGGTTCATATTTTTTTAATAATACGATCTAATAAACAAAATACTACCAAATGGGGGAGTGAATGGGTGGCAAGGTGAACGCTCACATGTGGCAAGACAGCTGTCCTAAACCTACCACAGCCGGTTCGTAAGTCCGGAATCCACTGCTCACCCCCCAGAAGTGTAAAAATAGTATTATGATGGGCCCGACTCCGGTCGGTGAATTCCATGGCAGCTCCGTTTGTATTTATTTATTATTTTATTAGTCCAATTTGGTTTTATTAATGATTTAAGGATGTAGCAGTTCTTCTATAAACAGAACAAAAAATGTCAACTCTTTTTCGGGACTTTCGGGTAGGATTTATAGGAAGTAAAACACAAGACATAGCAGTCTTTTTTATTAAAATGAAAGTAATCTAAATAATTAGATATAAACGAATATAGGAATGAAGTTGTAAACAAACTAATCATGTGGAATATTATTATTATCGTGGTAGTCGGGGGGCAATGTATTTTTTAAATATTGTAGATCTTCAAATTTTCTCGATTTAAACTTACGCCGATTCAGGTGAAGGCTGTTTAAATTGTCCCACGGACAGGGTTCAATGTTGATAGATTTTCTTTGTGGTATTAACTGCCACGCATCTCCAAATCTGAGTTTGAAAAATATTTCTCCATTGGGGGTATATCGCAGAGCACGTATGTCCGTAACTTTTTTAATCTCCTGCCGTGCGACCTGGGCGGATGCTTTTGTAGTATTCAACTTTGTCGAATTTTTTGAAAAAGGTGTGAGTGATGTAATTTACGTCATAGGGTCGAGGTTTCTTGCGAGCTATCTTGCAAATGTGGGCATAATCAGCTGGCACATTCACATTTCTCATTTTCATGGATCTTTCCACAGTGGAGTGCATGGAGTCCGCCTCCATCTGTGTGTGCCCAGTTTCCAAATATTTCTGCTCAATTGTAATATTATTAATCATGGCTGTATTCAAAAGGGCATTGCTCATGACTGATTTTCGATTTTGATAACAACATCCATTAGTGTATATTATTATCTTTATATTAGTATCAGTTCCATCGGTTTGCGGCAGTATTTTATTTTCGATGAGGCTCACCCAAATTGTCGAAAATTCTTCGGCATTTACGCCTCCTTCTACCTCATTCCAAAGGTAAGAAAATCCATCTTTATTATTCAAATTAAAGAAACAAAGATTGTGCACCTGTAATTTCGTCCTGTAGTACAAGCTGCTGATGTTTGATTTTGGTGCCATCAAAACAGCTTGCAAATTTGCTGTAAATACCAGCGATTCTTCATTTTTGTCCTTTTCATTTTTTTTTATTATGTGTAATTGGTGTTCCTGCTCGGAGAGTCGCCCGACCTTGTACTCTTCACACTTTTCGCATTGATCTTTTTTTTGGATGGAATAATGCGATATTATGGCTATCCAATGCTTGCCTGAATCTTGTAATCGAAAGTGGCCTTTTGTTACGCGATTTGCACCATTCATTGACATAGAAGTGATACAGACTTTGTTTGGATGACCATTCAGGTAACAAATATTTTTTTTTTGAGGAACTTCGGCAGTAATGCGACTCCATTGGTGGCAGTGAATGTATGAAGAGGAGTAGCTCTTCATTTTCAGTTTCAAATGGCTTCACACGGTTGGTTGTCATTTCTTTGTAAATTTGGTTCTCTATTGCCTTGATTTTTGCATTAAGAACTGTCCATCTTCCCACACTTAGGGTGTTCAAAAACATGGTTCTGCAAACCTTAACTTCCGCGTCGTTTATTTTCAAATAATACAGCAAGGATTGTGATCTTCTTGATACATTAGGATTATTTCGTGACCTTGTCCTTTTAGTAGGAATACATTTAACTAAACCGTCAATGTAAATCTTCTTCTCTCCCCACGTCAATTTCCAGAAAGCCTCAAAAATGGTATTTCTGTCGTTTTCGGAAACCGAGTCGCATTTCAGCGGTCCCTTAGTGGTTTGAAGGCATTTGCATCTATTTTTAATTTTTCGTTCCATTTTCCGTCGGCTTTTACACGGCCATAATACTTCTGGCCTTTTTCTCTGTTAACCCCTCCTGTCGCGAAGTAAAAACTCACCTATCACTTTTGCGCGCGACATATTCGGGCAAAAAATCGACGCGAGTCAACGGCCTTGAGAAAAACGATCATAACTTATAAACCACTAAACGGATTTAAAAAAGATAAATAGAAAAATGATCGCATTGAAATTTGACATATAATCGAAAAACATTTCATCGAAAAACTATGGATAATTGCACTTTATTCTCTCATAGTAATTATCAAAACAAGTTTCTTTGCGCGATTCATTTTACAAAACAAGATATAATTTTCAAAATACGCCTAATTATGTGATAACTTAGGATGTAAATGAAGCAATACTTATTTTGTTAGTAAATTAAAGCGACATTATGTCATATTTCGCAATATATCGGGATATTTCATAAACATTACAAAATAATAACAAGCATTTTTTCGCGAGCCGTTTGTTGTCGCCGAAGTGTTTTCTTTAAAAAATCGTGAAAAACAGCAAATGGACTATCTCAATTGACTAATCCTCATGCCTAAACTACTTAAAAATGCAAATTACTCACTGTTATCCAGTAAATGGCACAAAATACTGCACAAAACACTGTTTTTATCAACCATTTCGCGGAACTATACGCGGCCGCGGCGGTGGCCGATGGAAACTGCCGTTTTGACGTCTATGCTCACTTTTTAAATCGCCGTTCGATATTGCCACACAGAAATCTTGAATTAAAGATATTTTGGCCATGTCGTTGCGCCCTCAGAAAGCATATAGTACGACGTTTCGAATCGTAAATTGCATTTTTCGCAGCGGCGAGCGCTATATCCGGTAGCGGACGTTTCGGTGTTTCGGCGGCCGACATAAATGTCCCCAATCGGATGTTACAGAGTGAGCGGGTTAATCTTGTTTTTTTCTGAAAACCAATTCCCGGGATTCACTTGGAAGCGCTTCTTGCGAGTTTTGCTTTTTTGGGGCATATCCAAAGATGTGGACAATATATTATCATCGGAGTCCGAATGTTCAGAATAAGGCACAATTGCGATATTATTGCTCTCATCTATGGCGTTTTGTTCCATGTGTAAGTTACTATTTTCTTCAAAAAAATTATATTGTTCCGGCCGTGGAACCGTAAAAGTAACTGGTGGAGTAGCCATTTGCGGTAACGTTAGAGTTTCGTCATCTGGGCCTTGTAAGTAAGTATCTTCTTCATGAATTCGACCTTGTTCCATCTGTGAAGGCACAAAAGTTTCTGGTGGAGAAGCAATTTGCAGCAACGTTAGAGTTTCGTCATGTGGGCCTTGTAAGAAAGTATCTTCTTCATTATTCGGCCATGAATTCGGCCGTGTTCTTCCTGTGGGGGCGCAAAAGGCGCTAGTGGAATCAAAACCTCTTGATTTTCAACATTGTTGTCGATACTAAAATTGTGATAACATTCGATCACTTGTATTTCTACATTTTCCACAATAGTGTAGGTGCCTTCATCTTGACATTCTAAAGAAATGGGAGATGTATTTCTTAATGAGACACCATTCTCTCTATCTTCGATGGCTAATTCGACTAATTTCCTCGCTCGTTGTCTGCCCGACATCTGAAATAGATTGAACAAATAGCATGTAAATCCGCTTAGATATCTACACAAATAGGTGATATATATGAAGAAACATATATAATACCCATTTATTTTAAAGAAATATCTATATAATGTAATAAATAAATATGATCATGTAGGTAGGTACTTACTTTACTATTACTTGTAAATGAGTCTTTGTTATTTTGGTTTTCGCACCATAATTCCGTTATTTTCTTCCCTCGTCGTTTCTTCTTTGACATCTGGTACAAATAGAAATCAAATTACATATATAAATAGCGCCCACTACAATTATTAATGTCTCGAGAACAGTGAGAATAAAATAAAATAATTTTGCAGAAAAACTGCTATTCACCAAATGTAATCGAAATATACGGTAAGATAACCTGCTAACTTCCAATTAGTTCGGCGCATATTTACAGACAATTTAAATAATAGGTTTAACAAGCATTTAACTCTATTCTGCATAATGTAATCAATCTGACTACTTACCTCTTCTTTTGTAGGAATCCGCAATTTGTGCACTATTTGATTTGTTTTGGAATAGAAACAACGGGACAACAAACGCACAACAACTGGTGCTGTCATAAACCTGTACAAAATGGCGACGATAGCAGTTTTTCAGCGCCAACATTTGAATCGTGGAGTTAGCAGGTAAACATATCACGGGAAAAAAGGGCTTTATAATTTTAAATTGATATAGCTGATATTCCCAGTCGATGCAGAAAAAAATCTTTTTTCCAACGGTACCAAAAAGTTACTGTGGTCAAAAATGGGATATAGCAGGAATACACATTTAGCCAAAGATATGTTTTATTATGTTAATGTTTTATTATGTTAATATGTTTCATTTCAATTATGGGTACAATGGTTTGGCAGTAATTAATATTTAAATGAGACAATGTCGTAATTCAATTTTTTTCCTAATTTTTACAAATTTTTTTTGGAACAGCAACTTGTCAATCGGCTGAGGGGCCGAGGCCTGAAGGGTTAATTAAAACATTCTGTATATCGCATAATGACTAATGCGATACCCAGAAAAAAAATCATCTTTTACCGGGTGCATGAAAACTTTCTAGCCTAGAACGACTTATTTTTAATTTAAGTTAGTGTTTTTAAATTAATATAATGTTTCTCAGCTACAATACACTTATTCCAATGATCCTCCAATAATTATAATAGATCTCTGTAGTGATTTTCACAAAGGCTTGCAAAATACTGCTTTACAGCTGTTATAGCTTCTTCATTCGACGAAAAACGCTTTCTACGAAGCAATTGCTTAAGGTTTCTGAAGAGGTAGTAGTCACTGGAAGCTAACTAAATCTGGCGAATACGATGGATCATCAAGCATTATGTAATTATATCATTGAATTCAACTTTTTTGTAAACACTGTAACAGGAATCCCATTTTTCTGTGCCTTTGTTACATGCAGGGGTGCTCAAACTTGCAGGGGTGCTCAAACTTGAACTGCTGGCGATCTACCTCAATATTGTTAGACTCTGATCGATCGACTCTGAGAGGCTGTAAGTACGAGTATGTGTGATGCAGGATTGTCGTATTGTGGCGCAGGTATAAGCATATAGGGTCGTTGCAGAATTTCATGACCATGAATCCACATAGAATTAGTAGTAATAACAGAAATTAGTTTACTGAATATGCATTTTTTTAAAGTCAATGTAGACATAGGTCTGCTCTAAAAAGTCAACTTCAGGGTTGGCCACACTCACGGGTCAACAGC
The DNA here is from genome assembly GCA_944548615.1 of Micropterix aruncella. Lineage (NCBI taxonomy): Eukaryota > Metazoa > Arthropoda > Insecta > Lepidoptera > Micropterigidae > Micropterix > Micropterix aruncella. The sequence continues at coordinate 16,087,425 of OX155976.1, forward strand.
CATCCGACGGTCTCCAAGCATGAAGTGCGAGCCTGGGTAGGACTCTGGCCTTATGGTTAGTTTCCCCTAGGAATCAATCTTCTGGCACTCCTGGACGGTCTGCGCTCCGTGCGGCATTGCCAATCGATTACGCACTCTGACTAACAGTCGGGGGAGTCTGGAAACAGTACTGTTTCCTATAGAGCGGGGGTGGTTGCGGACCATACGGCGACTGCTCGAAACGACCATCGGCTACCCGATCCTGGGTGAATAGCCGGGCAAAGGATGCCGTGGTCTGCGATAGATTCGGTATACACCGTTTCGTAAGGGAGAGGACCGCGCAAGCGACCTCGAACTCGTAACCAATCGTGAGACTGAAGTAATCTGGTCGTAATTGAAGGTAAGGGAGCGAGTGTAAGCCCGCTGGGTAACACTCCTGGCTATCTCGCAGTTAAGGCGTTGGCCTCTTACGGGTTTGTGGCGGAGCTTGACGGTGGACTGTTTTGTCCAAGTCTTCTGCGCTCACTCCAGGAAGATAGAATGACTAATCATTTAAACTTCCTGAGGTGTGACGGGCTCGCCCGCTGTAGTCGACAACTCTAGTTGCTCTAAAAAGTCAATAGAAAAAGTCATACTTATTCAAAAAGACAAGTTTATTGGTTCTTAAGAAACCAACGAGTTCTAGTTTCTAAACTTAACTAAATGACTTTGGATGTTGAAGTGCAGCACTGCATGTCCTCAGCATACTTTTCATAGGATGGTAGGTAATTACCAATTGCTAATCGCAAGCATGATAACATGTTCGTCAGTTAGTCGATTGCGATATTTTGACTTAATTATCTTCATTTCAGAAAATGCACTCGCGCAAGTAAGTTGACCCAAACATTGCCTAAACTGAAGGGCGATTTGCCTTAGATTCGGATATTTATCTTCAGATATAAAAGACCAGAATTTTGTATCAGATGCTGTGGTTTGAGATGTATATATGATATAATCTAAACATATACATATCAAACTCATTTACAACAGAAGATATGCCCATGTTAAACTAGCTTTCTATTTCAGTAGCAGATTCCTCAATGTATTATTGTATAAAATTTTGTATGGCAATTATTTCTCGAGATCGACTCAAAAAGCACTCGCGAACGACCGTGAGCACCCCTGGTTTATAGAGAAGATTGTTAGTTTGGAGGGTTTTTCTAGTGGATTTCCATGTCAAATAATTTAATCTTCACATAATTTCTATTATCTTGGTGAATGATATTTTTTTATGTGTTGCAAACGTGTGTGGTCTTTTTTTAAATAATTTTTATCATCCAATCGATTCAAAACAAGATTCAAACAAGACTTACCCAATGACATTCCACCCATCTGTTTGGCCATTTCATCTTCGTCTCCGTAAACGGAATGCCCCCCAACGCTTAGACCGTTCTGCGAATCTTTGAAGGAGGGTGGATGCGACGGATGCCCGACAGGATGGCCGATGGAAACTCCGTATCCCGGTCCGCCAGAATAGCCGTAGCCTGCGCCGGCAGACGGAAGACCGTCTTGGCAATAGTGACCTTTTGAGGAAAAACAACTCTCTACAGTTATGTTGTTCTAACCTATCGCGGCAACAAACTAAGAAATTAAACAAGACAAGAACGGTATATAAATAAATACAAACGGAGCTGCCATGGAATTCACCGACCGGAGTCGGGCCCATCATAATACTATTTTTTACACTTCTGGGGGGTGAGCAGTGGATTCCGGACTTACGAACCGGCTGTGGTAGGTTTAGGACAGCTGTCTTGCCACATGTGAGCGTTCACCTTGCCACCCATTCACTCCCCCTTCGAAGCCATAGAATTTAAGATGCGCAAATCGCAGTTTTAGATAATTTTTCTAAGAAAGAGTTGATTATTTTTCTGGAAAGGCCAAGATCTTTAAAGAGGTGAAATAGAGATTTAGCTGGCAGGCCACGAGCGCCAACTTCCACCGCGTGAAGGTGAACAGTGAAGCCGTTCCGGGTTACGGCATTTGCAAGATCATGGTATTTATTTAATTTGTACTCGTGGTCTTTTGGGATATTTGATTCCCATGGAACAGTTAATTCTACAATAAGAGCCACCTTCCGAGATAGAGAGTAAAGAGTTATATCTGGACGGAGGGCTGTGCATCCGAGACTCTCAGGGAATTTATACTGCTTAGAGACCGAATCAACCTCCAGAGTCCAATCTGTAGCTTTCTCGATTATTGAGAAAGGTTTTGTAGTTAAATGTTTTTTGCCTTTAGAGCCATCCCGCACAAACTGTATTGGGGGTTTGGAGGATACTGTCAAACCCTTGTTGGCACGAGCCACTGAGAGACTAATTACCTCGCGAATAACAGCGAGAACTTTGTCATGGCGGTAAGTGTACCGTCCTTGATCTAAGGCCACCTTGCAGCCAGCTAGAATGTGTCTAGCTGTGCAAGACAGAGTACGAATAAAACTTTGGAATCTGTGAGGGACCACCCCTCACTAGACACAAAATTGTGCGGTGTGAGGTGGTGGTGTCAATTTGCGGGTTATCTCCGTAATAAAAGTCGATTTTGAGTATATCAGAAGGTGTTTATTGGAAGTTAAATATTGCCAGTTTGTAACGCTTCCCGAATAGGATATATTGACGCAAGAGTATTGGTGCGCGACTGAGGTTACGAGGGGGTATGGATGAGGATTGTTCTTGTGCTCCTAGTATCTCGTACTGGGCACGGCTCGAGTCTGTGGGAATGCAGACTGATGATTCCCGATAAGGAAAAGAAGGAAAAGGTAACCAAGAAGCCGGGGTACCGAAGTATGCCGTCGCTATCTTGGGGATGTGATCACTCGAGGAATGATAATTTGGTTGCTTTCTCGCCGGTTTATATAGGCCGATAAATGATGCAATCCAAAATATTCCGAGTAAAAGTATTGTTTAATCGGGCTGATTCATCGCTGCACGAGGTAGAATAATAGCTGAATTTGTGTCAGTGTATTTCACTGGAAATCAATGTATTTGTCGATTGCATGTGACGGTACTTAAGGGCCGTTATAAATCCATAGAAAGGTACCGGCGTGGATGCAAGAGTTTCTAACCGGAAGGACGTTCACAGTGAGAGTTGAAGAATGTCATTCTGAACCGCATTAAGTCCTCATTAGAGCCACCACAGCAACGAGCAAGAATACTACAATCTCCAGCATCTGTCCCGGAGGCCTGTATCAACCTAAACAGGCTGCTAACCTTCTGGGACAGCCTGGGTTGGCTGGAGTAACATAAATAGAAACATGAGCCAAGCACAACGACCCAATCGAGAGGCCAAGTGCGAGAAATAGCCCAGGAAAACTAACTAACTAACTAGAGCCACCAGGGCTGTATTATCGGGGAAAAATATCATGTCGTCGGTGAGCGGCAGCTTTGTAAGATATGGGGCGAAGAAAATGGGACTCGATGCCGACCCTCACGGTGGTCCGCCGTATATTTGAAATATTGATATATACAGTCTCTCATTTTTATAAAACGTTTAATTATTGGAGAATGGAAATATGCAAAAGGAATGAATACGTTGGTCGGCAGCATAGCGTGTATAAAAAGCGTAAGTTACCCATGTCAGCATCGCGGTAGCGGTCCGGAGCGGGCAGGCGGTGCTGCGGGCCGGGCGAGGCGGGCGGCCGGCGGCCCGGAGACGCGCTGCGGCTGGAGGCCGACCCGGGCGACTCGCGGCCCCCCGCCGCGTACGGCCCCCCGTCGCCCCCCGCGTACGGCCCCCCGTCGCCGCCCGCATACGGCCCGCCCCCGTAGTACGGCCCCCCGGCGAAGTGGCCGCCCGGCGCCACCGCCCCGCGGAACCCGCCCGCCATGGGAACGCCGCCCGAACTCGAATCGGACATCATCTGCAATGCAAAAAAAACCTCCCCTAAAGTTTTGCTAAACGATGTCGAAAAATATATTTCAAAATATATTTCTGATATATTTCAAAATATATTTCTGATATATTTCATATATCGCAGTGACGCAAAGCGCGCATTATAATCCTACTATAATATTATAAATGCGAAAGTTTGTATGTATGTATGGATGTTTGTTACTCTTTCACGCAAAAACTACTGAATGGGTTTTGATGAAACTTTACAATAATATAGCTTACACATCAGAATAACACATAAGCTATAATTTATAAAGATATATGGTTTTCTATCATCATTATCACAATTTTCCATCACCACGCGGGTGAATCCGCTGGGCGCAGCTAGTATGATATAAATATCCTGTCACACAATATGCTGATGATATGAGGTGCCCGGTAGGCAGTGGTGTGCATTGGCTTCGAACTCTGGGTAAGCAGGTGGGCACGGAACGAAATTTTGATTTAGTAGCGGCGAGACCCTCCCCCCCCCTCTACCCCCCACCGAGTGCTGAAGGTTTTTTCCTAGGATTACAATTGTTTAAAAATCACCATTACATGATTTTTCTAACTTTTAGGATTTTTTTTGTGGCAAAAATATAAATAAAGATATACATTAAGGGATAATTTCAAAGCCCAGAACTGTATGTTATGTGATGCGTAACTATGAACATTCACGAAGCAAATAAACTAAATCAAATAATTTTACCAAAAAAAAAAAAGAGTGTTGTTGATGTAAAATCATCCCCAACGCGTGCATGGCATGTCCTGTCATCCCCAACGCGCGTCTGGAGTTTAATGAGGGTAAATTGATTGATCAATCGATTGATCATCAACCACCAATCATCAATGATCAACCACCAATCATCTATCAATCATCAATGATCAACCACCAATCAATCATCAATTGACCAATCAATCAATTGATTGATCAATCACCAATCGATCAATCATCAATCGATCAATCAATCATCAAGCACCAATCGATCATCAACCACCAATTAATCATTAATTGATCAATCAATAGTCATTAATCATCAACCACCAATCAATAATAATCAATCATAAATTGATCAAGAAATCATCATTGATCAATCAATCATCGCAAAATCAATCAATCATCGAAAAATCAATCAATCATCGAAAAATCAATCATCATCAATCAATCATCAAACAATCAATCATCATCAATCAATCATTGACCAATCACCATCAATCAATTACGTCTAATTAACGTTACTCTCTGGTATAAACTGCAAACAGAAACATTTTTGGTGAACAAAAAAAAAAAATCTGCGACAGTGTCAGCTCCGACGCGCGACTAGAGTATGACTCTCAGAATACAATTTGCTGATTTGATATCTGTCTCATTTCATCATTGAAAAAATGTATGGTCAGTATGGGCTGGCACGAATAAGCTGGCAAATTTCATCGAGGTTATGGTCTCCTGTTAAGTATTGTTGCACTCTTTTCAATTTTCGAATTTTACTGACATTATCTTAACGCTTTTTGCTATCGTTCGGCATAAGGCTTTTTATTAACGTTCAATTTTACTATCCATCAAATTCTCATACCGGTGGCTTTAAATGAAATCTATTCTTAAGAAGTAAACTACAAAAAGCGAGAAACAAAAATTAACTGTTACAAATATTACTTTCCTTCTTTCTCAGGGATGAGTTTTTCATTTGAATATCAATTGATCATGCGTTTGGGAATAGTTGACTTGTTGCAATAAAAAACGCCGATGATAAAGTGGTGCATCTGTTTATTTAAATTCCAATTCCGTGATTCTTTGGCTTTTCCCAAAAAATTCCCGGTATAATGGAACCTCCTGACAATGTTTGGTTCTCCACGTCTGTGGCCATCCTGTTGTTCTCATCAATTATAGACTCGTAATAAATTAAATTCGCCTTTGCAAAGTACTAGTATCTTTAAACAATCACAAATAATACTTACATGGGGGTACTTTTGAGACGGTGCCATAGTGAGATGTCCCATATGGTTGTATTGACCGCCAGAGGACGACACGTACATACCATAGTCTGGGTCCACACTCCCGATGCCATAGTCGTTTACCTGTAACAACATATGCAAAATCCATTTTCAACAGGTGAAAAAAATAGTTTCAAGTACGTACTGAAAACCAATTAACACGTTGAACGCCATGACGAACACCATGTGTCCGACAGCATACTTTCCCCTGGGGCCGTACCAATAAATCTATAATGGTCCAAAAATCGTTGAGGTGCTTTTTTGAAAAAAAAAAAAATGGGCGACTTGTGGAAACAGCGATTTACTCATTATTTTCCGAGATGTCAAATGGCAGACACCAGTGTCCGTCTCGGCCTGTGAGAATGTCCAACTGTCTTTCCTTTTTTGTGCCAAGCAGTCAGGTTGTACTATGGGGTCGCGCGAGTCACTCGCCTTAGTAAAAACAGTTGAAATGCTGTCCGTTGGCTGCCTACAGGCTTTTGAAGTGATCAAGGGTTGTGATCGCCTCGGACACCATGTGTCCCACCCCCCCCCCTCCCCCTGTGGGCCCCCTGGACCCGATATGCTGGCAGTCACAAGGTGTCCGCCGCAGCCCACTGGGCTAAACATGGTTTTTTAGTTTGGCAAACGTGTTAAAAATTAAATATTTAAAAATCGAACATGAGTCGGCTGGATGTCCAAAATATGTTATTCACGGGGTAATTAGCCACCCAGTGGCTCGTGGCAACAATAGTCTGGCAGTACCCCCAAACCCCAAAAACAGTGTGTGCGGGATGACTCTAAAGCCAAAAAACATTCCACTACTAAATCCTTTCTCAATAATCGAGAAAGCTTCAGATTGGATTCTGGAGGTCGAATCGGTTTCTAAGCAGTATCAATTTCCTGAAAGTCTCGGATGCACAGCCCTCCGCCCCGATATAACTCTTTACTCTTTATCTCAGAAGATGGCCCTTATTGCAGAATTAACTATTCCATGGGAAACTAATATCCTGAAAGACCACGAGTACAAATTAAATAAAACACTATGATCTTGCAAATGCCATCACGTGGAATGGCATAACTGTTCACCTTGGTAGAATTTAGCGCTCGCAGCCTGCCAGCCAAATGTCTGTTACATCTCTTTAAAGATCTTGGTCTCTAAAGGAAAATAACCAACTCCTTCCTAGGAAAAATATCTAAAACTTCAATTTCCGCATGTCAAATCCTATGGCTTCGAAGGGTGAGTGAATGGGCGGTAAGGCGCACGGTCACACGTAGCAAGACAGCTGTCCTAAACCTACCACAGCCGGTCATTAAACCGGACTTTACCGCTCACCACCTAGAAGTATAATAATAATATTGTGATGGGTCGATTCCGGTCGGTGAAATCCGTGGCAGCTCCATTTGTATATAATAATAAATAAATACAAACGGAGCTGCCATGGAATTCAACGACCGGAGTCGGGCCCATCATAATACTATTTTTTTTACACTTCTGGGGGGTGAGCAGTGGATTCCGGACTTACGAACCGGCTGTGGTAAGGTTTAGGACAGCTGTCTTGCCACATGTGAGCGTTCACCTTACCACCCATTCACTCCCCCTTCGAAGCCATAGAATTTGAGATGCGCAAATCGCAGTTTTAGATAATTTTTCTAAGAAAGAGTTGATTATTTTTCTGGAAAGGCCAAGATCTTTAAAGAGGTGAAAAAGAAATTTAGCTGGCAGGCCACGAGCGCCAACTTCCACCGCGTGAAGGTGAACAGTGAAGCCGTTCCGGGTTACGGCATTTGCAAGATCATGGTATTTATTTAATTTGTACTCGCGGTCTCTTGGGATATTTGATTCCCATGGAACAGTTAATTCTACAATAAGGGCCACCTTCCGAGATAGAGAGTAAAGAGTTATACCTGGACGGAGGGCTGTGCATCAGAGACTTTCAGGGAATTTATACTGCTTAGAGACCGAATCAACCTCTAGAATCCAATCTGTAGCTTTCTCGATTATTGAGAAAGGTTTTGTAGTTAAATGTTTTTTGCCTTTAGAGCCATCCCGCACAAACTGTATTGGGGGTTTGGAGGATACTGTCAAACCTTGTTGGCACGAGCCACTGAGAGACTAATTACCTCGCGAATAACAGCGAGAACTTTGTCATGGCGGTAAGTGTACCGTCCTTGATCTAAGGCCACCTTGCAGCCAGCTAGAATGTGTCTAGCTGTGCAAGGGGTATTGCTACAGAGGGGACAAGAACTATCCTCGGCAAAGCTCCAACGAGCGAGGTTACTGGGGTCTGGAAGTGTATGCTGAAAGGCATTCAAATAAAATTTCAGCATCTCTGGCGTCCAGTCATAGAGCATTATTTTCCAGTGCATTGGAGGCGGAACGCAAAAGTCCCCAATTGTTGATATGCTACTATATCTGGCGCGAGTTTAAGGTCTTTCGTGAAGTGGTACTTAAGAAAAAGTAATTGGGAACCACTGCTATAGATAACGACATCCTGACCGATGAGATATACTGCACTTTGAAAAGGCATTTGACAAGGTACGCAGAAAACATTTCTTCAACATTTTTGTCACTGGCTCCCCACTATTAAGTAGGGGTTCCAGAGCTGATAGCCATTCGAAGTAATTATATTTTTCCTTATGTAACCTTAGATAAGATATGTAAAATGAAATAAATAAAATAAATTATTAAAATAAATAAATCATCATCCTTAGTTCCGCTCAATTGTGTTCTCAGATGTTCCATGACCATAAAAATGGCAGTCTGTCACTGAGTATCAAGTTGGAAGAGATGTTGGGCGCTAGAATTCCTACCTGCATATTGATGATATGTCGGAGTTCAGCGTCTTCCGTATCGGCATCAGAACGCCCGGCAGGACTATGCTGGCTCAGCTGGTAGTCGCCAGCTATCTGGCCATTCGACCTGCATCAACAAGAAAAATACATAAAATACCTTTGTTGAAAAAAGTTTGCGTCTGTGTCACAGATACAAGAAAGGTAATGTGTTCACACACATGCAATGCTTGTAGAGATTGTTTTTTTGTCATTGGTATAGGGACTGATGGGAGTGGGGGGTTTGTTTCCAGCCCTTGATATCACCTGGATCTTTAAGATCTTTTGTGGTTGGATCAGTGGTCTGCTAGTAGCCTAGTACTGCTTACCAGTCCAAGCAGATCACTGACCACTGGGTTCGAAAAAGGCTCGTCCCAGTAAACTGTGTCTTTCTGAGGTGAGGCCTGGGTAGCGCGATCAACGATGTGTATGCTGTCTTCAGGTTCTTCGCCACATATTCGGCAGTCCTTGTTCTTCAAGCCAAGGATGAATAGATGTGCTCTAAGGGTCGTGTGTCCGGTGAGGAGACCGATAGTGGCTCTAAGGTTTTTCTTGCTCATGTCAAGTAGGGCCTTGGTTTTCTTTGGAAGTGGCTGTTCCATCATGGCTTCTGCCTGGCGACATCCTTGGCTCTGGTTCCAGGATGCCCGACGTTCCTGTGCCAAGCAGTCCCTGATGATTTTCTTACCTATAGCGAAGGGTACTCCAACAACTGGCTCCACCGGGCATTCCAGTGTGCCCAGTTTTGCCAATCTGTCGGCCTCTTCGTTGCCGGGTATACCTTGATGGCCCGGTGTCCATATTAACCCCTCCTGTTGCGAGGTAAAAACTCACCTATCACTTTTGCGCGCGACATATTCGGGCAAAAAATCGACGCGAGTCAACGGCCTTGAGAAAAACGATCATAACTTATAAACCACTAAACGTATTTAAAAAAGATAAAGATAAAAATGATCGCATTGAAATTTGACATATCAAACATTATAACCTTATCTCGTAAAACAATTAAGATAATAATGAATAAATATTACAAAATTGGCAAACTGAAAAAACTCGCCTATAAAATCATTTCGATTTTTTTGTCACAAAATACGTAAAATATGCAAAAATTGTAAATACAGTTATGTTCTTTATTAAATGCTTTACCAAAACGATATTTTTTTTTTACTTATTTGCATACAAAAATATTTATTTATTCAGCCAAGAATAATTTTATGTATTCTCGTAAAAAAAAATTTTTTAATTTTTAATTTGTGACTACTTATGGTATTTTTTTATATGAAATTCTTTCAAAATAACTTTATTACTACATCACACTTCTTAGAAATCACACCAGAACTTTGAGCTTTGTCTGATATTATAGAAAAATCTAAAGTTTTGAGAGTTTCCGCGTCCGAACTTAATAATAAACGTTGAATGCCCATAATATAAAATTCAAAATACAAGTCCGCTACTTAGAATTAGTCACTGAATAATCCTATCAGCGTTTGGTGACTGGAAAAATCAGTACTGAAAAAAATCACTGGCTCCCCGACTATTAGTCCCTTGCACGCTGTACATAAAATGGAATGTTAAAAACGTTCATGATTGAGGTTGTCATTTATCTCTGACTAGAATGTATGAAGCCGTTACAAGTAAGTGATTACACATGCCTTATCATAATTGACTTCTAGAAATGGAATTCAAAACGGTCCGTTTGTCTCTGTCTGTTTCCTACCCTGACTCACTAACCAATGCGTTATTAAGACTTTTTTATTGAGGTTTTTGCTTTGGCCCTAATGAGATAGGACAATAATTAATTAATACCTCGAGAGCTGACGTTTGAATTGTAGTTTCTCTTAGAGAACGCGAAGAAGAAGATTACATCACAACAAAAATATAGCGTTTCAGGAAAACGACGATTACTCCGAAACTACTATATGGATCGTATAAAGTAGACCTGTTTTATGTTCCTGTTGAAATTTGCTATTAGATAAGTGTAACGTCGTTTTGTAAAGCAATAAGCAGTATTCAGAATTATCTGTCAAAGTTGTGGTACAGAAAAAAAACTGCCTTGTCCAACATTTCTATGTTTTTTTGGAAATAAATCACCCTATGCAAGAAATTGTGAGTACTTTTATAATAATTATAATATGCTTCATTCAACCTATGACTTCGTTTTACTTATACCCATACAAAAATAAAAATATATTCGGTGTTGAAAAGCAGCCGACAGCAACCAGCCGCGCCGAATGGCGATCTTCAATCATAGACTAAAAAATGGCGACTGTATGAAAAATAATGATCCAACGAGTTAACGACAGAGAATCTTCTCCTCTTTTCGAACGTACCACAGGCCGTATGATTTATGTGAGGTATCAAGAGTAAATAATTGGAAAACATCGGCGCCGATCTCGCTGGGACAGATGTCCCCTTTGCCGCTCTATGGTAATTTCAATTGTGGGACAATTGTCCCGTTTGCCGCTCAAGGGGTTAAGATTACAAATAATCGTATAAATAAAAAAGGGACCTGCCATGGAATTTACAGATTGACAAATTTTCTAAGACCATGAATATAATGAATACAGACATTTTGGAGACGCTCAACTTGGTGGATAACTCCTCTGTGAGGTCAAGAAATTCAATATCTCGATATTACAGAACGGGGGGGGGGGGAGGAGAGCAGACTGACAAATCACAATTTCGGCTTCCTTTTACATAATGAATATTGCAAGACTTATGACTACCATTTTAGTTGTCAGTGCGGTATCTTAAATTAGTAGTAAATACCTGTAAAGCGTGCCGGAATGCAATTTCTTTACGTTGTCCATTATTTGAGTTGTTGTTCTTCGTGAATTACTATTTCCTTCATGCAAGATCTGTCGTTATGCGCTTCATGCTCGGTAGCAAAGCGACCGCCCGAGTTTTTCTGATGTCCTGTAAAGAATAAGAGAACATTAGGTACACTTGGAGATGTCAACTACAACGGGTAAACCCGTCACATCAGGAAGTTTTAACGATATTTGATCGTTCTGTCTCCCGTGAGGTGAGCGTAGAAGACTTAGGACGAAACAGTCCACTGTTAAGTTTTGCCACTCGCCCGTAAGAGACCAACGCGTTACCGCAAAACGCCAGGTATGCACCCAGCTGGTCGACACTCGCGCCTTTACTTTCTGTTACGGTCAGATTTCTCTGGCCTCCCGACTGGTTACAGGTTCGAAGTCACTTGCGCGGTCCTCTCCCTTACGTAGCGGTGATTCGGTTTCTACCGAATCTATTGCGGACCACGGTGCCCGACTGTTTACCCGTTATCGGGTAGCCTATTGGTTGTTTCGAGAACAGTTGCCGTAAGGTTAACAACTACCCCCGCTCTGTAGGAAACAAAGCCGTTTCCGGAACCCTCCGGCTATCAGTCGGAATGCACAATCGATTGGCTGACGCCGCACGGCGCGTAATTCGTCCAGAAGCACCCGCAAGGTGATTCCTAGGGGTTCTATAGGAAACAAAGCTGTTTCCAAACGCCCCCAGTTATCAAACGGAATGCACAATCAATTGATCACACCGCACGGTAAAGAAACCGCCCAGGAGCGCCCAAAGGGCGATTCTCAGAGGAACTGTCTCACAGGCACAGAGTCCTATTCGGGCTCGCACTTCTGCGCAGAGGCTACCCGATGGGTGCCTCTGAGTTGTGGCTTGGCCCAATCTGTGAGTTGGGCCAAGCTTAACACATGGGTCATAGTGGCCCAACTGTGCTAGGGCCCATTAGCTCCCCTATAGTTTAAAATCTTGATGGATGATGAAGAAACGAGGAGACAAAATGAGCAAATCATTGGGGTCTCACACCCTGATTTTTGAGTCGCAAGCATAACCTCCAACATGCATAAACTATGATCGTAGTAAAAAGAAATTAGACACTGTATTAGCAGATACTTCAATCCACTAAGTCACAACGTTAGAGTTTGTGCATATTGGGTAGGGCGACCTGGTCGACTATGAATCAACAGTACACACAGTGGCGGTTCCTTCATAAGAGCCGAAAAGCCCGACTTGCTTTATCTTGAAAATCTTCTTAAAAAGGTCGCTAAACTAATGTATTAATTTGCGAGCGCCTATTGCTATCTAGCGGGCACAGATCGCTCCACTCGACAACACAGCTTATCGACAAAGCGACAATTCGCTGCAATCTTACTGAGTTCAGTTCAGCTAGTCATCTCGCACAAATGGGCTCGCAACGGGGAAATCAGTGGTCCTTTCATTCTAACCTGTAGCAAATTACGCAAAACAATATATGTTAGTTAGTTAGTTAGGTTTTCCTGGGCTATTTCCCGCACTTGGCCTCTTGATTGGGCCGTTGTGTGTGGCTCATGTTTCTATTTATGTTACTCCAGCCAACCCAGGCTGTCCCAGAAGGTTAGCAGCCTGTTTGGGTTGCTACAGGCCTCCGGGACAGATGCTGGAGATTGTAGTATTCTTTCCCGTTGCTCTGCCACGCTCCTGCATTCCATGAGCACATGTTGTGGTGTTTCTTCTTCCTTCATGCATCCTCTGCATAGAGGGCTGTCTGTCACACCTATGGTAAACAGGTGTTTGTTTAGGGTACAGTGGCCTGTCATAGTACCTATGACTTTACGGATTTTGTCCCTTTTTAATCAGCCAGAATGGCACTGGTCTGGGGTATGGCAGTACAACCACGAGCGACGTGGACTTGAAGAAGTCTCTTTTGCGGGGAGATTACGACAGCAACAGTATGGCTCATGCTATCGGCCTTCAATGCCAGAATGATTGGACAACAATTGGGGCAACAATATGTATACGACTTTTGTATTGACGAATAAGCCAGGCTTGCATTAGCATGAAGTAGAATGCGAGCGTGTTCCGTATTTAGTTCCGTTTGTTTTGAGCAAGTGATAGAGCAGATTTTTTATTGTATAATTTCAATTGGTTTGTGGTTTTTATTGCCTGATAAACAATTGAGGAAATTGTCCCTTGTGGTGAGTCCTGTCTTGACTTGATTTCACTCGCTCAAGCAAATAAAACGGCTTTTCTTAAAGTCACCGGAGGTATGCGACTGCTGATAAGTATATGTTAAATTATGTCTAGCATGTAGCATGCTTTCAGTGGGCTTTAATAAATTTACGACATAGGCAGTAAATTTCAAACTGAAGATTGAAGAGTAAAGTGGTACCCTCTTTTTTTATTATAATAAGTATAAAAAACACAAAAAAGTATGTCAGGCTTGCCCCATTCACCAACCCTGGGCTCGCCACTGATAATTACCATGTGTGGATATTAGATTCGGTACGCTAGATGTTTGATTGTTTTAAAAAAAACTAACTTAACCTAATGCCATAATAGTGTTATAGAAAAAATGATTGTTATGGAAAAAAAAACTCATTAACCCTTGGAGTAAATGGGTATTTCCATGGATGCATCTGTCTCTTTTGCAGGATTTTCGGCGACATCGACGGCGCTCGACTTAAAGTACTATAACTACGAAACTACTACACCAATCATAAAAATAACAACTGCACAATGATTGCATTGAAATTTCGAATATAGAATATTGAAATATCATTTTGTAAAACAATTAGATAATTATGAATAAATATGAGAACGTCAAAGAAGTGAAAAAAACGCGCGACCAGATTTGGTCGACTCGTACTCAACGGATAATTGTTTCGCGACCAGATTTGGTTGACTCAAACTCAACGGGTTAAACCCACCGAAATATTCATGTTTTGACGCTTCTAAAAATGCCTATATCTCGCTTATTTATTGAGGTCGAATAAAGATTACAGCAGTTTCGAAATCAGCATGGTGAATATAGTTGGGTGATGTTAAAACGTCAACAATGTAGGAATTATTGCAGGAACCTTTATCAAAAATCGAAAAAATAAAGAAATACTACTAGATTCTATCATTGTAAAGCTAAATCTGAAAGAAAAAAACATACGAAGCGTAAAATTTCAAGACAACAAAAACAAATTTACATACAAAAAAGTTTTTTTTTAAAGTCATTAGGATTGTTTAAAAAAAGTGTTTTTTTTAAAGTGTTTAGGATTGTTTAAAAAAAACTAACCTAACCTAACGACAAATAAGTGTTTATGTATTATTTATAAAAAAAACTAACTTAACCTACCGAAACCTCAGTTTTTAGGATTGTTTAAAAAAACTAATGTAACCTACCGCCAAATAGGTGTTTATGTATTATTAAAAAAAAAAACCTACTGAAATTTATGGGTTTGAAACTTCTTTGAATGCCTATATCTCGCTTATTTATTGAGACCGAATAAAGATTATTGCAGATTTGGAATCAGCGTAGTGAATGTAGTTGGGTGACTA
This sequence comes from Micropterix aruncella, assembly GCA_944548615.1. Classification (NCBI taxonomy): domain Eukaryota; kingdom Metazoa; phylum Arthropoda; class Insecta; order Lepidoptera; family Micropterigidae; genus Micropterix; species Micropterix aruncella. The sequence continues at coordinate 16,102,428 of OX155976.1, forward strand.
AAAAATCAATAATCTAGAAGAGGTTCCTATTGTAGAATTATACATTAATACTAATGATGCCACGAATATTCGGTATTCGGCCACTTTTTTTAATATTCGGTATTCGACCGAATACTGCATACTATTCGATCGAATACCAAATGCCATGAAAAAAACGCACTCAAAAATGTATCTATTTTAATCACAAATTATATTGCATCAATACTTCAATCTTGCATTGCATCAATACTTCAAATCTATTAGTGGTAGGTTGTGAGGAATGAAAACGTATTTTTCATCATTGGTTGGTTGTAAACGATTGCACTTTTCCTCATAAACAATTCCTGCTTCTCTGAAAACGGCCTTTCACTATAAACACTACTGCCAGGAGATGATAGATAAATCGTTGTAAAATTTGTCAGGCTCCGATATTGCTTTGCGTTTGCTGACCGCCACTTGTAAGGGTCTGCCGTCCGATCTACGCGAACAGTTTTCAAATAAAAATCAATCTCATGTGCAGTAGAACTTTCCTCCACACCCTTATCATTTTGCATATTATCTGGAGTCACTTCCTTAAAACAGTCCCTGAAACTGTTGTGTATTTCAATCGTCTTATAATTTTCATTGGTTTTTCTTTTCTTACGAAAAAGAGAAGACTCACCTCACATATCAGATTCAATACTACTAGACTTGCTCTTTCCGTTTAAACCAATCCCAGGAAACTAGTTTTGAACCGCAGGTCAAGAAAAGTGGCAACCAATGAACCTGTCATGCGCAATTATGCCTGTCGCACACATCTTACGCCAAACATTCGGCGCTTCGGCCAAATCATTATTCATGGCATCAGTAATTAATACCAAATGCTTACATCTCGCTGATTTATAGAGCTCTAATTGAAAAAAAACAACAGATTTACTTACTAGACTTTATTAATATATTTGTGATAAAACGAGGAATGCGACTGAGCTGAACTGTTATCGTATCTTTCGATGTTACAAAACACTTACATGTACCGTTACCAAGCCTCTGGAAGGTTTTGAAAATCCTAATCGCCCCCCCCCCCCCCCCCCCGCATTATACAGAAGTTTCTGTTTGACAATTTCGAATATCGGCATTTCAAATTAATCATTCAAAATCTTACGATATACGTATGAAATATATCTGACACTTGGCTTAGAAAGTATGACATTCGCCAACCTATGTTTTTATTCGATTATTGCGTCGAGAAATACCGCAAAATATTGAAACTAAGCTAAAATGCGATGATTCAGCGCGAGCGCCGTCGCAATCGATCTATAAATGCATCCGTAGCGAAATTCTAACGCAGATAGCACGAAAATAAAAGTAACTGTACTACTTTATCGCGAGTGCACGCCCATCAATAGAAAGCTAACACGAATTATGCGCATAGTACTCACAGATTAAGGTTTTCCGCTGCGGAATCCACACAATTCACCATTAAATCACTCGATTCAAACGTTGTATCACAGTAAAATGCGTTTATTCGCCAATTTTCATGAATTTCACAGGACTTTCGAACCGCCGCATAACACAAGTCCGACGATCACCATCAATACGAGCCGCGACGAACCGAACATGTGTAGTATTACAACTAACGCTTAGAGCGGATTAAATGGCGGATGACAGACATTTAAACTGTTATTCGTTTTATCAATATCGCGCGGGGGACATTAGCGAAAAACTTCGCCCCCAAAACCAAATCGATAGACATAAAAACAGCACAAACATAGCCATAGAATAAAGACTTTTGTAGAGCGCCATCGGACGCAGCGATGCTCTATGCCTTGCTAGCGTTAAAGAAAGAGACCTTCGTAAAAGTCGATTGAGAGCTGTTTAACAATGTGTCAATTTCTCTATCGTCAACTTATTTTAAAATTAGGTACAATAGTAAATTAAATTAGGTACAATAGTACATTAGTAATAAATAATGATTTCTTTATGAAGATTTACATTATTTTAAAATAAATATTAAAGATTTAAAAACAGATTCTAAGATTAGAATGAGTTTTGAAGGTTTGAAAGATTTGAAAGATTGACTGTTTGAACGATTATTAAATAAAGAATAACCAATTTGAATAATCAAATTATTTTTAATATTAAAAGATTTTATAACAAGATTAAAAGAAAAAAAGAAAGATTAAATAAATATTTGTTTTTTACAGATAAAGTATTTAGAATATTCTTATACGACTTTTCTCACTTTGCGACAAAATCCTATTAAGAGTAACGGCACACCACGAAGAAGTATCGAGGCGACTTTCCTTCACCGCCTAGCCCTATCATATTTTTTTTTAATGTTATTGTTTTATTATTAATATTACATATTATTCACAAAATAATATTATTATTTTCTTTACAACAAACTTACCTCGACAACAATGGTATATTTTGAAGACGGATTCAAATTAAAAAATCAAGGAAAATTAAAAAATCCCGCCATCTTGAACCCGTCTCCGAGATGCGCCCTCTCCTTGACGACGGGATATCAAGGAACTAAATTCGTCATATTACAGGTGTATGCGTGCGTGCGCATGTGGGTGTGTGAAAGCTGGTATTGATAATAATGTATTTAAGTCGATAGAATTTTATCAAAACTGTCGACAGTGTACATTGAGAGGAGTCGACCCCAACGTAAGAACCCGCCACCCCAGGTTGGTATAACTTCGATTTAAGTCGATATAATTTTATCAAAACTGTCGACAGTGTACATTGATAGGTGTCGACCACAACGGACGAACCCGCCACCACAGGTTGGTATAGCAATATGTGTTCTTTCAGCCTGGAATGAGCGTAGAAGACTTGTAGACCTAGACAATCTGCTATCTAGCTCCGCCAACTGGTTTGCGAGAATCCAAAACTAAACCGCGTGGCGCCATGTAAAAATTCGGCGGGCATCCACGCGCCCTCGCTGGCCGGATTTCTCTGGCCTTCTGACTGGTTACAGGTTCGAGATCGCTTGCGCCCTTATGTTCGCGGTAATTCGGTAACTACCGAATTTATCGCGGACCACAGCCAAAAGGTCAGTTCATACCCGAGGAACTTCAGGCAACTCTTCGCCAGCTAAAGGACAGCTCGCCCGGAGAGGATCTAATCCCATACTCGTTTCTATCCAGTGCCCCGCAGCCTGTCACCGATTATCTCGTGCAACTGCTCAACGTATTTTTTTAATATGGGAAGACCTCCTTCAGAATGGAGGAGCCAGATCAGTATTCCTATTCCTAAGCCTTCTACCGATCCGTCCACCCCGCTTCTGCACGATCATATCGGCCTATCGCATTGTCATTGACGCTGTGTAAAATTTGTGAGGGTCTGAAGAAAAAGAATCGCCTCGACTGGTACCTCGAGTCGTCCCGGAAAATGTCCAAGTCCCAATTCGGGTTCCGCAGTGGCCGGGGGACTTTGGACAATATAGGCATCCTTACTACGGATATCCGCCTGGCGCAGATCAGAAAGGAGTATCTGGTCACTGTATTCCTGGATATTAAGTCTGCTTACGATAATGTCCAAGTTCCCATTCTTCAATGCAGGCTCACCAAGATGGGGGTGCCAAATTTTGCAATATGTTGATGATGTGGTACTGTACCAATTCTCTCTTCAACGAGCTCATTGATAGGAATTGGCCAGGGTGGACTTATATATTCTCAGACGGCTCTACAGCAGACGATGGCTGTGCTTTGTTGGCGCCGCAGTCTTTCGTATGAGCAGCGATAAAAACACTCTCATACGACTGCCAAGCATAGCCCCAATCTACACGGCAGAGAGTATCGCCATATTGAAGGCGCTACAACTTATCGAGTCGTCTGATTTAAAATTTACTATAATCTTCACCAACTCGTTTAGTCTTATCCAAAAACTTGGATTCCCTTCTCTCAACAATTGAGAACGAAATTCGACAGAGGTATTGTAGTCTGGAGACGGCTGGTTTTCGTGTGATTCTCTGTTGGATACCTGGTCACACGGGGATAAGAGGTAACGAGAGGGCGGACGAGCTTGGGAACGCTGCCAGAACTTTCGGTGTTGCTGCCGAGTGCCGACTACCACTCTCGGACCTCTTCCCTGCTATAGATAAAAAGCTCATTAACAAATGGGCCGGGAGGTGGTAAGAGTCCTCATTGGTCAAAGGTAAGAGATACTCTCAAATCCAAACAGAAATAATAACCAAACCCTCGTTCCACCACCTACCTTTCACCCGTAAGGAAATCTCTACCCTCTGCATGATGCGTATCGGTCATTGCTGCACTCCCGCTCACCTCAACCGAATACATGTCCTCCCTTCTCCTCATAACAGTCCGCCAGCAAGGGATTTTACAGAGGGAAGGTCGGTCACCGTTCTAAAGGAGGTGGTATCGCTGCAAGATGAGTAAATGCATTTTGGGATATGAGTAAACGCAATAGGGACGCAATTTCCTCCAGGGTCGTGGGCTTAGGCTGTCTATTAAGGCAGCTGCCGTTCTCGACCCTGTCGGGGAAGTAATCCTATCTCAGATCTGAGGTGGGGGCGGCCTGACGACGAGTGTTCGATGTGGGAGGAGAAGAGAGTTTCCTCTTTTTGCCTTTCCCTTTTGCTTTACCACACCTTCTAGGGTCTATGGTAACAATTCTGGGAAGATAAGGTGGGGTTACGTTGCGAAAACAAGGAGACTGGGGAGGGTTAATTACGGTAACCGTAGCATAAGAGTTCCTGTTAATTTTGGGGAAGCGAGAGGACGCTTCATTAAATGAAATGCCGTCTTTGGCCATAAGCTGCTTAATTGCCTTTTGCCTCATATACTCTGGGCATTAGCTTTGTGGTTTCCGCGACAGTTGACGCAGACCGTGGTTTCCGAATTGATGCAGGTTTCGCCCGGGTGGGCTTCTCCGCAACGGAAGCATCGTGGGGAATTAGCCCTGCACGTTTTGATAATGTGCCCAAAACGGAGACATTTTCGACACTGCGTGACGGGTAGAGCATAACTCTCCACGGGGAGTGAATTATAGAAGATCATAATACGTTCCGGTAGCTTTTGGCCCTCGAAGGTAATAACTACTGTCCTGGATGGTTTCCAGACGGTTTTACCCTGTGGGTCGGAGGAGCGGAAGTTTAGTCAGCGGATGCTTTTCGCTTTACATGTATTGCTATAGTTAAGTGCCTCGATAATTTCCTCGTCGCTGAGGTCATTATCCAGGCCCTTAACAAGTCCGAGCCGCACTGTGGCGAAAGAGATGATGAGTACGAAGTATTCCTTTTTTTTAAGAAATCGGCCGTTGCTAAGTTGTTGGCTGAGCTGCCCGTTTTTAGGGAAACCTCAATCCGATGTCGACCTGTTTTTTTAAGGAGGAAAATATTGGCTACCTATTTTTTTTTGGATTAATTTCCCAACTGAAAGGGGGAAAATGTTTAGGTTGGAGTGATCATTTACGTCCTATTGATTTGGTTTGTATTAAATGAATACTAAGAAGGGTCACTGAGAACCCTCCCTGTACAGTTTAGGGACTGTGTTTGGATTAACTTCGCGTTCGCCCGCGGAAGCCACTTCTAAATTGGCTCCCACGGGTGCAGATCCATATCTTCTACAGAAATTGCACTCATGTTTGATGGGGCCAACGGGTGTTCTCCCGTTGACGCCCCTGCGGCTAATGAGGTCTCTGTGACTCCATGCCAATGGAGTCACAGAGACCTCATCAAAAGCGTGGTTAAACAGAGAAAAACAGAAAAGGTGTACCCTACAAAGTGTAAATTTGTGTAATAATTTAATAAAAACTCACCAAAACATGTGGTCAACGCCCAGCGGAAGTAAGGAACAAACACTGGACAGCACAGACACAGATTAGAACAAGGAGAACAATCGGAGATGGACACGAGTTTACACATGCAAAACGCGACCACCGCCGTTAGCAATCCCTAATAGAATCCGCGTTCGTATTAAGCTGAGCCGCATCAACACGGATGGCGAGGCTCGTGTGGGATCTGTGCTATACCGCGTCGCGGCGTCGTTTAAATGCAGCTTAATGGTGCGTTCAGACGCGCGCCACGCAGCCTGGCAAGCAGCCCGGTAAGCAGCCTGGTAAGCAGCCCTGCGCACGTCACCGGGCACCGGTGCATGCCAGTCAATGCAAATAAAGCAAGCATGGCGAACCTATCCAAAGCTGCCCATGACTATGTCCTCTTTCGTTTTCAATTCTTTTATAGGCGTATTCAACCTTACGCTCAATCTCCCCGAACATAGCCCGTTTTCTTCTTATCTTTTATATATTTGTGATGCGGGGGCTCATATTATTGGCTCTGCTGGAATTACTCAAGGAAATATAGAACTTCATCACTGGGACAGTCCGTCGTATTTTTGTAAACCATTGTAGTCGTCCGCTAAAATTAACAAATTAATACGGGGTCGTCCGTTCGCCACGAAGTCGCACGCGATACTGACACGACTGAGCGCCTATAAACAGAGGTACACGAGCGCAAGCACATTCATCCTTTGAACTGTGTCTAAAAACCGCAAGCAGCACAAACAGGCAAGCAGAGGCGAGCAACCGATTCACAATATTGCGCTCTGGCTCGCACCCGTTTAATGTCGCGTTGAACGGAAGCGTCTGGATGCACCATAAGACTAAACCAAGAAATGTATTGGGCACTGTATTTGTACCGATAAATAAATTTTGGGCGTTGATGGCCCTATTTTACCGACTAGATAGGAAGAAAGATACTGTCTTGAATGTGTTAACAAACAGATTTTTTTCTGGAACCAGAGCCAATTCACAGTGTAACGTTTTCACCACATGTTCTACTTTGGCAGCTGCAAAGCTTATACTAGTGTCATCCGCATACAAAGTTATATTGAAGTGAGTTACTAAATCACCGATTTACTATTGTTATTTAATTTTTATGACTTTTTGCAACAAACCCACCATTTATAATAAAACACGGTTGTGTCACCCCTTACCCGGCAAGTAGCCAAGGGTTAATTTCATAAATGAAATCGATGAGCACCTATCAGGCGGCTAGCGAACCCGCTTGGTTTCCGTTACACAACGGCCTCGAGCGGTGCGGTTCGTTTCTCGGTTAGCCGAGGGCGGCTTGACGTTAATATTTAAATATTATTAGTGTAACTTGTATATGGGATATTTCACACAGTGATTTCGGCTCAACAAGGCATCTGTGTAACAAATTTCAAGTCTATGTCCAATATTTCAAAATTCAAATATGAGTAGTGCGCCCCAGGTGATCCGATTTCAACCACAACCTTCTCACTCTTGCAATGACCAAATAATGCCTGCATGTCAAATTTCAGCTCAATCGGATTAAGCGTTTGGGCGCAATCGTGGAGGACATACATATATACAGACAGTTGAGGATATACAGATATATTTCAATACGGAAATGGTCTTAATCGTTGTTATCTCGAAAAAAAAATTGCGTTTTTAAAAACATTTTAGCTCGTCGGTTTTTTAGGGGCCGGGAAATTAAAAACAAATAAATGGTATCGACATTATTACTGTCGATAAAATTGCTACTTATTGGGTTTGTATACTAGCACATGCATTTGTGTGACTGAAGTGTGCAAGTGTGTGTGAAGTTTGTTTGGTGAAAATTGAGAGGGATCCATGTGTGCGCGTACAGATTTTTGTGTTTGACGCTGACAGAAGGAAATAAAATCAGGTATTACGCAAATATTAAAATAAATAGTGAAAAGGTGCGCGGTTTCCCGCACCCAATTGTGTATTTCAGCGGCCGTTTGTGTTAAATTCAGTGCGAAATAAGTCGAGGAGCCTGCGAGCTGCCACTGTCGTCTCTGTACCATAAACAAAAAATGTCAGAGAAATCTCAATAAAATCGCTTCCGCGCTTCAATTAATGCAATTTCGTGAGATTTTGCGTTTGTTTTTAATTAAAAACGAGTTGTTTTCCGCGGAAAAATGGCTAAAAACTGCGTTCGAACGCTTCCGAAGAAGGCGCAATAATGCCCATTTTGCTTTTGTTTATATCCTGTTTTGCCACTATATTTTGCTCTTTTTAGCTTATTTTGGGGATCAATTCTACGTCTTTCTACATCGTTTCTACATTTTAGAATTACGGGGACTAATTACTGCGGCTGGTGGCATTTTTGAGAGAGATTTGTGCATTTTCGATGGCTGTCAAATTTGGTAGTGTTCAAAATTTCAAAAAAGTTACAAATTCAAAAGTAGCAAATCTGCGACAGTGCAAAAATTAATATTTATGCAGTTAAGCAAACTCTTTTACATTGAAGGTTTTTTAATGTCACTTTATATATACTTTATGTATATGATGGTTTTATTAAACAATTCATAAATACTTATATGGCGGTAGGCTAAGTTAGTTTTATTTAAAACAGCTTCAAAAACACCTATTCTGCAGTAGGTTAAGTTCTTTTGAAAAAAAAAAAACAGGTGTCACCCCAATAATTTTCCTGGTAAGACTTCACAGAACCACAGTAACTGTCATAGAAATGATGGAAGATCCTTTATCTTGTGAACAACATTGGGATTTATAACCATAAATATTTTTTAATATGTTGTGTGGGGCTTTTCTAAGGTCTTTATGAGCCTTGTAACGCTGCGACCATTGCTGATCCATTGTGTTCGCCACCTACTATAGTTCTGCGCTAAGCCTCGTGTCATTTAAGAACCGCAACAGGCTTTTGACGCCAGATTGTTTTACCTCAGGTTGGAGGTAATGACCACTCAAGTGGGTGTATCTTTTTTGCATCAGCGGGCCACACTCGCATATGAGGTGCAGAGGAGTTTCCTCTGCCCCTTGGCAGAACCTGCACATTTTTGTGTCCCGGAGCTTGAGGTTGTAAATGTGTTTGTTCAGGCCACAATGCCCCGTGAGCGCCCTCAAATGTGTTTGTTCAGGCCACAATGCCCCGTGAGCGCCCTCACTAGTGTGTGTAGATTGTTCCTATTTAGCGATAAGGCCTCACGGGCAGTCTTACGGTCGTAAGCCTTAATTAGCGTTTTGGAATGATTCAACCCTGGCGTGTTGTTCCAGTGGTTGACGGATTGTTTTAAACATATTTTTTTGAGCATTAGGTTTGCAAGGCTTTTTGGTACGCCACAGCAAGGTTCAGGGCCGTATAACGTTCCCTTTGCTCCCGTCTTAGCAAGTTCGTTGGCTTTTTCATTTTCCTCGATTCCTGCATGGCCAAGAACCCATCTTAGAATTACCCTGTTCTTTTCGCCCAGGGATGCCAGTAGCGATACACAGTTTTGCACCATCTTTGAATTAATGGTATTCGAGGCTAGTGCTGCCTTGCTATTCTAGTGGATATAGATACGGTGGTTGGCGTAGTTCTTATGGAGGTTTATATCTGCACATTCAATAATGGCGTAAACCTCTGTTTTTAATATGGAGGCGTATTTCCCCACGTTTACACTTCTTTCGAAGTTTGGCCGCTCTCCATATTTACCGCAGCCTACGTCAAGTTCCGATTTGGACCCGTCATTAAGGCTACCGGCCTCTCAGTGCAGTTGGTTTTTTAGCCAGTCGTCTCTGGGCGGCAGGCAGTTCCACTGTAAAGAGTTTTCCAAAGTTTAGGAGTGGAAGCATGGTGTCTGATACCATGTTGAGGGTTGGAGTTTCACTGACTGAGTCAAGAACTGAACTTAGTGCTTGTGAGATTCAGTTTGCTTTCTCCCGGGCAGACAGCCTGTACATGCTGGCTTTCGCCATCTGTTTTAAGTGAATGATCCATAAATAACATTTCATTTTATTCCGATCAAAAACGAGAAGTAGCGTAATGCCACCTTCCGGAAATCCAGTGACAAAGTTTCGAAAGCGCGCGTCTAACCGAAGACACTAACCGCCGCCGCTTAATAGAGATATAGGTGCGCGGGTGCCACCCGTAACCTTAACCTAAACTCAGGAGGGCATGTTTTCAACCCTCGAAAATTTCTTTGTAGAAGATGTTAGTGTACGCATACCAATGTATAATGGTGGCGTATTCAATAAAGGCGACTTTTTTTGCATATACTTAGATTTGCATAGAATTGCATAAATACGGAGATAGGCCAGCTGCGTGTTGTCGCAACGGAAAACCACCGATAGGTGGTATTAGCATTCCAGCAGTTTAAGCAATACAATTATAATAAATGCGCTGAATTCTCCATTCTGTCGGACGGTCTCGCCAAAGAAGTTTACGTGGCAAGCGATTACCGTTCATTCGGCAAACATGGCCGAGCCATCGTAGTCGCTAACAGCAGAGGTAGTGTTATAGCCTTTGCATGTCCGCAGCGTAATATGCCGCTCCAGTGTGAAGTGGATCAACACATGCAAAAATGGCCGACTGCTGTAAACGATGCTGAAAAGAATTATCTCCGTCTGCCTCAAATCTACTCCCGTCGAAAAGCTTTATCCTCTCATCGGCATCCTGCAATATGTCGGGATGTCCTGGCTGATTCTGAATGCCTAAAGGTGAAAGATGACCCAAGACATCTGCTTTGCCGTCATCGACGAGAAGACTTGAGATGGCAGTATATAAAATCTGCTTGAAAAATCAGTTAGTCAAACATGCCCTTTACAAACTGGACGACTTTTATGATATTGCGTCCACAATTGCTTGATTATAAATAACCATATTATGACTATACTTTCGCACTAAGTTTTAGATTTTATTGACATTAATTTTAATTACGCATGTTTCAGATTTTTTTTTTCATTGTATTTATTATTTTTTGTTTGACTATTGATTATTTTCTAAATATGACTATTTTTAAGTAATCACCTCTGATTACAATTATTTATTTTTTTCCTTTTAATTAATCAAAGCGGTTTTATCATCCGGTAAATTATGGTAGATAAAATTTGACATGTTCCTCATTCTTGTTAAAATACTTTTATGGAATGAATAAATGATGATGATGATGACTGCGCGGACAAAAACCGCACCACAATTGCATCAAATCGCGAAAGTCTTCATCGATCCACACACAACTGCTCCAAGGCAGTAATCATCGAACCGCATCACTCAATGGAAGGCTTCACTTAGCGAAGACGTAAAGAGAGAGATAACACCGGGGTTCCATCTCCGTTTTACCACCTGGCGTATTCTCAACAGACAGTTAGTGGGTGTGACAACATGCCGAGCCAACTTCGTTCGCTGGGGCTACAAAGTGCATCCAATATGCGACTGGAACGCTGCAGGATGAAGGCCCCATTAAAAACCGAGACCCACAAGAGGTGAACCACATACTTTTGGAGACCTATGCTAATCTGGCTCGGACACGATAACCCTTGGAGTAAATGGGTATTTTCATGGATGCATCTGTATCTTTTGCAGGATTTTCGGCGACATCGACCTTAAAGTACTATAACTACGAAACTACTACACCAATCATAAAAAGAACAACTGCACAATGATTGCATTGAAATTTCGAATATAGAATATTGAAATATCATTTTGTAAAACAATTAGATAATTATGAATAAATATGAGAACGTCAAAGAAGTGAAAAAAACGCGGAACCAGATCTGGTCGTATCATACTCAACGGATAATTGTTTCAGAACCAGATTTGGTCGTATCATACTCAAGGGGTTAACGAACGAACGATTAAAAGCCATATTCCTTTTTCCAAAATCAGTTATTCGGTCATCTATTCGTCATTTGTTATTGCTCGGATATTTTAGTAGTTTTAACCATAGAAAAGTTGCAAATTAGCATTATTTTCATATATAAGGTCCTACTCCCGGTGTTATCAGCAGAGGTATTAACCAAGTATTATTAAAATGGCAACACTGCATAGATAATCTGTATCCATTCAATGCGGATAAGACCAAAGTGCTAACTACGGACGGATAGAAGGCCAGCGTTTACCTCGATGGCACCCAAATCGAACAGGTCCCACAATTCAAGTATTTAGGATCTTTGGTTACGGAAAAGAAAAAGGCATCGACGGCCGAAGTCGGTCAGGCAACAGCAACATTCGCCTCGCTTAAATCACAGTTTACCAGACAGTAGCTTCTCTTAGAACAAAATTGAAATCAAAGCAAATACGTCACGAGTCGTAAAGGCTCGGATATGGCTGCCAGATGTCCCGCTACTCGGCCCACGCAGATATACAACGTTCGAAAACGTCGCCGGCGTTCGTCGGGACGTACCACTCTGCCCACATTCCTCGCACCCTCTTCTCGCAATGCCCTGTTACTCGAGAGTAAAGCTACTGATTGGTATATTGTGCTCAAGTGGCGCATATGGAAGCGAACAAATATTACCATCAAAACCAAAATACGGCTTTACTGAATGTTGGTCCTTTCCATTCTTTTTTATGGATCGGAAACGGGGACGTTACTTCAATCGGACCTCAAAAAACTCGAAGTCTTCCAAATGCGATGTTTGAGGCAGATTCTGGGTGTCTCACTCCGCGACTGACTTCGAAACAAAACCATTAGAGAAAGATGCAATCAACAAACACCGATCGAAGAAGAAATACAAAAACGTCAACTACGATAGTTCGGCCATATTTGCCGATAATGAAGAATAATCACTGGCCGCGTAAACTTCTTTGGCGAGACCGTCTGATAGAATGGAGAAATCAGCGATCGACAGCGAAGAAAACCTGGCCAAATAACATCAAAGAGAACCTTAACCCGTTGAGTATGATACGACCAAATCTGGTTCTGAAACAATTATCCGTTGAGTATGATACGACCAGATCTGGTTCCGCGTTTTTTTCACTTCTTTGACGTTCTCATATTTATTCATAATTATCTAATTGTTTTACAAAATGATATTTCAATATTCTATATTCGAAATTTCAATGCAATCATTGTGCAGTTGTTCTTTTTATGATTGGTGTAGTAGTTTCGTAGTTATAGTACTTTAAGTCGATGTCGCCGAAAATCCTGCAAAAGAGACAGATGCATCCATGAAAATACTTATTTACTCCAAGGGTTAAGAACCAACGATTATCGGCTATCGATGCTCTAGACGTCGCCAAAAATCGTCAAGAATGGAAGCGAACGGTGCATAGAGTACAAGATCCAGCGGCACCGGCAGAAGCGTATTGGCTGCAAGGAAGACCCCCTCCCCAATCGCCGGATTAAAAATAAATACTTACTATTCGATCCGATTCGAGCCCTTGACATATGGTAAGAATACTCATGATCTCCTTGGATGCTAAGTTTGTTCTATATTAGGAACGATTTGCAAGTGTCATGATATTTTGTGTATCCATTTATCCTAAGGACACCATTGACGTGTTCCATCTCCTGCGGAAAATGCTCAGAGTTGCTTAGTTTGCGCGTTCGATTCACGAACAATCGCATATTCACAGCGTATATTGTCGTAACAACCGCAAATTCTTCAATTTCATATAAATTGTAACGTTTGTTTTGTTTGTTTCGCAGTCAAGTTGGCGAAGGCACGGCGAGGTGTGATGAAGGAGAAGGGGGAGAAGGGGGGATCGGCTGCTGCTCAGCAGAGCCGCATCAAGGAGGAGTTGCCCGACAACAGCGATGCCGGTAAGAACTCTACCCACCTAATCAATTATGTATAACTAGAATATAAGCCCATTCATAATGGGCTGTTCGCTGTGTAAGGAGCAGGATGTTGATTCAAGTTTATTGGCCGATCCCAAGAAGAACTCCTCTTGCCTGACGACATTGAAAAAGCGAAGGCGGCAGGGAGGGGGGATCTAATGGAAACATACAAAATTGGATATTATAGCATACCCGAGCTTGAAACCCTGGATGTTGTAAACAACAACAAATACCTTCCTGGTCATTCATTAAAACCCAATCCAACTACTCCAACATCTAACCCAAAAAAAAAAAGTTTTTTTGAGTAATCCTGTGGTAGAAAACTGGAATAGTTAACAGAAGAAGTGATAAATAGGAACTCTGTGAACAGTTTTAAAAATAAACTAAACACCTTAATATCATCAGAGATACATCAAATCAAAACAGATGCATTTGATTTATTTATTTCATAAACAAATCAAGATTACAGCCATGACCAAGCCTTTGAGATAAACATAAACATGTATAATTTTATAAGTACATACATAATAAATATTAAATAGGCCTTAAATATGCTAGTACAGGTATGTACAGAGAGAATAAAACATCCAATCTCATTCTGAAATGAATTTAAAACCTTGAAAAGATGTGGGCTTGCGGTAAAAATATTCAGATCTGACGTGGTCGACTATAGCGCATTAATGGTTGGTTTGCGAGGACTTCTCCGCAAATAGATTATGTGGCCGAGCTCGATTAAAATTATCCGGAACAAAGAGATTAACCATGGTGAGAATTTCTCTGCACAATTTAAGGGGGGAAATAGGTGTAGGTTTTTACAGTGATTTTTATATATTTTTTTAACACAAATACATTATATAATTTATCGATATTGTGAGGTCATTTTATACATATATTCAAGAATATTCAAAAAAATTCCTTTTATATTAACGGATATATCAGCTGCCGCACATTGTAGACTACTATCCGACGGCAATTTATTTTCATCTGAAATCAATTTCATCTGAATGATTCGGGACGTTACTGTCTTGAGGGGTTAAAGCGTGTTCACAATGCCTGGATTAAGCATACGTTGTATAATAATAATAATAATAAAATGCTTTATTCATACGAAAAGGCAATCTTATTGCCTGCAGGCAATATTTTAGAGCTAACCTATATTATTGAATGAAAATTATTTGCGAGTTGATGCTACATAACTTTACCTATATAAAGAGACACATACAAAAAAGAGAGGATAGAAAGAAATATATATTTAACTCTTTGTGGGCACAGAATGTGCCATACCAAAATAATATAACACCTATAAGGACGCTAAGTTTTAAAAGGGAGGAGAATGGGAAGGGAAAGGGAATTTATGTGGAAGATTTCAAATATTCTCTTAGTCTGTTTTTAAAACTTGTTATGCTTGGCGCATTTCTGTCATTTTTCGGCAAAGCATTCCAAAGACGGGCTCTATGCACGGTGAAAGAGAATAAGAAGAAGTCAGTGCTGTGACTAGGGATAGAGACTAGCAGGTTATCTTTTGATCTCAGCGTGATCTCATTATAATGTAATTGTGACAAGAAGATTGGAAACTAATGCAGTTTTGTAGAATATACATCAGGATCTTATATCACTATGTTGGAAAAAAATCAAAAATAATTCCTGAATGACAAATGAGTGAATTTTAAAAATTAATGACAAAAATTCCCCCGTTAAGTTACGAATAATCATGCATCTTTATTTAACCTGGTAGTTTATGAAACCATAATAATAATGAAGATTCATTCAGTAATTCCTTGATCCAGCATCTCAAATTGTGTGTCTTTTTTGGCAGGTCACACCTCCCGTCCCCCTTCTGCCTCCCTGCCCGGTTCGGGTCCTCTAAAAAAGGACCCGGATGCTGATATTCCTCAGCACAGGGTGAAGATGGAAGGTCCGCCGAGTGCCCACGCACCCGACGACTCCTCAGACCTCGGAGTGGACGCCATTAAAACGGAAATCGACGGACTCATGGATGATGGTAAACTTCCTCTTCTTTATGGTCTTCTTGTAGTAGAGTACGAACAGGGTGTTTGGCAGATAAACCGACACAATTTTTTGGGGGATCGGGGGGTCATTTGCTAGCTTTTATCCATAGACCCCATGTCCTAGAAGCCATAGTGATTTTTTTATTTCTTTATACTTGAAATTTTGCGTTTGTTGTCATAACTTTTTTGTTTGTGGTAGTAATGGTATAAAATAACTTTTGTTGTATTCTGCAAGCATTGTTAATGCACTCGTTGACTGCATTTTTCTAAATCAGTTTCATAGTTAAGGGTGGTTGTTCAGCCCTGACAAACTATCTCTTATTTTGACCCAAAACTGAATGGTCAACAAACATGTGACCAGAACATCCTATCACAACACCAGGTCAGCAACAGTTGATCAATACCTTGTCCCTAAATCGAGAACTGCATTTGCGCAGCGGCATTATCTTTTTATAGCTCCTCGAGCCTACAATATAGTTGAAAATCGTAATAAAGCTTTAAAAACCAACATTATTTTAAAGAATGAAATTCATACATGGCTTCTAAATATGGGCATAGAGAGGGTACAAAAGCTCTTTTTCCATTTTGAAAAATAGGAAATGGTAAAGTATTAGACTCCTATTTCTATTTTTATTTTATTTTTGTACACTCACAATTTGTAATCTCAATAAACGTGTATGAGTATGTATGTATGAGTGTGTATATATTTATTTTCAAAATTTCTGGTATACAAAGTAATAAAATTTAATTAAATTTCTTGTAATATATATTATATATCCAATAGTAATATAAACTTTATTTAATCTCTTGTAAAATAATTTAATTTAAATAAAGTACATGTTTTCATAATTTTTAGGTTAATTTATACTTAAAAAACTACTTTTATAGGAAACAAAGTTCCGCATAATTAATTTCATATTCGATATAATAACGCCAATTATGAACCCCTGAAAATCGTCAATCTGTGAAGACTTTGTGTCGGATACGTAATTATTTGCCTACCTTCATTATGCTGGGCTTACAATAATAAAAACGAAGTTCGTAGGAATGCGCACGGCAGCCGTCGGAACGGCAAATTATGTTTGATATTATCGGCGGTTAAAATTATTAGGTAATATATTTAAAATTTAATTTGTTATTCTTGCTGACACAACCGTAGCACTCCAATAAGACTCAGGAAGTGAGCTCGCCTTATCACAGGAGTGCCTAGCAAGGCGGGCTCGGTTTCACTTTACTTGGCACATTAGGAATAATTTTATGCACTTTAACATATAATTTATGCACAATTTGGCCTGGGCACAGACAGATGTATGCCTAAATTTAGAAGCATATAGCGGTATTTTCTGAATTGTACATTATATTTCTTTTGTGCTATTGCGTTTGAATGTTTATGTAATGAATAAATAAATAAATAAATAAAATAAAAATGTTTTCTATTACATGTAGCCTGTCATTGGAACGGTTATAAATTACAGAACTTTTTAAAATAAAGCTTAGGTCAAAATACCTTTCAGTTTTTTTTAATAATGAATTTATAACTTGACAATTTTCATACATTTACACATTTTTAAGACTTTAGAAGCTCATAAGTCATGTTCTTGAAACTATTTGCATCAAATAATATTTTATTTAGAATATTAATACACTGCAGAATACCACACATGTTATTTCGTGCTACCACCATAAGCAATAAAGTTATGATGACAAAATTTAGGGTAATCACCTCCCCAAACCCTCAAAAAAAAGTCGGTTTTTCTGAAGCATAAGTCGGTTTTTCTGATAGGTAAGTCCACACTCTGTATAGGTAGGGACATGGTATCAAATAGAATGTATCGATACTGTACAACGAGCAACAACTTTTTATAACTTAAAAACTGATGCAATGAGTTTTATTTTACTATCCCGGCAGAGGGAAATTATTGTGAAATCACTTCTGTTTGTCTGTGTGTGTGTATTCCTCCACGATAGCGCTCAAACGCTTCATCCGATTGAGCTGAAATTTGCCAAGCAGGCACCATTTGTTCATGGCAAGAGTTGAAAAGGGGGAGCGCGCTATTCATACTTTGATCCTAAAATATTGCAGTTAGAGGTTTGATATTAGGTACAACTAGAGTTGTCGACTACAGCGGGCGTGCCCGTCACCTCAGGAAGTTTTAACGATTAGTCGTTCTGTCTCTCTGAAGTGAGCGCAGAAGACTTGGACAAAAACAGTCCACCGTCACATGCCCGTAAGAGACCAACGCCTTAACCGCGAGATAGCCAGGAGTGTTACCCAGCGGGCTTACACTCACGCCCTTACTTACAATTGCGACTAGATTACTCCAGTCTCTCTATTGGTTCCGAGTTCGAGGTCGCTTGCGCGGTCCTCTCCCTTACGAAGCGCTGAAACGGTGTATACCGAATCTATCGCGGAGCACGGCTTCCTTTGACCGGCTGATATTAGGTACACAGATGCCTTGTAAGTGTGAGTTCAACTTGATTGACCGTGCGTTTGTTTTCAACCGTGTTACGGTTTGCCGTACGTGCGTTTGTAACCGTGAGTGACCGTGTTCTATCGTGTTCTATAGACCGACTTTTTTTACTTAACTTACCACTACTGCAGTTACAGCCATTAGGGGTTTAAATCAACGAGAATCGTGCAAACCTTTATTTATAGAACTACGTATTTTCACAATATATTACTTTATGGCTCATGCTATTGGCCTTCAATGCCAGAATGATTGGACAACAATTGGGAACTTTTGCATTCCGCCTCCAATGCACTGGAAGGTAATGCTCTATGACTGGACGCCAGAGATGCTGAAATTTTATTTGAATGCCTTTCAGTAACCTCGCTCGTTGCAGCTATGACGAGGATAGTTCTTGTCCCCTTTGTAGCAATACCCCTTGCACAGCTAGAAATATTCTAGCTGGCTGCAAGGTGGCCTTAGATCAAGGACGGTACACTTACCGCCATGACAACGTCCTCGCTGTTATTCGCGATGTAATTAGCCTCTCAGTGGCTCGTGCCAACAAGGGTTTAACACTACCCTCCAAACAGTTTGTGCGGGATAACTCTAAAGGCAAAAAATATTTAACTATGAAACCTTTCTCAATAATCGAGAAAGCTTCAGATTGGATTCTGAAGGTCGATTCGGTCTCTAAGCAGTATAAATTCCCTGAAAGTCTCGGATGCACAGCCCTGCATCCAGATATAACTCTTTACTCTCTATCTCGGAAGGTGGCCCTTCTCGGCCTTTAACTGTTCCATGGGAATCAAATATCCCAAAAGACCACGAGTACAAATTAAATAAATACCATGATCTCGCAAATGCCGTCACCCGGGACGGCTTCACTGTTCACCTTCACGCGGTGGAAGTTGGCGCTTGTGGCCAGCCGGCTAAATCTCTGTTTCACCTCTTTAAAGATCTTGGTCTTTCCAGAAAAATAAACAACTCTTTCCTAGAAAAATTATCTAAAACTGCAATTTGCGCATATCTCAAATTCTGTGGTTTCGAAGGGGGAGTGAATGGTTGGTATAAAAAGAAAATAGTATCATGATGGGCCCGACTCCGTTCGGTGAATTCCATGGCAGCTCTGTATGTATTTTATTTATTTGTTCATGAACGTAAATGTGAATTCTATAAGAAAACATGTTTAAGGCAATCTCATATACACACGCATGATACAAGGAATAAGTCACTTCATATCCATTCATCGCAGGCAGCCACAGAGTTCCAACGCACAACGATGTATAGAAGCGTAAATTTTTATAACAAGTTGCCACAAACCTTGACGGATATTAATAATTATGTTGAGTTAAGAAAACGAACGAAACAATATTCACTCTAAATGTTTGTATAATTTGAGTGACTTTTAACTTAGGGATTTATGGAATAATTTTATTTATTTTTTACATTTGAACTGTTTATTTCATGATTGCATTTTCTACACCCTAAACGGGTTTTTGGAAAATAAATATGATTTGATTTGACTCGATCCCCTATTTACATATATTGATGTTCACTTCCTCGAAAGATAGCCTAACCGACAGTGAAAACTAAATTAAAATCAGTACAGCAGTTCTTGAGTTTAACATGATCTAAAAGTCGGACAGAATGTCTGAAAGTCGCACGCCCGACGGTTTTTATCCGTTTAACACTATAGCATGCCATTTTACGACCCCATTTTTAGAGTATCGGTGGTATTATACACAAACCTTTCTCGAAATACGGTTTTTGAGTTTATTGCGATCAAACAGACAGATGGATGATTTTTGGGAGATTGTTTTATATTATTTAAATCGTAACCATTGATTATTTAGGGTATTAGATGCCATAGTAAGTTTTGGCAACCCTTCTGTGCCGGTGACATGCAGGTGGTGCAAATAGCATTGTCCGGGGTAACTAATAGCAATTTATTTAGCCATCTATAATAACATTGACAATGAATGTTTTTTTTTTATAGAGGACTAATTAAGTATAAAAACCCGTTATTTAACCAATGATTACAAATAATAATGTTCTGTTATTAGTGCCATCTATCATATTTTATATTTTTATATTTTTATATATTTTTATATCATCTATCATGACTTAAATAATAGGGAGAGATTAGAATGTTACCTATTAGACCTTTTTAATATTAAAGCTCGTTATTATCACATATTGGGACCTGAAAGCCGAATTAAAAATGTACATCTTTATGTAAATAATATTAAAACAGTAAGATCTAAGATTTCAAAATTTGTTTGTTATATTATTATTTTATTTTCAGATACAATTCCGTATAGGCATGTTTAGAACGCCATATATCGGGCTACTAAACATAAGAGAAGATTACTCAAAGTTTGGAACCATGAGTGCCATCTGCACGTTGTTTATCATAGTAAAATCCTAACTGACAAAACGTAGTATGGCATTGAGCAATCTAATAACTTATATAATCAATGTCGTAAGTATCAGGTTAAGTTTGATATTATTTCTGTATATATCGAGGATGATAAAATCTTTTCCAATATAAGGTTTATGTTTTATGGAAACAACAGATATTTGAAAAAAAAACAATAATAGGAAGGAAATTTGCATAAATTTAAATTATGTATTTTTTTTTAAAAAAAAATTAACGAATTCTGAATTTCCACAAGTACTAAATTGCAATAATTTGTCATGGGGCAGGCGATCCGACGAAATCTCCATCGTGCGAGGGCGGCGCCCCGGGCTCCCTGAAGTCGGAGCGCCTCTCCTCCGACTCGAGCGACGTGCTGGACCCCCAGACGGGGCTGCGGGGGCCCCCGGGGGGCGGGGGTCCCTGCCAGGGGCCCGAGCCCCCCGGCTGCCGCGGCCCGGGCCCCCAGGCGCCGCAGGGCCCCCCCGACATGGGCCCCTGCCGCATGGGGCCCCAGGGGCCCGAAGGCGTCCAGCAGCCGCTGCCCTCCAACGTCATCGGCAAGCAGACGGGCAGCATGGAGGTAAAACCCCACTTATATATTTAAGTAGCTCTCGTATGACAAATATATTAGGGGTACCCATAAGTAATCTATTATTTGCAGTGCATTTAGTTTTGTATCGATAGTTGAAGAGGAACCACATATTTTTTTACAGTATCCTGTAGAGCAGCCTGTGTTCGAAATATTCTAAGCAGTATATGGGGGCGATTTTACCTTCTGAGGATCATATTCGTTATTGCTCACTTTTTCATATTCATTAGAAATTTCATACAACAGTAACAACAAAGAAAATTTGTGATATTTAAGGAGATGTATTGAAGGTCAACAAGCGTCATCGTAGGTTCAGGAAATTTGCTGCTGGTGATTAGGACATCACTGACAGGCCTCGAATTGGACGACCTGCTGATTTTGATAATGACGCCTTAAAATCTGTAGTGGAATCTGATCCGAGATCAAGTACGCAAGAATCATCGAGAAGACTTTGTAACAAAAACCGCATATTTTGTTGTTTTGTTTTCGCGCCTGGTTGCAGGTTACGTTTTGCCGAAGGATTTTCTGGGGGCCAAATCCAGTGCCCATCAATATTTATCTCACTCTCTGAGATCGTTTTTTTAAGGTTAACTTTTCTTTTTTTTCTTTTTCAAATTTCTTTTTGATATATTTAAAAAAAAAAATAGTTTCCGTCTTTACCTTTAAAAGACAGGTGGCATCCTTATAAATTCATTCTTTTGGGTTTTGGTGGATTCTGCCGTGTTTCCTCAAAACACGGTAGATAATAAATTTAAGGTTATAACTTGGATCCACGTGGTCAACTATACAAAAGCAGCTACACCAAATTGGAACAGTACATATGCGAGGAATATTTGTACCGCATCTATTACCTGAGAAATACACGAATATTCGTTGATCAGTTTGCATTAATTTCTACTTAGATTTCATAGAGATCAATTCCTAAGCAAAATCGTTACCGGAAATGAAACATAGATTCTTACGTTGCCATAAATCGTTCAAAGCAATGACACTCTGGGAATCAAACTCCAGTACCAACCGCTAAACCAAGTATATCACTAGTAAAGGTGTTACTGTGTATTTGGTGTGACTGCAGTGGCATACTTAACTCCTAGTTGTTGAAACCTATAGAAACATACTGCTGGGTAGTATTGACAACAACTACCTACGACAGCTATATTTAGAACTGTTGAAAAAGAGGGCATCTTTAGTCTGCAGAATATGTGTAATACGGCAACATGACGATGCCCGGCCACATACAGTGGAAGGCCACACACGTGAAAAAAACAAATAATTGCAAAGGGAAGTTTTATCACACCTGCTGTACTCACCAGGTATTGCTCCGTCCGAATATAATTTATTCAGATTTCTAAAGCATTCATTATAATATAAAACCTTCATTTCTCTAGAAGATGTAAGGAGGCACCGTGAGTCACATATTGCTTCACTGACCCTGTATTTTTATAAGTAGGGGATTGAAAATTTGCAGGCAAGATGGCGAACTGTCCTTGATAGTGATGGAGATTATATAATAGATTAGGAAATAAACACGTTATTTTAATACAAAGTTTGTTTTAGGTTTCAAAATAATTGATTACTTAAGGGTACCCCTGATATTATTATTATTATTATTATTATTATTATTTATTCTGGACAGGCAACTTTGTTCAGATCTTGAAAAGCTAAACAATATTAACAATATAATATAAACAATATTAACAAGTTTTTAGGTACAAATCGAGTCTGTTTTTAAATTGATTGACAGAGATTGCACTAATCACTTCAAATGGTAGTTTATTCCACATGTCCACCACTCTATTTGGCAGAACGTTCTTAAGAGGATTAGATTTAAATTTTGTACGTTTCAGATTTTTGTTGTGACCTTGAAGATTTGTGTTGATGTTGAATTTGTAAATATTCTTCAGTGCAGGTACATCGTAATAATGTGTTAGAATTTTATATGTCTCAATCAGGTCCCCTCTTTGTCTTCTTTGTTTGAGTGTAGTAATTCCAAGTAATTTCAAACGATCTTCATAATTCCTATTCTTCAGGCCCACGGGCATTTTGGTTGCCCTTCGCTGAACCTTTTCCAGGATATTTACATCTTTGCAAAGTAAGGGTTTCAGATCTGATAGCCATACTCAAGAATAGGTCTGACATATGCCTTGTAGATCTTGATAAAAACCTCTATTGACAGATGTTGGAAAGCCTTCCTTATTAGATAGAGATTAGAGTTGGCTCTTTAAGCAATTGCAATTATGTGTTTCTCCCACATAATTGCAATTGATTTATGTTAATTATTTTTATTATTTGCACAATGGACTAGCAGCTCGAGCCTATGTGTCCGTTTCGTGTTATACGTGTGAATCGCCGGATTCTAGGAACTCTTTCGATCGGTTTCGGAATCGCTTCTCATTCGCCTATTCGATCCCTTCATGCGGTAGGCGATTCCAATGGTCCATGACTCGATTAATATTATTATTATTTATTCTGGACAGGCAGCTTTGCTGATACGTCCAGTTCAAATCTTGTAATGCTATATTGTAATGCTTGTAATGCTGTAATACAATATTAACAAGTTCTTAGGTACAAATAGAGTCTGTTTTTAAATTAATTGATAGAGCTGCCATGGATTTCATCAACCGAAGTCGGGCCCATCATAATACTATTATTACACTCCTGGGGTGTGGGCGGTGGATTCCAGACTACCGACCGGCTGTAGTACGTTTAAGACAGCTGTCTTGCCACATATGAGCGTTCATCTTACCACCCATTCACTCTCCCTTCGAAGCCATAGAATTCGAGTTGCGGAAGTCGCGGTTTTAGATAATTTTTCTAGGAAGGAGTTGATTATTTTCCTAGAGAGACCAAGATCTTTAAAGAGGCGAAACAGAGATTTAGCTGGCACGAGCGCCAACTTCCACCGCCTGAAGGTGAACAGTGAAGCCGATCCGGGTGACAGCATTTGCAAGATCATGGTATTTATTTAATTTATACTCGTGATCTTTCGGACTATTTGATTCCCATGGAACATTATATTATTACACATTGACATAATATTATTACATCACAATAATTTGTGAGAATTTTATATGTCCCTTCTTTGTCTTCTTTGTTTGAAAGTAGTCAGTCCTCGAAAGTAAAAAACAGTTAAAATTAATGTGGTTTTCGCCATTGTTTTTATAAAAACTTAATTTATTGAATGCTTTTTTAATTTTTTTTATTTGTTGAGTGGATCTTTTCTAAGGTCTTTATGAGCCTTGTAACACTGCGACCATTGCTGATCTATTGTGTTTGCCACCTACTATAGTTCTGCTCTAAGCATCTTGTCATTTAAGAACCGCAGCAGGCTTTTGGCGCCAGATTGTTTTACCTCCTCAGGTTGGAGGTAATGACCACCCAAGTGGGTGTATCTTTTACGCATCAGCGGGCCACACTCGCACATGAGGTGCTGGGGAGTTTCCTCTGCGGCAGAACTTGCACATTTTTGTGTCTCTGAGCTCGAGGTTGAACATGTGTTTGTTCAGGCCACAATGCCCCGTGAGAGCCCTCACCAGTATGCGTAGATTGTTCCTATTTAGCGATAAGGCCTCACGGGCCGTCTTACGGTCGTAAGCCTTAATTAGTGCTTTGGAATGATTCAACCCTGCCGTGTTGTTCCAGTGGTTGACGGATTGTTCTAAACACATTTGTTTGAGCATTAGGTTTGCAAGGCTTTTTGGTACGTCACAGCAAGGTTCAGGGCCGTATAACGTTCCCTTTGCTCCCGTCGTAGCAAGTTCGTCGACTTCTTCATATTCTCGATTCCTGCATGGCCGGGAACCCATCTTAGAATTACCCTGTTCTTTTCGCCTAGGGAATTTAGTAGTGATATGCAGTTGTGCACTAGCTTTGAATTAATGGTATTCGAGGCTAGTGCCATAAGAGCTGCTTTGCTATCCGAGTGGATATAGATACGGTACATATATTGGATGCTTACAGTTACAGTTGTGGAAGAGATAACAGTCTAGGGGGGGAGAGGGGGTTGCGTAAGAGCTTTATTTTTTTTTACCGAAAAAGAGGGTCGGATCTAAAAAAGGTTGGGTAACACTGACCTGTTGGATAGCCCAGCCAACACGAAAAAAAAACAATAAATTTTGATTGTGGAAAGAAATAATTGATTTTATGCCATTAAAAATGATTTTTTTTCTATTTTATGCATTGTCTTGTTAATTAGGCATTTTTATATATATATATATATATATATATATATATATATATATATATATATATATATATATATATATATATATATATATATATATATATATATATATATATATATATATATATATATATATATATATATATATATATATATTGTAACATTGCAACACTGACATACTCATATATATTTGTTGAAAACTCAATCACACCAAACTGTCAAATGTATTTTTAGGCTATGAATTATTCTTTGAATTAAAACAGTAATTTTAGGATGAAAACCAAAGAAAAAAATCATGAAAACTGCAAAAACCTATACAAATAATGTGTTAAATGCACATAAAAGTGATTTTCTTACAACATAGCTATGGAGAGGATGTGTATTACATATTGTTTGAGATTAGACGTCAAAAGAACAATAGGATGTTCCGATGAGGTGATAAAACACAACTGTACTAATGGTTTTTAGAAGTTGACTCGCGTTGGTTTGAGACGTGGGTATTAATTTTTCAGTACTCCCAACAGCAGAGTCAGATCTTCGTATTCTCCACGCTGCTGGCCAACAAAGGTGCCGAAGCGGTGCTTCAGGGTCACTTCCCCTCGATCATCGCTTACCACTGCGCGCAGCCCGGCACCAAGAAATATCTCGAGGTGAGCTTTCTCATACTATTGTAAAATAATTGAAAAACAGATGTTACCGAAGGGAGTTATAGTTCAATAAAAAGTAGGTGCACAAATTATTAACATGTTTTTAAACATGTATGTTGAGTATATTTTAACATTGAACTAACTAGCAAAAATTATTTGGCTGTAACGGCCCTTAACCCCTCACATCGCGAAGTTAAAATTCGGCCCATTCGGCCGTCCCGTTTGTTTTGTCAGTTTTGCGCGTGAAATTGGCGAGAGTCGATGGCCTTGAGGAAAACGATCATAAGTTATAAACCACTATACGGATCATAAAAAGAATAACTGTAAAATGACCGCATTGAAATTTTAAATATAAAACATTATAAATTTATCTCGTAAAACAATTAAGATAATAATGAATAAATATTACAAAGTTGGCGAACTGAAAAAACTGGCATATAAAATCATTTCGATGTTTATATAACAAATTACGGAAAATATGCAAAAATTGTAAATACAGTTATGTTCTTTATTAAATGCTTTACCAAAACAATTATTTTGTTTTACTTAATTGCATACAAAAATATTTAGTTATTCAACCAAGAAAAATTTGATGTATTCTCGTAAAAAAAAATTTTTTTAATTTTTAGTTTGTGACTACTTATGGTTTTTTTTAATGAAATTCTTTCAAACTAACTTTTTTACTGCATCATACTTCTTAGAAAATTACACCAGAATTTTCAGCTTTGTCTGATATTATAGAAAAATCTAAAGTTTTGAGAGTTGGCGTCCACAACTTGATAATAAACTTTGCATGCTCATAATATAAAATTGTTTATATTTTTTCAAATATATTGTGTCATTATATACTTATTATATGTAAAACAACTAATTATTATACTCCAAAAAGTCACATTTCATCGAAAAACTATAGAAAATCGCACTCTAAGTATGGTAATTTTCTCATAGTAATTATCAAAACAAATTTATTTTCGCGAGCCATATTACGAAGCAATTTATAATTGTCAAAATACGGCTTATTATTAGGGTGTAAATGAAACAATACCTATTTTATTAGCAAAATAAAGCGATATTACGTCATATTCCGCGATATTTTGTGATAATTCATAAACATTACAAAACACAAAATGCCATCTTTTTCCCGGCGCTAAGTTGTCACCGAAGCATTTTGCATAAATATTCGTGAAAAACAGCAAATGGACTATCTCAATTGACTAATCCTCATTCCTTAACTACTTAAAAATGCAAATTACTCACTGTTCTCCAGTAAATGGCACAAAACACTGCACAAACACAGTTTTTATCACCCATTTCGCGGAACCATACACGGCCGTGAGAGTTACCGGCGGACACTGCCGTTTGACGTCTATGCTCACTTTTTAAATCGTCCTTCGATATTGTCAGACGGAAATCTTGAATTAAAGATATTTTGGCCATATCGTTGCGCCCTCAGAAAGCATATAGTACGGCGTTTCGAATCGTAAATTGCATTTTTCGCAGCGGCGAGCGTTTGGTCCTGTAAGGGACATTACGGAGTTCTTTGGTCCCCCAAGGGATGTTACGGAGCGACCGGGTTAAGTACCGTCACATGCAATCAACAAATGCATTAATTTCCAGTGAAATACACTGACACAAATTCAGCTATTTCGCTACCTCGTGCAGCGATGAATCGGCACGATGAAACAATACTTTCACTCGGAATATTTAGGATTGCATTATTTATCGGCCTATATAAACTGGCGAACACGCAACCAAAGGACTTCCTCGAGTGATCACCTCCCCCAAGGTTGCTATGGCATACTCGGTACCCCTCTCACGAGGTCGCTCAATGAGTCCGGCTCCTCGGTTTCCTTTTCCGTCCTTTTCCGATCGAGAAGCATCAGTCTGTATCCCCACAGACTCGAGCAGTGCCCAGTACGAGATACTAGGAGCACAAGTAATATCCTTAACCATACATCCTTGTAAATTCATTCATTCCGCAAGTCAATTCATCCGCGTCAATATTACCTATTCGGGAAGCGTTACAACTGGCAATATCGAACTCTCAATCAATTCAATAAATACCTTCTGATTCACTCAAAATCGCCTTTTAATACGGAGATAACCCGCAAGTTGATACCACCACCTCACACCGCACAACTTGGAGTCTAGTGAGGGGTGGTCCCTCACATGACTTTGTTGTTATATATTATTTCGACAACGAATTATACTTTTTTTGACTAGGTATTTTTATATTACTTAACATATATTAAATATCAATGAATTTTTCTTTCTTTTATTACTTATAACATTATTTCTCTCTTTATTTTAGTTCTAGCCCCTTGAGTATGATACGACCAAATCTGGTTCTGAAACAATTATCCGTTGAGTATGATACGACCAGATCTGGTTCCGCGTTTTTTTCACTTCTTTGACGTTCTCATATTTATTCATAATTATCTAATTGTTTTACAAAATGATATTTCAATATTCTATATACGAAATTTCAATGCAATCATTGTGCAGTTGTTCTTTTTATGATTGGTGTAGTAGTTTCGTAGTTATAGTACTTTAAGGTCGATGTCGCCGAAAATCCTGCAAAAGAGACAGATGCATCCATGGAAATACCCATTTACTCCAAGGGTTAAGATTATTCTGTTTGTCATTCTCTATTTAATCGAATTTTATATTATATTTATTGCCGATTATATAATGGAATTGCATTTTATTTATTATATTATCTTTTAATATTTTTTAATATTTTTTATAATATATTTTTTTGAGGACCACATTTTAGGGCAATTTAGTGTTATCAGTATTTTACAAAAACTTGTACCTAATTGATTGATCGAAGAGTCCTGTTCACGCTAGAACAGGCTAGTCTTAGTTGGGTGACAGAATCAAATAAGCAAAAGGTTAAGGTTTTGCCTTTCGGTTCCTGTTATTTTTGTAAGAAAATCAATAGAGTTATAGAGTTCTTTATTGTGGGAATTATTAAAAAACATACAATGTTTAATTAACAAACTGCCCAGAGAGCATACAACATTTTGTTTCAGAAGAAACTTCATAAAGAAGAAGCTATATAAGGCGCAATCAGTAAAACTAAAACTATCAACAATCAAAATATTCAATATCAGAAATGATCAAACACAAGCAATAATCATCAACAATCACATAATCAATCAAACTAATTTTTATAACGTTTTGTCCAAGAAGAATCTAAATTACATTGTAATTACATTTAAATATTGTAATTACATTAAATTACATATAATATGTAATTACATAAATACATAAAATTACATAAAATATGTAATCTTATATATAAAATTCTCGTGTCACAATGTTCGTTCCCGTACTCCTCCGAAACGGCTTGACCGATTCTCATGAAATTTTGTGAGCATATTGAGTAGGTCTGAGAATCGGCCAACATCTATTTTTCATACCCCTTAGTGATAAGGGTTGTCCACCCTAAACATTTTTCTTTAATGTTTAGACATTTTTTTAATTTCTTTTTTTTTATTATGTCGCATTAAAAAATACATACAACCCTAAATTTTTACCCTTTTATCACCAACCCTTATTTTTTAATAGCCATTTTAGTAATTTAATCATTTTTCATCCCCGGTCGATAACTGATCAATCGTCATTTAATTAGTTATCCCCGCCAGTTGTCTACAGGTGTCACTTCTCACCCAGTAAACAGCACGGAGTAGGGATGAGAACGAAGCCGGTCTCCTGTTTCTCTCACACAATAAGACTTCTCTCACTCCCTACACAGTTGTCGGCCATCATTATTGTTTATGCATCAAGTGTAGTAGTAACGTTGACAATTATTATTTTGCTATCTCAGTGTAACTCTCATATTAACTATTAATCATTCCTATTTTATTAATAATAATAAAATTATCAATTTAGAGTGTATTTTGCACGATTAGTTAATCAAGTGATTTTCATAACCTCAAAAGTACTCAACACGTGGCACGAGCTTCCACCAACAACGGCTTTTGTGTGTTCTTTTGTGTAAGTATTTTTTTTTTAATTAAATCGAAAATGTTGTTGGAAACGGTCAAAAAAGATTCGGTGGAATTTAATTTTTATTAAAATTGGGCAAACTTTTTTTTGTATTCATTTTTTTTTACCATTTCTAACCATATATTTTCGATATGATTATGAAAAATAAAATTTTTCGCTTTTGTAAAACAGTCTAATGTTTACATGAATATGTAAATGAATGTGTGTACAACCAAATATTAAATACATTATAACTAGGGCCAAGATTTTTGCCGTGATTTCATTTTAACATTTTACAATTAATGCTCTTAAGGTGACGCTATTGGCTAAATCAAATTCAACTTTCTTTTGAGATAGGCGAGGGGTGAGATGAAGCGGGGTACGATTACGGTAGGGGTATTTTTTAGCGCCCTCTATGAGTACACGGTTATAACTACTTGATTGCGCGCGACCACCGCGTAAAATTAGCGCTGTCGTCGCTCACGGCGCCATAGCGACATGTGACGTCGCCATTGGGACATGCGCTCGCAACCTAAGGTCGCGATCGGCGCCGCTGTGGAAGCAGTTTTAATCTATACTAATAATATAAAGAGGTAAAGTTTGTGACGTTGTAGGAAGTAATCTCTGGATTTACTGAACCGATTTTGAAAATTCTTTTACTAATAGAAATCCACGTTATTTGTGAGTGTCATAGGCTATATATTAATCCGAAAAATGTAAAGACTTTTTAGTGGTAGTAGGATTTCCAAAGTAAGTCGGAAAAAACGGTCGAACGAAAACGTTTCTAACTAACGCTGCCTTAACGATGAGAGATATATGATTAAGTTTTAGAAAAAAGGTGTAGAGCTTGATAATGCCTACAAAAAAGTTAGCGACAGCATATATGTAACTTTTATATTTAAGTCACAAAAAGTAGTTTTTCAAATTAAAAAAATAATTTAAATTGTTAGGTCATGTTTATTGGTCATATTATCAACAATTATGAATTATTATCAAAAATTTATCGTATTAAGTGTTTAAAACAAAACACTTTTTCCTTTTACTGCATAAATAGTTAAAGAGATAATACGACATAGGTATGGAACCGCGACCGTGTCGTCTATCTATACTAATATTATAAAGAGGTAAAGATTGTGAGGTTGTAGGAAGAAATCTCTGGATCTACTGAACCGATTTTGAAAATTCTTTTACGAATAGAAAGCCACGTTATTTGTGAGTGTCATAGCCTATATCTTAATCCAAAAATGTAAAGACTTTTTCGTGGTAGTCGGATTTCCAAAGTAAGTCGGAAAAAACGGTCGAACGAAAAGGTTTCTAACTAACGCTGCCTTAACGATCGATGAGAGATATATGATTAAGTTCTAGAAAAAAGTTGTAGAGCTTAATAATGCCTACTAAAAAGTCAGCGACAGCATATGTCAAACTTTTATATTTAAGTCACAAAAAGTAGTTTTTCACATTAAAAAAATAATTTAAATCGTTAGGTCAGGTTTATTGGTCATATTATCAACAATTATGAATTATTATCAAAATAAGTAAATTTAACGTCTCAAGTATTTAAAACAAAAGACTTTTCCCTTTTACTGCATAAATGGTTAAAGAGATAAGATACTCACAAATAAGACACTCACAAGAAGACACTCACAAATAACGGTAATATAGTCAAATTGGCATGCAAATACATACATACATATGCAGTAAAAATATAACCCGTCTTTTGCCAGTCAGGAAATAAATCATAGCACTCAGTACTAACCAAACCACACTCATAATTTCATAACAAGTAGGTAAAATGTTTTACCGCCCAACGAAGTGGGCACGGGTCAGCTAGTTATACATAAAAATTACATAAAAATAATAATTACATAAAAAATGTAATTACATAAAATACATGTAATTACATTAAATACATTTAAATGTTTTGTAATAATTAATTCTTCAATAAATAAACTGAAATTTACTTTCCCTGTCTACCAACCGATCAGGAGGGAAAGTATTATGAATGCGCATTTTTTTTCCTCAAGATGACATCTGTTTAACCCCTGGGTGGCCACGCCCGCCGATTGGCATTTTCCGTATTATCCGTATTTATGCAATTATCGGCTCTATTTCTCTCTCCACTGCGGTAAAATCCTGTCATTGAAGCCTGCCATTAAATAAATCCTTGGTTTCCTAAGAAAGCGGTGCCGTTATCGGCCGTAAAGTAGCGTTAGCTAACATCACAAAAACGTCTATAAAAACCATCGCTGTTGGTTTCCTAGAGAGCGTTGAGTCTCACCGTAACGTCAAATAACGATGCCTGCAGTTGCATGATGGCCATCATAGCGATTAACTGCTGTGGGACATTTTTTCGCGGGTAGCAGTAAGCATTCAGTTAAAAACTATGACTGGAAACGTTTTTTTTTATCTTCCGACTTTTCATCTTCCAAATATAATACTATTAGTGCTATGTCTAAATCGTCCATTTTACACCGCTGCACGACACACCACTCGAGTGAGTACTGAGTGATGACGTTATAATACGGTCGCACCATTTCCTAAGAAACCACAGCTTTGGTCAACCGAGACGGCCGTCCTATCATGGCCGCTAGATAACAGCACCACTTTTTTAGGAAACCAGCGCTTAAACTACCGGTATATATTAGTATGCTTGGAACACCTTCCCCAAACAAATTTTCGAGGGCTTCAAAAATTTTGCGCTGAGTGACTGGCTTTCAAAAGATTAAAGATCTGTGCATAATGATGCAGCTGTTCATAGATAGATAGAAATTTCTGTATTGCACGTGTTAAGAAATAACTTACAACAGGCGGACTTATTGTCTAAAGTACAATCTCTTACAGCCAACCTTCGTGGAAGTGTAATAATTTAGGTGCCAATAAAGTAAAATAAACAAAAGTATCTTAATACTTACCAAAAATTAGTCAAATAGCAAAGATGCTATTTTTATGATGCTAAAAAATATGATTAGGAGTTGGAGAATATTTGCAACGATCGAAGGATAGGAGAGACACTTAAAAAGTAGAAACCGTTGGTGCTGTTTTGATATTTGACAGGAGCTGGTTCCATAGTCTAGCTGCGTGAACGGTGGAGGAATATGTAAAAAAAGAATAATTATGAGTAGGAATCGCAATTTTACTATCCTTACTGGAACGGAGTGGAAAACCATGACTTCCTAAGTGATAGCATTTTTTCGGTAGGAGGTTAGGTAGGAGGGAGTGGTAGAATTGTTGAGGATGTTATAAAGAAGGGAAAGAATAAGCAACCTTCTAATTTCACATATTCGGAGCCAATAAAGTCTGTTTCTACGTATACGTCATATATATTTTACGCATTGTAGATATACCTAATGCAAACATTTTGCAACCGCTCCATTTTGTCGAGGATGGCTTCAGTGACGTTAAGGTAGCAAACATCAGCATAGTCTAGTATAGGCAATATTCAATGGCAGGCTTTAATGACAGGCTTTTAGCGCAGTGGAGGGAGAAATAGAGCAGACAATGGAATAAATACGGATAATACGAAAAATGCCGAACGGCGTGCATGGCCACCCAGGGGTTAATCAAAGCTAATACCCAAATTTTTCACCCTCTTTGAATATGGTATAACATTACTATCAATATCGATTGGCGGGACAGATGCAAACACGCCCGCCGATCAGCGTTTTTAGTATTATGAGTATTATATCCGTATTTATGAAATTTTCGGCTCCTGATCTTACATTTTAAGGTTCCGGGTTCGATTCCCGGCTGGGTCACCATTTCCCGATGGGGTGAAATTAACAGATTTGTTTTTTAATTCTGTTGAGGGAATGCAAATAACAAGACACACACTTAGAAACATGTTGCACGCACACATATGTACATATAAAGACTTCATAATAGGGCTGGTTGTAAAAGATTGTCTTACGATAATAAATCCGCCCATTGTGAAATACCATAATCAAACTTCTAGTCATCTCCAGTGTATTACAGCATTGCTACTATATTTTTTCGCAGAAACATCCCTTGAAAATGGGCCAGTTCAACAAGCAGAATCCCGCGCAGTGGCTGAACAACTTCTCGATGGTGAAGAGCCGCGGGGCAATCCGCGGCTCCGGGGGCCCCAACGCGCCGCCCAACTCGGGCCCCAACAGCATGGGCCCCAACATGGGCCCCAACATGAACCCCAACATGGGGCCCAACATGGGACCTAACATGGGACCCAACATGGGACCTAACATGGGACCTAATATGGGACCCAACATGGGGCCCAACATGGGACCCAACATGGGCCCCGGCATGGGGGGCCAGGGCGGCATGGGTATGATGGGCGGGATGATGGGGCAGGGCATGATGGGCCCGGGGCGCATGGGGGGCCCCGGGCCCATGATGATGAAGGGCCCCATGGGCGGCATGGGGCCTATGGACGGCTTCCCGGGGCCCAACTCGGGGCCCTGCGGCGTCATGGACGGCATGGGCGGCGATGGGGATATGCCTTGGGATACCGTGAGTACAATTCTTCACTTTCATTATTCATAAGTAACCTCATTCGATATTCAAAAAATAATGTCCTCTCTGTAGTAATACCCCACCGCCCGTACACCTAGAGTCTTTGCTGGTATAAGCGAGGTTATTAGTGTCTCTCAATGGCTCGTGCCAACGAGAGTTCCACAGTACCATCAACGACATCTTTCCCTATCGCTGCTTGAAATAATAATAATTATTATTATTATTTATTGTGAACTGTAAGTAGGTCCTACAAAATGGATAGGTACTATTATATGTGCTATACAGTTTACCAATCAGGCGTACAATATGTATTTTTCTATAATTAAATATGTTCACTTCTCAGTTGAAGGAAAACAAATCCGCAAATATTACGTTTTAGACATAGGTATTATCAAAATAATAATCAAAAAAACATCTACAAATTTAACAAAATAATATCTACAAATTTAGTAAATTTCCATTACTATATATAAATCAAATGTCATTTTGTTTTTAAATTAAAATAACAATCTGGAATTATTAGGCTTTCTATGGTTTGTCAGATTTAGATCTAGAAATAAATATAAATGTTTAAAGTTTAAAATGTTGGAGAATTACAATAAAAATATGTTATATTATTTATTTGTTATTATCGTTTAAAAAGTCATTCACGCTGTAATAGCATTTATTTTTGAGCCAGTGCTTTAATGTCTGTTTGAATCCTGGTTGTTGCATTGATTTGATGTTTTGTGGAATGGCGTTAAAATATTTAACACAACAGAACTCAGGTCGCTTTTTACACATTTCTGTCCTCACTGAGGGACAATTTATGAGGTTTCTATTCCTCGTAGCCCTTGAATGTATAATAAGCGCTAACCGCGGCGCATAATTGGATCCGCGAACGGAAGACAATTTTGAAGCTATTAATGTTGATGTCGAGCCCATGTTCCTAAATATAGGTTGGAGGCTGGCGGTGGTACAGTCATTTTCGTATTTTACAAAAACCCGCCTTTATTTTGTCAAAAAAAGGAGTTTATTTCTATCCTAAAATAAGCAGCAAAAAGTGATAAAAACAGCTTCTTCAAAAAATGACATCGTCGCCAGTATACACCCACCAAGTGGTAGTCGAAAATTGAACATTTGTTAAAACAATCTCCGGTTTTTTGTCGCCGGAGTGCACAGTCGATGCGCCGCACGAGACACAACAAGAGTTGTTAACTACAACGGGCGAGCACGTCACTTCAGGAAGTAATCTCCTGTGAGGTAATCGTAGATGACTTAGAGACAATACAAATCTACCTTCTAGCTAAGCCAACATGCCCGACAGAGGTCAACGCCTTACGGCGAGGCACCGGGATAGGTAGCCAGCGGGCAGCCTCGCTCCCTGTCTACCAGTTTTGGAAGGATATCCATCTGGAATTATTAACCTTCAAGATGTCTCCAACCTCCCGACTGGTTACGGGTCTGAAGTTGCTTGCGCGACCTCTACCTGGTGTATATTCATCGGTGATTCGGTTTGAATCTATCGCGTACCAATGGCATCTTTTGCCCGGCTCTGAATTCAGGATCAGGTAGCCATATGGTCATTTCAAGAGTGGTTGACGACAAGTCAACATCCACTTAGGAGACAGTATATTTCCATAGTCTTCAGACTCCTTCAGCAATTAGTCAGAGTGCACAACCGATTAGCGTCGCCGAACAGTGCTCTAACTTCAGGGTAAACCGATCCACCAGCCGCAAGGGCTGAGACGTGAGATTCTTACCCGGGGTAGTTTTCCACGCGAGAAGGCTGCTGGAGTGCTGCTGCCACGCTAGGAGTTGAATCGTGAGTTGTATCGATCCGAATACACAATGGATCCAAGCGTTAAGGCAGAGGAGATCAACCCGGAATAAAACCGTTCCGCGCATCGCTTGGCATTTATTCCAATAATAATTGTTTTTGTGCGATTGCAGAAAAGCGGAGTGATGATGGGCAACGGCATGGGCGGCAGTCCTCACATGAATCAGGGGGGCGGCCATTGCCCCGATGGCCCACACACACCCGACAAACCCACCGAGCCAACTAGTCCTTCAGCGTTGCTCAAACTACCCAGCCTTCAAGGTAAGACTTGTCACTTGTAATAATATTTTTACAATGAATAATTGCGCTTCTCGGATTTTTTATGAAAACGAGAAACTGTCAATCAACTGTTATGCTAGATTTATACTCTCGCCTCGTACTTTGCGTGATTGACCGAAAATGAGTTTCTGTTTACGCTCTCACGGTGCGTTTAGTTGTCTTTGACCTAGCAACTATGCAGGAAGTTTAAATAATCTCTTGTAATATACTATTTATTATATGAAACGAAATATTTAATTGCCTGTAATTTAAACGAATGACGGCGGTAAAAATATCAAAATCTGACAAAGATTGTTTGATTTGTTTACTATAGATTTGTAGGAAAAATTATACTTCCATAAAAACTAATTTCTTGAACTTGCGATGTTGGGAAGTATTTTATTTCTAATGCCAAAAATGGTCATTTTAATAAAAAATCCATGGCAAATTTAGTTAAAAACTAAGAATTGACGATTCAAATCAAGTGAGTAAAACGCCTCTACTGTGAAATACTTCTTAACCCTTCACATCGCGAACATCGCGAAGTTAAAATTCTGGCCGTCCCGTTTGTTTTGTCAGTTTGGGGAAATTGAAATTGAAAATTTGAAATTGGCGAGAGTCGATGGCCTTGAGGAAAACGATCATAAGTTATAAACCACTACACGGATCATAAAAAGAATAACTGTAAAATGACCGCATTGAAATTTGAAATATAAAACATTATAACTTTATCTCGTAAAACAATTAGGATAATAATGAATAAATATTACAAAATTGGCCAACTGAAAAAACTTGCCTATAAAATCATTTCGATTTATTTGTCACAAAATACGTAAAATATGCAAAAATTGTAAATAAAGTTAGTTATGTTCTTTATTAAATGCTTTACCAAAACCATATTTTTTTTTAATTATTTTGATACAAAAATATTTATTTATTCAGCCAAGAAAAATTTATGTATTCTCGTAAAAAAAAAAAAAATCATTTTAAATTTGTGACTACTTATGGTATTTTTTATATGAAATTCTTTCAAAATAACTTTATTACTACATCACACTTCTTAGAAATCACACCAGAACTTTGAGCTTTGTCTGATGTTACAGAAAAATCTAAAGTTTTGAGAGTTTGCGTCCGAAACTTAATAATAAACTTTGAATGCTCATAATATAAAATTCATTAGATTTTTTCAAATATATTGTCTCATTATATACTTATTATATGTCTAATAACTAATTACTATACTCCAAAGAGTCACATTTCATCGAAAAACTATGGAAAATCGCACTTAATTCTGTCATAGTAATTATCAAAACAAGTTTCTTTGCGCGAGTCATATTAGAAAACAACATATAATGTTCAAAATACGCCTAATTATGTGATAACTTAGGATGTAAATGAAGCAATACCTATTTTGTTAGTAAATTAAAGCGACATTACGTCATATGTCGCGATATATCGGGATATTTCATAAACATTACAAAATAAAAACGGGCATTTTTTCGCGAGGCGTTTGTTGTCGCCGAAGTCTTTTGTTTAAAAATTCGTGAAAAACAGCAAATGAACTATCTCAAATGACTAATCCTCGTTCAGAAACTACTTAAAATGCAAATTACTCACTGTTCTCCAGTAAATGGCACTCAAACACTGCACACACACCGTTTTTATCACCCATTTCGCGGAACCGTACGCGGCCGTGAGAGTTGCCGGCGGACACTACCGTTTGACGTCTATGCTCACTTTTTAAATCGTCCTTCGATATTGCCAGACGGAAATCTTGAATTAACCCTTGGAGTAAATGGGTATTTTCATGGATGCATCTGTCTCTTATGCAGGATTTTCGGCGACATCGACTTAAAGTACTATAACTACGAAACTACTACACCAATCATAAAAAGAACAACTGCACAATGATTGCATTGAAATTTCGAATATAGAATATTGAAATATCATTTTGTAAAACAATTAGATAATTATGAATAAATATGAGAACGTCAAAGAAGTGAAAAAAACTCAGAACCAGATCTGGTTGTATCATACTCAACGGATAATTGTTTCAGAACCAGATTTGGTCGTATCATTCTCAACGGGTTAAAGATATTTTGGCCATATCGTAGCGCCTTCAGAAAGCATATAGTACGGCGTGTCGAATTGTAAATTAAATTTTTCGCAGCGGCGAGCGTTTGGTCCCGTAAGGAACATTACGGAGTTTTAGGCGGCGGACCTTTGGTCCCCCAAGGGATGTTACGGAGCGACCGGGTTAAGGCGGCTCAAACACTCTAAGTATATACAGGTTGAGTTTTAATTAACTGGCATCTTTGAAGGGGGTGAATCAGTACAAGCTTCTTTTGATAAATATTGTGACAAAATAAAAAA
The DNA here is from genome assembly GCA_944548615.1 of Micropterix aruncella. NCBI lineage: Eukaryota > Metazoa > Arthropoda > Insecta > Lepidoptera > Micropterigidae > Micropterix > Micropterix aruncella. The sequence continues at coordinate 16,141,131 of OX155976.1, forward strand.
ATAAATGTATTTATTGAGAAATAGTATAAAAAGCGCTGAGCATGATGCACCTAGGGAATGCAATCTTGCAGCAAAATTTTCAATCTCGGTCTTTGCAATATTTAAGAGGTCAGTTTTGCAAGATCTCGGTATTTTATTTTGTTTTATTTTATTCTGGAACCAAACAGAACTACATACAATGCAATAAAAACCTATTTAAAAGTGACAAAAATCCATTAACCCCTCAAGCCCCGATTGGCCGATATCGGCCACAAACTGATTCAGCGTGACTGGCCCGTTTTAATTTTATTTTAATTTAATTTGTTTTATTTTATTATGTTTTGTTATGTTAATATGTTTCATTTTAATTATGGGTACAGTGGTTTGGCAGTAATTAATGTTTTTGGTGAGACGGTGTCATAATTCAATTTTTTTACTAATTTTTACTAAAATTTTTTGGGACATCAACTTGTCAATCGGCTGAGGGGCCGAGGCCTGAAGGGTTAATGTGATTCCGAATATAAAGTATACAAAATGAACGCAATATAATTTTATATTGTTTCCGCTTGAGAATGGGGGGAATCAGAGTGGGAAGTGAGGTGAAAGGAAGAGACAAAATAGATAAAAATATATATTTTGTATGTATATAAATATATTTATATTTAATTTTAGGTATAATATATAGGTATTATAATGAATATACCTTAGATAAAATTATGTCCTTGAACTAAATTAAATGAAATATAATAGTCATAGCCATAGTCAGTCATATTTTATTAATTCCAAAAAGTACATACTGTGGAATACGTCATTTTACATTTTCTAGAAGTTATTACAACTTCATTACGTGTACATATACTTTTTATATGTAAAAGCAAGAAACCATCGGATCAATTATAAAAATTTAATCTTACAGACTCAAATAACAAAAAAAAAATAATGTAAACAATATTTTTAAATAATCTATCAATAAGTTTTAAAAATAGTCAATCAAGAAATTTTAAAATAATCAGTTAACCCGTTGAGTATGATACGACCAAATCTGGTTCTGAAACAATTATCTGTTGAGTATGATACGACCAGATCTGGTTCCGCGTTTTTTTCACTTCTTTGACGTTCTCATATTTATTCATAATTATCTAATTGTTTTACAAAATGATATTTCAATATTCTATATTCGAAATTTCAATGCAATCATTGTGCAGTTGTTCTTTTTATGATTGGTGTAGTAGTTTCGTAGTTATAGTACTTTAAGTCGATGTTGCCGAAAATCCTGCAAAAGAGACAGATGCATCCATGAAAATACCCATTTACTCCAAGGGTTAATAAACAACAAGTTTTACAATAAAATCAAAACTACGGTGACAAAATACAGAACAAATTTGATAAAAGCTAATTTATTTTTTAAAAACTAAGACGGCCTTGTCAAATTCATCAAAATTATAGAGAGCATGCATGGCTAAGTTTCTTTTTATGCATTTCTTAAATGCAACCTCTTGAAGTATTTTAATTTCTGCTGGCAATGAGTTGAAAAATTTAAACCCCAAATATAAATATGATCTCTGGTATAAAGAAAGCCGCACTTTGGGGATTACTACATTATTTTTATTGCGAGTGTTATGTTCATGCAGACTCGAATGCTTTTCCTCGTTTTTCAAATTTGCTTTCGCATAAATTATGCACTGATATATAAATTCAGATTGAAATGTTAATATTTTTTTATTTTTAAAGATCGGAGCACAGTGGTCGTCTCTTTTTAACCCAAATATCGTCCTGAGAGCTTGCTTTTGCAGTATAAAAATACGATGGCTATCTGGTGCATTACCCCATGTTAGGATACCATAAGCCATCTTCGAATGAAAGCACACATAGTATGTGCTCATTGCGGCTTGTTCACCGGCTAGAAGTTTGATTTTTCGTATGGCATAAATAGCAGAACACAGTTCCTTCGATAGCCTCTCGATATGTGGACTCCAGTTTAATTTCTGGTCTATTGTAATACCTAGAAATTTGGCCGCGTTAACGACCTGAACTTTATTAGAGTCCATGATGATATTGATATTGTTAACTTTTTTAAAGGCAAAATTCATGGCTACGGTTTTGGTGGGATTTAATAATAATTGGTTCGTTTTAAACCAGTTACTAGCTACAGAGAGACATTTGTTGGCATTATGTCCTACTTCATCGCTAGTTGTACCTTGGAATACAAAACTAGTGTCATCTGCGTATAGTAATGTATTACAATTTAAGGGCATTGAATCACCCACATCATTTATAAAAATAATAAATATGTAGGTATAAATGTTTTGTGATCATCTAGATAGACTAGATTTTTTTTATTGAGTTCTCATAAGAGGTTTTTGATGAGTGTAATATGTCCACACTTAAAAAGTCTGTACTATATCTATGGCACGCTCTCTATAGAAATGCATTTTGAGATGCGTTGGTTTTCACCACAGGGAGATGAAATAGTCGATGCGATCGAACAGGGCGGGAAGGGGAACATAAAATTCAATGCGCTCCAAAATTGCGTTCGCATCGATGGAATTATTTTTTTGCGAGATCTTGCAGAATTCAGAATATGATTTTTTTATAATTTAATATTATTATTATTATTATTTATTCTGGACAGGCAGCTTTGCTGATACGTCCAGATCAAATCTTGTAAAGCTAAACAATATTAACAAGTTTTTAGGTACAAATCGAGCCTGTTTTTAAATTGATTGACAGAGATTGCACTAATCACTTCAAATGGTAGTTTATTCCACATGTCCACCATTCTATTTGGCAGAACGTTCTTAAGAGGATTAGATTCAAATTTTGTACGGTTGAGTTTTTAGTTGTGACCTCGAAGATTTGTGTTGACGTTGAATTTGTAAATATTCTTCAGTGCAGGTATATCATAATAGTGTGTTAGAATTTTATGTCTCAATCAGGTCTCCTCTTTGTCTTCTTTGTTTGATTGTAGTAATTCCAAGTAATTTCAAGCGATCTTCATAATTCCTATTCTTCAGGCCCACTGGCATTTTGGTTGCCCTTCGCTGAACCTTTTCCAGAATATCTACATCTTTGCAAAAGTAAGGGTTCCAGATCTGATAGCCGTAGTCAAGAATAGGTCTCACATATGTCTTGTAGATCTTGATAAAAACCTCTATTGACAGATGTCGGAAAGCCTTCCTTATTAGATAGAATTGATATTATATAATTATAATTAAGCGCAAACCTTTAGGAGAAATAATATTCGTTTTAACCCCTCAGGCCCCGATTGGCCGATATCGGCCACAACACGATTCAGCGTGAAGGCCCCGTTTTAATTTAATTTTAATTTAATTTGTTTTATTTTATTATGTTTTATTATGTTAATATGTTTCATTTTAATTATGGATACAGTGGTTTGGCAGTAATAAAATAAAATACAAACGGAGCTGCCATGGAATTCACCGACCAAAAATCGGGCCCATCATATATATTTTTTTACACTTCTAGGAGGTGAAGGGTGGATTCCGGACTGACGACTGGCGGTGGTAGGTTTAGGACAGCTGTCTTGCCACATGTGAGCATTCACCTTACCACCCATTCACTCCCCCTTCGAAGCCATAGAATTTGAGATCAGAGATCGCGGTTTTAGATAATTTTTCTAGAAAGAAGTTGATTATTTTCCTGGAGAGGCCAAGATCTTTAAAAAGGTAAAACAACGATTTAGCTGGCAGGCCACGAGCGCCTACTTCCACCGCGTGAAGGTGAACAGTGAAGCCGTTCCGGGTGACGGCATTTGCGAGGTCATGGTATTTATTTAATTTGTACTCGTGGTCTTTTGGGATATTTGATTCCCATGGAACAGTTAATTCTACGATAAGAACCATCTTCCGAGATAGAGAGTAAAGAGTTATATCTGGATGCAGGGCTGTGCATCCGAGACTTTCAGGGAATTTATACTGCGTAGAGACCGAATCGACCTCCATAATCCAATCTGAAGCTTTCTCGATTATTGAGAAAGGTTTCGCAGTGAGATGTTTTTTGCCTTTAGAGCCAACCCGCACAAACTGTATTGGGGGTTTTTAGGATACTGTGACCCTTGTTGGCACGAGCCACTGAGAGGCTAAGTACCTCGCGAATAACAGCAAGGACTTTGTCGTGGCGGTAAGTGTACCATCCTTGATCCAAGGCCACCTTGCAGCCAGCTAGAATATGTCTAGCTGTGCATGGGGTGTTGCTGCAAAGGGGACATGAACTATCCTCGGCATAGCTCCAACGAGCGAGGTTACTGGGGTCTGGAAGTGTATGCTGAAAGGCATTTAAATAAAATTTCAGCATCTCTGGCGTCCAGTCATACAACATTACTTTCCAGTGCATTGGAGGAGGAATGCAAAAGTCTCCAATTGTTGTCCAATCATTCTGGCATTGAAGGCCAATGTTTTGGTGGGACAGTGCCGTAATTCAATTTTAACCAAAAAATTTTTGGGACAGCAACTTGTCAATCGTCTGAGGGGCCGAGGCCTGAAGGGTTAAGAATAGACTTACACAATTCGCACTGAGCAGTCAATCCAACTTCTGCCTTTAAAAAGTATTTCCATACTTCCAGAAAACTATTAGACCCTTATAAACTATGTTTGATGACATGATAACACCAATTTAATCATACAAAACCAATTTCCGACAGAAAACTATTATATTTTTTACTATTAAAAACAATCGGAACAATCAAATTTACGTTACGCGCTAGAAAACCATTACGAATTGGCGAAGAAAATACGCCGCACTGCCTGCGTGCACTCGCAACGTTCCATTCCGTTTTCCGGGGTCCCCTGTCATTATAGCGCCGGAAACCCCCGGGATGTGACGGCAAGCGCTCCTAAATGGTCATGAAATGTGCTGCTGTGCGATCTCGCAAATCTTTCGAGATTGCATGTGATCAAGATTAATTCGGGATCTTGCTGGGTGGTTGTGATGCACAGCGTTACTTCCATTATATAGATGGACAGCAGCGTCATTATGCACAGATCTCTAAACAGAGGCCTAGCAAGCGGCACTCGTGCTATTTTGCGGACAGCACGCTTCCGCATAATAAGGTCAAACACTCATGGTCATCGCATTGTCCACACTCATGGCCATGCAGAGTCTATCGGCTTCACTAATTTTGTATAATGTCCACTTTCGCAGGCGTAAAAATTCCCGATGAGAATCTAACACCCCAGCAGCGTGCGCACCGCGAGGAACAGCTCGCGACGATAAGAAAAATGCAGCAGATGTTATTTCCTGAAAGTGGAAGTATGGGAGGTCAAGGGGCACACGGCCACTTAGAAGGGAACCAGCAAGACGGAGCGCCCAACAGCGCAATCATGACCCCAACGTCGCAGACGGGGCCTTCGATGGGCCCGGGAATGGGCTTTCCGCAGGGGCAGATGGGCGGAATGGGCCCCGGTCCCAACATGGGTCCAAACGGACCAAACATGGGTCCGAATATGGGACCAAATGGACCGAATATGGGGCCTAACGGACCGAATATGGGGCCAAACGGACCAAACTGCTCAATGGGACAGATGGGACCAGGTAAATATTACTTTATTTTTCAACTACCTAAACCACAAAAACTTTCATATCTCAGGAAGTAGTCACTCGTCATCATTATCAAAGGGATGACTGAGTTGTCTATTATATTTTCTATTCCATTCAACTATTTAAAACATAAAACCCTTGATATCTTCCAAAGTGGACACTCGTCCCGTTTAAGAAGAATATCAGCGGTTTATTCCTAATATCATCTACGTCTTCCAACTACCTAAAATGTGAAACCTTCATATTTTGAATTCAGAGTCTTGTCACTATTGTGTAGACCATGGTTGAATTTCTCTTGGTTTTGTCTACGCTATCCAATCAACTATTAAACCCCTCATATCTCAGGAAGTACAGGCTTGTCAGAACTTGTAAATTAGTGAGTATGTATAAATTCATTCATTTTTTATTCACAATATTGTTAAAGTTTCAGAGATTGTCAAGACATTTGTCAGAGATAAATGCTCGTTGGTCCTGCGATGCTTAGGCGAAATATAAAAGTATTTTTGTAATAAGAAACGAAAAAGTTTTTTTTTTGAAAAATAGTATATAAAGGGTTGTGCGCTTTGCGCCATCTAGCGGTAGGTAAAATATCGCGAATATTTTTTATTTGCGATATTTTACCTACTGCTACATGTCACTCAGTTTTCAATAGATATAGATATATTTATAATATAGACAAAAAAAACCTATCGAAAGTTTCTTATTTGCTTATGCTGATTCATCCACGAGGATGTCACTGATAAAACTCATCCTCCATACAGTTCACATCATCAGTATTTAGCTCTACTAGAAATCCAACCATGGGATGAGACTTTTGCTAATTATCTGAATTTATTTCTCTCTTTTTTAGGAAACTCCATGGGCGGTATGCAGTCGCACGGTCCTATGGGTCCCAACGGCATGATGGGCCCCGGGGGTCCCATGGGCTCGCCGATGGGCCCCGGGGGACCCATGGGGCCGATGGGTCCTTGCATGAAGGGCGGAATCCGCAACCCGAGCTGTGGAGGCCCCGATATGAAATCCGGAATGTGCAGCGATATGCATATGAATCGGCCGTGCGGAGGACCAATGAGCGTGAGTGGCATCAGTTCTTCTTAATTTCCGTGTCCGATCAGAAAGTAGTCTGAGGAGCACCAACCTTTATGGAAGTATGGGAAAGGTAAACCGATCGACTAGTATACTAGCAAAGTAGAGCTGGTAAGTAAGTAAGTAAGTAAATAAGTATTTATTTTTCTAATCCTGTCCGAGTATAGAAATTACATTTACAATTATAAAAATTACAATTCAAAATTACGCATAAAATTACAAAAAGTCTATTTATTACATTAACCCTTCAAGCCCCGCGACTTCGATATCGAAGTCAACTGAACGCGTCCAGGAAAAGTCATTTGATCGGGTTTTTTGTGTCATTCCGTATTCAGTTGTATTTTATTTAAATGCACGATTATATTTGTATCATCGTGCATTTAAATAAAATACAACTGCATACGGAATGACACGAAAAACCCAATCAAATCACTTTTCCTAGACGCGTTCAGTTGACTTTGATATCGAAGTCGCGGGGCTTGAAGGGGTTAAGACCATAGCTTCAAAAATCATTTTATAAATTATCAAATATGAATAATTTTTATTTTATATTTTTTTCCGTTATTGAGACATCTGAATATTAGCAAATAAAACAAAAATTGTTTAAAAATATACCTTTTTTTGTAAACACTTTAACAGCAGAGCACGTACTCAGTACGTGATACAAAATATTAACCCCTCACGTTGCGAGGTAAAAACTCACCTATCACTTTTGCGCGCGACATATTCGCGCAAAAAAACGACGCGAGTCAACGGCCTTGAGAAAAACGATCATAACTTATAAACCACTAAACGGAATAAAAAAAGATAAAGAGAAAAATGATCGCATTGAAATTTGACATATAAAACATTATAACCTTATCTCGTAAAACAATTAAGATAATAATGAATAAATATTACAAAATTGGCAAACTGAAAAAAACTCGCCTATAAAATCATTTCGATTTTTTTGTAAATACAGTTTTTGTAAATATCAAAAATTGTAAATACAGTTATGTTCTTTATTAAATGCTTTACCAAAACGATATTTTTTTTTTACTTATTTGCATACAAAAATACGGAAAAAATATTTATTTATTCAGCCAAGAAAAATTTTATTTATTCTCGTAAAAAAAAATTTTTTTAATTTTTAATTTGTGACTACTTATGGTATTTTTTTATATGAAATTCTTTCAAAATAACTTTATTACTACATCACATCTTCTTAGAAATCACACCAGAACTTTGACCTTTGTCTGATATTATAGAAAAATCTAAAGTTTTGAGAGTTTCCGCGTCCGAACCTAATAATAAACTTTGAATGCCCATAATATAAAATTCGTTAGATTTTTTCAATTATATTGTCTTATCATAGACTTATTATATGTCTAATAACTAATTACTATACTCCAAAGAGTCACATTTCATCGAAAAACTATGGAAAATCGCACTTTTTTCTCTCATAGTAATTATCAAAACAAGTTTCATTTTCGCGAGCCATATTAGAAAAACAACATATAATGTTCAAAATACGCCTAATTATGTGATAACTTAGGATGTAAATGAAGCAATACCTATTTTATTAGTAAATTAAAGCGACATTACGTCATGTTTCGCGATATATAGGGATATTTCACAAACATTACAAAATAAAAACGGCCATTTTTTCGCTAGCCGTCTGTTGTTGCTAAAGTGTTTTCTTCGAAAATTCGTGAAAAACAGCAAATGGACTGTCTAAATTGAATAATACTAATGCCTAAACTACTTAAAAATGGAAATTACTCACTTTTATCCGGTATACACTGCACTTATATCCACAAAACACTTCACAAAACAAACATTTCGCGGAACTATACGCCGCCGCGGGGTGGCCGATCGACACTGCTGTTTTGACGTCTAATGCTGACTTTTTAAATCGGCGGTCGACCTTATCGTCGTTGGCCGGCGAATGAAAGATTATTTGGCCATGTCGTCCCGCGGTCAGAAAGCATTAAATTACGACGATTCGAATCGTAAATTGCATTTTTCGCAGCGGCGAGCGCGATATCCAAAATCGGATGTTACGGATTGTAGGCGGCCGCCATACATGTCCCCAAATGGATGTTACGTCCTCAGCGGGTTAACTCGCGAATCACGTACTGAGGGCGTGATTGACTTTCATACAGTTTTTTTAAAAAAAAGTACTTGGTTTGTTATTTGCGTCGTACCAGCGCGTAGCTTAGTCTTTTGTCTATACATACATATGCGTTTATTTGGCATGAATTCATAGCGTGAACTAAAAATTGCATGAATTCATAGCGTAAACCAAAAAAAACGTAGGTGTTGAGAGTCTGCAAAGTTTGCGCAGACATCGGAAAGAAGCAAACTGGCAAACAAGGACACAAGGAGACTGTCTACTATTGCCCAGATTGCAATGTACCACTATGCTACTATCCATATTTCAAACATTTCCACACAAAAAAGAATTATGTCAATGGCTACGTATTATTACTTCATATACAACTTTTTTTCTCTCATAAAAATGCCCTTTTTTAAATAAATAGTTTCATAAGTTATCATAATATTTCTTTCATTTTTAATTTTTATCCGGAGGATGTAAAAGTCAGTCTCAAATATACAAAACAAATCGTTTCTATATCCAATCAGGTTATTTTTTTATAGTCGTTACAATAATGCCAAAAAACGCCTGCGGGCAAAGAAACGTCCTATAAAATTCGACCGCTGTTAAAGTGTTAAATATCGCAAATGAACTCTGTTCATTTTAAATAATAAATAAAATATTTATGTCGACTTTTTTAATTAGATTTTTCCGAGTTAAATAACAAATTTTGGAAAAAGTTATAACTTTTCATCTTTAACCTCTGGGTGGCCACGCTCGCCGATTGGCGTTTTTTGTATTATTATGTTATACCAGTATTTATACAATTATCGGCTCTATTTCTCCCTCCACTGCGGTAAAAGCCTGTCATTAAAGCCGGCCATTGAATAAGCCACCGGTATATATTGATATGCTTGCACACACCTTCTACAAACAAATTTTCGAGGGCTTCGAAAATTTTCCGTGAAATGACTGACTTCCGAAAGGTTTAGGACCACTTCTGACCTATCGATGTATACAAAACCTATTGAACCAATTTTCACAAAACCTGACATATACGACGGTCACCCAGAAAGTAAGGTTACAACATTTATGTAGGAACGAAATATGCTTTTATTTAATTGAAATTCACAGGAGACTTCACAAATACACTAAACTATTTTTCAACGTAATCGCGATCGAGATTGATACATTTCTGTAGTTAAGGCGTCAGCTTTTGTATGACAGTGTCAATTGACCTTCACCGCCAGCCCTTTCAGCCACTTCTCTACAGCTTCCTCAACCTCCTGATCGTTGCTAAATCGTTTCCCACCCAAAAACTCATTTACTTTAGTGTTAAGGTTATAGTCTGAAGTCGGATGAATAGGAGGGGGAATGGGTGACAATATCCCCTCCAAGCGATGTCAGCAGCTCTTTTAAAACTCGCACGGTGTGTCAGCATTCCCCTTCTGCGATTCTGAATTGCTATTTTTACGGTATTACAGTAAGCCTATGCATTAATGTCTCTTTTTGTATCGATACAAGGTACGAGTACAAGGGAACTCCAATTAACCGAATTAATTGGGACTGGTCCCCATTCGGATATCAAAAATTCGGATAACTGGATTTTTCCGAAAGAAGGGTCTATCTATATATACAAAACAAAGTCGGGTTTGTTTGAACACTTATAACTCGAGAACGGCTGGACCGTTTTTCATGATTTTTGATTTGTAGTATTTGTCTCCATCCTGAATAGCAGAATAACTATTAAAAACGAAAATTGGAAAATTGTCGAAAAATTAAAATAAAAGAAAATACATTCTCCCATACAAAATGTAAATCCGTGTTTTTGTCATGGTCAGTTGTACGTGGACGTGGAGCATGTTCACGTGTCGGCAAATCATCCGCTTTATTTGTTCTTGCACCTGATAAAAAAACAAGAAATGACATATATCGCTAGGTGCTTCAATGAAGAGAATTAACCCGTTGAGTATGAGTCAACCAAATCTGGTCGCGAAACAATTATCCGTTGAGTACGAGTCGACCAAATCTGGTCGCGCGTTTTTTTCACTTCTTTGACGTTCTCATATTTATTCATAATTATCTAATTGTTTTACAAAATGATATTTCAATATTCTATATTCGAAATTTCAATGCAATCATTGTGCAGTTGTTCTTTTTATGATTGGTGTAGTAGTTTCGTAGTTATAGTACTTTAAGGTCGATGTCGCCGAAAATCCTGCAAAAGAGACAGATGCATCCATGAAAATACCCATTTACTCCAAGGGTTAAACCGAGTGCATCCCAAGCTGCACAATATGTAAATAGTTTAATTCAATCATGTCTTGCTGACACGCGATTGATATACTTATTTTTTTAACTTTTCTATTTCTTTTTGTGTTATTATCCTAATAAAGTAGTAACCTTAATATTTATTTTGTATTCATTGTATTACTTTCATAAAATCATAAATTAAGTTCAGCTAATCTGTAACACGACATTCATTCACTGTTTGGCGGTACGAAGTTCGCCGGGTCAGCTAGGTCAAAAACACCATCTTTAAAGAAAAAGAGCTTATGGTCCCGCGTCTGCTTCAACTTAAAGTCATTAAAGTCAATCTTTCAAGTTTATTTTTTTGTGGTTAGCCAACACACCTTCGTCTTCATCTTTGTCTTCGCCCTCTACCAAAAGTTTCTTTGAAAGTTGCTTTCTGTAATGGCGTTTCATGGTTTCGATAACATACTGATTCATTGGTTGCAACAAGCTTGTGACGTTTGCCAATAAAAAGATTGTTTTAAAATGGCTTTTCCCTTTTGCCAATATTTTTTTGGTGGGATGAGTTGGTGCTTTATCAACAATCAGTACATTACATTACATTTTCGTCGTGTCCAATTGACGGCTAAAGACCGCTCTTGGACGTGTCAAAATAATTGGGTTATGTAGTAAGTTTCGCTACTACTCTTTACTGAACATACATAGGTAGTCAAGAATTAACTACTAGATTGTCAAACTATAAATATAAATAATCAAAATAGAAGCTTAATATTTGAAGTAGTTAGTGATTCGAAAAGATACGTAGTAAAATTAATTATTTATCGTAATATTCAAATTGTCAGTAAAATGTTAAATAATCAAATTAAATCTACGTTATGCATTTTAAACTAAAAGTACAGATATAAGACCATATAAAATAATCAGACAATAAGGCTCTACTTTTTTAAGTAATTTAAATGGGCACAATATTTGAAAAATCGTGGCCCTCAAATTCGGCCAAATTATAGAAAGGGTGGCCTATCAGCATCTCCTTGATGTTTTTTTAAAATTTTATGTCCTCCAGCTGTTTAAATTTTGTAGGGAGTAGATTATAGAATTTAATGCTAAGGTACAAGTAGCTTTTCTGTACTTTTGCCAGTCGTATTCGGGGTACGCATAAGGGTCAATTCACACGTACCACAACCACACCACGTCGCAGCGACATAATGTGGTCAAGCTGTGGTTACGTGTGAATAGTGCCGCAGCGGCTTTTTGCAGTTGCGTTGTGGTACCGACAAAATGTCGATGTGGTTGCGTTGTCGGTGTCGTTGCGACGCGGTAACCACACGTGGTCATGTGCAGTTATACTCCAGCTTTAGTAGAGGTAACACGGCTCGACTGAACGTAGTCATGGAGGAAAGATTGTTGTTGCTATCCTTGTTATGGCTTTTATTAATAAGAAGAAGACGACGAAATCAGTGTATTCGTCGAAATAGAATTTATTGGGTACATCCTTTATTGGAAAACAAAAGTCAAAGCCGATTCCGTACTGATTATCCTAAACTTCGAAGGTTCAAGACAAAATTTTATAAAAAATTTAGAATGAGCAAGAATACTTTTGACTACTTGTTAAACGAACTGAATAGTGAGTTGCAAAAAAAAGACACGGCCATGAGAAATTTCGGAGTCGGACATTTTAATTTTTCGCACAACCACGCGGCAACTCAGTACAACGCAGAATGAAAGAGGGGAGCGCAGGCGCCAGCTAGGCGCGCGCTGTTGATGACGTCATGTCGTGGCGATGTGGCCGCGGTGCCGCCGCCGCGTGGCGGCGTTGCCGTCGCGATGTGATTGCGATGTGTAGTATTTACACAGGTGGTCGATAACAACGTCAAAATGTGGTACGTGTAAATTGTAATATTCATTTTCAATACAAAATATACGCCCGACCACATGGCGTCGTTGTGGTGTGGTTGTGGCTGTGGTGTGGTTGTGGTACGTGTGAATTGCACCTAAAAGGGAGCTATCGCGGGTATGATGCGAGTGAATGTCTGCATTAATTGGGGTTTCTGTTAGGTGCTGTCTAGCATACATTAAACACTGGTATATGAACGCCGAATACATAGTCATTACCCTTGCCTTGATGAAATATTCTTTGCATGAGGTCCTAGTCGTTACCTGATACATGCTGCGCAGTGCTCTCTTTTGCAAAAGAAAGATTCTTTTACTGGTTGCAGTACGTTTCTGTCTTCATTTTTTTTTCGTTTTAATTTCGGATAATCAGCGATTCGGATAATTGGATTTCTACTGTACTTGTATCGATAATATCCATATGTCGAATCAACCTTACAGCACGGTTTAATCATCTTCCATTTCTCAAGTTTTTTTTTTCATTTATTAATTTTCAATTTTTGATATAATATTTTTATTCACTTTTATAAATTTATTGCAGCGTATGCCAAATCCGATGGGCCCTATGGGAGGCGGACCAAGAGGACCTTGTATGATTGGACCTGGATCCCGAATTATGCCAGGAACGAATATTAACGCGATGAATGGTAAGTCAAAAAAAAATAAATAAATAATAATAAATAAAATACAAACGGAGCTGCCATGGAATTCACCTACAAAAAATCGGGCCCATCATATATTATTATTACACTTCTGGGAGGTGAACGGTGGATTCCGGATTAACGACCGACTGTGGTAGGTTTATGACAGCTGTCTTGCCACATGCGAGCGTGCACCTTACCACCCATTCACTCCCCCTTCGAAGCCATAGAATTTGAGATGCAGAAATCGCAGTTTTAGATATTTTTTCTAGAAAGGAGTTGATTATTTTCCTGGAGAGACCAAGATCTTTAACCCTTGGAGTAAATGGTTATTTTCATGGATGCATCTGTCTCTTTTGCAGGATTTTCGGCGACATCGACCTTAAAGTACTATAACTACGAAACTACTACACCAATCATAAAAAGAACAACTGCACAATGATTGCATTGAAATTTCGAATATAGAATATTGAAATATCACTTTGTAAAACAATTAGATAATTATGAATAAATATGAGAACGTCAAAGAAGTGAAAAAAACGCAGAACCAGATCTGATCGTATCATACTCAACGGATAATTGTTTCAGAACCAGATTTGGTCGTATCATACTCAACGGGTTAAAAAGGTGAAACAACGATTTAGCTGGCAGGCCACGAGCGCCTACTTCCACCGCGTGAAGGTGAACAGTGAAGCCGTTCCGGGTGACGGCATTTGCGAGGTCATGATATTTATTTAATTTGTACTCGTGGTCTTTTGGGATATTTGATTCCCATGGAACAGTTAATTCTACGATAAGGACCACCTTCCGAGATAGAGAGTAAAGAGGTGTATCTGGACGCAGGGCTGTGCATCCGAGACTTTCAGGGAATTTATACTGCTTAGAGACCGAATCGACCTCCATAATCCAATCTGAAGCTTTCTCGATTATTGAGAAAGGATAGAAAACGAATTTACCGCGTGAAATTTGTAGGACCCGACGTTTCGGTGACGTTGCAGCCGCCGTCGATTTTATATATTGAGAAAGGTTTTGCAGTGAGATGTTTTTTGCCTTTAGAGCCAACCCGCACAAACTGTATTGGGGATTCGGAGGATACTGTGGAACCCTGTATCCTCCAAACCCCTAACTTAAATTAGACACAAAAATACGAGTTTATTGCTACATGGCAATATCTTACAACTAACCTAGTTACAGTGCAACTTGGGTTTTCAACTACAACGGGCAAACCCGTCACCTCAGGTAGTTTTGATGACTTAGAGACAATAATTATTCCCCGCGACGTCTACATTACATTGACGGCTGTGGCAACACTGATTTGCAAGCTTGGCGCAAGTATTTGAATATGGTTTCTGGGGTGACAATTTGTTGTAGCGGAGTCGTCACAGGTGTATTGCGGCATAGGTATAAGTACATGGAACGTTGCAGAATTTCATGGCCATGAATCCATGTTGAATTAGTATAAAAGTTTTTTTTTTATCGAGATTGACTTAAAGATCGCAATCAACCGTTTGAGCACCCCTGATATAAAGCTTCGGAGCTGTGACCAGACGAAGGACAAAGAAATATGACTGAATCTGGTATATTGAGATGTCAACCACAACGGGCGAACCCGTCACCGCAGGACGTTTTAACGATTCATCGTTCTATCGACCGTGCAGTGAGCGTAGAAGACTTTGGACATAACAAATCCGATATCTAGCTACGCCACAACCCGTTAGAGACCAACGCCTTACCGCGAGTAGCCAGGTATGTCACCTGGCGGGCGGCACTCGCGCCCTAACTACCAATTGTGACCAGATTTCTCCGGTCTCTCGATTGGTTCCGATTTCGAGGTCGCTTGCGCGGTCCTCTCCCTTACGAAGCGGTGAAACGGAGTGCACCGAATCTGTCGCGGACCAAGGCGTCCTTTGCCCGACTCTGAACCGGGATCGGATGGCCAATGGTCATTTCAAGAGCAGTCGCCGTAAGGTAGACAACTACCCCCGCTCTATAGGAAACAATACAGTTCCCAGACTCCCCCGATTGTTAGTCGGAGAGCAGAATCGATTGGCTTGCGCCGCTCGGTGCGCAGACCGTCCAGGAGCGCCAGAGGATTGTTCCCAGGGGAGACTGGTTGACCCAGTGTCCTACCCAGGCTCGCACCCCATGCGTGGAGGCCATCGGATGGGTGTTGACCCGTGAGTGTGACCGACCCTGAAACAGAATGGGTCTTCGTGGCCAACTCAGCAAGGGCCCATTAGCTCCCTGACTGAATCTGGTAGTGAGGGTGTGAGGCTACCTGCTGGATTCACTTCAGGGGGACTCTCATGGGCCCGTTGGTAGAGCTAGAGAGTGAACCGGTTTGCCCAAAGTAGTTGACAACTCCAAAGTGTTCTCTTTGCGGTCCTTGTGTCTCCAAAGGTTTATGGAATATACCTTATGTTGTTATTTATTACAGGTGGCATTATGATGGATGGATCTGGAATGGGAGGACCTATGTCCGGGCCGCATGGAGACTGCTCGGGTCCTATGGGTCCCGATTCACACATGGGTATGAATGGACCCATGTGTGATGACTACTCGAGAAGTAGAAGTGTAAGTATTTTACGCTTAACCCGAAGAAGGCACAGAGAAAGGGGGTAGTTTGATAAAAAAATAGATTCATCTGTCTGGCTTTTTTAGCGGCAGTCCCGAGACGCTGATGCACCGTTCATGTTAAATGCCTATAATTTTACTTATTCCTACTTGCAGTGCTATAACCACTCTACGCTACTGGACAAAAGTATTGCAACATTATTATTTTTTTAAAGCAGCCCAAAAAATACAATTTTTTGAATGAAATGTTTTTTTTTTTTAAATAACGAAATCATCCCAAAACAACGAGAGCTTCATGAAACCATAAATAACTGATTCGAGACCGACTGCACACTAAGGACCGACTGCACATTAGGACAAGACAGGTTTAAAACAGGCTAAAAAAAATAGTTTTGAATTTTCAATCTTGCAATACTTTTGGCCAATTCTGTATGCTACATATATACATAGGCTAGTCAGGTATAAACCGACCCATCACTTTCACTTTTTTATCGCATCATTTCGAACATCATCATCTGTCGAACAAATGTGACCTCAGAAATAATCTGAGAGGTTATATAGAGCGGCTTTTGCACTTCAACCTCGTAGATTTAAAAACACGCAGTTTCCATAATTTACACAAACATCTTTTTACAATTCAATTTTCGATTTCGTGTGCCACCGTGACTAACGAGTTCGATTTCGTGTGCCACCGTGACTAACGAGGAGCTCTCCTACTTTTTATATTGTCACTTGCAATAGCAATATCCTGTCAAATACCATAAAAATCAGAACGTGTCAAGTTTTTGATATCACATGTAAAGGATTAGAGAAATTTCATGATTCCATGAATTTAACGATTCAATCAAACCTACTTCTTAAGATTTTACTAACTGCCATCCTACTGTATTATATCAATTTACGATACCCTTTTATATTATATCATGGACTGGGAATTTCATAATAATAATTTAACTTCTATTCTTGACCACTCTGTGAACCGTAATGCCCCTGCCAGCGTCCAGCTGTCGTCCTTCCAGGTGGCGGTCCATGAATACTTCTCGGGTGTTTACCCAAAATCTACCCATGTCGACCCGGTTCACAGAGAAAACGCATTTAAGGCAAAGCTCCGTAGGCAAATGCGGCTACTTCGTCGCCAGTTACGTGAAGCCAAGAAAGCCGGGGATAAAGCCCTCTGCCACAACTTCTCGCGCGCGTACCGCTCTATACTAAAACTCATACAGAGCGTAGCAACGCAAAACGACAAGTGCAAGGCAGCATTTCTGAAATCCAAAGAGGAAGCCCGGTTCGACAAAAACCGTTTTAACTACAGCAAAACGGTTTTGTCTGCCGCCAAGGGAAAAATCCAAATCCCGGAAGAAATGGCCACGGAATATTTTTCGACCACGTATGAGGACCCAATGCGGCTCCATAATTACAGCCCTCCGCCGGGCATTACACCTCCGCCCCTGCCTACGGTAGCTTTTGCTTCTCAACCTCCATCTCTAGATGAGATTCTTAATCAAGTAAAGAGGAAGCCGTCGGGCTCTACTCCGGGTCCCGATGGTATTCCCTATTTAGTATACAAAAAATGCCCCTGCCTTCTGCAATATTTAGGATCCATCTTCCGAAATATATGGAATAGCGGTGTAGTCCCACAGAATTTTGGCCGAGCGACAGTCATCTTAATTCCGAAGGTCCCAGTTTGCACCGGACCAAAGGACGCTCGGCCCATTGCTCTCACAGACACTGGTCAAAATCTTTTTTAGCATAGTCCACACGAGGATGAGCGAATTCATGCACCGGAATGAGTACCTTGGAGTATCAGTTCAAAAAGGCTTCATGCGTGGCGTCTCGGGCTGCCTCGAGCACAATTCTCTCCTGGCTGCTGCCATAAAGGATGCGAGACAGCACGAACGCCAAATCAATGTATGCTGGCTCGACCTAGAGAATGCCTTTGGGTCAGTCCGACACAGTCTCCTCCACTTTGCACTCCGCTGGTACAACTTCCCACCAGTCGTGCGTGACACTGTAGCCTCCTACTACAACTGTCTGACTTTCCATGTTAAAACGCAAGAATGGACTACCCGCTCTATACCATATTCAATTGGACTATTTCAGGGCTGTTGCCTCTCCCCGACGATTTTTAATATAGTTTTTAATATACTGCTGGAAAGCCTGACCCAGTTTGACAGGAAGTGGGGCTACCGTTTTAAAACAGACGGCCAATACACCTCGTCGTGCCTCGCTTTTGCCGACGACCTAACTTTCATCACCAGAAGCCCCAAGCAGCTTTCCCTGCTATTGCAGAAAGTGGAGCTTTTCTGCGACTGGTCAGGCTGTATAAAAGTGAAGCCCTCCAAATGTTTTTGCCTTAGACTCGCCCGCATGGGCACAAAATTTACATCCTATGACCCCAAATTGGTCTATAAGGGCTCTAATATCTCCCTTATAGACCCAAACAATCATTTCAAATTCCTCGGCAGAAAAATCACCCATCAGGGAAAAGACGTCTCGGGCGATCATGTTATAGAGCATTTCAAAAGTTGCCTGGCGAAAATAGATGCCTTGCTAATTTCTGGCCCTCGTAAGGCCTGGATCTATGACAATTATCTAACGTCACATTTGTCATGGCCCTTTCTTATTTACGATTTTACCAAAACCCAACTGTCCCGTCTAGATGCGCTGGTGACAGCTAGTTTAAAATCCTGGCTGTCCTTAGCCAAACCAGCTGACCCCTCGACTCTCTTCAGGTCCAAACAAAATTTTGGGCTAGCGCTTAAACTGCCCTCTCTGCTCTACGCCAACTCCAGAATAACCAAAAATTCGATTCTGTGCAATTCCAAAGATCCGGCAATATCGAAGCACGTAATAAGTGGCCGTAGTGATTCAAATGATCTACAAGCCCGCGTAGACTTCCACAAAAAGTTCCTTACTGGAATCAGCCAGAATGGCACTGGTCTGGGGTATGGCAGTACAACCACGAGCGACGTGGACTTGAAGAAGTCTCTTTTGCGGGGAGATTACGACAGCAAGAGTATGGCTCATGCTATTGGCCTTCAATGCCAGAATGATTGGACAACAATTGGGGACTTTTGCATTCCGCCTCCAATGCACTGGAAGGTAATGCTCTATGACTGGACGCCAGAGATGCTGAAATTTTATTTGAATGCCTTTCAGCATACACTTCCAGACCCCAGTAACCTCGCTCGTTGGAGCTTTGCCGAGGATAGTTCTTGTCCCCTCTGTCGCAATACCCCTTGCACAGCTAGACACATTCTAGCTGGCTGCAAGGTGGCCTTAGATCAAGGACGGTACACTTACCGCCATGACAAAGTTCTCGCTGTTATTCGCGAGGTAATTAGTCTCTCAGTGGCTCGTGCCAACAAGGGTTTGACAGTATCCTCCAAACCCCCAATACAGTTTGTGCGGGATGGCTCTAAAGGCAAAAAACATTCAACTATAAAACCTTTCTCAATAATCGAGAAAGCTACAGATTGGATTCTGGAGGTTGATTCGGTCTCTAAGCAGTATAAATTCCCTGAAAGTCTCGGATGCACAGCCCTCCGTCCAGATATAACTCTTTACTCTCTATCTCGGAAGGTGGCTCTTATTGTAGAATTAACTGGTCCATGGGAATCAAATATCCCAAAAGACCACGAGTACAAATGAAATAAATACCATGATCTTGCAAATGCCGTAACCCGGAACGGCTTCACTGTTCACCTTCACGCGGTGGAAGTTGGCGCTCGTGGCCTGCCAGCTAAATCTCTATTTCACCTCTTTAAAGATCTTGGCCTTTCCAGAAAAATAATCAACTCTTTCTTAGAAAAATTATCTAAAACTGCGATTTGCGCTTCTCAAATTCTATGGCTTCGAAGGGGGAGTGAATGGGTGGCAAGGTGAACGCTCACATGTGGCAAGACAGCTGTCCTAAACCTACCACAGCCGGTTCGTAAGTCCGGAATCCACTGCTCACCCCCCAGAAGTGTAAAAAATAGTAATATGATGGGCCCGACTCCGGTCGGTGAATTCCATGGCAGCTCCGTTTGTATTTATTATTACCAGACCTTTCTATTATATTACTTTACCATGCCCTTTTATTATATCACTTTACCGTACCCTTTTATTATATCACTTTACCAGACCTTTGTGAGGTGGCCACCCGTCACTAGACTCCAATTGCTCGTGAGTGAAGGGTGGTTCTCATCAGGGGGTTTTCTCCGTAGTAAAAGTCGAATGTTGCTGAAGTTGAAGTAATTTATTCCAGGAGGTATGTGATGGTTGCCAGTTTGTAACGCCTCGAATGTAAGTTGCAGGGTGTGAAGCGCGGCGATAGATTTGAATAATAGTTGACCGGAATGGCTGACTGCCAGATGATGATGATCGCGTGTACTATGCGTGTCGGTTGTCGCTGAGAGGCTGATGATGATGTGTAGTCGCGCTGGTTACCGACTAGAGGATGATGAATGATCGATCGAATGTACTGCCTTTTATACGTTGCTAAATGATGCAATGCCGTCGGCGTGGGGAGAATAAATGTGTTAAATTGAATCGATCAGAAGAATCGGTATTAGTCATCGGCTGTGTGTGCATTAATTGCCGAAATTATATGGAATTCAATGCTGTTTGACGCGTGTAATATTAAGTGTGTTTGCAATTTGGAATCTAGAGAATTTACTTCTTTCGTTGACTCTAATGTCTAATTGATTGATTGAGAAGGTTTTTTATGATATCCGCTTAGTTGTAACTGACCACTAGATGACGCTGCAGCACATTCATTTCTAAATCGCCAACCGATCTTTTAAATAATCATAATTATTTAAAAGAAACTAAAAATAAATTCTAAATATTTTCGTCATTTTGACATGCATTTTGCCAGCGGTTTGGAAGTATTTTAATTTACAAATGTTATCGTCTAGTATTTTTGAGCTATTGTATTTTTATTTTCAGTTTCCTGGGCCGATGGGCGGTATGGACGGAAAAGGCCTGGTGTCTCCCCGCTCCCCACCAGAGCTGGACTGGCACAAACTCCAGCAGCAGTTCCTGGAGCCGAAGATGGACAGCGACGGCGGCAAATCGCCCTGCTCCGAGCGAGGCTCCGGCTGCCCCCCGCCACCCCCCTACGCCGTCTCCCCTCTGCCTCTGCATCGCAGTGCTTCCGTTCCCATCAACAACGTATATGAATGTGAGCACTTTTTTAGGCTTCGCTTTCTGTCCATAGGTCCCTGTCGGTTATCTCGGCCAATTTAAAGCCAATCAATAATGACATATTCAGACATGTTTTAATTAAATTCGAAACCAGTAATTCAAATTGCCTATCTTCCTACCAAATGAAGTGTAAATCAGCGACTTTTCAACACAAATTTACCCGCAATTAGATGCCATTAATTGACAGATTAATTGTGACTAATGTGCCGCGCAATATAATGGACTTCAATTTTGTGACATGTATGGAGTAATGCTGATGCCACACATTCTATTGTTAAGCAGTCTGACCTTTGTTTCGAGTTCAGTATTGCATCCACTAGCTAAGGGGGCTAAGGGGCCCTTGCTGAGTTGGCCACGAAGATTCATTCTGTTCAGGGTTGGTCACACTCACGGGTTAACACCCATCCGGCGGCCTCCACGCATGAAGTGCGAGCCTGGGCTGGACTCTGGCCTTAGGGCTAGTTTCCCCTAGGAATCAACCTTCTGGCGCTCCTGGACGGTTTACGCACTGTGCGGCGTAAGCCAATCGATTGTGCACTCTGACTAACTGTCGGGGGAGTCTGGAAGCAGTACTGCTTCCTATAGAGCGGGGGTAGTTGCGGACCTTACGGCGACTGCTCTTGAAACGACCATCGGCTACCCAATCCTGGGTGAACAGCCAGGCAAAGAATGCTGTGGTCCGCGATAGATTCGGTTTACACCGTTTCATCGCTTCGTAAGGGAGAGGACCGCGCAAGCGACCTTGAACTCGTAACCAATCGAGAGACTGGAGTAATCTGGTCGCAATTGGAAGCAAGGGCGTGAGTGTAAGCCCGCTGGCTAACACTCCTGGCTATCTCGCGGTTAAGGCGTTGGCCTCTTACGGGCATGTGGCGGAGCTTGACGGTGGACTGTTTTGTCCAAGTCTTCTGCACTCACTCCAGGGAGATAGAACAACTAATCGTTAAAACTTCCTGAGGTGACAGGTTCGCCCATTGTAGTTGACAACTCTAGTTGCATCCACTGAATCATGATGAATTTTCAGCTTTTGCAAAACACTTTGTGGGTACTAATTAAAATTACACCTTTCCTAGTATGTCAGCGCCAGATGTTCCGGAGTCTGGCCTGCTAACTTTACCCCAGCATTCTATGGCCAAAATACTGTCTGATCTGAAAGTATCAGCTTTTACAAACTCTTGCACTTTTTTGTCGTTATCTCCCCCAACTACAACTCTTTATCTGATAAGGAAGGCTTTAAAACATCTGTCAATAGAGGAGTTTATAGGGCATATAATATATATATATATAAAGACAATAATCTACAAGGTATATTTGAGACCTATTCTTGAGTATGACTATCAGCTCTGGAACCCCTACTTCTGTAAAGATGTAAATGTCCTGGAAAAGATGTGATGAATAAATAACGGGTTAGAAACATTTCATATACATGGCAGCTTGCAGATTATGCCAAAAAAATCTAAACATTCAATTCTGTAAAACTCAATTTTTTATAGTGAAAAGGTAATTTTAAAATACATTTCAACATTTATAGTATCGATGTAATTTGTGATGTTCAAAAAATGTTCAAATGTACAAAACTTCATAAATGTCTCTTGCTGGCACGGGCTAAACCTTGAAATGTAAAACATTGAATCCTGAGCGGTAAACGTGAAAAAAGTTTTCAAAAAATTTCAAATGTTCAAAAGTTTTAAAACATACTTTTCGGGCATGGGTTAAACCTTGAAATTTAAAAGGTAGACTTCCGAAGGGTCAAGTAGGTGGTGTGATAAAAAGTTAAAAAATAAAACAAAATTATTAAATATGTGCCCTGCTGGCAAGGGAACCTAAAAAATTGAAACATAATCTCCTGAGGAGTAATCTGAGTACAAACATATAAACGACCAACGAATATCAAAACTATTATAATATGTGCCCTGCGGGTGCGGCCTAAATCTTGTTTATATTATAGTTTAGAGTTTCTATATGCTCACCGACCTGCAGGTTAACCCTTGGAGTAAATGGGTATTTTCATGGATGCATCTGTCTCTTTTGCAGGATTTTCTGTCTGTCAGGATTTTCATCTGTCTCTTTTGCAGGCTATCATAATTGAATGCGTATACAAAATTTCCTTTCTGTGCTGTTAACCGTTGAGGAGTCCTCTCATCGGGAGCCAACCTTGGGTGCAGCAGCTATGTCATGGTGAAATTTAGAACCAGCTATCATAATTGAATGCGTATACAAAATTTCGTGACTAGTATTGTCGACTACAGCGGTCGAGACCGTCACCTCAGGAATTTTAACGATTGGTCGTTCTATCTCCCTGGAGTGAGCGCAGAAGACTTGGACAAAAGAGTCCACCGTCAAGCTCCGCCACAAACCCGTAAGAGGCCAACGCCTTAACCGCGAGATAGCCAGGAGTGTTACCCAGCGGGCTTACAGTCACGCCCTTACTTCTAATTGCGACCAGATTACTCCAGTCTTTCGATTGGTTCTGAGTTCGAGGTCGCTTGCACGGTCCTCTTCCTTACGAAGCGGTGAAACGGTGTGTACCAAATCTATCACAAACCACGGTATTCTTTACCCGGCTGTTCACCCAGGATCGGGTAGCCGATGGTCGTTTCAAGAGCAGTCGCCGTAAGGTCCGCAACCACCCCCGCTCTATAGGAAACGGTACTGCTTCCAGACTCCCCCGACTGTTAGTCAGGGAAGTCTAATCGTTAAAACACCGCAAGATGTTAGTCAGAGTGCGCAATCGATTGGCTTATGCCGCACGGTGTGCAGACCGTCCAGGAGCGCCAGAAGTTTGATTTCTAGGGAAACTAACATACATACTGACAAACATTCAAGGTAAAATCTCTTAACCCTTGGAGGAAATGGGTATTTTCCTGGATGCATCTGTCTCTTTTGCAGGATTTTCGGCGACATCGACTTAAAGTACTATAACTACGAAACTACTACACCAATCATAAAAAGAACAACTGCACAATGATTGCATTGAAATTTCGAATATAGAATATTGAAATATCATTTCGTAAAACAATTAGATAATTATGAATAAATATGAGAACGTCAAAGAAGTGAAAAAAACGCGCGACCAGATTTGGTCGACTCGTACTCAACGGATAATTGTTTCGCGACCAGATTTGGTTGACTCATACTAAACGGGTTAAACGGCTTAACCGATTCACTTGGAATTTGAAACATAGACTCCGGAGGGGTCAATGAATCCTCCGGTAAGATTCGTAAAAAATAATGTAATATACAATTTCATAGTATTTCTTTTCAATAATGCGGAGCTTACAACCTCGGTTCAATAAGTTCCGAGACTGAATTTTTGCCGAAGAAACAAGTGGCGTCATCGCTTGGACAAGTATGGAACTACATAGACTGAAGTTTCCTCTACTTTTTAATTTAATATGGATATTGAAATGTGCCCTACGGGCACGGGCTAAACCTTACAGTTTGAAACATAGACCTTTGAGGTGTCAAGTATAAAATTCATAAAAAGTTATAAAAAGAGTTGGAAAGGTTTTCAGTTCAAATAAAGTAAAATCGACAAACGAATACCAAAACTACTATATTGATATGTGATTTGCGGGCACTGGCTGAACCTTGTATTTTGTATAAATATATATAGTGGAACTGTAACGGCCCTTAAGTATCGTTACATGCAATCAACAAATGCATTGAT
Organism: Micropterix aruncella; assembly: GCA_944548615.1. Taxonomy (NCBI): domain Eukaryota; kingdom Metazoa; phylum Arthropoda; class Insecta; order Lepidoptera; family Micropterigidae; genus Micropterix; species Micropterix aruncella. The sequence goes on from OX155976.1 coordinate 16,166,047, forward strand.
TTCCAGTGAAATGCACTGACACAAATTCAGCTATTATTTTACCTCATGAAGCTATGAATCAGCACGATGAAATAATACTTTTACTCGGAATATTTTGGATTGTATCATTTCTCGGCCTATATAAGCTGGCGAGAAAGCAACCAAAGTATCATTCCTCGAGTGACCACGTCCCCCAAGACAGCGACGGCATACCTCAGTACCCCGGCTTCTTGATTACCTTTTCCTTCCTTTTCTTTATCGAGGCGAGAAGCATCAGTCTGCATTCCCACAGAGTCGAGCCGTGCCCAGTAAGAGATACTAGGAGCACAAGTACAATCCTTATCCGTGCACCCTCGTAACTTCAGGCAGATAGGCAATACATTCGCGTCAATATAACCTATCGAGAAGCGTTACAAACTGCAATATCGAACTCTCATTAAATACCTTCTGATATACTTAAAATCGACTTTTAATACGGAGATAACCCACAAGTTGACACCACCGCCTCACACCGAATAATTTGGAGTCTAGTTAGGGGTGGTCCCTCACAGTACATAATACTTTGACGGTTTACTATGAACTTCCGATTCACATTTATAATCGGTGTCGTTTGGCTTCACAGCTACACAGTCGCGGAGCCACACTCCAACATCAGGAATCCAGATGCCCCTCTCCGCAGAGCCCAGTAGAGCTGGGTCGGCTCTCAACAGCCCGGCACCTCAGGGTGCGCCTAACAACCAGCAGAACAAGGGTCTCGCTAAGAATCCCGGAGACGGACCACAGGGTATGAACAAACTTGCTTCTCTGATATGTGTCGTTTGTAGCTTAGAAACACACAGCCACTCTGAATGTTTATCACCAATATATAAAGATGATCTAGTATTTATTTGTTTTTTCAAAACAACATTACAGCTACCCAAACCTTAAAATTAACAAAACAAAAATATAATAACATAGCACTTGTAAAGCAATAGTTTTTGCACAAAATTTAAAATGATGCAGACTGATATTTAACATATTAGGGAGTAGAAAACAAAAGGAATTGCATGGCTCTGCAACCATTATTAAATGTGCGGATATCAACCTACATAAGAACTAAGCCAACCACCGTATCTATATCCACTCGGATAGCAAGGCAGCTCTTACGACACTAGCCTCGAATACCATTAATTGAAAGCTGGTGCAAAACTGCATATCACTACTGAATTCCCTGGATGAAAAGAACAGGGTAATTCTAAGATGGGATCCCGGCCATGCGGGAATCGAGGGAAATCAAAAAGCCGATGCTAAGACGGGAGCAAAGAGAACGTTATACGGCCCTGAACCTTGCTGTGGCGTACAAAAAAGCCTTGCAAACCTAATGGTCAAAGAAATATGTTTAGAACAATCCCTTACGACCGTAAGACGGCCCGTGAGGCCTTATCGCTAAATAGGAACAATCTACGCATACTGGTGAGGGCGCTCACGGGGCATTGTGGCCTGAACAAACACATGTTTAACCTCAAGCTCCGAGACACAAAAATGTGCAGGTTCTGGCAAGAAGCAGATGAAACTCTCCTGCACCTCATGTGCGAGTGAGGCCCGCTGATGCGTAAAAGATACACCCACTTGGGTGGTCATTGCCTCCAACCTGAGGAGGTAAAACAATCTGGCGCCAAAAGCCTGCTGCGGTTCTTAAATGACACGAGGCTTAGAGCAGAACTATAGTAGGTGGCGAACACAATAGATCAACAATGGTCGCAGTGTTACAAGGCTCATAAAGACCTTAGAAAAGCCCCACTCAACAAATAAAAAAAAATGGCTCTGCAAAAATTTTACCTCCAAAGTTGCAACTTTTCAGTATTCACCGTGATGGTATCAAATGCCGTCCTTGGAATGTCTTCACACCTTCCTTGGGAGTTGCCAACATCCACTGTGAAAATCATCACATTAAACAATGAGTTGATGTAACTACTTTACTCAAATTATTTATGATTGATCAACAATGTCCCTAATATGTACAGAGCCGTCGAGGTAAATCCGGAATTTGTTTATGAAATGCCCTCTATATATCATTTTATATCATTGCGAGCCGAGCGAGTGTAGATACGTTCCAACTTCCAAGAACATAAGCCGGAAAAAAGACAAAAGCAGCGATCATGGAGTCATTTTACGCTGGAAAATGATAATTGATTGGTTTGGGTACAAAAAAGCTTAAGTTAATGAGTTTAAGAGACAGGTGGCTATGTCAAAATCCTTCAGAAGTGCCCACTGTTATGCACACCAAATTTCCAGTAGCTGTAGTGATCCTTGGGGTCATAAGCAGCAAATGGGATATTATGCCACCACATTTCTTTGATGAAGGCCTCAGAATCAACGCCGATGATTACATCTATGTCTTGGAGACAGTAGTGAAATCCTGGATGGATATGGTGGCCGCTGGAAGAGACTACATCTTCCAGCAGGATTCAGCGCCCGCCCACAAGTCAAGCCTCAGAATCAACGCCGATGATTACATGTATGTCTTGGAGACAGTAGTGAAATCCTGGATGGATATGGTGGCCGCTGGAAGAGACTACATCTTCCAGCAGGATTCAGCGCCCGCCCACAAGTCAAGCCTCAGAATCAACGCCGATGATTACATGTATGTCTTGGAGACAGTAGTGAAATCCTGGCTGGATATGGTGGCCAGCAGGATTCAGCGCCCGCCCACAAGTCAAGAAATACCCAAACGTGGCTTTACAATAATATTCCCTAACACTGGTCACCCAATTTGTGGTCACCGTCTAGCCCAGCCTGCAATCCTCTTGACTATTACTTTTGAGGCGTAGTTGAGGGTAAGGTAAAGGCACAATATCACAATACAAAGGACGCACTGAGGGTCACCATTACTGAGATGATTACCAAAATAAACATGGAGGAGGTGAAACGTGCATGCGGTCAGTTCCGGTCAAGGCTTGAGCAAGTTGTAAAAGGTGATGGCGGTTATATCCAATAATTTCATTTTTCAACATATTTCTTATATCTGTGCAAAGTTATGTATTAAATAAATAATTTTGGTTTGCGTAACAAGGGTTTTAGTAATTGCAATCAGTTTTCCGGATTTACCTCGACGGCCCTGTACTAGTGATGGGTGTGATCACGAATAGCAATAACAATAACGTGTGATATTTGCAATCACGAAGAACGCGTTACGAGAATTTGAAAGAACATGCTATTTGAATCACGGCTACGAACAGCACCGCGTTGCCATCACTCGGCGCCGCTACGACGCGACCGATCACGCGTGATTATATGATCAGTGATTGGCCGTTCTCACTGAACGCCGTCGAACGACCGCGCGGCGCGCCACTGAACGATGATCGGTGAATTGAACCGTTCATTTGGTTTCGTTCATTCTTGATGTGATCGGCGATCAGTGGATCAGTGATTTGCCGTTCGTTCTGGGCGAACGCCCGCGCCGGCTGGACGATGACTGATGAGTGGCGCGTTCATTTCGTACGTAACGTGAATTTGGACACTGTTGTCGCATGAATTTGGACACTGTTATCGCTCGTGTCATAATCGTTCGTGTAAATGAGTTTGCTCATGATTTGTTAAACCAATAAAATAACATTATTTCAGAAAGACGAACTCGGCTTAGCACCAAAAGAGCAAGAGAGATAATCTTTCTGAACGCTAATTCTTCTAATTACTAATAAATATTAAGCAAATATAATGCGCGTTTCTGTTATCAGTTATCACATTGACGAAACTTTGTTACTTAACGTTTCACAGTACATTTCAGTACAATCACGAAAATCACGAGTAGCAGTTATTATCACGCTTGAAAAAATACCAGTAACGTGATTGTTGCGTGATTTAAAATTGAGAATCACGCCCATCACTACCCTGTACAATAGGTCAAACTGAAGTTCTGATAGAATAGGCCACTAAACAATATCTACGGTAGAAAAAAAAAGTACTATCGAAAATTTAACTCTTTACTTGTGAAATGCCATGATAATTGTATGACATTTTTTTTTCGATTTTTACAACATGATTTCATGACATGACTGACATGATAAGACATAACTTTTCAACTGACACTGTCATAAAAGTCGACATAACTGTCAACTTTTACGACATGACTATCGACTTTTATGATATGATTTTTTTATGAATTGATTTTTTTGACATGATTTCATGACATGATTTTCATGAAAAGACATGTTAAGACATAACTTTTCAACTGACACTGTCATATTGACTTTTATGACGTGATTTTTTTATGAATAGATTTTTTTGACATGACTTCCATCAAAAGATATAAGTAACTACAACAATTAGTACATTCCAGAAATATACATAACATAACAATTGAGTACATAACATAACATAACATAACATGACAATTAGTACATTCCAGAAATATACATCTATCTAAATGGATTTATACATAAACCACAAATATTTAATAAAAAAACTAATATAAATAATTATAAATACAATAGTTCAGTTTCTCTAAAGGCAATCGTTTTTTATTCTTTTTAATATATTTACTTGGTATTATATTTATTATTATTCCATGACAATCTAGAAATTATAATTAATACAAAATGTCATATAGTGGTAGATTTTAAATACATCCCATCCAATATTGTCAACAATGACCCATTTTACTATTAACTAAGAGAAGCCTTCGGCATTATATAGGCCTGTTAAATGGTGTTATATTCAGAATGGCTCCGTGGTATCTATTATATAATTTCTGTTACCGACCACCACATTTACCTGCACTATATGTACGTTATTGTGACGTTGATTGATGTGTGTGTATGTTGCGTGCGCTCGCATGTCGTTTCCCACCTTCAGAAGAGGGGGTTTTTGTGAGGCAGCTGCAATGTCTGGCGCAGCAGCAGAAGAACCAGGGTATGAAGGAGGCCAACCTGATGCCGGTTCCGTCGCCCCAGCAGATCCAGTACCTTAACGCCTTTGAAGGTAAATGGACGAGGATATACCCTGGTCGGGGACTTAACCGTGGGGGAATGCGGACCTTCTTTCTTTGTGGTGTCGTTGGGTTATGATGAAATGGTTGTGGGGGATGGCGGTCACCCGGCTACGAGCACTCGGTCCTATTTCATTTCGTTGTTGGGTTCGGTTGAGCACCTTGGTCCCTAGTGGTTCTTTGCCTTGGTTCCTAATGGTTTCGCGTAGCTTGCGTCATGTTGGCCTAATTTTATGTCACCTTGGCCTGCCCAACTCAGGTTCTTAACCTGTCAGGGCCGCTGTGAGCTTCTGCCATGGCTGTAATCTGCATTCCAAGGCGGTTGGGATCAGAAGATTGCAGATTTGAGGGAACACCTCGGGCGGAACTGGGCGGTTGGTGCACTGGCCGGTTTCCTGGGAGCTAATGGGCCCTTGTTGAGTTGGCCACGAAGACCCGTTTGTTCGGGGTCGGTCACACTCACGAGTCAACACCCATCCGGCATCCTACACGCATGAAGTGCGAGCCCAGGTAGGATTCTGGCCTGAGGGCTAGTTTCCCCCAGGAGTCAATCTACTGGCGCTCCTGGATGCTTTGTGCGGCGTAAGCCAATCGATTGTGCATTCTGACTAACAGTCGGGGAAGTCTGGAAACAGTACTGTCTCCTATAGAGCGGGGTTAGTTGTTGACCTTAAATTTCGTTAAAACTTCCTGAGGTGACGGGTTAGCCCGTTGTAGTCGACAGCTCTTGTTGTTGGCTGGTTTCCTAGCCACACTGCCCATCCGGCGTCTGGGGACGTATGTTTCCTAGTGGTTGACCTGACGTCCAGAGTGACCATTATGGGTAATGGGCACCTCGGCTTACATCAGGTAGAGGCCGTGCAAACTACCACGAATCCAATCTATTAGACTGGAGGATGGAGAAATCCAGCCAAATCTGGTAGTGAGGGCGCGAGGTCGTCCCGCTGTATTGACTTCCCAGCGGAGTGTTGTCCCTAAGTCTGCTCTCATTCCACGGTTGAAAGTATAATCTAATATCGTTACTTCCTAGTGGCGAGTTCGCCCGTAGTAGTTGCCAACTCTCAAGTTGCCTGGGATAAACACTCGGTCTTCCATGCGGGGCATTTGTGCATGTCCCCTCATCTGTCTTACCTACAGATCTTGCTACCAGCTCTATATTTGAGTGCCACTATATTTGAACATTCTTGATTCTATATCTCGTATTTGACTTTGACTATCCATGATGGTCGCTTCCCACATATTTAAGATACCTTTTTCCTTGCAGACAACATCGGACATCCCAGGCTGCCCGCTGGGTACCTTTCTCAGTGCCTCGCCGTAAGGCGTTGGCCTCTGTTGGGCATGTTGATTTAGCTGGACAGTAGATTTGTATTGTTTCTAAGTTTTCAACGCTCATCCCACGGCTGAAAGGACGATCACATATCGTTATACCAGCCTGGGGTGATGAGTTTGCCCGTTGTAGTCGACACCGCTTCGCTGTGTCCCTTCACTTGGGAGCTAATGGGCCCAGTGCAGTTAGGCCATTATAACCCATAGGTCAGCACCCATCCAGTAGCCTTCACGTAGAAGTGCAATCCCGGGTTGGACTCTGTGCCTGCGGGCCAGTTCCACTGGAAATCGTCTTTCGGGCGCTCCTGGACGGTTTGTGCAGCGTCAGCCAATTGACTGCATTCCGTCATAACCGGGGGAGTCTGGAAATGGGTTTGTTAATGTAAGGCAACCGCTCTTGAAATGACCAATCGGCTACCCGATACCGGATGAAGAGCCGGGCAAAGGACGCCGTGGTCTGCGATAGATTTGGTAGACACCGAACCACCGTTAGATACGGCCGGTCGGAGACAACTGGCCGTAACTGGAAGTAAGGGTGCGAGTGTCGGTCCGCTGGGTGCACACCCGGTGTCTTGCGGTAAGGTGTTGGTCTCTTATGGGCGAGTGGCGTGACTAAACAGTGGACTGTTTCATCTCTAAGTCTTCTACGCTCACCTCACGGGAGACAGAGCGATCAAATATCGTTAAAACTTCCTGAGGTGACGGATTCGCCCGTTGTAATTGACAGCTCAAGTTGTGTCCCTTTGATAATGGGCCCAGAGCTAATGGAAGTGAGAGCCCGGCTAATACTCTGCCTGCGGGCAGTTAGGCGGCACCCAATTCCAAGTGGACAGTCGAGCAAAGGACGTCATGGTCAAAGGTGGATATATGTACATATTATGATAGAGTATCCCATAATTAATGCTCTTTTTCCTCGTTAAAGTTCAATGATTTAAAACACATATTAAACCCCTGGGTGGCCCCGCACGCCGATTGGCGATTTTCTTATTATCCGTATAATATCCGTATTTATTCAATTATCGGCTTTATTTCACGCTCCACTGCGGTAAAAGCCTGTCATTGAATAAGCCACCGTTACATATTAGTATGCTTGCACACACCTTCTATAAACAAATGTTCGAGGGCTTCGAAAATTTTGCATGGAATGACTGGCTTCCAAAAGGTTAATGTACATTTGAATCAAGAATATATTTTCCTTCCTTATCTACAACCATTCTCCATCTTTTTCCAAAATATTGAATGCCTTTTTTATAAAAGGCACTTGTCTTTACATTAAAGAAAGACACCAGTTCTCTTTATGTTTCTCTGTAGACAGTTTCAAATCATCTAGATGGTTTTTAAATAGAAGGCTCTGGAATAAGTGGTAATCTAAAGGAGCGCAGTATTGGGTGAGTATGGTGGATGGTCCATATCCATTCGTATTTTATGGTGTTGAACTGTCGAGCTCGTTCTGTACTTTTAATTGTTTTAACATTCTGTAGATTGTAATATATTTTCCATTAAATTAAATAACAAATGCGGTGGTCGGTTTTTTGCTTTGTCTATTATTTACCTATACTTCTTTTATGTTTATATGCATGTTGCACGTGTAAACTGTAAAAGTCCTTATTTGCAGAATTTAAATGAGGAGCGACGGAACAAAAACTTCAAGTTCAGAAACCAGGTGTAAGTGATAGCTTAATTTAAGAAAATGAAACGTATTTATCGACATTGATTGTACAGCGTATTAGAGATCAATGCCGTACTACGATTTGGCATCTAGGATTTCTACGATGGATGTATTTCTAAGCCATGTAGATGGCTACGCTGAAAAATGTAGATGGCACTCGTAGTTCCAAACATTCATTAGTCTTCCCTTATGTTCGATATGGCAGCGTTTGTGGTATGGCAATATGGCAGAGCACTATAGATAACGCTCAAAACATGCTTATACGGAATCCTATCTTAAAATAAAATAATAATAAAATAACAAACGAAATTTTAAATCATAGCTCCTGAATGATCATGATTTTAATTTTAATTACACAATTAAAGATGTCAATTAAAGTTCAGATAGACTAATATATGACATTCTATCTATAATAACAAAAATTTTAAATCATAGCTCCTACGATTTTAATATTAATTACATAAAGATGTCAGTTAAAGTTCAGATAGACTAATATATGACATTCTATCTATAATAACAAAAGAAATTTTAAATCATAGCTCCTACGATTTTAATATTAATTACATAAAGATGTCAGTTAAAGTTCAGATAGACTAATATATGACATTCTATCTATAATAACAAAAGAAATTTTAAATCATAGCTCCTACGATTTTAATATTAATTACATAAAGATGTCAGTTAAAGTTCAGATAGACTAATATATGACATTCTATCTATAATAACAAAAGAAATTTTAAATCATAGCTCCTACGATTTTAATATTAATTACATAAAGATGTCAGTTAAAGTTCAGATACACTAATATATGACATTCTATCTATAATAACAAAAGAAATTTTAAATCATAGCTCCTACGATTTTAATATTAATTACATAAAGATGTCAATTAAAGTTCAGATTGACTAATATATGACATTCTATCTATAATAACAAAAAAAATATTAAATCATAGCTTCTACGATTTTATTATTAATTACATAAAGATGTCAGTTAAAGTTCAGATAGACTAATATATGACATTCTATCTATATAATAACAAAAGAAATTTTAAATCATAGCTCCTACGATTTTAATATTAATTACATAAAGATGTCAATTAAAGTTCAGATAGACTAATATATGACATTCTATCTATAATAACAAAAGAAATTTTAAATCATAGCTCCTACGATTTTAATATTAATTACATAAAGATGTCAGTTAAAGTTCAGATAGACTAATATATGACTTTCTATCTATAATAACAAAAGAAATTTTAAATCATAGCTCCTACGATTTTAATATTAATTACATAAAGATGTCAGTTAAAGTTCAGATAGACTAATAGGATGGCATTCTATCTCTCTTTATTATTTCTGTGACGAAATCAGTCTATATGTAAATGCCGTAGATGACACTAATAATTGAATGCTGATATTATTATATTTGGTTAAATTATTGGATTTTATAATCAATCAGTCCTTTATAAAAAAAATGTTATCAATGTCATTATAGATGGCTAAATAAATTGCTATTAGTTTCGCCGGACAAAGCTATCAGCGCCACCTGCCTGTCACCGGCGCAGAAGGGTTGCCAAAACATACTATGGCATTGAGCAGTCTAATACCATGTATTCAAAGATATTATTAATAACAGACCGAGCAGTATAAGTAATTTGGTTTTCGACACCTCTTTTCACACATCGCACCTCTCAAATACAGTAATAACTTGAAAAATTCCAGTTATGGTGTTTCTTTATAAATATTATTGCCATTTCTCATTTTACACTCCCAAAAGAGTTTATTTATTTATTTATTTATTTATTTAGGAATTAATTACTATAAAACATTGACTTTGCTTAAAAAACTAACAGGAACCGAATGGCAAAACCTTAACCTTTTGCTTATTTGATTCTGTCACCCAACTGGGACTAGCCTGCTCTAGGGTGGACAGGACGTTAAACTGTTAGTTCACCAATTTGTCAATAAGCAGTGAAGTAACAGTTACGACTCTTTTTGGGAGAAAAATTGAGAAATGGTGATAATTTTTGTAAAGAAACATCATAATTGGAATTTTTGAAGTTATAACTATTTGATCGTTTTTAAAAAAATATAAAATATTTATTTACATGCAAAATGTTATGTTCTGGTAGAGTCCAAGGACTTGTAACGGCCCTAAGTACCCTTACATGCAATCAACAAATGCATTGATTTCCAGTGAAATACACTGACACAAATTCAGCTATTATTCTACCTCGTGCAGCGATGAATCAGCACGATGAAACAATACTTTTACTCGGAATATTTTGGATTCCATCATTTCTCGGCCTATATAAACCGGCGAAAAAGCAACCAAAGTATCATTCCTCGAGTGATCACGTCCCTTAAGACAGCGACGGCATACTTCGGTACCCCGGCTTCTTGGTTACCTTTCCTTCCTTTCCTTTTCGAGGCGAGACGCATCAGTCTGCATTCCCACAGACTCGAGCCGTGCCCAGTACGAGATACTAGGAGCACAAGTACAATCCATACACCCTCGTAGCTTCAGGCAGATAGCCAATACATTCGCGTCAATATAACATATTTGGGATGCGTTACAAACTGGCAATATCGAACTTTCAATAAACACCTTCTGATATACTTAAAATCGACTTTTATTACGGAGATAACCCGCAAGTTGACACCACCACCTCACACCGCACAATTTGGAGTCTAGTGAGGGGTGGTCCCTCACAGACTCGTCTACCAGATGCTCGCTTAAGTATTTTAAAGGTTTGCGTTTAACCCCTGGGTTACTACGCCTGCCGATCGGCGTTTTTTGTATTATCCGTATTTATGCAATTATTAAGGTCTATTTTTCCCTTGACTGCGATAAAAGCCTGTCATTGAAGCCTGCCATTAAATAAGCCACCGTTATATATTAGTATGCGTGCACACACCTCCTACAAAGAAATTTTCAAGGGACTTTTGCTTTTGACGAAAATTTTGCTCAAATGGTTCCGACTTCCGAAAGGTTAATAGTTGATAAAGACCTAATTAATATACATGGTCTTCTTTCACACACTCCCAGATATACTTCTTGATGAGTGACTTATAGGCCCGATTGAGATCATTTTACTAAAGTAATACGATCTTAACCCTTCGGCTACGTAACGACCAAATTTGGTTGCACTTTAGAACACCGTTGACTACGTAACGACCAATATTGGCGGCTTGCTCCCGGAGCGCACAGTAATATTATTTTCTAATTCGAACGCATCCTAAAATCCATACTAAATATCTCATTATTATCATAGATACATAGACGGCCGCTAGAATAATTTCGCGCGTCATTTCGCGGTTATTTCTGGTAAAATTCCATTGTCAAACATCATTTTTTTTTGTCTTACGAGAAATCATCAACAATTTTATTGATTTTTATGAGTAAATATCTAAATAGTTTTGTATGTAAATAAACAAAACGAAATATTACCTTTGATAGAGAATCTAATAAAAATCATGATAGTATTTACAATTTCTAAATAGGGTTCCATATTTTTCCATAATAAATAAAAAAGTAAATAAAAAATAAAATAAATAAAAAATAAAATAAATAATAATAATAATAAATAATAAATAATATAAATAAATACAAACGGAGCTGCCATGGAATTCACCGACCGGAGTCGGGCCCATCATAATATTATTTTTTACACTTCTGGGGGGTGAGCAGTGGATTCCGGACTTACGAACCGGCTGTGGTAGGTTTAGGACAGCTGTCTTGCCACATGTGAGCGTACACCTTACCACCCATTCACTCCCCCTTCGAAGCCATAGAATTTGAGATGCGCAAATCGCAGTTTTAGATAATTTTTCTAAGAAAGAGTTGATTATTTTTCTGGAAAGGCCAAGATCTTTAAAGAGGTGAAATAGAGATTTAGCTGGCAGGCCACGAGCGCCAACTTCCACCGCGTGAAGGTGAACAGTGAAGCCGTTCCGGGTTACGGCATTTGCAAGATCATGGTATTTATTTAATTTGTACTCGTGGTCTTTTGGGATATTTGATTCCCATGGAACAGTTAATTCTACAATAAGAGCCACCTTCCGAGATAGAGAGTAAAGAGTTATATCTGGACGGAGGGCTGTGCATCCGAGACTTTCAGGGAATTTATACTGCTTAGAGACCGAATCAACCTCCAGAATCCAATCTGTAGCTTTCTCGATTATTGAGAAAGGTTTTGTAGTTAAATGTTTTTCGCCTTTAGAGCCATCCCGCACAAACTGTATTGGGGGTTTGGAGGATACTGTCAAACCCTTGTTGACACGAGCCACTGAGAGACTAATTACCTCGCGAATAACAGCGAGAACTTTGTCATGGCGGTAAGTGTACCGTCCTTGATCTAAGGCCACCTTGCAGCCAGCTAGAATGTGTCTAGCTGTGCAAGGGGTATTGCTACAGAGGGGACAAGAACTATCCTCGGCAAAGCTCCAACGAGCGAGGTTACTGGGGTCTGGAAGTGTATGCTGAAAGGCATTCAAATAAAATTTCAGCATCTCTGGCGTCCAGTCATAGAGCATTACCTTCCAGTGCATTGGAGGCGGAATGCAAAAGTCCCCAATTGTTGTCCAATCATTCTGGAATTAAAGGCCAATAGCATGAGCCATACTCTTGCTGTCGTAATCTCCCCGCAAAAGAGACTTCTTCAAGTCCACAACGCTCGTGGTTGTACTGCCATACCCCAGACCAGTGCCATTCTGGCTGATTCCAGTAAGGAACTTTTTGTGGAAGTCTACGCGGGCTTGTAGATCATTTGAATCACTACGGCCACTTATTACGTGCTTCGATATTGCCGGAATAAAATAAAAAAAAGGTTCCGTATTTTCCGTAATAAATAAAAAAGTAAAAGTAAAAGTACAAGTACAAGTTAGAAATGCCGAGTTTTTTTCACTTTGTCGACTTTCTCATATTTATTCATAATTATTTAATTGTTTTACAAAATGAGATTTCAATATTATATATACGAAATTTCAATGTCATTACTGCACATTTATTCTTTTTGTGATTGCTATAGTAGCTCCATAGTTATAGTACTTTTTGTCGAGCGCGGCGATATTGCAAGAAATTCCAATAAATTACCGCGGTCTGCCATGAAATTATGCCGCTACTCGAAGGGTTAAGGAATGATCTGATGCTGGATTTTTAGGTGCTTTTGAAAACGCTGACCCGTGGAGATGTATACAAATATCATAATACCTGAAAAACTGAAGTTTTTGTTCTGTGACTCCTCATATGCTGATCAATTCATGTGTGTAGTTTGCAGTGCTGTTACTCTAAATTTTATTTTATATATCTTCAGGGCAAGAGCTCACGATACAAAAACAGCCAAACACATCAATAAAGGACGGAAGTCAGAACAACTCAAACAACAGCCAAAATAGCAGTATGAACTCCAATCAGAAATCACCGGCAGGGTAAGTGAAATAGTCCGTAGAATATCAAATCACGTTTTGGGTGGTAGAGGCTGACTGAACGGAGAACGGCCATTTTTGTATATAATAATAATAATAATAAACTCTTTATTTGCACTTAATTGTTATACTAAAAGGCGAGCTTATTGCCACATGGCAATATCTTAAAACTAACCTAAACACAGTGGTACATGCGCGCATTGTGAAAATAAAAATTATTACATAATATACAGACCGTCTGCACATCATACAGACAACTGGAAGAATTTAAAACTAATAATGCCCGAGGAGAGGAAATTGGGAGAGGGAGAGGAAGAGGAGAGAAAGGGAAGATCTGGTTACTTCTTAGAAAGGTAGTAATCCTTAAGGTGAGTCTTACCAACAGACCGCCCTCTATGCAGAGAATCCACGGAGGAAGAAGAAACGCCACAGCATGTGCTCGGCTTGAACGGGCAAGAATACTACAATCTCCAGCATCTGTCCCGGAGGTCTGTAGCAACCTAAACAGGCTGCTAACCTTCTGGGACAGCCTGGGTTGGCTGGAGTAACATAAATAGAAACATGAGCCACGCACAACGGCCCAATCAATAGGCCAAGTGCGGGAAATAGCCCAGAAAAACTAACTAACTAAGGTGAGTCTTAAACGATGGTAAAGAAGTTGAGTTTCGTATGTTTGCTTGGAGATCGTTCCAGAGTCTTGCACCATGGACACAGAAAGAATAGGGATATAAATCGCTATTATGACTTGGAATTTTTAGTAAACTGTCAGAGGCTGACCGAAGTACGAGACCGTGGGAACTTAGTGGTTCAAAAAGCTCGTGGAGATAGGATGGTGTTAATTGGGAGAGTACATGATATAGGAGAGCAAGTATATGAACATTTCTTCTTTGGCGTACTGGCAACCACGTGTATGAAAGACCCTGAACGAACGCTCAGAGGCGACTGGCGCTTCCCCCTCCACCGAGCATAGGCGGTGCGAGTGCGCTCCGACCTACAGTCACATCAGAAAAAAATGTTCCCAATACTTTTTATTGGGTCCTTACCTATGTAATTGCTGTTTTTTCACATTGCCCACTTTTAACTTGGATAACGTGGGTTTGAATTGGAATTTCAAATTCAAATAAATTTTAATTCAAGGAAATTTTATTCTTATTTAATAATCATTTGTTTATTTGTCTTTCTGTCGTTTGTTTTTGCTCAAATATTTTAGTTTGTGCTACCATGGTAAAGTTGAAAACTCGCATTATTTTCAAATATGAGATCCTGTGCCGTGTTTTATTTTACAGCTTCTTGCTGTCTGGCTAGTTAGTTAGTTAGTTTGTCTGTCCTTTTTTTCTCGCACTTGGCCTCTTGATTGGGCCGTTGTGCGTGGCTCATGTTTCTATTTATTTATTTATTAGTTTTAAATAGTATTCAAGGGCATTACAGATGAATCCAATTCGCCCTTGAATATTAAATCTAGAGTGTAAGTCTAAAAATAAATGACTTACATAAAAAATAATAATTTTAATAATAAATTTATGTTACTCCAGCCAACCCAGGCTGTCCCAGAAGGTTAGCAGCTGTTTGGGTTGCTACAGGCCTCCGGGACAGATGCTGGAGATTGTAGTATTTTTGCCCGTTGCTCTGCCACGCTCCTGCATTCCATGAGCACATGCTGTGGCATTTCTTCTTCCTCCATGCATCCTCTGCATAGAGGGCTGTCTGTCACACCTATGGTAAACAGGTGTTTGTTTAGGGGACAGTGGCCTGTCATAGTACCTATGACTTTACGGATTTTGTCCCTTTTTAATCTGGTGAGGTTGCGGGCAAGTTTTTTAGACGCTTCCGGAACCGCGTTCTTTGTTTGCCTCCATCCTGCGTTTTTTTTCCATTCTGTAAGGTGGGTTTCATCGGTGTTCCTGCGTAGCCATGTTTTTATTTGGGCCTGGGGTATGGGCATCAAGGGTTCCGGTCCATATACTTTTTTCTTTGATCCCCTTTTGGCCAGTTCGTCTGTGGCGTCGTTGCCCAGTGGTCGCTGTGCCCTTTTATCCTCCATTGCAGGCTATACAGTTACCGTAAATTTGTACTGTTAAGAACTGCAAGCAATGATGGAGAAGCTTGTGATTAATTAACCGAGCCTAGTCAATTGCTTATCGCCACTGCTTCTGCGTGACAACGTATAAACACAGATTTCATAGCAAACAGTAGCAAAGTTGCAAGAGTTGCGGCTTAAGACTCTTGAATACCCACCGTACTTGCCAGATATTGCTCCAATAGAGGTTATTTTATTTTCAGAATTTAGACAACTTTTTACAAGGGAAAAAAATCAACTTTGAAGAGTCGGTGAAAAACGTCTTCAAAGATATTGGATCCTGTCCACGAGAGTTTTACAGCAGAGAAATTAAGCAACTCTCATTAAAATGACAAACCTGCATAGATAATCGGGGACATATATATATTTTTCATACAAAATTTTTGGCCCTAAATTTTCTTTATAGATAAGTACCCAATATATAAATAAACCTTGTATAATTAGATGTGAGCCGAGGCAGGCGGTACGGAGGCGAGGTGCAAAAGTAGCTGTATCGCATAGGCAATAGTAATGTGCAATATATGTTTGCTGCAGATTAACCCAGCACAGTATCCCGGACTGATTGGAATGTGACTCTCTGCGCTTTTATTGTTGCTGTATTTGACGTGAATACTTTGGATTGTAATATTATTGCGTGTTTTCCTAGAGCCATTTATTCCAGTTCCTTTTTTATGCCTGTTTTGGGCCCATCTGTGCACTAGTCTCTCTGATCCGACATTATAACGCCTACAGAACGTTTGCATAAGGTACATATTCAATCTGAGGAAGTATGACCATGTTTCCGAGTACCGATCAAAATTGCAATGGCTTCGTATAAGGGACCGGAGAAATTTGCATATCGTTTCACTTCTATATAATGTCCTACACAACCCTACATCTCCCTCCTACCTCAACGAGGCTTTTACCGGATTAGGAAGTCATGGTCTCCCACTTCGTTCAAGTCAGAATAATATCCTACGTATCCCAAAACACAATACCACCTTTTTTTCCTACTCCTCCGTACATGCAGCTCGACTGTGGAATCAGCTTCCTTTAACTATTCGAGGCGCTAGCTCGCTGTTCACCTTTAAGCAATCATTGAAAAAGCACTTCCTTTCACAATAAATATTAATCATAAATTCTAACCTTTCCGTTATCCCCTCCCTTTCCTTACCTTATTTTGGCAGTTTATTTATTTACTTATTTATTTATTTATTTATTTGTTAATATATCAAAATATGTATGTATATACATATACATACATATAATATGTCAAACTCAGAAATTTATTTATATATTTACATTTTACTTTAGATACACACACAATATATATTATATGCTATAATTTCAAATTTAATTTTATGCTATAATTTGTTGCCTACTCTTCTTTTCACACCAGCATGTTGGTTGACTGGAAGATATTGCTGTAGTGTAGCAATAAGTCCGCCATTGTACCTTATTTTATTGTGCAATAAAGAGATTTTCATTCATTCATTCATTCATTCATTATTAACACTTTAATAGAGGCCGATTTTTATAGCGCGTGCTACGTTGTCTGCGGGCGTTTTTTGACATTATTGTAACGGCTATAAAAAAACAACCTGATTAGATATAGAAACAATTTGTTTTGTATCTGATAGACTAACTTTTATGTCTTCCGGATATAAAATAAAGATGAAATAAATATTATGATAAGTTATGAATATTTAAAAAAGGGCATTTTTGTGAAGAAAAAAAAGTTGTACATGAAGTAATCATATGTAATCATGGACAATAATTCTTTTTTGTGTGGAAATTTTTGAAACATGGATAGTAGCATAGTGGTTCATTGTAATCTGGGCAATAGTAGACTGTCTCCTTGCCAGTTTGCCAGTTTGCTTCTTTTCAATGTCTGCGCAAGCTTTGCAGACTCACGACTAGCTACACGCTGGTACAACGCGAATAAAACAGAGTACGTGATTTTTAAACAAACTGTATGAAGTCGATCACGCCCTCAGTGTGTGAGATGCGAGTTAGAGAATATTTTGTATCACGTACTGAGTACGAGCCCCGCTGTTAAAGTGTTAATAGATACTAATTTGCGTTCATTGTTTCAACAGGGGTATGCCCGGAACGCCAGATCCTCACTGTTCAGCCATGATGGACCAGAGGAACAGCAGATTCTCCATGGAGCAGAGTCCAGGGTTTCCCGGGTCCAACAACCCTCAGACTCCAAACTCTGGTATATCTAGCGGTAAGTCCTCGAGTTTCAATTAAATTTCTTGTGACTATTGCAAAAATGCATCATTTTTGCGGACAGTGTAGGGACCTATAGGGACTGTAGGGATCAGGAGTATAACCTATAACTTGCGGAGACTCGCAGCTAAAAATAGGGCCTAATCTCGCTGCATAATTTAGATAGGAGATGAACTGTAAGTTGGGTAGACCAGACGACATAAAGTTTGGCCAACACCACCCAAACTGTTGCTGCACGGTACTATTAGCAACCCACGCTCGGAGGAACTTGAGCTGTCAACTACAATAGGCGAACCTGTAACCTCGGGAAGTTTTAACGATATTAGATCGTTTTGTCTCCCGTGAGGTGAACGTAGAAGACTTGAGACGAAAACAGTCCACTGTCTAGTTATGCCACTCGTCCGTAAGAAGCCAAAGCGAGCCACCGAGATATACTCAGCGGGCAGACCTCACTTCTGTTGTTTTAACCCCCCTTCTTATTTGACCTCTTTTTTATTTAACCCCTTACTATCAGTTCCGGCCAAATTTCTCCGGCCTCCCAACTGGTTACGGGTTTGAGGTCGCTTACTCGGTCCTCTCCCTTAGGTAGTGGTGATTCGGTGTCTTATCAAATCTATCGCGGACGACGGCGTCCTTTGCCCGGCTGTTCACCCAGTATCTTAAAAATAAAAAAAATAAAATTGTTATCTGGTAGCTGATTGGTCGTTTCAAGAGCGGTTGCCATAAGGTTAAACAACCACCCCTGCTCTATAGGAAACAAAGCCGCTTCCAGACTCTTCCGGTTATCAGTCGAAATGCACAGTCGATTGGCTGACGCCACAAGGTGCACAAACCGTCCAGAAATCTTAAAGGCGCATTTGCATCGCAGAGCCGGCTACTTTGCCGACGACACATTTTTTTTTGCCAATTCTATTCTAAGCAGTGGACAGCTTCAGCAGGATCTTGACAAGGTTCAAACGGATGGAATTTTGGTAGCTTACCTTGTACGATACAATACTCCTTACTATTATATATTTATTTATTTATTATTATATATTTAACTGGCAGGCAGCTTAACCCCTCAAGACAGTAACGTCCCGAATCATGTACGATGTATTGTAGTCAATGCTCAGTAACGTCCCAAAACGGGTACGAGCGCGGCACGACAAACGGCGCTCTCAACGAACTGAATTTACACCAAAATCACAGTGCAACCACCCCCTGTTAGATATGTGTGAGAAAGACGGATACATTTCGTATTCCGTGATTATTCAGTCGTGCTTCTCGCAGTCTAGAATCCCTAATATAATTGTTTGTATTCTGGGGGCACTTAGTGGAGTGCTGCCATTGCTCGGATCTGTGCTTCTCTTCGGATATTATGTAGCTTCTCTTCGGATATATGTATGAAAATAAATAAAACAAACTAATAGATTTGGTAAAGCATGTAACAACGTACACAAATGTGTTTACAATTTATAGATAGGGTTTCATATTTTGAGATAAAACATCGATATCGCCGAATAAGTGAGTTTTTTCAGCTCTCCAACTTTCTAATAATTATTCATAATTAATTGTTTTACAAAATTAGGTTTTAATGTTTTATATTTCAAATTTCAATGCAATCATTCTACAATTCTTCTTTTCATGATCCATCAAGTAGTTTCTTTCTTATGATCGTTTTTCTAAAGTGCTATATTTTTGGCCTTCAACTCTCAGAAATGACAGGTGACTGCCAAGATTTACCCCAGCCGCTTGAGGGGTTAAGCTGATGCACCTAAGTCCGTGCTTGCATTACATTTTTTGTGGAATAAGTCCAGTTTATTTTTAAAATCATGGACACTTTTGGCATTGATCACTTCACTTGGGAGAGCATTCCATTCGCTTACTACTCTACTGCTGAGGAAATATTTCTTGTGATTTGAATGGAATAATTCACGCTGGAGTTTCAGATGATGCCCACGTAGATGCGTGTTGGTGTTTATGGTGTAGATAGTCTGTAACCCATGAATATAAAAGATTGAGACATACAATTCTCTGGGTAAGAATATTTACAAATTCAACGTCAACACAAATCTTTGAGTTCATAGCAAAAAACTCAACCGTGCAAAATTTTTATTTAATCCTCAAGAATGTTCTGCAAAATTGTGGACATGCGGAATAAACTACCTTTTGAAGTGATTAGTGCAAACTCTGTCGATCAGTTTAAAAACAGACTCGATATTTACCTAAAAACTTATTAACCCATAGATTTGCGAAGTAAAATCTCACCCGTACCTTTTCGAACGTGAAACCGTCGAGAGTGAAATCGGGAGAATCGACGGCCTTGAGAAAAACGACCATAAGTTATAAACCACTATACGGATCATAAAAAGAACTGTAAAATTATCACATTGAAATTTGAAATACAAAACATTATAAACTTATCTTGTAAAACAATTAAGATAATAATGAATAAATGTTAGAAAGTTGGCGAACTGAAAAAACTCGCTTGTTCAATCATGTCGATGTTTTTATCACAAAATACGGAACTCTATGCAGAAATTCTAATTACGGTTATGATCTTTATTAAATGCTTTACTAAAACTATTATTTTGTTTTACTTATTTGCATACAAAAATATTTAGTTATTAAGTCATAATAACCAAGAAAAAATTGATGTTTTCTCGTAAAGAAAAAAATTTGTTAATTTTATATTTGTGACTACTTAGGGTCTTTATTTATATGAAATTCTTTCATAATAACTTTACCACTACATCGTTTGTCTTAGAAAATCACACCAGAACTTTGAGCTTTGTATGATATTACAGAAAAATCTAAACTGTTGAGAGTTAGCGACGGAAACTTGGTAACTTTGACGGAAACTTTGGAGGCTCATAATACAAAAGTGGTTAAAATTTTTCAAATATATTGTCTCATTATATGCTTATTATATGTGCAATAACTAATTATTATACTCGAAAGAGTCACATTTCATAGAAAAACTATAGAAAATCACACTCAAAATATGGTAATTCTCCCAAACTAATTACCAAAACAAATTTGTATGCGCGGGTCATATTACGAAACAACTTGTAATGATCAAAATACGGCTAATTCTGTGATTATTTACGATGTAAATGAAATAATTACTATTTTATCAGCGAATTAAACCAACATTACATCATATTTTGTAATATTTCGGTCGTTTCATAAAAATGACGAAAAAAAAATCAGCTATTTTTTTGCAACGCTTATGTTTTGGCCGAAGCATTTTGCTTAAAAATACGTGAAAAAAAGCAAATGGGCTATCTCTAATCACTAATGCTCATTCATAAACTCTTTTAGAATGCAAATTACTTACGTTTCTTCAGGAAATCACACTGAAACACTTCAAAATCACAATTTTTGTCCAAGCTTCCGAGCACTGACACACACTAACAAGCGCGAGGTCGTTCACACATTTTGCAAGAGATGTAGTCATAATTAATAGATAAGACTAATTACTGCATGCATAAATAAAAATGAATAAATAAATAAAATTAACGAATGAATAAATAAAAATGATTTTGCTTTTTTTTTTTTTTAAATAGCACATTGAAATAACTGACATATGAAAGCGCATTTTCATATCAATTTTAGTTTTTTGTCACTGTGAAATATTGGTAGGTTAAAAGATGTACAGATTATTTGTTTTTCTTTCCTGCAGCAGAAAAGCAGCGGCCGAGCCCCCAGTCCAGTCGATCGGGTCAGGATCCCAACTCCAAGACGCCGCAGCGCGATATGCAGCCCTTGAGCCAGGGCCCCTACGCCCCCTCCAGCCAGGGCCAGACCTGCGTCTCCAGCGGCCCCAACACGATGACGTCGCCCAACCATCCCATGATGTCCTCCGGATCCAATCCCAACTTCAAGGGCTCGCAAGGGCAGGGCATGATGCCGCAGTGCAGTGTTAGTAACAGTGGTGTGAACTCGAACAATGGTTTAGTGAATAGCGGACCGAATAGTATTAACGGCGGCTTGGGCTCCATGGGGAAGATGTCCATGTCGGATTCCGATATTGGACCGCAAGGAACCGGCGGGCCGGGACCTCCAGATGTGAGTACCTGTGTTTACGATAATTTGATGAGGGCCTTATTGAAAGTAAAGAACGTCTGTTTCTCTTGACGCTTTTATTCAAGACTAGCTGACCCGTGCCCACTTCGTTGGGCGGTAAAACCTTTTACCTGTGATGAAATTATGAGTGTGGTTCAGTTAGTACTGAGTGCTATGATTTATTTCCTGACTGCCAAAAGAACGGTTATATTTTTACTGCATATGTATGCCTGTATTTGCATGCCAATTTGACTATAATACCGTTATTTGTGAGTGTCTTATTTGTGAGCGTATTATCTCTTTAACTATTTATGCAGTAAAAGGGTAATTATATGCAGTAAAAGGAAAAAGTCTTTTGTTCTAAACACTTGAGATAATAAATTTACTTATTTTGATAATTCATAATTGTTGATAATATGACCAATAAACATGACCTAAATGATTGACATTTAAATTATTTTTTTAATATAAAATACTACCTTTTAAGACCTAAATATAAAAGTTAGACATATGCTGTACCTGATTTTTTTGTAGGCATTATCAAGCTCCACAACTTTTCTCTAGAACATAATCATATATCTCTCATCGTTAAGGCAGCGTTAGTTAGAAATGATTTCGTTCGACCGCTTATTCTCCGACTTACTTTGCAAATCAGACTACCACGAAAAAGTCCTTTCATTTTTCGTGGTAATATATGGCCTATGACACTCACAAATAGCGTGGCTTTCTATTGGTAAAAGAATTTTCAAAATCGGTTCAGTAGATCCAGAGATTACTTCCTACAACGTCACAAACTTTACCTCTTTATAATATTAGTATAAATAATGGAAGAAAACTTATTTGCGACATATTATGATATTTTATCTATTTCCTGGCAAAGGAAGTATTGTGGACGCACTTCTGTGTGTCTGTGTGTATGTGTATTCCTCCACGATGTGCCCAAATGCTTCATCCGATTGAGCTGAAATTTGGCATGCAGGCATTCGTCCATGGCAAGAGTTGAAAAGATTGTAGTTAAAACTGGTCCACCAGAGGGCATGCTAGTCATACTTCAATCGCATAATATTGCAGTCAGAGACTTGACATTCGATATACATATGCCTTGTGCATATGGAAAATCACGTTGTGAAATTTTGGTTAGTATATCTTGTACACGAGCGACTCAAAAAAAAATGAAATACTGCCGTATTTAAGAAAATACTACGTAATTGTTGGAAAAATACTATTTTAATACCAGGGATATACTACAAAAATATGCGACGCTTGAATGATAGGGACATTTGAATGGTAAGTATTTTTGTGTAGGTATAGCGCAATTCCTTTTTCGTCTCAGTCGAAAATATTCTTCCGATATTCTTTTTTTTCTATGGGTTCCTATACCGTCTCAATTGGCCGCCATTAACCCACAAAACAGTCCACCATCTAGCTACGCCACAAGCCCGTAAGAGGCCAACGCCTTAACCGCGAGATAGCCAGGAGTGTTACCCGGCGGGCTTACACTCACGCCCTTACTTCCAATTGTGACCAGATTACTCCGGTCTCTCGATTGGTTACGAGTTCGAGGTCGCTTGCGCAGTTCTCTCCCTTACGAAGCGGTAAAACGGTGTTTACTGAATCTATCGCGGACCACAGCGTCCTTTGCCCGGCTGTTCAACTTAGGATCGGGCAGCCGATGGTCGTTTCAAGAGCAGTCGCTGTAAGGTCCGCAACCACCCCCGCTCTATAGGAAACAGTACTGCTTCCAGACTCCCCCGACTGTTAGTCAGAGTGCACAGTCGATTGGCTTACGCCGCACGGTGCGCAGACCGTCCAGGAGCGCCAGAAGGTTGATTCCCAGGGGAAACTGACCATAAGGCCAGAGTCCTACCCAGGCTCGGTAGGTGTTCACCCAGGAGTGTGACCAACCCTGAACAGAATGGGTCTTCGTGGCCAACTCAGCAAGGGCCCAATAACTCCCCAATGAGATCTACAACATCTTGCGGTGTCGACTACAACGGGCGAGCCCGTCACCACAGGACGTTTTAACGATTAGTCGTTCTGTCGCCCTGCAGTGAACGTAGAAGACTTTGGACAGTGCAATCCTACGTCCAGCTACGTCACAACCCGTGAGAGTCCAACGCCTTACCGCGAGTTAGCCAGGAATAAACCCGGCGGGCTCGAGATACTCGCGCCCTCACCTGCAATTGTGACCAGATTTCTCCGGTCTCTCGATTGGTTCCGAGTTCGAGGTCGCTTGCGCGGTCCTCTCCCTTATGAAGCGGTGAAACGGAGTGCACCGAATCTATCGCGGACCAAGGCGTCCTTTGCCCGCCTCTTACCTGGGATCGGATGGCCAATGGTCAATTCAAGAGCAGTCGCCATAAGGTACGCAACCACCCCCGCTCTATAGGAAACAATACAGTTCCCAGACTCCCCCGACTGTTAGTCGGAGAGCACAATCGATTGGCTTGTGCCGCACGGTGTGCAGACCGTCCAGGGGCGCCAGAGGTTTGATTCCTAGGGGTGACTGGTTGACCCAGTGTCCTACCCAGGATTCGCACCCCATGCGGGGAGGCCGTCGGATGGGTGTTGACCCGTGAGTGTGACCGACCCTGAACACATGGGTCATCGTGGCCAACTCATCATGGGCCCGTTAGCCCCCTGAGATCTACAACAGTATGGACAAAAAGGCCCCAACTACGCAAACTAGTGGGACTGATAACAGGACACAACACACTAAACAAACACCTCTTCAAAATGGGCGGAACGAATAGCCCTATGTGCAGAGCATGCATGGAGGCGGAAGAAACCACAAAACACATTCTGCTAGATTGTGAACAGGTAGAAGTATACAGGACAAAACACCTTGGGACCCCAGGCACCCTGCGCGAGGCGGCAGGAAACCTGAAAGCCCTGCTGGCTTTCGTCGAGGAACTGGGGTGGGTGGAATAGCGCTACCCCCGTTACACGCAAAATAGGCACACTGGATGTCGACTTGCGGAGGAACGCCCAGTATAACTAACTAACTAACTAACTAGCCCCCTGAGATCTACAACAGTATGGATGAAGTGGAGACAACTAACAGGAGTTATGTGCGACAGAAAAATGCCCCTTAAAATCAAAGGGTAAATGTATAAGACAGCCATTAGACCTGCTGTCTCGTATGGATCAGAATGTTAGGCGACTAACCGAAATGCGCATGCTACGTTGGTCAACGGGTGTCAAACTATTAGACAATTTTTTGGTGGAAATGAGATGCTAATGCCATCTTGTGGCTTGTTCCCAAACGAATCGAAGCATGAATCAATTTTTAAAAGAACGATCATGGTCTGCCTTTAAATGAAGGGAGAACAAAATGTGTGGGGCGAAAGAACGATCAAATTTGTCCTGTCAGGTCTAGAGGTGGAATATCTTGATGACTCCCTATTTGACGTTGAGGAGGAACTGTGATGGGAAATGCTGATCAAGGCCAATGACTTTTCCACGTTTTTACTTCTTTTCTGAGATATAATTTAAGTAATGTGTATTTTTTTTTAGAACCTCAAATATTCTTGTTGTTATTATAGTTTTCACTTTTTTTCTGAGGTGTAATTTTAGTGAAATGTATTTTTTTACAAATTGTAATATATTTGGTTTAGAAACAAAAAAAAACTCACCCAGATTTTTTTTTCTGACTCAAACTAAAACTTGCTAAAATGTCAATTTTTAAGTTAGTAAATTTTAAAAATGTAATTACCATAAACTTGCAAAAGTTAATATTAATTATTATTCCCCGTAACCCTACATTTGTATTTCTGTCATTACAGGGATATTTTCATGGGCAAAATTAAAAAATCACATTGTTTTCGAATATGAGGTCCGGTCCCAGAGTTATCCGTTACAGCTTCTTGCGTTCTGGCACAACCGCTAGCGCAAATATGTACCTCCAAGAACTGCAAACAGTGATGGGAAGATAGCTGTGAATCAACCGAGCCTAATCGATCGCTTTGCGCCACTGCTACTGCATAGCAGCGCATGACCACACACTTCACTTGGAAAATTGCCAGAGTGGTGACTGGAGACTCTTTGTCATCTACTCTACTCGCCAGAAGTTGCTCCTCTAGATTTCCTCTTATTTCACTTCGGAAATATTCTGGCCGATGTAGATAATATTCTAGCCGATCAAAGAGATTCTAAACGGTCGGGGATTAACACGGGGCGGTCGTTCCAGATGAGCGGCATGGGTCGCGGGTTCGGGGGGCCGGCGTGCGCGGGGGGCGCGGGGGGCCGCCCGGACAACGTGCCCATCAACCCCAACGCGGGCGGCCCGGGCGCCTTCGACCCCATCTCCTCGCTGGCGCAGATGTCGCAGCAGCTGACCAACAGCGCGGGCGGCCCGGGGCCCCCGCAGGGCCTGGGCCCCATGGGGCAGTGCGGGCCGCAGGGCATGGGGCCGCAGGGCCTGGGGCCCCCGCAGGGCATGGGGCCGCAGGGCCTGGGCCCCCAGTGCGGCCCGGGCGGCCCCCACGGCCCCCACCAGGGGCCGCCCATGGGCCACTTCTCCCAGGGACACGTGCAGCATCACCAGCACGTGCATCCGTCGCACCCCATGATGATGGGCGATATGGGTGAGTCTTTTACACCTCTCCGGAAATACAAAGTCTATATAGAAAATTTAAATAAATACCATGATCTTGCAAATGCCGTAACCCGGAACGGCTTCACTGTTCACCTTCACGCGGTGGAAGTTGGCGCTCGTGGCCTGCCAGCTAAATCTCTATTTCACCTCTTTAAAGATCTTGGCCTTTCCAGAAAAATAATCAACTCTTTCTTAGAAAAATTATCTAAAACTGCGATTTGCGCATCTCAAATTCTATGGCTTCGAAGGGGGAGTGAATGGGTGGCAAGGTGAACGCTCACATGTGGCAAGACAGCTGTCCTAAACCTACCACAGCCGGTTCGTAAGTCCGGAATCCACTGCTCACCCCCCAGAAGTGTAAAAAAATAGTATTATGATGGGCCCGACTCCGGTCGGTGAATTCCATGGCAGCTCCGTTTGTATTTATTTATTTATTTATATCAGGATAAAAATATGTTAGTGGTGAACTAGAACAATAAGCCTTTGTAAATTTAAAAATTAACCCTTTGCACTAGGGCCTTTTTCGCCCACCAGCAACTCGTAACGTTTCGCAACCTTTTTGATGCAGTAACTTAAAATCATTACACACATAAATTAATGTATAATTTTTTTTAAACATATTTATATATCTTTACACCTTTATAAACATAATTTCTTAAATATTTGTCTCTGTAATTTTTCTGTGTATGATATTTCATGTAACAATTCCCAAGAGGCATGCGCGGCTTGTCGGGGCAAGTATTACAATAATATGTCGTTTGATGCCTTTTTCCGGGTTTATTTATTTGAGAACAGACTGCAGTCTTTCCTAACGCCTGTGAGAATGTTGTGTATCTTTCCATTCAAGCGGACATCTTCGGAATCGGAGGTTGAAGTCGAGGCTCGATCTCGTGGCTGGTGAAAATCTCCAGTCAATTGGTGAACTAATGTTTCCAAATATCACAAGCGGCTCTTCTCTGATTTCTTGTGGCATTATATAAAATATATGAATTTATTGAACAAATTTCTAAACGCTGATATTTCGCCTTCTTATGCCTCTTACTTCGTCACTATCGTCACTACTGCTGTTATTCTCTGCATCGTCAAGATCTTTGTGTAGAGACATAATTTTCTCGTTACGCACCACGAAATCGAACTCATCTTTACTTTTCAGTATTACGTTCCATGTATTTAGGGATCAAAAACTTTAACTTTAGTAGTCTCTCTGCCGCTACTGTCAGGTTCGAACTAATGCCGAAAATGCAGTTCGGTTCATGGTTCCGGACTAATTTCAGTTAAGAAAGTCTTATCTCCATTTGAAGGGATGTAATTTTACACTTCATAAGGTTATCCAGCAGGAACGTAAGAACCCGTGTCAAAGAAAGTAAACGCTAACAGTTACTGCCGCGCATCGAGTTACTGCAGCAAACCAAGTGGTGAGTAAGAGTCACCTATCGAGTGCAAAGGGTGAATAAATGTAAAATAAATTATATGAAATTAAAAATGTCAGCTATCATAATACTATTATGTTTTTAATTTTACAAATCGTCAGCGTCGAAAATAAATTTAGGATTTTCATCCTCCCATATGCCATAAATTGGGACCCTTACACCAACTTATTTAAAATTATCTTTTAAACTTGGTCCTCTTCAAGGCTATTGATTTGCTCTGGAATATTGTTATAATAATACGAATTTTGGTGAGTAAATTTGTTGTCGGTTTACAAAAGTCGTTGTCAATTTACGAGTATATATGTAAAGATTTGATTTATTTCTTGTATTGTGGTGATGAAAAGCACTTTTCAGTGGGATGTTTGAATGTAATATGAAAATAGAGCAATGATTTCAAATTCTATGAACAGCGGCTTACAAGAACTTCTTGTAGAGACACTTCAACGACGGCTCAGACGGCTTACAGAACTTCTTGATATAACCTGCGTACCACTCTTTTTTTGACGATAAAATCTGGTCGAATTTGCTGCGATTACCCAAATCCGTTATGCGACCCAATCCCTGCGACCGTACGTTATTATGGAATGGAAATGCGCAAAATTAACAAATTTAGCGGCTTTGAGACTACATACATTAATAATATTTTTAATGGCGAATATGGCACTGTACAGTTTTTTAAGTGATGAGACAGATCATTGTAATTTTTGATCAATTTCTAATCCGAGAAATTTATTCAAGAGGGCGTTTTCTAATTTTTCAGTTCAAAGTATACAGTACCAAAATTGGAACAAAGAGTATTTTTCTTCGAATAGTGCTTTATACAAAAACGAATTATCGAATTAATATACAAAATAACGAATTAATATACAAAAATACGAATTAATTACAAAAACGAATTAATTACAAAAACGAATTATCGAATCAAAAACGAATTATCGAATAGTGCTACATACAAAAACAGTACTGGTAGTTATAGATTGTTAGTTTTAGTAAATAATGTGTCCTCCTTTTGCATTGATAACACCTTTCACTCTTGTAGGCATAGAATTTACCAGGTTTTGACAGCTTCCTTTAAGTTCATCATCGTGAAACCAGACTTGAATTACTGCACTGATCATCTTGATTTTCGTTCGTACAATCCATCGAGTTTCATACAATCCATCTTAGAGAGCCGTTTTTTGCAAATGGCCCTGAGGTTTTCGATCGGGTTGAGATCGGGGGAATTTCCGGGCCATTCAAGTACAGTAATGTGGTTCTGTGTGAAAAACTGTTTCACTTTTTTCATCCATATACACTAATATAATTGCCCAATATTGCAGCAACTTTCTATATGAACCCAACAGATGAACACCGCACAAAATATTACCTCCATACAGGTTCTGCCTAGTTCTTCTTCTCGAAGTGCCACTCTATTACTGGAGGTTGGCCGTTAGCTCTGAATACTTTTGTCGGTCTTGCGCCATCCGGAAAAGCTGTTCCGTACTGGTGATCCCGGTCCAGTTTTCCACCCGGGGATTCTTTGCACCCCTGACACATTAACCCCTCCTGTTGCGAGGTAAAAACTCACCTATCACTTTTGCGCGCGACATATTTGGGCAAAAAATCGACGCGAGTCAACGGCCTTGAGAAAAACGATCATAACTTATAAACCACTAAACGGATTTTAAAAAGATAAAGAGAAAAATGATTGCATTGAAATTTGACATATAAAACATTATAACCTTATCTCGTAAAACAATTAAGATAATAATGAATAAATATTACAAAATTGGCAAACTGAAAAATCTAGCCTATAAAATCATTTCGATTTTTTTGTCACAAAATACGTAAAATATGCAAAAATTGTAAATACAGTTATGTTCTTTATTAAATGCTTTACCAAAACGATATTTTTTTTTTACTTATTTGCATACAAAAATATTTATTTATTCAGCCAAGAAAAATTTTATGTATTCTCGTAAAAAAAAATTTTTTAATTTTTAATATGTGACTACTTATGGTATTTTTTTATATGAAATTCTTTCAAAATAACTTTATTACTACATCACACTTCTTAGAAATCACACCAGAACTTTGAGCTTTGTCTGATATTATAGAAAAATCTAAAGTTTTGAGAGTTTTCGCGTCCGAACTTAATAATAAACTTTGAATGCTCATAATATAAAATTCGTTAGATTTTTTCAATTATATTGTCTTATCATAGACTTATTATATGTCTAATAACTAATTACTATACTCCAAAGAGTCACATTTCATCGAAAAACTATGGAAAATCGCACTTTATTCTCTCATAGTAATTATCAAAACAAGTTTCTTTGCGCGATTCATTTTACAAAACAAGATATAATTTTCAAAATACGCCTAATTATGTGATAACTTAGGATGTAAATGAAACAATACTTATTTTGTTAGTAAATTAAAGCGACATTACGTCATATTTCGCAATATATCGGGATATTTCATAAACATTACAAAATAATAACAACCATTTTTTCGCGAGCCGTTTGTTGTCGCCGAAGTATTTTCTTTAAAAATTCGTGAAAAACAGCAAATGGACTATCTCAATTGACTAATCCTAATGCCTAAACTACTTAAAAATGCAAATTACTCACTGTTATCCAGTAAACACTGCACTGTTATCCACAAAACACTGCACAAAACCACCATTCCGCGGAACAATACGCGGCCGCGGCGCTGGCCGATGGACTGCCGTTTTGACGTCTATGCTGACTTTTTAAATCGCCGTTCGATTTTTTCGCCGGTGGCCGCCGGATTAAAGATTATTTGGCCATATCGTTCCGCCGTCAGAAAGCATTAAGTACGACGTTTCGAATCGTAAATTGCATTTTTCGCAGCGGCGAGCGCGATATCCAGTAGCGGATGTTTCGGATTTTAGGCGGCAGCCATACATGTCCCCAAATGGATGTTACGGATAGAGCGGGTTAAAGGGCCGCCAGACACTTGGGGCCATGGCTATTTTTGACTTTTCCATTGCTAACTACTAGGGATATTAGTGCAGTGGTCTCCCGTTGCCTTCTGCACCAGACATTTTAGGTCTATTTAAGACCTTCGGCCGCTGAGACCTCTTCAACCGGTTGCCCAGTTGGGAATGGTTATATCGCCATTGACTCGGTCTTTTGCTATATACTTTTGCTTCCCATTATAATTAGACCAATATGCAAACGGCGATCGAGTTCATTCGGGACACGTCCTGTGTCAACCGCAGGTTAATCTAGACTGCATAATTTCACTTTATTCACTACATTTATTAATTATAATTAATATTTATTGTTGAGAAATTTTTAAGATATGCTGTCACTATGAATTTAAATTAATTTAAATTTAATTTCTGCCTAGTAAGGTGATAAAATCTGCGCTCTTTAGTATATTTCTAGGGCTCTTAAATCTGTATGTACGCGTATGTACGAGTAATTATAGGAAAATAATTATGTAAATTAAGGGATAAATAAATAAATAAACAAATAAAAATGTATATAAAAAGATCATATCGACGCTTGAAAGGCAATCCTTACTAAGCGACATTCAGTAAAATTTACAGGAAAGTGATTTAAAGTTAAAATATTTAAAAAAAAGTTATTTTAAATTTACCTATTGTTGGATATCATTTCAATCCAATAATTAGGTGAATTTAAAATAACTTTTTTTTAAATATTTTAACTTTAAATCAGTTTCCTGTAAAGTTTACTCAATGTGGCTTAGTCAGGATTGCCTGTCAAGCGTCGATATGCAGATAGCTCTGAGAGATATTCAGCTGATTTCAATTACCGTCTCAATAAGATACCCGCTTTTACAATATGTACATTAAAAGTGATTTCATTCAAAGTAACGTCGGATATCCGAAAAATTTACTAGAAAAACTGCAGCTGCACAGCGATCTAATCGTTTTTAATATTTTGTTCGTCGTAGGTTGTCATATGGACGGCATGGGCCCGGGCGGGATGGGAGGACCCATGGAAGGCATGATGGGTCCGGGCGACTTCCCCCCCGAGATGAATATGAGCCCAAAAATGGCCGGGGGACCCCACATGGGGGGACCCATGGGCCCCATGGACCCCTCTATGATGGGGCCTCGGATGGGACCCGGCGGAAAAATGGCACCCTTCAACGGTAAGCGCATTTTCGAGTACAGTATTTGGAAACGCCGTCGCCTCTCCGTCCGTCCTAACGTTTGCTTTGAATTGAATTCCGGCAGGCGCCAACGTGCAGGTGAAAGCCAGCGCGCCCAACACGATCCAGTACCTGCCCACTCGCTCGCAGATGCAGTGCAACCAGAACCCGCGGGGGCCCCCCAGCCTGGACTTCCTGCAGCGGGTGGCCAACCCCAGCCCCGGGGGGCCCATGCACATGGAGGCCAAGCAGGGCATGGCCATGCAGTACTTCCCCGGGGGGCCCTGCGGGGGGCCGCCCATGGGCGACGCCATGGGGCCCGGCTTCCAGGCCGGCATGCGGCCGCAGCCCGGCCTCATGGGCGGCCCCATGCGCGGGCCCGGCATGCTCCGGATGCCCCACGGGTGAGTGCCGCTACTCCTAAACGATATTAACAAGTTTTTAGGTGAAATCGAGCTTCGAATCGTAGTTTATTCCACACGTCCACCGCTCTATTTAGCAAAACGTTCTTAAGAAGATTGGATTTAAATTTAGCCCGGTTGAGATTTTTGCTGTAGCCTTTAAGATTTGTATCGACGTTGAATTTGTAAATATCCTCGGTACATCGTGATAACTTGCTAGAATTTTTTATCTCAATTAGGTCTCCTCTTTGTCTTCTTTGTTTGAGAGTAATTAGGAGTGATCTTCACAATTCCTATTCTTCAGGTTAACTGGAATTTTGGTCGCCCTTCGCTGCACCATCTACATCTTTGCATAAGTAGGGGTTTCATATCCGATAGCCATACTCGGAAATAGGTCTCACATAGTCATTGTAGATTTTTATAAACGCCTCTATTGACAGATGTTTGAAAGCCTTCCTTATCATATAGTTGGCTCTTTTAGCGATTGCAACTGTGGTTTTCACCATTTGAGATCATTACTAATTATGATTCGAAGATCTTTTTGTTGTTTAACTGCTTCTAATCCGGCGTTTGCTAGAGAATATTGTGTGTTAGGGTTGCCTTTACCAATATGAAGTAGTACCCATTTCTCGTTGTTGATGGTAGGCAATCAATATTATTATTATTATTATTATTATTTATTTATATACACTAGCAGCTTTTGCAGCTGGTGCGTGTACTTCACGTGTTGAGTGTACTGTTTGTCTTTGTTTTATTTTATTCCTTACACTTTTTAATTGCCATTTTTACTAAATGTTTGTCTAGTAGATTTTTAAAACCATTCACTGAGATAGCACTTATCACTTCTTGTGGTAGTTTGTTCCAAGAGTCCACCACTCGGTTAGTCAAAAAGTACTTTCATGGGTTGGAACTAAAACTGTTTCGGTTTAGTTTTAAGGAATGTCCACGGAGTTTCTCGTTGGTGTTCATTGTGTACATTGCATTAAGGTTGGCTACATCATAATGCCCATTCAGAATCTTAAACGTCTCGATGAGGTCCCCTCTTTGTCTTCTTTGCTCAAGTGTAGTAAGACCCAGTGCATCCAAGCGGTTTTCATAAGGCTTGTTCCTTAGGGATGGAACCATCTTGGTTGCCCGCCTTTGCACTTTCTCCAGCAGTTCAATGTCTTTTATGAAGTAGGGGTTCCACACCTGGTAAGAGTATTCGAGGAGAGGGCGGACGTACGTTTTGTAGAGTTTGAGGAACAAATCAGAGTTTATATAGGAGAAAGCTTTCCTAATCATGTAAAGAAGTGAGTTTGCTCTTTTTACAACTTCTACTATATGCGGTTCCCATTTGAGGTCCTGGGACACAATTACTCCAAGATCTTTCTGTGTGGTAACTGTGTGTACAGGGGTTCCCTCGATCGTGTATATGTGATGCGGATTCTTGGGACCTATATGCAGTACGGTGCATTTCTCTGCGTTTAGTGTGAGAAGCCAATCCTTAGTCCATTGCACGATGTGGTCGAGGTTGTCTTGAATCAGTTGATGGCTTATGACAGGATCTCCAAAGAATTTGGTGTCATCAGCAAAAAGCGTAAAGGATGTTTCCATAATCGCTTTGAGGTCTGTCAGGAAAATACCGAACAGAACAGGGCCGATCACCGAACCCTGAAGCACGCCACTGAGAACGTCATGGGCTTCAGATAGTTCCTCTCCGACTCGCACCTTGAATTTCCTGTTCGATAGAAAATCTGCAATCCATGACAGTAATTTGCCTCTAAACCCAAAATGTTCCAGTTTGTGGATTAATCGTTTTATTGGGACTCGGTCGAATGCCTTCTCGTAGTCCAAGTAAATTACATCAGTAGAGTTCCGTTCGTCCCACGTACGAGTCCATTGGTCAACACATGTGAGGAGGTTAGTCACAGTTGAGCGTCTCGGGACGAAGCCATGTTGCTCCTCGATTGTTATGTTTTCCCGGGCTAGAAAAAGTCTTATTTTTTCGGCTACATTTTTTTCCATAGCTTTGCAAACAAGGCTGGTAAGGTTAATCGAGCGATAGTTGGCTGGAGAGAGTTTATCACCTTTTTTGTAAATTGGTGTTACAATTGCCTCTTTCCAGTCGTGTGGAAGTGTCGCGTTTTCAAAGGACAATGTCATTATATGTGCAAGCTGCTCACACAATTCCGCAGAGCACTTCTTTAGGAACATTGCAGGAATTTCGTCAGGTCCCATAGAAGTCGCATCCCTGAACGATGTCAAAACCTTTAGAATTGCATCTGTCTTGAATTCAATCGTTTCAATACAATTTACTATCCTGGGCACCAATATTTGCGGCATAGGATCATCACACTCTCGAACATAAGACTTTTTAAATTGACTAGCGAACACATTGGCGACGGCACGGTGTTCCGTCACTATGTCGCTTGAGTTTTCAGCTCTTAGCGCCGGTGGCACACACACTTTTGACGTCAGTTGTCCGCGGACATACCCATAGAATGCCTTGGGTCCAGTTTCTATGATATTTTTTTCAATAGATTGCCTAAGTTGACGTATAGATGCCACAATCTTATTGTTAATTTTTCTGTATGCTTGGTAGCTTGTGATGGATTTGTTTAGCCGGTAAATTGCCCATAATTTTCTTTTTTCCTCAGTCATAGTTAAAATATATTTGTTTATCCATGGCTTGTTTTTCGATTTCTTCGTTGGTTTACACAGTGGTACATGGGTATCTAGTATTTTCTTTACGATGAGTTTAAAATCATTCCATGCACTGAGCACTTCTGTGTGGCTGGTGTTCAGTGTGTTGTTTTGAGTAAGCGCAGCACTGACACTGTCGTAATCTGTTCGAAAGTAGTCACGACGGGGTTTGGTGTTGCATCTGCTGCTTCGTTCTTGAATAAATTGAATGGTTTCAATGATAACGCAGTGATCGCTTTTCCCTATGTGTGGATGGTGTTCTATTTGGGTACAGAGGTTATGGTCGTTGCACAGGATCAGATCAAGGAGAGATTCTTCATTGTTCCGCTGCTTCCATCTGCTTTTAAATCTTGTCAAGATCCTGCTGAAGCTGTTCACTTCTTAGAATAGGATTGGCAAAAAAGATGTGTCCTCAGCGAAATAGCCGCTGTTCGATGCGATTTAAGCCTTGAAGATACAGGATGAGCAAAACCAAGGCCCGCCTACTCCTGGAAAGTTTATCCGTTTAAGCTTTTTTCTTTAATTTGTAGATATCCCGGCGGATTCAACTCCCCGCCGAAGATGGGGGGCGAGCCGTACGGCGGCGGGATGGGCCCCAACCCCTCGCTCATGTGCAACCCCAACTTCCGGCCCAACATGATGAAGGGTCCGCTGGGCCCGGGGCCCATGGGCATGCGGCC
Source organism: Micropterix aruncella (assembly GCA_944548615.1). Lineage (NCBI taxonomy): Eukaryota > Metazoa > Arthropoda > Insecta > Lepidoptera > Micropterigidae > Micropterix > Micropterix aruncella. Next base: position 16,201,678 of record OX155976.1, read on the forward strand.
CACGGCCACGCAGCCGCTGCCCCCCTCCATGGGGGGCCCCGGCAACTTCAAGAACTCGCAGAACTTCGTGGTGCCGAGCACGGCGGACCCCAACTACGCGCAGCAGTTCCACAACTTCCAGCAGCAGCTGTACGCGACGGGCACTCGCTCGCAGAACTCGCAGGGGCCGCCCGGCCCCCCGGGGGGCATGGGCGCCATGGGGCCCATGGGGCCCAACGGGGGCAGCCCCTACGGCGGCTACGGCGTGGCCAAGTGAGGGCCCGCCTTCTTCCTTCCGTTGCCATCTAGTCCGAGGCGTTCCGACGAGACCGCCGAGTCTCCTTTCCCCGTCGGAACCGTCCCGGACGCAAACTAACTAATAATATTTAAGCACAGGGTACGACGACCTAAGTCGGCGGTAGTTCCCTTCCGGGCTAACGTCCCGATATTACTTAATATTATATAAATCATAGACCGGGAGTCTGTTGCCGTTTACGGTATATCATAGGGCACGTAACGTTCGATGCTAAACACGCGGCGTTAAAATGGGGCTGCGGAATCTACGACCGAAACGAAATATTTTAATTGAGACGCTGATTCTCACAGAGACCACCTCCGACGCTGCCGAACGAGCGAATGCTTCGTTTACGCGCTGACCTTTCGCTACTTTTAGTCACAGCACTATTGTTGATTATATGATGTGTTAGATTGCTCGACTTACTACGATATGGAAACCAGTACTTTAGCAACTAGGAGTTTACTACGAAACGCAACGTATAGATGGCACTCATAGTTCCTAAAATTGTTGATTATTACATTTAATATGAAAAATGTGGTGGCGCTCAAAATGTTATTATTTTAATATTATTAACATAAAAGATGTAAATTTTTTATTTGGTATATGTTTTCCACATACGTAATAATTACGTACTTTAATGTTCAGATAGACTTATTAGTCTGACATCTATTGATGGTATTCTACCCTAAAGAAAAAAAAGATGGCACTAATAATGGAATGTTATTATTGTTAACGCTGTCTAAATTATTGGGTTTTTATAATCAATCGGTACTTTATACTAAACCATTTATTTTCAATGTTGTTATAGATAGCCGAATAAATTGCTATTACTTTCGCCGTCAATGCTACAAGCGCTACCTGCATTTCGTCATCTAAAATGAGTTGCCAAAATGTCTTATGGAGATGAGCAATCTAATATCTTATACGGGCGAGTTTGTATTAACCGGCAGCCTTCAAGGAGGTGAATCAGTGCGAGCAACAGAACAACTTTTAATTTAAAAAAATGGGAACAAAATTTTTTGTTTTTTAAAATTAACGAATTTGAAGAATATGACTGTTAACCCTTCGAGTAGCGGCATAATTTCATGGCAGACGGCGGCAATTTATTGGAATTTCTTGCAATAGCGCCCCGCTCGACAAAAAAAACTATAACTATGGAACTACTATAGCAATCATAAAAAGAATAACTGTGCAACGATCGCATTGAAATTTCATATATAGAAAATTAAAATCTCATTTTGTAAAACAATTAGATAATTATGAATAAATATGAGAAAGTTGAAAAGTGAAAAAAACTCAGCATTTCTAACTTGTACATGTCTTGCGGAAAAATACGGAACCCTATTTAGAAATTGTAAATACTATCGTGATCTTTATTAGATTATCTATCAAAGGTAATATTTCGTTTTGCTTATTTACATATAAAAATATTTAGATATTAGCTCATAAAAACCAATAAAATTTTTGATGATTTCTCGAAAAAAAAAAAAACATGATGTTTGACAATGGAATTTTACCAGAAATATCCGCGAAATGACGAGCGAAATTATTCTAGCGGCCGTCTATGTATCTATGGTAATAAAGAGATATTTGGTATGGATTTTAGGATGCGTTCGAATTAGAAAATAATATTACTGTGCGCTCCGGGAGCAAGCCGCCAATATTGGTCGTTACGTAGTCAACGGTGTTCTGATGTGCAACCAAATTTGGTCGTTACATAGCTGAAGGGTTAAATAAAAGTTCGACAAGCGTTTGAGTGCGTTGCGCTATCTATCGTGAGATGAAATATTGCTAAGAAACAATGCTAGCGATATTTTACCTACCGCTAGATAGCGCATCGTGCTCATTGCTTTTTATACTATTTTTCAAAAAGAAAAAAAATACAAAATAAAAAATATATATTTGAATGCCTGATTGTAAAAACGACCTTTATCCATTTTTGAAACTTCTGGTAAATCAATAAAAACGGTCTAGTGTAAAAAAAATATATGAACACATTGAAAATTATTTTTTTTCTAGATAGTCATTTATCTTAATGATCGTGTATTAAAATATCAAACGTATAATATTTGTAGATATTTTTATATATATTTTTTAAATTTGTGGATAAAGGTTGTTTTTACCGTCAATATAAAAAAAGCGCATTCTCAAAATAAAAATCATGAGTGTTTTATTGATAAACTGGTATTTATTCAGGAAATCATAATGCAATTTTAAAACCAACCAATTATTCATCATCTTCTTCAGTGTTAGTAGTAGGCCACAGGAGTATTTCGTCCCAGAAACTCTTCTTATTTTCATCCTGTACAAACGCCACACATTTTTTTAAGTCAGGCATCTTTTTTGCATTGATGCATTGCTTGCTTTGCCCATATGTGCGATCATTTGGTAGTGAAACAATGACATTTGGTTTTTGTTTTAGCAAAAATGTATGCTTGACCACACCATCGATGAACTCCTGGGCTTGAACCGGGATCTCCCCATCCTCGATTTATTTTATATGGTGAAATTTTGAGATAAAACAAAATAGATCTGGAAACCCACCTTCTCGTCTCTTGGAATACGCCGATCTATGGTTTCGAGTGAAAGCGCTGTCTTTTTATAGTGCTGTATCCACCATTTTTTTATATCTGAGATGTCTTCTCCGCTTACTAGGTGAATGGTGAAAAAGTGAGGCTTTGCACTAGATGATACAATCAGCTCCATAAGTTCTCGAGTGGTGTACAGTCTATTTATGCGACGCAATTTCCTCTTTATTACTCCGAAGGCTCTGTCGCATGGTAAGTACGAGTGGCCATGTATAGGAAAGATTTGTTCTATTTTTTTGAAACTTCCATTGTCTACGAGGCACATGTTTAAAAGTACTGAGGTGTTATTTTTGTTCTGACCTGCACAGTTGTCACAGAACAGCATCAGATTATCGACTTTGATATCTATAATATATACTCGTTTATGTACATCATTAGAAAAGAACACACCTCATCGGGCCCTTTTTTTGCCTGTCCCTCATGGTATATGAACAGTACGTTTTTCCCTGTCCTCAAGTTATGAATATAGAATACTGACACTATTAACTGGCGAAGGTAAAATAAATCTTGGTCAGGAATGATCGGTAGGCTTCCCTTGTCGCTTCAGTTTCTCATTCTGAGCCTGTATGGAGCATGATGCAACTAGATACTTTTCCACTTGTTGGATTAACATAACACACAGACAAAATAGTCTAAAAGTAAATCAGCTGATACAATGGCAGCTAATGACGTAAACGCCAGTTAAACGTTTCATAGACAAACTCAGTGCTGCTACACATTGACTGTAAAAACAACCTATATCCTGGATAAAGGTGGTTTTTATGCTCATCGAAAATTTGATGCCCAAATAAAAGTAGGTTCTAGTATAGGTAAGAGGTTGTTTTTAAGCTCAATCGATGTGGCATGCCATAGACAACATTAACTAACAAAAAAGTTGGTTTTGAAATTTTGTTCGAAGAGGTCGTTTTTACAATCAGCCATTCATTTGTATTTTTCCCACAAATTTTAATTAAATTTTGCTTATCAGCTCATACTGATTCACCCCCTTCAAAGATGGCGGTTAATTAAAACTCACCCCTATATCAATGTCTCCCTATATCTCGCAGCGGGGTGCGAATGTGCTCAGAATTTGAGCGAACATCGCGTTACCCGGCCCTCGGATGACAGCAACCGTCTCCCGCATTACTAATGACTGCGCGGCCCCAATCGAAAAACAAATCCCCAGTCAAAATACCGAGGATTAACTTAAATATAATTTATTTAGGGCTAGTACTGCCATTAGACGATACGAGTTTGTCCGAGCAACAAAACAAAAAACACAACCGAATCTTCATAATTTTCCAAAAATGCGACAATCACAATGTAAAGTACTCTACTGTATCCTCAAAAAACTGAGCATCTTTTAATTTTTCGAGTTTCAACTCTCAAGTTGATAAAAAATTGTACATAAGTTAACATAGATCTCCGTAACTCTTAATTCTAGCGTAGATATTTTATACTTAAAAAAAAAATAGTCTTCTAAGTTATAAGTTGATCAATTTTTTTAATTGTACATTTCTATTATTGTAGGGGGAACTCCCTTAACGCCGGACGGCATTTAGCATCGGACACTAATAGTATCTCGACAAGTCGCGGCGGGATCGATACAAAGCGTAGGAAAAGGAAAAGTCTGTATCGATCGCGCCGCGACTTGTCGAGATACTATTAGTGTCGGACGCTAGGTGCCGTCCGGCGTTAGGGGACTTCCCCCTGTTATTCTTATTATTATAAAACACAAACGAGGTTGTGATGTATTTTGATTTGACTTCAAAACCGACATTTTTTAATTTTATTATATATTTTATACATAAAAACAGCTGTATAAATAGTGTAAGTTGTAAATAAAGTGATTTAAGTAGCTATACGTCCGTAAGACTGTGTTCGTTTCGTTTGGTATTTTACGTAAATAAAAATAAATAAAGCAATAATATGTGTAGTTATCCGTTTTCGTTTTATTGATTTAACACGCACACTTCTTAAACGTCACAAATTATTATTAAAAAAAAAACAAATTTGAGATTATTTATTTTTACGCGTGTTTTTCGTATTTATTCTTAATTGTTAAAAAGTAATAAAAAAAGATGATAAATTGTAAGATTTTATTACAGTTTTTACAGCAGCGGACAATTTTTTCGGAATATATAGATTTTAAAATATTGTGTATTTATAAATTTAATGAATTATTATTATTAATATGAGATAAATGTAATTTAATTATTTACACTTGTAATTGTAATTGAGTTGTATTTCGGTTTAATGATTGTCAATTATAAATTGATTGAAAAGTCTGTGTGTTTATTTTTTATAACTTCTGTCATCGGGTAAAACGGATCAAAAGTTAGGAAAGGGCACCAATCATCGATATGCCTATATATGCGATTAGCTAGATAAGCCCTCAGATACAAATAAGTTCGCTCTATACCCTTTGCTCGTAAATCATGTGACAGAGAGAGCAATAAATTGAACAGTATGCGAGAGAATAGCACACCATATTCTTTGCGGCAGATCTCGCACCGGAAACGGTTTGCTGTCTGCCAGCGGACTGCTACCAAACTACTATTGGCCGGCTTTCAGCAGGGGTTTTGACGAGGTCATTTTCGAGCGCGAAAGGCCCATCTAGGGGGATCATATATCGATGGTTGAGACATATTCATAAGTGCATAGTAGCCTGACGCGGCGTCAAGCCGACGCGCTCAGCTATTCATTAGCAGTGAGAGTGTAAAGTGCTTGCGATGTCATTGTGGTCACAAAATGAGATAAGGCCAGTTTTGCGTTATAATTTCGTGCGTAGTTTAATCCAGGGTTGTTGCTGATGAAGGTTTTTTTTAATATCAGCAGATGCTGATTTTTTTATATAAATATTAGATGCTGATTTTTTGATATAAATATCAGCTGATGCTGATGGTGATTTTTTAATGAATTACCTAAATAAAATATATCCAACCATGAAATTGTAATAAAACGTAGTACGTTAGAAACGTAACGTACTACGTACATACGTAGTACGTTACGTTACGATAACGTAGTACAATAGAACTCCAATTATCCGCACTCCGACTATCCGAATCGCTGATTATCCGAAATTAAACCGAAAAAAGAATTGAGACGGAAACTCATCCCACCGAAGAATTGTTGGAAAAACGGAATGGCCAGTTTAAAACAAGAAGTTTTAAACAAGACTCTTTCTTAGAAAAATTATCTAAAACTGCGATTTGCGCATCTCAAATTCTATGGTTTCGAAGGGGGAGTGAATGGGTGGTAAGGTGTACGCTCACATGTGGCAAGACAGCTGTCCTAAACCTACCACAGCCGGTTCGTAAGTCCGGAATCCACTGCTCACCCCCCAGAAGTGTAAAAAAAATTAGTATTATGATGGGCCCGACTCCGGTCGGTGAATTCCATGGCAGCTCCGTTTGTATTTATTGTAAACCCCCTGATCATCAGGATGACAACAACGAAAGAGTTGTGACAGCCGGAGAGACGGTGGACGGCGTGAAAGAACGCATCGGGTCGATGGCCTTGCAAGCCAGACCCGATTATATATAAAGTAAAAAAGAAAAAAAAGGAAATATGCCCCCAAGCGGCCTATCAGGGGGGGAGAATTCCCGCTACCCCAGTTGAAACCCCAAACAACGACACGGCTAAAACGACACCGGACCTTGCCCTATCTGCGGGAAACAATATAAACGATTAGCATGGTTAAACAAACACATTGCTGGGCACGATGATAGCGACGCTGCACGTCAGTGTCTTAAACCGTCGCAAGGAGTCACGGACAGAGTTGAACCTCACATGTCCCTTGACTCCACATCTGCCCGCAGTTTGTCACCCGACCGGTCTCCTCTACCCGCGCAAATCGTATCCTTCCCTCCTCTAAAATTCCCTTCACTTGCGAAAGAGGACTGGGAATTTCATAATAATAATTTAACTTCTATTCTTGACCACTCTGTGAACCGTAATGCCCCTGCCAGCGTCCAGTTGTCGTCCTTCCAGGTGGCGGTCCATGAATACTTCTCGGGTGTTTACCCAAAATCTACCCATGTCGACCCGGTTCACAGAGAAAACGTGTCGTCCTTCCAGGTGGCGGTCCATGAATACTTCTCGGGTGTTTACCCAAAATCTACCCATGTCGACCCGGTTCACAGAGAAAACGCATTTAAGGCAAAGCTCCGTAGGCAAAAGCGGCTACTTCGTCGCCAGTTACGTGAAGCCAAGAAAGCCGGGGATAAAGCCCTCTGCCACAACTTCTCGCGCGCGTACCGCTCTATACTAAAACTCATACAGAGCGTAGCAACGCAAAACGACAAGCGCAAGGCAGCATTTCTCAAATCCAAAGAGGAAGCCCGGTTCGACAAAAACCGTTTTAACTACAGCAAAACGGTTTTGTCTGCCGCCAAGGGAAAAATCCAAATCCCGGAAGAAATGGACACGGAATACTTTTCGACCACGTATGAGGACCCAATGCGGCTCCATAATTACAGCCCTCCGCCGGGCATTACACCTCCGCCCCTGCCTACGGTAGCTTTTGCTTCCCAACCTCCATCTCTAGATGAGATTCTTAATCAAGTAAAGAGGAAGCCGTCGGGCTCTACTCCGGGTCCCGATGGTATTCCCTATTTAGTATACAAAAAATGCCCCTGCCTTCTGCAATATTTAGGATCCATCTTCCGAAATATATGGAATAGCGGTGTAGTCCCACAGAATTTTGGCCGAGCGACAGTCATCTTAATTCCGAAGGTCCCAGTTTGCACCGGACCAAAGGACGCTCGGCCCATTGCTCTCACAGACACTGTGGCCAAAATCTTTTTTAGCATAGTCCACTCGAGGATGAGCGAATTCATGCACCGGAATGAGTACCTTGGAGTATCAGTTCAAAAAGGCTTCATGCGTGGCGTCTCGGGCTGCCTCGAGCACAATTCTCTCCTGGCTGCTGCCATCAAGGATGCGAGACAGCACGAACGCCAAATCAATGTATGCTGGCTCGACCTAGAGAATGCCTTTGGGTCAGTCCGACACAGTCTCCTCCACTTTGCACTCCGCTGGTACAACTTCCCACCAGTCGTGCGTGACATTGTAGCCTCCTACTACAACTGTCTGACTTTCCATGTTAAAACGCAAGAATGGACTACCCGCTCTATACCATATTCAATTGGACTATTTCAGGGCTGTTGCCTCTCCCCGACGATTTTTAATATAGTTTTTAATATACTGCTGGAAAGCCTGACCCAGTTTGACAGGAAGTGGGGCTACCGTTTTAAAACAGACGGCCAATACACCTCGTCGTGCCTCGCTTTTGCCGACGACCTAACTTTCATCACCAGAAGCCCCAAGCAGCTTTCCCTGCTATTACAGAAAGTGGAGCTTTTCTGCGACTGGTCAGGCTGTATAAAAGTGAAGCCCTCCAAATGTTTTTGCCTTGGACTCGCCCGCATGGGCACAAAATGTACATCCTATGACCCCAAATTGGTCTATAAGGGCTCTAATATCTCCCTTATAGACCCAAACAATCATTTCAAATTCCTCGGCAGAAAAATCACCCATAAGGGAAAAGACGTCTCGGGCGATCATGTTATAGAGCATTTCAAAAGTTGCCTGGCGAAAAAAGATGCCTTGCTAATTTCTGGCCCTCGTAAGGCCTGGATCTATGACAATTATCTAACGTCACATTTGTCATGGCCCTTTCTTATTTACGATTTTACCAAAACCCAACTGTCCCGTCTAGATGCGCTGGTGACAGCTAGTTTAAAATCCTGGCTGTCCTTAGCCAAACCAGCTGACCCCTCGACTCTCTTCAGGTCCAAACAAAATTTTGGGCTAGCGCTTAAACTGCCCTCTCTGCTCTACGCCAACTCCAGAATAACCAAAAATTCGATTCTGTGCAATTCCAAAGATCCGGCAATATCGAAGTACGTAATAAGTGGCCGTAGTGATTCAAATGATCTACAAGCCCGCGTAGACTTCCACAAAAAGTTCCTTACTGGAATCAGCCAGAATGGCACTGGTTTGGGGTATGGCAGTACAACCACGAGCGACGTGGACTTGAAGAAGTCTCTTTTGCGGGGAGATTACGACAGCAAGAGTATGGCTCATGCTATTGGCCTTCAATGCCAGAATGATTGGACAACAATTGGGGACTTTTGCATTCCGCCTCCATTGCACTGGAAGGTAATGCTCTATGACTGGACGCCAGAGATGCTGAAATTGTATTTCAATGCCTTTCAGCATACACTTCCAGACCCCAGTAACCTCGCTCGTTGGAGCTTTGCCGAGGATAGTTCTTGTCCCCTCTGTAGCAATACCCCTTGCACAGCTAGACACATTCTAGCTGGCTGCAAGGTGGCCTTAGATCAAGGACGGTACACTTACCGCCATGACAAAGTTCTCGCTGTTATTCGCGAGGTAATTAGTCTCTCAGTGGCTCGTGCCAACAAGGGTTTGACAGTATCCTCCAAACCCCCAATACAGTTTGTGCGGGATGGCTCTAAAGGCAAAAAACATTTAACTACAAAACCTTTCTCAATAATCGAGAAAGCTACAGATTGGATTCTGGAGGTTGATTCGGTCTCTAAGCAGTATAAATTCCCTGAAAGTGTCGGATGCACAGCCCTCCGTCCAGATATAACTCTTTACTCTCTATCTCGGAAGGTGGCTCTTATTGTAGAATTAACTGTTCAATGGGAATCAAATATCCCAAAAGACCACGAGTACAAATTAAATAAATACCATGATCTTGCAAATGCCGTAACCCGGAACGGCTTCACTGTTCACCTTCACGCGGTGGAAGTTGGCGCTCGTGGCCTGCCAGCTAAATCTCTATTTCACCTCTTTAAAGATCTTGGCCTTTCCAGAAAAATAATCAACTCTTTCTTAGAAAAATTATCTAAAACTGCGATTTGCGCATCTCAAATTCTATGGCTTCGAAGGGGGAGTGAATGGGTGGTAAGGTGAACGCTCACATGTGGCAAGACAGCTGTCCTAAACCTACCACAGCCGGTTCGTAAGTCCGGAATCCACTGCTCACCCCCCAGAAGTGTAAAAAAATAGTATTATGATGGGCCCGACTCCGGTCGGTGAATTCCATGGCAGCTCCGTTTGTAATTATATTATTTTTAGCGACAAACGTCACAAGCTTGTTGCAACCAATGGACCAGTCTGTCATCGAAACAATGAAACGCTATTTCAGAAAGCATCTTTTAAGGAAATATTTAATAGAGGGCGGAACGGAGGTGTGTTGACTAACCACAAAAAAATTAATTTGGAAGATTGACCTTAATGTCGAAGTTGAAGCAGATACGGGACCATAAGGTCTTTTCTTTCGAGATTTTTTCTCACATTTTCAACACACATACAGTAATTAATAAAAATAGACCCTATTTTTGAAAAAAAGCCACTCTGAATTTTCGATTATCTAAATGGGATCCATATAAAATCGAAGACTATCGCGGTTGTTTGACATTATAAATAGGATAGAAAACGAATTTACCGCGTGAAATTTGTAGGACCCGACGTTTCGATGACGTTGCAGCCGCCGTTGTCTAGGGTAGACTCTACCCTAGACAACGGCGGCTGCAACGTCACCGAAACGTCGGGTCCTACAAATTTCACGCGGTAAATTCGTTTTCTATCCTATTTATAAATGGGATCCAGTCCCAATTGACTCGGTTAATTGGAGTTCTACTGTGAATCATAAGTTGCATCAAGTGAGGGTAGTAGGTTTTATATTTTTTTCTTGTATGGGATGTGCCTGAGATGCTAAATCCAAATTTTCGACCTCGGCAGACCTCCAAAACACTTGAATATCTCAAAAACTGCAAAAAATTTGCACTTTTTTCGGTTTCTTCCCATTTTGACCATGAAGCAGCTCGTTTTAGACCAAAAATATTCTAGTAAAACTATAGTAGTGTATACCTACACTCGGCGTCTCGTCCCGGTCTTATTGCGACGCGGAATTTATAGTACATATACGAGTAGGTAAGAAATTATCGATCGTCTCTATCATCGGCAAAACGCATCTCCACAATACAGACAACACGCCACACCTCCAAACACACCTTTTACTACACGCCGTACAACTCATTCATGTTCACGTGTTGACCCAGGTCTTGAGTGCGTCGCAATTGAGGGTCGAACCAAGAAACAGACCATCGAGAAAGAAGGGAAGACTTGATTGTGGGTGGAAGAGACAGAGATCGAAGTAGCCGAGCGAGCTAGGACCTGATACCCTCCAAGCAGAAGGTCGGAGTTGAGGCAGTAGCTCGCGAAAAGGACGCATCTATGCGGCGTTTGCCGAGCGCGAAAAGGACGGCGATAATCGCTTGGCTGCACCTCTGAATAGCGGTGGATTTTATACGATAAAACATTTAGCGTACGATTGATTTGGCTCGAATCATGCTGTCGATGTATTTTTAATCGCATTATGAATTACTCACTGTTAATAGTCAATAGTCTTTTATTCATCCAAAATTGCAAATACAGTTGGATATGTCATAATAATAAATGTTTAAAACACAAATAACCAAAATATGAATGAAACAAATAATAAAAAAAAAAAACAATGAAACCAATAGCCTGAAACGAACGCAACTAATAATTCATAAAAATAAAACTAATAATAGCCAAAACCATTCAAAATAAAAGATAAATCCTCAATAATCATACGTAAAACGATAATAATTATAATGAATAATCAAATAATCTGAGAGGTTTATCTCGTATATTTTAACGTAAGAATAATAGAGGTATGTTAAAGAGATGGTATTATTTTTCATAACAAGCATGTATATTAAAGATATTTTAATATTTTTTCGAATTCGTCTACCTTATAAATATCATGTTTGATGAGCCTGGGTCTAACTCTATATTCGAACATTTTTGGTAATAAATCTCGCATTGACTTTGGAAAGTTATTAAAGAGTTTAAAGGCCAAATACACAAATAACTTTTGGATTTTAATCAAACAAATTTTGGAGAGGTCTATGTTGGTTTTGATTCGAGTGCCCTGATCATATACGTGCATGTTAGGCATACACTCGTGTTTATAGAATACACTTAATAACTAATAATATGTTCTGATGTCATAGTGAGAACTTTGTATTTCTTGTAAAGAGGCGCGCAATGCGTGTCTTTCCGTACACCGGCTGTGGTCTTCGTCGCGTACGTTATAAATTGGCCCCACGTTGGGCGCCAATTTATAACGTACGATTAGTAATCCAATCGCGTTATTCCAACAAGAAACAAGAGCGCCATCGCGTTTATTTAAAACGCGAAAAAGAAAAAAATACCATAGGTTAGGTTATGACCGAAAATTAAAAAAACCACCTCAGGGTCGGGGAAAGAATTTACTTTGTCACTAAATTTGGCAAGACAGAGAATACACCTTCGCAACTTTAAATTGTAGTTTTATTTTAAAATTGCGAAGGTGTATTCTCTGTCTTGCCAAATTTAGTGACGAAGTAAATTCTTTCCCCGACCCTGAGGTGGTTTTTTTAATTTTCGGTCATAACCTAACCTATGGTATTTTTTTCTTTTTCGCGTTTTAAATAAACGCGATGGCGCTCTTGTTTCTTGTTGGAATAACGCGATTGGATTACTAATCGTACGTTATAAGATGCAGGAAAGCGAGTTTGAAATATTTGTAACGGTTAGCAACATGTATAATTTTGCGACTACTATTAATTTACAAATGTAACATTTTTCACATGAATTCTGTCTGACATCATTAATTCGTAAATGCGTCTTTCGCCATAAGCATTTTTATCAAACGTTTCTTTTAATCCCACAGTTGTACATTCTGACGTCATTTTTAACATTTCAACGCCAAAATGTTGGCTCTATAAACCGCAATTTTCTATGTATTAAAATCATTCTCAATCACACCACGTCACTTACAGGTAAGCGTCTCTGTATACATAAAATGATAATAAATTGTACATAAAATGATAATAAATTGTTAAATACTAATGTTTGTGTTTCTCTATTCTCTTGTCCGCTGAGGTATAAATCGACGTAAGAATTGAACCCTGGTTTCCGCACACCAGAAGATGGTTTGCCGGTTTTCTTTCGTCCTGATCCATCCAAGAGGAGAATACAACACTAACCATACATTTAACACTTTTTATAAATATGTGTTAAGTTAAATTAAATACATGTTTTCTTCACTGACTCATGTTAGACAGGTTATGGAAGATATAAAGGCAATTGTATTCGATGAATATACTATAAAGGCAATTCCACAAGAAAATTTGCATAAATTTTTTGAGTTTGGGGATTTTGCCAAATTTTAAACTTCAGAATGAATTTGGTCGCCCTAATACTTTCTGAAGAAAGTATTAGGGCGACCAAGCAGAAAGTATTAGGGCGACCAAGCCCTTTTTAGTACCATATTATAAAAAAAATTATGTAGTTTGAAAATACATAGAACAGTTTTTGCCGAAAATCTGCTCGGTTATGGTCAACATAAAAAGAAACCAAGAAAAAATGCAAACAATTTGCAGTTTTTGAGATATTCAAAAGTGTTCTGGAGGGCTGCTGAGGTCGAAAACTTGAATTTAGCATCTTAAACATATCCCATACAAGAAAAAAAAAACGATACATAGTACCCCCAATTGATGCAACTTAGGCCATATATAACCATGACAATGCTACTGGACTATATTAGGTATTTTAAATAAAAAGTGAGTGATAATACTTCTGTGACTTAATTATCAAAAACAATCTTTTTACGTTTTGAATAGGTAAAGTGCCCTTACTCAACATACAAAAAAAAACAATTGGTGGTTAGCCACCCAACTTCAATTTTTATTAAAGGTAAGTTATATTTTAAAAACAATAGCTGAGCCAAGGGCGGTCCCAGGGGGGGGGGAGGGGTCAAGGGGGTCATGACCCCCCCCAAATCTTAAATATATGGCTTATAATAAGCTCCTTATGCAAATACACTTGTTTCCATAAATAAATTATTGTATAATAAAGGGGAACTTTGTTTTATTTACAAACCGTTAACCCAATCTCATGGCCCATAACAGCGACCCCCCCCCCCCAAACCTTAAGCCCATAACTGTGACCCCCCCCAAAATGTAAGGCTAGGACCGCCCTTGAGCTGGGCTGCTTTTACAAATCGAAGTCGATTACGGGAAGGCTTATATATAATTCCAGCACTGCTGGATAATTGTTTGCTAGGAACACTTGTCGGCGGAGATGACAGCATGCGCATGCGGCTTGAGTTAAGGTCCGTCCATCAAGGTCATGTCACAAGCAGAATATCAGCAAACAATAAAATCAGCATTGCGCTAAAACACTAATCAAGATAGACCCCTACCTCCCTGACTATAACCACTGGTCTATGTCTAAACCAGGGTTGCGAATATCAGCGTCTGCATCAGCGGATTATCAGCATTGGTTTCAATATCAGCATCTGCATCAGCATCCGCATTGCTGCAAAAACTTCAGTAGTCTGGCGAGGCTTTAGTTATTATGAACATCAGCTAGATGTGTTTTGTTCGTGGAATAATAGGATCAATCTTGTACAAAAATTTCAAGACTATGGAAATGAGAGCAATGAGTTTATATTTTTGTCTAATTTCTAAATCCCGCCACACGCACTCTGAGACTTCTTAAAGTAGCCAGACTTCTTTCAAATAAGAATCTGTGTGAATATCAATTTGTATTATAAGTTTTATACCAGTAAAAATAAGGGTAACTTATCCGTTATTCACATCGATGTTTTCTGTTTTGGTAATTGTAACAATGCTCCCACCAGACTAGCTTCATTCAATTGTAAATAAGCCAGATTGCTTTTTTTGTGCCTTTAATGACCGACTCTAGTGAATGGAAAAGATTTATAACTGAGAAAATAAGTACAATATAGGTTAAGTTATGTAGTCTACTCGCAAATAATGTTCTTACAGTAGTATAGGTTAGCTCTAAAATATTGACTGCAATAAGCTCGCCTTTTCTTAAGAATAAAGAGTTTTATTTTATTATTATTACAATTCAATTACACCTACCTCCCCCCCCCCTCTCATCGCATAATCCTCGCCAGACTCGGAATTTCTTGTTTAGCTTCAATAATATAGATTTAATTAATTTTACAAACTGGAATTATAACAATGGACGTACGGTATCCAACTCTGGGGCAGCGCTAGCGACTCAAATATTAATGTCATACAGAGACTACAGAACAAGATCTTGAGATCAATAGCAAATGTACCGTGGTATATTTACCAACAATGAACTACATCAAAACCTGTCTGTGAGCACAGTAAAGGAGGAAATCCGAAACACATCAGAGAGATATAAGCAGCGGCTAATTAATCATCCTAACAAATTAGCACGCCAGCTGATGACACAGAACTATGCAAAACGACTGAAGCGACACAACATCCTAGAGCTGCAAGACAGACAGTAGCTCTAGGCCTTAAGGATGAGTGGATGCTCTCGCTGGGGAGCACATTCTGCAAGAGATTAAGCTATGTCACCACATCGACTCATAGTCCTTCGACTGATTGCCGATAAACCAGGAACAAAAAAAAAAAAAAAACAAACTGGAAATATGTCCTAAAAATTGTCACTACTTTCCGACTGTATTTTCTCTAGGCGGCCGCTAGTAGATAGCATTTGGCACTATGTATTTTTTTCACGACTTATACTGACCATCCGCCTCCGTGAGATTTTTTTGGGAGCCACTGTCCTTCTGGCGCTCCTGGACGGTCTTCGCACCGTGCGACGTAAGCCAATCGACTGTGCACTCTGACTAAAAGTCGGGGGAGTCTGGAAGCAGTACTGTTTCCTATAGAGCGGGGGTGGTTGCGGACCTTACGGTGACTGCTCTTAAAACGACCATCGGCTACCCGATCCTGGGTGGCCAACCGGGCAAAGGATGCCGTGGTTCGCGATAGATTCGGTATACACCGTTTCACCGCTTCGTAAAGGAGAGGACCGCGTAAGCGACCTCGAACTCGTAACCAATCGAGAGACCGGAGTAATCTGGTCACAATTGGAAGTAAGGGCGCGAGTGTCGGCCCGCCGGGTAACATTCCTGGCTATCTCGCGGTTAAGGCGTTGGTCTCAGATGGTGGATTGTTTTGTCCCCAAGTCTTCTGCGCTCACTTCCAGGGAGATAGAATGACTAATCGTTAAAACTTCCCGAGGTGACAGGCTCGCCCGCTGTAGTCGACAACCCAAGTTGTCAAAAAAAAATTTGGTAGCGAACGGCTTCGTGCAGCTTGGGCCACAAGATCCATTTTGTTCTCGGGTCGGCTCAACTCAAGATTCAGCTCCTATTCAGAAGCCTACTACAGGTAAGACTCTCGCATCACAGTCCTAACAAGCTGGCGAACTGGTTTCTCCTGGTGGGATTGCATCCCGGCGCTACTGGACGGTTTGCGCACCGTTCGGCGACGCCAATCGGTTGTGCACTCTGACTAATTGCTGAAGGAGTCTGGAGACTATTAAAATATACTGTCTTCTAAGCAGCGGGGGTGGATGTTGACCTGCTGTCATGCCACTCTTGAAATAACCTTGAGCTACCCGATCCCGAGTGGCACTACGGGCAAAGAACGCCAAGGTCCGCAATAAATTAAAACTGAATTACCGCTGTAATACAGCAGCTATAGGCCGCGTAAGTGACTTCGGACCCGTAACCAGTCGGGAGGATGGAGGTATCCTGAAGATCAACTCCAAGACGGAGATATCCTACCAAAACTAGTAGTTAGAGGGCGAGACTGCCCGCTGGGTACTTTTCCTGGTGCCTCGCCGTAAGGCTTTGGCCTCTAACGGGCTTGTTGGCGGAGCTAGACAGTAGATTGTCTTGTCTCTAAGTCTTCTACGTTCATCCCACGGCTGAAAGAACAATCACATATCGTTAAATCAGCCTGGGGTGACGGGTTCGCCCGCTGTAGTCAACATCGCCCTACTGTCAAATAAAAAAATATTTTTTTCGCAAATAAAAAATTCTTTATTTCACTTCTAGATTATATCGCATTTACAATAAAATTATGAGAATATATTAACGCAATTAAGGAGCCTGGTTTAGAAAGCCAAAAAAAATATGTTTTTCATGTTTTTTTTCATCTGAAGTTGAAATCTATTCATGAAACACTGAAATCAGTTTGATTAACATTTGAAAGATAAAAATATTGTTTGTAATCGTAAAAAAAAAACTAATTTTGAGACATTGAATTGCAAATGTTTCTACAGTATCTGCTTGCGCTGGTAAAATAGTAAGCATAATTTTGTCTAAAACAAAAAAAACTAAGATGATTGCAAAATATGTATTTTGTAGATGAACTAAAAAAAAATAAGTAAAATTTATTATTTTTATAATTTTTCAAGGATTTAAAGAAATAAAACCGATTTTCGCCCAAAAATATTGTGTTTATATAAAAATATTTTTTGTGTTGATATGATCATTAAAAATATATAAAAACAATTTTTCTGTTTTTTTTTTTAGTTAGTCATACATATTTTTTTTAATTTGAAATTTTTGAAGAAGTTGACTTAAATAAAATTTTGAGAAGCATTTGAGCGCGCGGCGCCATCTAGCGGTAGGTAATAAATCGTAAATAAACAATATCAGCGACATTTTACCAACCGCTAGATAGCGCATCGTGATTACAGCTTTTCATACTATTTAATCAAATAATAAAAAAACTAATTTTTAAAAAAAAATTATTTCAATTTTTTATTTTATTTTTTTTCATTTTTTTAAATTAAAAGTTGTTTACTTCGTTGTAACAGAAAAAAAAATCCCGTGCAGTAATAACACCCCGTATAATAATCAAATTTTTTTTTCAGAACAACTCAATCCGTCAAGTTTTTTTTTTTTTTTTAGATCTTGCAACTGGTTTTAAACCTTTAGCAGATCGTGCGGATATTGAGTGCTGAGGTCCATTCTTCCAGCGAAGAATCTGCCTCTCAAAATTATTTTTCCCCTATATTTAGTGAGGTCCCATAAGTGTTGGCGTTTGAGCCTTTTCATGGTCATCGGTACACTTAGGGCTATGGCTAAGGTGTTGGTATGTGACGTTATTCGGTATTTGTATGACTGTATCCTGTGTTCTATTTCCTCTTTTACAGTTCTGATGTCTTCATAAACCATGGAGCATTTGATATTATTCTGAGAACTTTATTTTGAAATCGCTGGAGAATTTCTACATTTGAATTCCTCGCAGAGCCCCAGAGCTCAACTACGATGTCCAGACAGGCTTTAATACTGCTTTGTAGATGAGTACTTTATTTTCTAGTGATACGTGTGATGTTCTTCCTAAGAGCCAGTTCAGTTTTCGGAGTAGGATGTTAAGCTCGTCCCGTTTTTTTCTCTATGTAGTATCTCCACACGTTTGTTTCCTGTCGAGATGTAAGCCGAGGTACTTAGCTGTTGTTCCGTGTGGAAGTGTGTCATCTCCGAGTTTACCAGGTGGGCAGTCATCTTTTCTGAGAGTAAATGTCACATGCGTTGACTTGTTAGCGCTGGCGTTTATTTTCCATTTTGTCATCCACTTATAGACATCGTCGAGGTGATTTTGTAGCATAAGTGAGGTCATGTGAGGGTTTTTGTTATTGCACAAAGCAGCAGTATCATCCGCGAAGATGGCAGAGAAAGTCTTTCAAGATCCGTCAAGTAGTCTTTTTTTTTATCACTGATGCAAAATTGAAAAATATGGTTTTGAGAAAAACAGCTTTAAAGAAAGTAGTAAGTTTTATAAACTTACAGCAATCTGAGACTATCAGCTATTCTAGAGGTAATTCATGAATAGCTTTCAACTTTAGGTAAAAATAAAAAAATATTAAAAACATGTTTTTTTTGGCCTTTTAAAACCAGGCTCCTAAAAGTATACATTCAATAGGAATATACTAAAACTAAACATACTCTAGTAGTTAAAAAAGTAACAAACTCAATTTTTGGATCACTATATATAATGGGAAGCTTTTTTAAATCAATATTATCGTTCGTCATATAAATTATAACCTAAGCTCGTGAAATTATTTATTAATATAATACTAATTTATACACTTTTTGCTTACAAACTCTGCCTTTAAGGCACGTCTTTACGAATTTAGTTTCGCATTATACTAAGTAGTATGTGATATAGTGAGTCAGCGGATAAAGCGGTCGACAAAACAGGGTGTGATCAAAAAATACCCAGAATTTTTAATTATTTTCAAAAGATTAATTTAATTATCATTGATAATTTAACCCTGCCCCCCCTCCTTAACCCCTCCATTGCATCGTGACCCGCACGGGTTTAGTGTATAGTACGCTTAAATTGCATCGCGACCCTGTCGAGTTTCATGTCGCGCTCACTGCCAGAATTCGATTTAAAAATCGAAACGAGACGCATACCTTTCGTTTGGTACGTTAGAGTAAAGAAGAAGATACATTTTCGCATGATAATCGATTACAGAGCGCATGCTCCAAATTTCAATATAATACGATGCTTGCATTGCCATTTTACGTCTGTCATTTTTCGACACGCGCACGGCTTTCACGGAAAGTCTTATTTTGGTGTTTTCTGGTGCGAATTTTCCAAGAAATTTGTGAAACAGCATTAGTGATTTGGTGTAGCATATGTGCATTTTTTCACGTTTCTTGACTATCTAAACAATCTAAAGTGTATGTCAAAAATTTCACTGAGAACACGAGGTTAGAATTTTTGGTATATTTAATTGTTTTACCAGATAAGGTTTCAATGTTCTATATTGGAAATTTCAATGCAATCATTTTACAGTTCTTTTTATGATCCGTATAGTGGTTTATGACTTATGGTCGTTTTTCTCAAGGCCGTCGATTTCACCCTCGATTTCGTAATTTGAAACGGTATGGAGCAGTTTTAACCTCGCGACTCGAGGGGTTAAAAGTAATTACTGGATGTGATTTGTTTATGCCAGCGTTTTTTCAATCCTTAAAACGTTTCTGGAATGTACTTTTCGGTATGGCCTGGAAGCGAATGCGCCTTTATCTCCTAGTCAATTGAGAATCATGGGCAAGCACGCCTTGGAAGGACACAGGAAGGAGCTATGTCGAAAAACTAAACGTAAAAGGAAGGCTTATAAGGAATAGGAAAAACAATCATCCCTAGAATACTGAAATATTAAAAAAGGACTATTTATTAACCTTTCTTAGGCAATTCGAACTGCTTATTAACCTTTTGGAAGCCAGTCATTCCACGCAAAATTTGAGCCCTCGAAAATTTATTTGTAGGTGTGTGCAAACATACTAATATGTAACGGTAACTTATTCAATGACAGGCTTTTACCGCAATGGAGGGAGAAATAGAGCTGATAGGTAATTGAATAAATACGGATATAATACAGATAATACGAAAAACGCAGATCGGCTGGCGTAGCCAACCATGGCTTAAACTACTATAAAAACACAATCATTGATTAATAAACAGTGTGAGTTTTTTATTAGTGACCACTTGTAGTGGATGAATCAAAACGAGCAAATAATCAATTTCTAAAAATAAAAAAAAATAATAAATTTGTTTATTTTTTAATGTAAAAAAATAGTATAAAAAGAGTTGAGTGCGTTGCCCCATCTAGAGGTAGGTATAATATCACGAATATTGTTTATTCGCAATATTTTACCTACCGCTAGATGGCGCAGTGCACTCAATGCTTCCCGAACTTTTTTTTAATAGATAAGATTTACAAATTTGACCGAAATAAGAGAACACTAAACATTTTTTTTTTGTTTTTCTTTTATTTTTAAATTTATTTTCCATTTTTTGTTTTTTAAAATTGTATTAAAAAAATGAGCGTCTTGCGCCAAGCGGTAGGTATAATATAGCGAATATTGTTTATTTGCGAATATTGTTTTTTTTTAATCCAAACTCCTAAAATTCGATATAAGCGGGTTTTACTGTATTTGTAGCATTAGTCTGTATATAATTTATTTTTCTCTTGACCAATGCTTGTTTAAAACAAAATACGGATCTGGCAGACAATTCACCGACGTAACGAGTTACGGTCGCGAAATTCAATTGTTCCGCATATTTTTTGATCACACTACATATCTCAATTGTCGCCCCTTCGTTATAACAATAGTACTTGTGCTTAAACAATCAACAATGAAAACGAATTAAAAATCTTACAAAATATAACAATTATGGCAGATGCGGTGTAGCAGTCCAGTTAAAGTAGCCTTTTACCTTGCGAAAGGATGGGTAATTCTAATTTATGGAGAGGCTAAGAAAGTTGGGCGCCAATTTCTTGTATAAAATGGCGCCCAAAATCAGTTTTTGCGCAATATCTCTTCCAGTATGATCACCGGCTTATACCTATAACTGAAATTATTCATCTATTAAAAAAAAAGGTTAACGGAGCAAATACGCAGATTTTCTCCTTTATAATATTCACTGAGACTACCGAACATACTGGAAGAGTGATATTGTGCCAAAACTAATTTTGGGTGCAATTTTCCGCCATCCGAACTACCAGATCTTTTGTGAGGTAAACTTCTTTCTCGGCTAGTTTGACTGGACTGTATTGTGTTTTCAGATAGGTGCTTTCAGTAAATCTCCATAGTGTAGCAGTACTTCCGTCACAGCCGGGCCAACTGGTCCTTTTTGTAAACTAGAACAGAGTACTAAATCCGGATACAAGCCTGAAAAAAATAAATAAGTATCACTTTTGGGAATGGGATAAAGATTTGTTTCAGAAATGGAGTTGTTGAATTTCACGACCTCACAGAGGAGTTATCCACCAAAGTTGAGCGTCTCCAAAATGTTTGCATTCGTTATATCCATGGCCTCAGAAAATTTGACCACATTACGGAGTACAGAGAGAAGCTTCACTCCCAATTATCTTACCGGCAGATTTACTGCACTATCGGCCCATGGATGCCTTCTGAGATCAAAAGATAACATACTACTCTCTGTCCCTTGTCACAGCACAGACTCTTCTTATTCTCTTTCACCGTGCATAGAGCCCGTCTTTGGAATGCTTTGCCGAAAAATGTGAGAACCGCGCCAAGCATAACAAGTTTTGACTTAAAATCTTAACAGTTAATACTTGAAATCTTCCAAATAAATTCCCTTTCCCCTCCCATTCTCCTCCTTTTTAAACTTTAGCGTCCTTATAGGTGTTAGATTATTTTGGTGTTGCACATCCTGTGCCCGCAAAGAGTTAACTATATATTTCTTTCTATCCTCTTTTATTGTATATGTCATACTCTTTATATAGGTTTAGTTATGTAGCATCTACTCGCAAATAATGTTCATACAATAGTATAGGTTAGCTCTAAAACATTGCCTGCAGGCAATAAGCTCGCCTTTTCTTGAAAATAAATCATTTTATTATTGTTATTATTAGTAACAGTAACGTATTTAAGAGTTGTTTATAAAAATATGAGTCCACTCAGAGATTATTATTATTAAATTTTACATTAAAGTTACAAATAGTAACATGAAAAAGTATTTGAAAAACCTATTTAAACAAAAGTAATTTACTATCCTATGAAAAGTTTGCAAAGGTTACATGAATATTTTATAATAAAGTGAAAAACATGGGGTATATAAAGCAAAAATGTAATATAAATAATTGGATAATGTTTAAAATACATAATTTGATATAATATAATACAGGGTGAGTTTTTAATTAGTGACATCCTTAAAGTGGGTGAATCGGTACAAGCAAATAAGCAAAGAACTTTGGGAACTCTGCCTAGTTAGGAGTGATGCAAAATCATTGTGTAAAAATAATTCCTATAAATTTTCTTTTCAATAAATAAATAAATAAATAAATATTAAACAATGTACCAATTAATCATCAATCTAATAACTAGGCCATTGATATATATGTATGTCAAAACTAAGCCATTGATATATATGTCTGTCAGTCTACGAATAGTATTTTAAAATATCCTTCATAAAAAACATAATAAAATAAAAAGTCAAAAGAATTTCAATAAAATGTGGATAAGGTCAAATACTAATTATAGACGGCAAAATAAAATTGCAATAAATATTAGGTCTTTGAATTGAAAACTTGTTTTTTTTTATGATATTGAATATTTATTTCGAAGCAAATTGGAAATTGCATTTTATTCAATGTATTGTCCATCGCTAGCTATTACGTTCTCCCATCTTTCTGGCAAGAGACAGATTCCCCGGCGGAAGAAGTCTTCGTCCTTGGAGGCTATCCATGAATCCAGCCATTTTTCAATATCCTCGAAAGACTGGTAGCGCTGCTCGGAAAGGCCATGGGCCATTGACCGGTACAAATAGTAGTCGGATGGCGCAATATTTGGGGAGTACGGCGGGTGAGTTAGGATGTCCCAGCGAAGCGTTTCCAGGAAGTTCTTGACCTGCATCGCGACGTGTGGCCGAGCATGGTCATGCTGTAAAATTACATTGTCGTGCCTTTTAGCCTATTCCGGCCGTTTTATCTTCACAGCATTACTCAAATTCTTGAGCTGAGCTCGTTGCGATCGATTTTGCAATTTGGCAAATGACTAGAAATATAAGTTACGGTATTTCTTAGGAAATCGAAGTTTTCAATGCAAGGTCCTTATAGTTAAATAATCAAATCGAAATAGTCAAAGGATAAAATTATTATTATCTTCTCCATATGATCTTTTCACTTACCAATAACTTTCTCCCACGCTTTGCTATCCACTTTTCCTACTGGAGCTTTCTTCATTGACTCAATCAAGGTGGAAACCGCCTTCAACACGAAGGACATCTCTGATAATTTTTGCCTGAAATAATAAACGAGAAATCATTCCAAACCACTATTCTTATCAATAACGGTATGTGAATGAATAAAAATCTCTTTATTGCACAATAAAAATTGAGTACAATGGCGGACTTATTGCTACATAACAATATCTTCCAGTCAACCAACTGCTTATAGTAGCTCATAGTAAATGCTTATAGTAAATCATAGCTCTTATTATTTTAATATTGTGTCGAATGACAGGTTGACATGCGTGGCGGCGTTCAGGCCCAGGGTTGTAAATGGGCTGACTGGGCTATAGCCCAGGGCGGCACTCTCTAGGGGGCGGCAAAATATGTTATTTTTTTTATTTAAAGGTGGGCATTTTTATCCAAAAAAATGTATTTTTCCTTCTTGGTAATAAATCAATTTATTTGTAGGCGAATAAAGCAGAAGATTCCATTGTTTTTAATTTTTGCTTGTGACTGCACTGCCCCGCCGGGCGCCGGCCCGCGCCCCCCGCCCCCAGGTATGCAAGCCTGGGGCCAGTAATCTTGGGCTCGGGCGGGGTAGCGGCGCACTAAGTAGCACTAAGAATCTTCCTGACACTACCTGTCACAAACTGTACAGCAGAAAAGGGATTTTCTGTCTTATCAAGAGTCAAAAATGCTAAAAGGTCAACTCTTCTTGAGAGTAAATTGAATGCGTTGATGTTACTGTGCTGTGAACGGGACATTACAATGAACACCAACTTTTCCGATATTATAAATAATTTTGCAAAAATGAAGGCTTGAAAAAACCATTACTGTAGACTGAGTTTCATGTTGTTACTTACATTGAATTTTAAATGATCTTGCTTCATTAACATTATGTAAATAAATTATAAATAAATAAATAAATAAAGTTTATTAGGTTATAAACTTACATTACATTTATACATTACATACATAATATACATTACATTTTATTGATAAGAAAATTATATATTACAATCGTCATCTGAGTTAACAAACATTCTGTGTTGTATATTTCTGCTTGTATATTTAACGTTATTAAACCTGTAACTAAACTAAACGCTGTTTTACTGTCCATATTATTATATTCTCATGGTTGTGCATTTTTTTCAAACTCAATACTGTTAAAGACTAAAGTAATGCTAAAAATAGCAGAAGTTGCTGACAGCCGACAATGTAACTTGCTAATTTGCTTAAC
Organism: Micropterix aruncella; assembly: GCA_944548615.1. Lineage (NCBI taxonomy): Eukaryota > Metazoa > Arthropoda > Insecta > Lepidoptera > Micropterigidae > Micropterix > Micropterix aruncella. Next base: position 16,226,389 of record OX155976.1, read on the forward strand.
CCCTCAAGCCCCGATTGGCCGATATCGGCCACAATACGATTCAGCGTGACGGCCCCGTTTGAATTTTATTTTAATTAAATTTGTTTTATTTTATTATGTTTTATTAACTTAATATGTTTCATTTTAATTATGGATACAGTGGTTTGGCAGTAATTAATATTTTGGTGAGACAGAGTCGTAATTCAATTTTTTTACTAATTTTTACTAAATGTTTTTGGGACAGCAACTTGTCAATCGTCTGAGGGGCCGAGGCCTGAAGGGTTAAGCTAATATTATGTATGGGGGAGGGGGCGCCGAGCTGAGTATAGCCCAGGGTGCTAGAAACCTAGCCCCGGGCCTGGCGGCGTTCAGCTCTAGTCGAAATATGAAATTCTATATATGAAATTTCATATATAGAATATTGAAATCTCATTTTGTAAAACAATTAGATAATTATGAATAAACATGAGAAAGTCGAAAAAGTGAAAAAAAGACGGCATTTCTAACTTGTACTTGTCTTATGGAAAAATACGGAACCCTATTTAGAAATTATAAATTCTATCGTGATCTTTATTAGATTCTCTATCAAAAGTAATATTTCGTTTCGCTTATTTACATACAAAAATATTTTAATATTAGTTCATAAAAACCAATAAAAATTTTGATGATTTCTGGAAAAAAAAATGATGATGTTTGACAATGGAGTTTTACCAGAAATATTTGCAAAATGACGCGCGAAATTATTCTAGTGGCTGTCTATGTATCTATGGTAGTAATGAGATATTTAGTATGGATTTTAGGATGCATTCGAATTAGATAATAATATTACTGTGCGCTCCGGGAGCAAACCGCTAATATTAGTAGTTACGTAGTCAACGGTGTTCTGATGTGCAACCAAATTTGGTAGTTACGTAGCCGAAGGGTTAAGTTGTTTATTACATAGTTGTTGGGAAGTTGTAGGAGTTCCTTTTGGAGTAGTTATTGTGGTGTTGATTTTCTCTTGTATGCTCTTGAGTTAGAGTAAGTCCCCACTATTTGTTGCACAGATCTAAATGGTCTTTAGAGTTAATACAACTATAAGATTTTTTTGTCATTATTGGATACTAGCTGACCCGTGCCCACTTCGTTGGGCGGTAAAACTTTTTACTTGTGATGAAATTATGAGTGTGGTTCAGTTAGTACTGAGTGCTATGATTTATTTCCTGACTGCCAAAAGGAGGGTTATATTATTATTGCATATGTATGTATGTATTTGCATGCCAATTTGACTATATTACTTACCGTTATTCTTGAGTGTCTTCTTGTGAGTGTCTTATTTGTGAGTGTCTTATTTGTGAGTGTCTTATCTCTTAGCCATTTATGCAGTAAAAGGGAAAAGTCTTTTATTTTAGGCGATAAATTTACTTATTTTGATATGAATTCTTAATTGTTGATAATATGACCAATAAACATGACCTAACGATTTAAATTATTTTTTAAAATATTTATTTATTTATTTATTTATTTAAGAATTAATTACTATAAAACATTGATTAGCTTACAAAAATAACAGGAACCGAATGGCAAAACCTTAACCTTTTGCTTATTTGTTCCTGTCACCCAACTGGGACGAGCCCGTTCTAGGGTGGACAGGACTCCAATATTACAATCAAGTTTGCTTGATTGCTTGGTTGCCTACAAATGTACAAGTTTTAGTAAAAAGTTATTTTTATTTATTTATTTTATTTATTTAGGTCCATAAAAAATACATTTGGTTACAAAAACATTCTCTTAGCCTAATATTTCATAATAATTTAAACAGTTTTTTTTTAATTTACCTAACTCGGAAAGAGATTCAGAAATAATAGTTTGTGGTTTACCACCTCACTAGGAATAACCTGTATCGAGGTGGTACCAACAGAAATCGTATATTGCCTGCCGAAAGAGCATGATATACCCGCTCTTAGGTTTTCATTTTATTTTAATATTTTTTTTAAAACTTTATATTGCAATGGTATTTACAATTAATAATTACAAGGATGGGGGTAGTTACTTTATTCTAAAATTGAAAAATTTTGAAGATACCAAATTAAACGGAAGGTATTTTCTTACATCTAATATAATACATACATAGATACGATTATCGCGTAAACTTTACATGAATTTATATTAAAAGTATATATAAATAAAAATTATTATAAAGAAGTACATACATATAATATGATAATTAAAAAATAAAAAATAGAAAAAATATTATTATGATAATACGAGTATATATTTACATATGCAAAGTGCCTTGATAACTATTTATCAAAGAAAATGACAATTTGCAATGCCAATTTTATTATATAATATAGAAGTTAATTAAGATTTTAGGTACCTAGTACAATACAATACAATATAGCCGTAAATTTGCACAATATATATATAAATAGAAATATGTTCATTCAAGAGATTTTAATAACGCCTCGCAGTCTTTCCTAGATTTATTTAGCAGCCAATTTATCACCACTCTTCGAAAAGTAGGGTATGGTAAGTCGGTCGTCGGTACGTCCATTCTCAATTTATTGTATAGTCTCGGAGCTAGAAAAGTATAATGTCGTTGTCCATATGTCGTGTTCATTTTCACCTCAGGTTGTCTGTAACGATGTCTAGTCTCATGTCCATGGTCCCGAAGTTTAGATATCGCAGTCCTGTCATTCCTCTGGAAGTACATTAGAACCGCTTTTAGGTACAACTGTCGGATGTCCATTACGTTAAAGTCTGTGAATAATTGGTCGGATGGGAAACGGAGCGGTTTTTTATTAATAACCCTAATGAGGGCTTTTTGGGCTTTTATTACCGGGTCAAGAATTGATTTAGCCGCTCCACCCCATCCTATCTGCCCGTATGTAATTAATGACTGTGCGAGTGCGTAGTAGGTCGTTTTTAGCATAGATGGACTAAGCACGTTTCTAATATTTTTGAATACGTATATTAGTTTTCTAAGTCGTGACGCAGTCTGGTCAACTTGATTGTGCCAACGCAGGAACCCGTCTATTAGAATACCTAAATATTTGATACATGACGTACGTTCCAGCGGTAAGCACATGCAGTTTCTTCCGTCACAGTCGTGTAATAGTAGCTGTTTATCTATTCCAGGTTGGTTTCGCCCATCTATGCTAAAGGTGATGTATTTCGTCTTGTCTATGTTAAGTGTCAGTAGATGATCATTTAACCAGGCAGTTATCTGTTTTAGTCCATTTGTTGCCTTTTCAAATACGGACTCCCAGGTGTTACTCTCAAATAAAAGCACCGTGTCGTCGGCAAAAGATGCAATAACACCTGGTATCTCCTGTCTGCAAAGATCGTCTATATATACCAGAAATAGTATTGGTCCTAATGTACTTCCTTGAGGAACACCGTAGTCAATACTCATCCAGTTACTTGTTGTGTCATTTATTTTCACTCGTTGTGTTCGTCCTGTCATATAACTTCGGAACCAGTCCAGTTCTTTGTCTCGTATACCAATCTGTCGTAGTTTGTACAATAGTTTTACGTGATGTACTGTGTCAAATGCTTTGGCCAAATCAAGGAACACTCCAAGGCACTTATGGTTATCGTCAACATTTTGTGAAATAAATTTTGTAACTTTTAATATAGCGTCCTGGGTGCCCATGTTTGACCTAAAGCCGTACTGTCCTGTCGATAGTAGCGCATTCGTTTCCAGATAATCAGTTAGTTGTTTCTTTATGTGACGTTCTATAATTTTGCTAAGTGAGTTGAGTATAGATATTGGTCTGTAGTTTGTCAATTCAGTTTTGTTACCCCCTTTGAAGAGCGGCAATACATTGGCTTCTTTGAGATGTTTTGGAAATCTACCCTGTTCGATGCTGCAATTATATATATGCACAAGTGGGAGTGCGATTGACTGAGCTGCAATTTTCAGCATCTTTGCACTTATATTATCTGGACCACTTGCTGAGTCAGTCCTCAGTTGCTTAATTAATGTCAAATTGCCCTAAATTGACACTAAATTGCCCTAAAATGTGGTCTTCAGAATAAAATAAAAAATAATATTAATAAAAAAATATTAAAAATATATAATAAATAAAATGCAATTCCATTATTAAATCGGCAATAAATATAATATAAAATTCGATTAAATAATATAAATAAAGTTATATGTGAGAAAAGAAAGAAACAGTCATTAATATTTAATATTATGTTTGAGGAATATAAGATTTAATATAAAAATACCTAGTCTAAAAGTATAATTCATTGTCAAAGTCAAATATTTTTTGGTAGTTAGTTCAATGTTAAAAAATACTTAACATATAAGTTTAAAAATATGTTAATAATTTGTGCACCTAAGTTTATTATACTATTATTTCTAACATTTGATGTATGGTTAGTCTGTCATGATTCGATAACCATTTCTTTAATTTATTTTTGAATTCCCTAAATGTCAAATTCATTTTTATTTCCATATTGATCAGATTGTAAAATCTCGGCGCAATGAAAGAGTAATGTCTTTGGCCAAATGATGTTTTCCTTCTGGGTATTATTAAGCTATTTTCTACAACTTGTCTCGTTGGTCGCCGGTTCTGAATTATTCCTAAATTTGAGTTATTGTCCAAAAATAGCCTTAAGAGGGAAGTTTTTAGAAAAAGTTGCCTACAATCAAGAACTTTAGCTTCCTTATACAGTTCATTAGTGGGATGGCGATATGGTCTACGTAGAATAATTTTTAATATAAATTTCTGCGCAACTTGCAATGGCTCTAGCAGGGTTTTACCACATCCACCCCATCCAATTATGCCGTAAGTAATAAGCGATTCACATAAAGCATAATAAACAGTTTTTAGTGTTTTGGAATCCAGAATATTCCTCAGTTCTTTGAAAACATATCCAAGGATTTGCACCTTCATAGCCACGTTATGTATATGAGAATCCCAACAAAAAGTAGTATAAAATACTACTTTTTGTGACTTAAATATAAAAGTAAGCCATATGCTGTCGCTGACTTTTTTGTAGGCATTATCAAGCTCCACAACTTTTCTCTAGAACTTAATCATATATCTCTCATCATTAAGGCAGCGTTAGTTAGAAACGTTTTCGTTCGACCGCTTATTCTCTGACTTACTTTGCAAATCCGACTACCACGAAAAAGTCTTTTCATTTTTCGGATTAATATATAGCCTATGACACTCACAAATAACAAGGCTTTGTATTGGTAAAACAACTTTCAAAATCGGTTCAGTAGATCCAGAGATTACTTCCTACATCGTCACAAACTTTACCTCTTTATAATATTAGTATAGATGTGCTGTTTTGCTATGACAGTATGGGAGTAGTATTGGATTTCGACAAAGGAATTATTAGGGATAGGTAAGCGATCATGACGTTCTTAACAAAATCCATACCTAGAGATTTCCTGTCCTTTACTCAGATGTTCGCTTTCGATTTGATTTCTATATTTCTTGATAACTTCTTGAAACCTATCCAACAGTCCGGTCACTTCTAAGTGGTTCTCAGCTGCAAAAATAAAGACATATTTAAGAAATACTATTAAATGCTGTACAATATAATAAAATAAAAAAAACATTATTGTGGAGGATTGAGGGACAGTAAACTCTACAGATAGAAATAATAGAATAGCTTTATTGTGCTATAAAAACATTACCTAATGAATATTACTGGTTTTATAAAAGAAACAATTTATGCACAAATGGCGGACTTATCGCTATAGCGATATCTTACAGTCAACCATTTGATAAACTAATTCCTAATTGTCACCGTACAGTACACACAGAAGTAGTGAGGTTTAATTTCAAATAAACGTATACAAATATATGTTAACCCTTGGAGTAAATAGGTATTTTCATGGATGCATCAGTCTCTTTTGCAGGATTTTCGGCGACATCGACGCCGCTCGACTTAAAGTACTATAACTACGAAACTACTACACCAATCATAAAAAGAACAACTGCACAATGATTGCATTGAAATTTCGAATATAGAATATTGAAATATCATTTTGTAAAACAATTAGATAATTATGAATAAATATGAGAACGTCAAAGAAGTGAAAAAAAATGCGCAACCAGATTTGGTCGACTCGTACTCAACGGATAATTGTTTCGCGACCAGATTTGGTTGACTCATACTCAACGGGTTAATTACAATTACGTATGCTAAGGTTGCCCAGGGAAGGATAAAGGAGAGGATAAGGTGAGGTATTTTGTTAGTGGTTGTGTAAAAAAAAAATGTTTCTTCAACGAAGGTGCACGCCTGATAGTGAGGGAGCTGATTCCATAAACGAGCAGAATGGACCGTAAAAGAGTGCGTGTAAACAGAAGAATGATGTATCGGAATGGCGAGTGTGTTACCTCGGCTTGATCGAAAAGGAAGACCGTGGCCTACCAAAGGGTGGAAGTTCTCCTTGAGATAGGAGGGCGAAGTGGAGTTATTGAGTATGTTGTAGAGTAGCGACAACGTATGCAAATTTCTTCAATCGCAATTAAGAAACCAACGAAGTTGCTCACAGATTATCAAAGAAGTTAAACCTTTGCACTCGAGCGGTGCCGCTACGGAGCCCGGGCAGTTTATTGCGTCCACTAGTATTTTAGTAGTAATTTCGTACATAATTTGTAGTATTTTCTGTTGTCTTAAAATGGTATTTAATATGATGTTCAGATGAAATCAGTTAGGTCTCCCCCATTCTAAGTTTTTACACAGGTACTTGAGCATTACTTATTTATTTATTTATTTATTTATTTCATTAGCAAATCAACTTAACAGTTTATACCAATCCGTTGTAACCAACCAATGCAATATACACATACCAACCAATGCAATATACACATAAATAAAAAAAATAATAGAATTATGACAAGTACATACACAACATGTTTAAATAAGCATTAAATACAAATACAGGCATTAACCCTTCAGGCCTCGCGACTCGCGGTTAACCCTCAGGTTGACTGCGATATCGCAGTCGCGGAGCCTGACGGGTTAATAATTTTTTAAAAAACTTACAAAGTTACGGTACATAAAGAGTGAAAACAATTTATTTTATTCTGACATAAACAAGTAGCGCAATCAGAAGTCGACGCTTGGTTTAGACGGCCAAACAAAAACATGTTTTTTTACCACATTTATTCATGAATCGTTTACCTCTGGAATAGTTGACAGTCTCAGATTGCTGTAGGTCTCAGATTGCTGTAAGTTTTCTTTAAAGAAAACTTTAAAGGCGTTTTTTTTCAAAATCATATTTTTTATTTATCGCGGACCTGGGCGTCCATTGCCCGTAGTGCCACACGGGATCGGGTGGCTCAAGGTCATTTCAGAGTGGCATGACAGCTGGTTAACATCCACTCCCACTGCTCAGGAGACAGTTTATTTCCACAGTTTCCAGACTCCTTCAGCAATTATTCAGAGTGCACAACCGATTGGGGTCTCCGAACGGTGCGCAAACCGTCCAGTAGCGCCGGGATTCGATCCCGCCAGGAGAAACCAGTCCACCAGCTGTGAGGCCTGAGACGCGAGAGTCTTAACCAGGGTAGCCTTCCGCAAGGAAGCTTCTGAATAGGAGCTGAATCGTGAGTTAAACCGATCCAAGAACAAAATGGATCTTGTTGCCCAAGCTGCACGAAACCGTTCGCTACCTTTACTGAATAGTAGGTTAGAGTTATAGCGAGGATGTTTCATAGTTATGTTGCATAAGTATATACTGTATACTAACTGGAATGTTCTTGTGACACTGCTCCGTTGTCCATCATAGAAAATTCTAAGAGGGTCTCGAAGCAAGTCCTGGCGAAGTCTTCGCGGCTTTGCAGTTCCGCTTCATCATCTAAAAAGAGAAGAAAATAAATAAGAGATGCGATTGGATTAACTTACATAAGAGGGCGGACTTTCAGCTGTTAGCATTTTACAACTAAACTATAAATAATACGATGAAAAAGTTTACTATTTCACAACCTGCATGAAATTTACGTTTGACATGTTTAGACTGGGATTACGAAAAGTATGTACTTTAAGAAAGAAAAGTACATATTTGTATGAAACTGTACTACCAAGTATGAAAACCATACTTTAAACCTTCGGCTACGTAACGACCAAATTTGGTTGCACATCAGAACACCGTTGACTACATAACGACCAATATTGGCAGCTTGCTCCCGGAGCGCACAGTTATATTATTTTCTAATTCGAACGCCTCCTAAAATCCATACCAAATATTTTATTATTACCATACATATACGGCCGCTAAAATAATTTCGCGCATCATTAAACGGATATTTCTGGTAAAATTCCATTGTCAAACATCGGGTCGTGAACAGTTTTTTTGTGTTTTTTTAGTGTTTTCAGTTGGAATATGAATAAAAATGTAAGTAAATTTGATTTTAAAACACTAAATCAACCGAATTCAGTGATTTTATGTACATTTTATTTCAATTTTACCTGTTTTTTTGAGTTGAAAAATTGGGTGCGGCGATATGGCGTCATTACTAATTACTGAGTTTTTTTTTGCGATAAATAACTCTAAAAATGCAAAATGTTTGCCTAATTCGTTGACAAAATATATATTATTTTGTTTTTCGCTGAAAAATATGAAGGTTTCGGCGTATTTGTAAATTAATGAGGTTATTTTTTTGAGATTTTTTTCGAGAAATCATCAAAATTTTTATTGGTTTTTATGAGCTAATATCTATATATTTTTGTATGTAAATAAGCAAAACGAAATATTACCTTTGATAGAGAATCTAATAAAGATCACGATAGCATTTACAATTTCTAAATAGGGTTCCGTATTTTTCCGTAAGACAAGTACAAGTTAGAAATGCCGTCTTTTTATCACTTTTTCAACTTTCTCATGTTTATTCATAATTATCTAATTGTTTTACAAAATGAGATTTCAATATTCTATATATTAAATTTCATATTTCGACTAGAGCTGAACGCCGCCAGGCCCAGGGCTAGGTTTCTAGCACCTTGGGCTATACTCAGCTCGGCGCCCCCTCCCCCATACATAATATTAGCTTAACCCTTCAAGCCCCACGACTTCGATATCGAAGTCAATATTTTTCCGTAAAGCAAGTACAAGTTAGAAATGCCGAGTTTTTTTCACTTTTTCGACTTTCTCATATTTATTAATAATTATGTAATTGTTTTACAAAATGAGATTTCAATATTCTTTATATATACGAAACTTCATTAAGATCATTGCATAGTTATTCTTTTTATGATTGCTATTGTAGTTCCATAGTTATAGTACTTTTAATGGAGCACGGCGTTATTGCAAGAAATTCCAATAAATTGCCGCGGTCTGTTATGAAATTATGCCGCTACTTGAAGGGTTAAGAAAGAACAAACTATCACTGAGGAACAAACTGTACGAAGTACGACTGATAGAACTCCGTCTCACAACATTAGAGGACCATAGGCGGCGAGGAGATCTGATATAAACATACAAAATGCTACACGGTTATTATAATTTGCCCAACCTCAAGAGCATATATACCATGAGCATCAACAAACAACCGTCTGAATCCCAGGAAACACCTTTTAACGGAATACGATGCCAGAGGAAGTGATAAGTACTGAATCTGTCAACAGCTTTAGGAATGATGCGGACATTTTTCTTAGCGCAAAACAGTTCAAATATACAAAGTACTGGTAGTTATAGATTATTAGTTTTAATATAGAATGTGTATCCTTTTGCCTTGATAACACCTTTCACTCTTGTAGGCATAGAATTGACCAGGTTTTAACAGCTTCCATTTAGTCCATCATCGTGAAACCAGACTTGAATTACTGCACTGATCATCTTGGTTTTAGTTGTAAAATCCATTTTGGAGAGCCGTTTTTTGCAAATGGCCCAGAGGTTTTCGATCGGGTTGAGAACAGGGGAGTTTCCGGGTCATTCAAGTATGGTAATTTGGCTCCGTGTGAAAAACTGTTTCACTTTTTTTAAAGATGGAATGGGGCGAGATCCAGTTGAAAAATTCCCTCGTTGGAAGGATAGACCTTGTGGAGCTCCCGTGTCATATGGTTTGATAAGATGTCAATATAGTGGTGCGAATTCATGATGATGACCTGGTAAATGCTATGCCTACAAGAGTGAAAGGTGATATTACCACAAAAGGAGGACACATTCTATATTAAAACTAACAATCAATAGATGTTTTGCTGTACCAGTACTGCTTTTGTATGTTATAACCGTAAGTTATAATCTACCGTTGTTTTGACGAAACACGGTAGAATCGCCCAAAACAAAAAAAAAAGAATTTGCTACATGGACGCCACCTGTCTCTTATAGGGAGAGACGGAAACTAAATTAAAAAATATATATACCAAAAAAAAAATTTGAAAAAGAGGAAAAAAAAGCAAAAAGTTACCCTAAAAAAAATAATCTCAGAGTGTGGGCTAAATATTGATGGGCATTGGATTTGGCCCACAGAAAATCATTTCCCCTCAGACGCACAAAAGACAAAGAAAAACACAAAGGTATGTGAAATATTCGCTTTTAATCGCCGCAAAGGCACCCCTCAATCAGTTCCCGCCTTATCGGCGGTCACATGTGTGTTTCCGAAGACAAAGTGCTCCAGCCAAATAATTCTTCAGTATTTTCCGAATATGAAGGCAATTCCTTAGGGAGTCTTCGAGTTTGAAGAACCCTCACATTAGCAGCAGGTATATTACGTAAAATAACAGAGGTACAGAGGTGCCGCCAAACTGCGATCAAGGGAAAAAGAATCCGTTAAAATCGCACTGCTCGTATATGAGGGAGCTAATGGGCCCTTGCTGAGTTGGCCACGAAGACCCATTCTGTTTCAGGGTCGGTCACACTCACGGGTCAACACCCATCCGATGGCCTCCACGTATGGGGTGCGGAGCCTGGGTAGGACACTGGGTCAACCAGTCTCCCCTGGGAATCAATCCTCTGGCGCTCCTGGACGGTCTGCGCACCGAGCGGCGCAAGCCAATCGATTGTGCTCTCCGACTAACAATCGGGGGAGTCTGGGAACTGTATTGTTTCCTATAGAGCGGGGGTAGTTGTCTACCTTACGGCGACTGCTCTTGAAATGACCATTGGCCATCCGATCCCGGTTCAGAGTCGGGCAAAGGACGCCTTGGTCCGCGATAGATTCGGTTCACTCCGTTTCACCGCTTCGTAAGGGAGAGGACCGCGCAAGCGACCTCGAACTCGGAACCAATCGAGAGACCGGAGAAATCTGGTCAAAATTGGTAGTTAGGGCGCGAGTGCCGCCCGCCAGGTAACATACCTGGCTACTCGCGGTAAGGCGTTGGACTCTCACGGGTTGTGGCGTAGCTAGACGTCGGATTTGTTATGTCCCAAGTCTTCTACGCTCACTGCACGGTCGATAGAACGAACAATCGTTAAAACGTCCTGCGGTGACGGGTTCGCCCGTTGTGGTTGACAACTCAATATGCTCGTATATGAAAACCAACCCAAAATGAAAGTAAATGCTTACCAGATTAGTCACGCACACTTCACATAAAAAATATAAACGCTAGGCGGTAAAACTGCGGCATTATCCCCATTACGGAGGTTGCCAACTTCCACCACGAAACTCGCACAACCGTCTTCGCCGCATCGTGAATCGTCAAAGGACGAGATCGCGCGATAATCGCCGATCGTCCCCGTTCAGACGGCCTTTAACGCCGTTAAATCAACAAAAAAACAAAACCGCGGACTCGACCAATCAAGTGAGTGGATCGGCGCGTCACCGGCTGTCAAACGCTAAGTTCTCCCGAATTTCGCAACTACATGTTTTAGCTGTCAAAGTATGGGAAAAATCCTAAAAACAGCGAAAAACCACCAGGAAACATAAAAAACAATGGGAAACCATGAAAACCAGGTTCGGCGAACATAACCTATACACAGGCGCGAAAACAAAACGACAAAATATGCGGTTTTTGTTACAATGTTTATGTCCAATAAAGCAATTTTCGGTGTAAAATACTTAGTTAGTTAGTTAGTTAGTTTGACTGGGCTTTTTCCCGCACTTGGCCTCTTGATTGGGCCGTTGTGCGTGGCTCATGTTTCCATTTATGTTACTCCAGCCAACCCAGGCTGTCCCAGAAGGTTAGCAGCCTGTTTGGGTTGCTACAGGCCTCCGGGAGAGATGCTGGAGATTGTAGTATTCTTGCCCGTTGCTCTGCCACGCTACTGCATTCCATGAGCACATGCTGTGGCGTTTCTTCTTCCTCCATGCATCCTCTGCATAGAGGGCTGTCTGTCACACCTATGGTAAACAGGTGTTTGTTTAGGGGACAGTGGCCTGTCATAGTACCTATGACTTTACGGATTTTGTCCCTTTTTAATCTGGTGAGGTTGCGGGCAAGTTTTTTGGACGCTTCCGGAACCGCGTTCTTTGTTTGCCTGCATCCTGCGTTTTTTTTCCATTCTGTAAGGTGGGTTTCTTCGGTGTTCCTGCGTAGCCATGTTTTTATTTGGGCCTGGGGAATGGGCATCAAGGGTTCCGGTGTAAAATACTTATTGTTTCAATTAATTCGCAGGGTACTGTATGTTGAGTCCAGTAATTATAATAATTTAAATAGTAATAGTAATAATCTACCAGTCTTAGTAGTATTGTCTTCAGTCAGGGCAGTCAATAATGAGCCTCTTCGCAGCAAAGCAGCACATCTACTAGCGACACCCGCCGGTAGATTTACACTAGCGTGACCTGCTTGACCTACTACACAGCCGCGGACCACTAACGCTAGTTCCTGCGCCGTCTGCTCTGACGAAGACCTGCATAAATAAAAATAGATTATTAGGCCTCACCTATAAAGTTGTTGTTCTACAACCGAATTTTTGTATGAAAAGTAATAATAATAATAATAATAACAATAAAACTATTTTCAATAAAAAAAAATAGTTTATTGCTTTGGGGTTAAATCTATCCTAACCTAACCTAACCTATAACTTAAGTTTATATTGCAAGTTTCCTTGTAGAAACTCCTCCCTGCCGATGACTATGCTGATGTCGCATATCTGGATCTCACCGAAAACAGACTGAATAAGCTGGAGCGCCTACAGAACGTTTTCATAAGGTACATATTCAATCTGCGGAAGTATGACCATGTTTCTGAGTACCAAACAAAATTATAAATATAAACAGAGCTGCCATGGAATTCACCGACCGGAGCCGGGCCCATCATAATACTATTTTTTACACTTCTGGGGGGTGAGCAGTGGATTCCGGACTAACGACCGGCTGTGGTAGGTTTAGGACAGCTGTCTTGCCACATGTGAGCGTTCACCTTACCACCCATTCACTCCCCCTTCGAAGCCATAGAATTTGAGATGCGCAAATTGCAGTTTTGGATAATTTTTTTTGGAAAGGCCAAGATCTTTAAAAAGGTGAAATAGAGATTTAGCTGGCAGGCCACGAGCGCCAACTTCCACCGCGTGAAGGTGAACAGTGAAGCCGTTCTGGGTTACGGCATTTGCAAGATCATGGTATTTATTTAATTTGTACTCGTGTTCTTTTGGGATATTTGATTCCCATGAAACAGTTAATTCTACGATAAGGGCCATCTTTCGAGATAGAGTGTAAAGAGTTATATCTGGACGGAGGACTGTGCATCCGAGACTTTCAGTGAATTTATACTGCTTAGAGACCGAATCGACCTCCAGAATCCAATCTGAAGCTTTCTCGATCGTTGAGAAAGGTTTTGTAGTGAAATGTTTTTTGTTTTTAGAGCCATCCCGCAGAAACTGTATTGGGGGTTTGGAGGGTACTGTCAAACCCTTGTTGGCACGAGCCACTGAGAGGCTAATCACCTCGCAAATGATCTTGAACAAGTAAATAAATAACAATGAAAATAAATCTGTTTTACCGCCCGATGCGATCTCTAGTATTAACATCAACAGCTACTAACCTATTTCCAAACATGAAGTACTCCAGAACATTGGGTAGGTTCTCCCAAAATTTCTTGTACTGTTGTGGTGTCTGCGAAGCGAGTGGCAAACCAGTCGCAAGCAGCTGCAGAAGCAATGATGAAGGCCTCAGCGATTGGTCCTGAAGAGCCCTCTGAGGAGATTTTGTGGAATCCGGTGACGCGATAGCCACCAAGTGTAATACCTGCCATAACAGTATGTTTTATTGATGAATAAAACATAGTTAGTTCATAATATTATTATTAATAATAATAATAAAACACTTTATTCGTACAAAAGGGCGTAGCTTTAAAATATTGCCTGCAGGCAATATTTTAGAGCTAACTAAACAAGAAATTGAAACACATCATTGCAATTGCTAACAAGAGCCAACTCTACTCTCCATCTAATAAGGAAGGCTTTCCAACATCTGTCAATAGAGGTTTTTATCAAGATCTACAAGGCATATGTGAGACCTATTCTTGAGTATGGCTATCAGATCTGGGGGGCAATTCTTGAAAAATTTAGCATGCCATATTTGTCTATGGTCCATTTGATTTACATGGGCAATAGACAAATTTAGCATGCTAAATTTTTCAAGAATAGGCCCCCAGGAACCCTTACTTTTGCAAAGATGTAGATATTCTGGAAAAGGTTCAGCGAAGGGCAACCAAAATGCCAGTGGGCCTGAAGAATAGGAGTTATGAAGATCGCTTGAAATTACTTGGAATTGTGACTATTACTATTATTTAAATTTTTCTTTGTGACTATTTTATTTTTTTAGAAACTTTACCATCACTAGTATTATAATTTTATTGTGACTTTTTATTTTTCTTACAAATATTACAAATTTTATTTATAATTTAAGTTATGACTATATAGGTATGTAGTTTATTATTAACCGAAGGATAAGTGTATTTAATTATCTATTTACTTCAATGTTTTATTTTATTATAATTATATATTTACATATTTTATTTTTATATATATTTTTATTTAATTTTAATGTTTTTTCCATTTTCGCTTTTCTTTTTGTTTAAACTATTTTTTTTCTTTTGAATATGTTTTCTTTTTTAAACTAGCATTTGTTTAAAATGTTTGCCCTAGAACAAGTGTTTACTTAGTTCGGCGACATGGGACCGATCTTCACTATAAGCGAGGACACAACTTGCTGTGGGTTTTATTTAAAGTGTATGTTGGGTTTAAGTTTATATATATAGAGTGGACTGTGAGGAAGGTTGGTTAATTTAAAGGGGATTATAGGCATCATTGTGGAGAAGAGAAGGAATCAAATTTACGCACCTTTCTATTTTTCGCGTAAACTCCTTGCTGCAATATTCACTCCAAAATGTCTCCAAATCTTCGGCTGGCCAGCTCACGAACGCGATAATTACTATCACAGCATGATAACGAGAACACTCACAGGAGCACGTCTGGTTCGGCCGGCGCGTAATTTCTCACTGATTGGGAATTGGGAGGTAGGTAGGATATAAATATATTTTATACGGTATAATTGAAAATGGCCTAACCATTACCCCCGGGCTTAAAGGGTTGCCTTTAAGAAATGTATTATTATATAGCTAAAGCTAACTTACGTACTATGTAGCATCAATCTTTACGATAAGAAACTAGAAATAAGTGCAATATGGTATAACTTAGGTGCTAACTTATAACTATTTAGACATAATGGTCACTGCGTAGGCAATGGGCATAGTTTAATGATAGGACGAACAAAGTTGCCTTTCGACGTCCTAACAGTAGCAACACGAGTAATGCCATCCTTAGAAGTATGCGCTTCCTGTATTATCCCATACGGCGGAGCGTTGTCAATGATGACAATGACTACTGTTCCCTTTACAATGGGGACGGAAGGAATGTTCCATTTAGCGCGAGATTGCAACTGGTGTAGATACTCGAGGCGCCATCGCTGCCAGAATGATTGAACTAGAGTGCTCAGCAACGAGTGCCTTTCCTGCAGGTTATGAGTTGTGAGAAATTACGTGAGAAATTACGCGCCGGCCGAACCAGACGTGCTCCTTGAGTGTTCTCGTTATCGTGCTGTGATAGTAATTATCGCGTTCGTGAGCTGGCCAGCCGAATATTTGGAGACATTTTGGAGTGAAATTGCAGCAAGGAATCGCACGAAAAATAGAAAGGTGCGTAAACTTTGATTCCTTTTCTTCTCCACAATGATGCCTATAATCCCTTTAAATTAACCAACCTTCCTTACAGTCCACTATATATATATATATAAACTTAAACCCAACAGTGTAGATATTAATTATTATTTGTTACGCTTGTTGCATATTATGTACATTACCATAAATAAATAAAATAAATAAATTACTACACTCAAACAAAGAAGACAAAGAGGGGACCTGATTGAGACACATAACATTCTAACACACTATTACGATGTACCTGCACTGAAGAATATTTACAAATTCAACGTCAACACAAATCTTCGAGGTCACAACAAAAAACTCAACTGTACAAAATTTAAATCTAATCATCTTAAAAACGTTCTGCCAAATAGAGTGGTGGACATGTGGAATAAACTATCATTTGAAGTGATTAGTGCAATCTCTGTCAGTCAATTTAAAAACAGACTCGATTTGTACCTAAAAACTTGTTAATATTGTTTATATAATATTGTTTAGCTTTACAAGATCTGAACTGAACGTATCAGCAAAGCTGCCTGTCCAGAATAAATAATAATAATAATAATATTGTAACAACCTTATTTGCGAGTAGATGCTACATAACTTAACCTATATAAAGAGATAAATACAAACAAAGAGGATAGAAAGAAATATATAGTTAACTCTTTGTGGGCACGAAATGTGCCACATCAAAATAATATAACACCTCTAAGGACGCTAAGGTTTAAAAAGGAGGAGATTGAGAAGGGATAGGGAATTTATGTGGAAGATTTCAAATGTTCTCTGAGTCTGTTTTTTAAAACTTGTTATGCTTGGCGCGTTTCTGACATTTTTCGGCAAAGCATTCCAAAGACGGGCTCCATGCACGGTGAAAGAGAATGAGAAGAAGTCAGTGCTGTGACTAGGGATAGAGACTAGTATGTTATCTTTTAATCTCAGCGGGCGCCCATGAGCCGATAGCGCAGTAAATCTGCCGGTAAGATAATTGGGAGCAACGCCATCCAAGATCTTGAAAAGCATACATAGAACTCTCATGTCTCTCACTATTAAGGGAGGCACCCGGTTTAAAGGCCAAAAAAACATCTTTTTTTTTCTCCTTTAACTCTTCGAGTAGCGGCATAATTTAATGGCAGACCGCGGCAATTTATTGGAATTTCTTGCAATAACGCCGCGCTCGACAAAAAGTACTATAACTATGGAACTACTATAGTAGTAGTAGTAGTAGATGGAGTGGGGGGCTTGTTTCCAGCCCTTGATGTCACCTAGATCTGTAAGGTCTTTTGTAACTACCCACTGTGTGGTTAGGTCAATTGTCAGCTAGTAGCCCGGTACTTCTTACCAGACTAAGTAGGTCACTGACCTTCAAGTTGGGCAGATCGCTGGGTTCGAGAAAGGCTCGTCCCAGTAAACTGTGTCTTTTGGCGGCGAGCCCTGGACAGCGGCCAACAATGTGTATGCTGTCTTCAGGTTCCTCGCCACATATTCGGCAATCCTTGCTCTCAGTCAAGCCAAGGTTGAATAGATGAGCTCTAAGGGTCGTGTGTCCGGTGAGGAGACCGATAGTGGTTCTAAGGTTCTTCTTGCTCATGTCAAGTAGGGCCTTGGTTTTCTTTTGTAGTGGTTGCTCCATCATGGCTTTTGCCTGGCGACATCCCTGACTCTGTTTCCAGGAAGCCCGATGTTCCTGCTCCAAGCAGTCCCTGATGATTTTCTTACCTGTAGCGAAGGGGACCCCTACAGCTGGCTCCACTGGGCAATCCAGTGTGCCCAGTTTTGCCAGTCTATCGGCCTCTTCGTTTCCGGGTATGCCTTGGTGACCCGGTATCCACATTAGGGTGATTTTGTTGGATTTTCCCAATTTGTTGAGCTCCTGCATGCAGTCCCAGACCACAGAAGATTCTGTGGTGGCTTTAGCCAGAGCGTCCAGTGCTGCTCTGCTGTCAGAGCAGATGAGGATTTGTCTGTTTTTTACCTCAAGTCGACTTTGTAGTTTTATGCATTCCAATATGGCAAGTACCTCGGCTTGGAAAACCGTAGCGGTATTGTCCAAGGGGGATGCTGATTCTGTGGTTGGTTTTGGGTCCGTACACGCCTGCCCCAAAACGTCCATTTGTTCCTGAGCCGTCGGTGAACCAGGCGTCTGCGTTGTGGCTTTGAAGCCACTGCGGATTTTTCCATTCTTCCCTGGTGGGGATTAGGATTTTATAGGATTTCTCTACCGAAATTTTTTTCCGTAGTCGATCCTGGGTCAGAGTGAATGGGCTTTTGTGGAGGAGGTTTAGCTCAGGAACTATAGAAATCATAAAATACTACTACTATAGAAATCATAAAAAGAATAATTGTGCAACGATCGCATTGAAATTTTGTATAGAGAATATTGAAATCTCATTTTGTTAAACAATTAGATAATTATGAATAAATATGACAAAATCGAAAAAGTAAAAAAAATCGGCATTTCTAAATTGTACTTGTCTTAAGGAAAAATACGGAAAAATACATGCTCCTGGAGCGCACAGTAATATTATTTTCTAATTCAAACGCATCCTAAAATCCATACCAAATATCTCATTATTACCATAGATACATAGACAGCCGCTACAATTACTTGGCGCATCATTTCGCGGATATTTCTGGTAAAATTCCATTGTCAAACATCATCATTTATTTTCGAGAAATCATCAAAAATTTTATTGGTATTTATGAGCTAATACCTAAATATTTTTGTATGTAAATAAGCAAAACAAAACATTACTTTTGATAGAGAATCTAATAAAGATCACGATAGTATTTACAATTTCTAAATAGGGTACCGTATTTTTCCGTAAGACAAGTACAAGTTTGAAATGCCGAGTTATTTCACTTTTTCGATTTTCTCATATTTATTCATAACTAGATGACCCGGTGAACTTCGTACCACCTAAAATTGATTTGTTTGTAACTCTTCATAAGCGTTTATTGATTCTAATCAACCTTCCAGACAGAGACTCGAGTTTTCAGACAGAGACTCGAGATTTACGTACGCGGTCAGCTGCCCGCTCTCTGTCTTTTTTTGATAATAAAAATAGTGTGTGCAAATAATTATAAGTACAATCAGTGTCAAATGATAGACAAATCATTCGTTCCGCGTGTGTGACTAGTGTTTTCAAAAAACTCAATTCCGTATGTACTATAATTTGTGTTAAAAATTACAGTTTTTATTAACGAACTACTGCGGCTAATCAAAAACTTACCCTGTCATATTATTTCAACAAGTACGATCGAAATACATACTGGATTCAGAACGTTCGTCGCACGACGACCGTAGCTCCGTTGCTGCGTCTTGAACTTACAAGTAAATTAATCGAGGTTCAAATCCACGCTCCGAATACTGTTTTTTTTTCTTTTCTTTTAAATTATAATTAATCAGCGCCATCTAGCATACTCTTCTTAACTATTTACAATACCAAGAGGTTTGAGTCTTCGCTGTGACAAGATTGAAATAACCTAAATCGATAACAGAGGCCATTATTTTAATTCTTATTCTGCAACAACTGTAATGGATAATCACGGCTATGAACAACGTCTTAACAAAATTGATGAACGTCTTTTTAAATTAACTGGTGTACTTGAAAATCTGACTGCAGAATTTAAAAAGTTTATCCACTCTAATAAAAGGATTGAGAGAATGGATCAACAGTATAGAAAAAAGAATTTAATTATATATGGCATACCACAGTCAGAAAACCGCGAAACTTATGAAGACTTGTGCTTAAGAATTTGCAATTTGATGCAGAAAGAACTCGGTTTATCAATCAACGAAACTCACATTGCTTATGCTTCACGACTGGGATCTAAGACCAATAAAAGGCCCATTTTAGTGGAATTTGTACACTTTGCGACCAAACTGATCATCTTAAAAAATACAAAAAAGCTCAAAGGATCGGATATTTTTATTTCTGAGGATTACACTGATAAGCAGAGGGAAGAACGGCGTGCTTTAAATATTCACATGAGAATTGCTCGGAATGAAGGACAAACGGCTCGACTGGTTGGCACTAGGCTTTTTATCGATAATAAGCTCTGGACCCACGAGATGTTGTCACTGGTTTCCAAGAGTAGATCGGCGATTCCTGCAAGTTCGTCCTCTGAGGCATTAGAAAAACCATATGAAGCTGTGCAACTGGATAATGCGGTATTACCCAAAAATAAGGGCTGTAAAACTAATGGCAATTCTCATTCAAAAACAACATCCACCCCAAATGCCATGTTTAATGTGAATCAAGAAGAGCAACCGACAGAACGTCCGCGTCATCTTCGGAGTGGTCGCACGCAGCAGCGCACACTGACGAACAAGAAAGTCATCGTAACTCGTAATGCGGTGCTGAAAACCTCGAATTTGCCTCAAAAAAAAGTAAACTCAAATACCGTAATGGACCGGGTCAAAAAAACTATCACTTCAAATGAATCAACTACTCAATTTTCTGATGCGATCGATGCGAACAACTCTGGGCCTCACTCTATCATATATGACAGAGACTTATTAAAAAACTGAAAAATACTGAAAATAGTTCAGAAATCTCCGTCTTCCATGCCAATATTCGTAGCTTACTGAACAAGACACCCCACCTGGAAATGCTTTTAGTAAAAATGGAGAAAAAACCAGATGTCCTCTGTTTTAGCGAAACCTGGCTAAATTCGGTCAATCATTCTATGGCACACATAAATAATTACTATATGGCGGCCTGCCAATATAGAACAACGAGAGAACACGGTGGTACTGCGATATACGTGGGAAACAAGTATACAACGGAAATTTTGGACATCGCACGATTCAACGATGAAAATAACTTTGAAGGCTCTGCAATAAAAATAAAAGAATTAAACCTTATTATAGCATGTGTTTATCGATCAAAAAGTCAAGCTAAAAATGTAGACATATTTTTAAGTATATTTAATGATTTTTTAAAATCAATTAGTAATAATAAATATGTATGCGTTTGTGGCGATTACAACATAAATTTTTTACGCAATTCAAAACACAAAAACGAAATTGTAAATATTGCTAAATCACATAATTTTAGTCATATATTTAGAGAGCATCCATCGAGAGAAGCATCTGCTTCTTTACTAGATAATATGTTTGTTAATTTTCCACGTAAGAATGTCATAATTTCAGATACAATCAGCAACAGCCTTTCAGACCATGCTTTCCACCGCATTACTATTAATAATATATTCAAGCATACTAAAGATTTCTATTATAAAAAAGTCAGAATATTTGATAACAAAAGTCACATTCTCTTTAATACATGGCTAAATACAATAAATTGGAAATATTTGGAAAAATTCGATGACGTCAACGAGGCATTTAATTGGTTTCAATCGAAAGTTACCAACTGCTTCAATAATTCTTTCCCATCGTTAAAAAAAAGAATATATTTTAACTCAAAAAATAAAACCTACATCACGAACGAACTAAAAGCTAAATGTAAATTGAAAAGAAAATACTACAGGAATCGTTATATAAAAAGCATATCAACGACCAGAACATACATATTAAAAATGACAAAAGAGCTACGGAATGAAATTAAATTAGCTAAAAAGCAATATTATTCAAAATTATTAAAAACCTCTTCAAATAAAACTAGACAATCATGGCAGATAATAAATAATGAATTAAATAGGAAAAACAGGACAATTAAAAAAAACATAACCTTGACAATAAATGGAGACGTGATTATCAATCCAGATAAAATATGTGAATCTTTCAACACATTTTTTATTTCTAAACCAGTTCAACTCGCATCACAAATACCACCACCAATTAACTCTGCTTCTCAGAAATATTTCAAAAACACCAAAATTAACGGCTCCATATATCTATATCCTGTATCGACTGAGGAGGTAGACAAGTGCATAGATTCTCTTAAGAACAAAAGGTCAGCGGGTTTAGATGAAATTCCAACCTGTATTATTAAATCTTATAAAAACATTTTTGCACCATGCCTAACGCGCCTATTTAATCTAAGTTTTGCTAACGGAGTATTTCCCGACGTTTATAAAGTGGCAAAAATTGTACCTTTGTTTAAAAAAGGAGAGGCAAGTAATATCGAAAACTATCGTCCTGTGGCGTTATTAAATAATTTTTCAAAGATTCTTGAAAAAATTATAGAAAATAGATTAAACAAATTCATGGAAAAATTTGCGGTACTGACGGACAACCAATACGGATTTAGGAAAAACAAATCTACACAAGATGCAGTGTTGTCCGCATGTAGAATTATTCAAATTAGTCGCAATGACAAGATGTTTTCTTCTGGTATTTTCTGTGACTTAAGCAGAGCGTTTGATTGCGTTGACATCGAGCTATTGCTGGAGAAGCTGCATCACTGTGGCATTCGAGGAGTGGCTAATTCCCTGTTAAAGTCTTATTTGCAAAATAGACAGCAAATCGTGGAAATCAGGACTATCAATGGCTATAATGAAATTATAAGTCGATCCCAAGTAAAACTGATAAACATGGGTGTGCCTCAGGGTTCGATCTTGGGTCCATTACTCTTTACATTATACACCAATGACTTATCTATGAATATAAGCATGGCCAAGACCATACAATTTGCTGACGATACAACGTGCGTACTTGAAAGTGATACATTAGCAAACATGGAGGAGCGAATTAACGTTACCCTTCACGAGTTAGAAGACTGGTTTAGGGCAAATAAAATGTCTTTAAATATTGATAAGACCGCCTTGGTTAATTTTTCAAGTAAAAAAGAAACTACCAACATAAAACTCAATTTCCCTATAGAGAAAGTAGAATCTACTAGATTCCTAGGTATTTATATGGATGAGAATATGTCTTGGGGAGTACACAGGGACCAGCTTAGGGCCAAGCTATCTTCCGCCTGCTATGCTATATCTAAGATAAGAAACATTATGGAAGAAAGGGAGGTTATTGGAGCATATTATGCATTGGTGGAATCTCATTTGAGATATGGTATATTATTGTGGGGTAATTCTATAAATATAACGGATATATTCATACTGCAAAAAAGGGCGGTGAGACAAATCAGAGGCATGGGACAAAGAGAATCATGCAAACCTCTTTTTAAAACACTGCGTATTCTCACCGTTTTTGGTATATATGTTCATGAGTGTTTGTGCGAGTTTTACAAACACAGAAACAGTTATGTAACGCACGCTGACATGCATTACCATAATACAAGGAATAAGTCCCTATACGTCCAGGCATTGCACCCATCAACTACTGAATTCCAGCGTACTTCTCATTACATAAGCCTCAATTTTTATAATAAATTACCAGAAAACATGAAAGATATTGAAAATTATGACAAATTCAGGAAAGAGACGAAAAAATATTTAATTGAGAAATCCTTATATGACCTTAAGGAATTTTAATATATATATATGTATATGTATGTGTATATGTAATTGGGCAAGAGCTGTATGGGAATGTAATTGGGCAAGAGCTTGGTGCTTTCCCTTATTTTTGTTTTTGTGGAACTCGCGCGGGCTTTCGTGGGTAGGTATGACATAAGCGGTGGGGATCTTTAGTTCACGAAATGGTGGTTTGCAGGATTCTCTCCTGTTTAATCCGCGTATTGCTCTCACGGCTCTTTTTTGTAAAATGAATACCTCTTTAATATCAGTGGCATTTGCCAGCAATGGGATCCGGTGTCCCAAGTGGGATTCGGCCGGAGAATGGTATGCACTCTCAATTTCCTTTTCGTCCAATATCTTTCTCGATCTGGATACCGCATAGCGGGCTTAACACAATTTTGGTTTGGGCTGGTCTATGTGGGTTTTCCGTGACATGTTTTAGTCGGTGTAAGTTCCTGGAAATTTAGTGGACTTGGCAATCTCATTAGAGTAATTTAACTGTTTTTCTTTTTTATTTGAGAAGTTTATCAACACTGCTTTGCTTAAATTGGCGACATCGGGTTCACTCTAAACTAGTCATTGACTTCAAAAAGTGTTTCGCTTGTTGGATCCTCCATTTTTGCTCTATAGTCACTTTCAAGAATGCGCGTGGTGTCGTCTGCGAGTTGGACAGTCTTGGCACATGTTATGTTGGTGGCTAAATCGTTACAATAGAGTTTGAAGAGGAGGGGTCCTAATGTTGAGCCGTGGGGCACACCGGTGTTTACTATTTCACAACTCGATTGCTCAGCCTTTTCCTCAATTCCATCAATTATTTTAATCTCCACCACTTGCTGCCTGTTTTGTGGGTAAGATTTAATGAGTGAATTGGCCGCTCCTCTAATTCCATGATGGTTTAGCTTGTCTACCAGGGTATTGATGTTTATACAGTCGAATGCTTTGCTTGGATCGCAGAACTTTTATACACTTTTTTTATACACTGTTAGCTTAGATCGCAGAACTTTTTATACACTTTTTTTATAATTTAAAATGTCATTTCATTTGTAGAAATACTATTTGTTGTAATTTCGTAATGTTATTATATATATAATAATTTTTTGTAAAGTAGTTTCTATACCCAGATCGGGTTTATGAAAATAAATTTTTCTTATTTCTTATTTCTTATTCTTATTTCCAAATCCATTTCATTGCAATCTATAATATGGCCGACTCGTGTACTGTTTGAGTTTCGTTCGGTGATTAAATGAAAATTGTTTTATAATTAAAATAAATTCAATGTATTTAATTTACATGATAAAATATTAATGCTTTTTCGACTTTTCTGACTTTTTTGCATTTTTCGACTTTCTTGACTTTTCGACTTTTTTGACTTTTTCGACTTGGACTTTTCCGACTTTTCGACTTTTCCGACTTTTTCGACTTTTTCCACGTTTTCGACTTTTTCAACTTTTTTGACTTTTTTGACTCTTGACTTTTTCGACTTTTTTGACTTTTCGACTTTTCGACTTTTTGAAATTTTAGACAATCGCACGGAATGAATAACAGTTATGGATGGCGCAGCTGTCAAACAATAGGATCGCCGTGAACGCCATCTATTGAAAGGGGCTTATTTCCCAAAAAGACCAATTTCGATTTTTTCGATTTTCAGTTGTTTCTTTTAATTTTTCCTAAATATTTTTTTTGTAAACTACCCCTGAATCAAGGCAAACAAAACAAAAGAATAATCATTCAAATCGGTCGAGTCATTTTCGAGATCTTGCGAGACTAACGCACGGCGATTCATTTTTATATATAAGATTATCTAATTGTTTTACAAAATGAGATTTCAATATTCTATAATACGAAATTTTATTGCGATCATTGCACAGTTATTATTTTTATGATTACTATAGTAGTTCCATAGTAATAGTACTTTTTGTCGAGCGCGGCGATATTGCAAGAAATTCTAATAAATTGCCGCGGTCTGCCATGAAATTATGCCGCTACTCGAAGGGTTAAATATTTTTTTTTTAAATCACCGGAACATAACTGAAAAACATGATTAACAACAAAACTACAAAATGTTAATAAAATTATCCTAAATGTGACTTATATTGCCATTGTCGAACTCACTACAAGTTTATGCTGTTGTATGTTTACAAATACAATACAATACAATCAACTACTTCAGTAGATATGCATTCCTACACTTGGATGCGCCACAAAATTAAATGCTTAAAATTTAATTATTAAAAACATAACTATCATGATAGTTGTCATGGCTGTAATATTATATTCAATATTACCTACTTACAAATAATCAAAATATACTAATGTCATTAAATAGTAAGAGAGAATAATATATTGAAAAAGAAATGCAAATTCTATGTGGAATAATCAAGGTAAAATAATTTTATTGTCAATCCAGCAATATGCCTTCGTATTTTTTAAACATAAATAATGTATAATAAATTATATGAGAATTAGAATGTCAGCTATCATAATAACGTTATGTTTAAAATTTTACAAATTTTACTAATTATCAACATGGAAAATAAACTCGGAATTTCCAAACTCCCTTATACCATAAATTGGGTTTCTTACCAAATTATTTATAATTATCTTTTTAAATTGGTCCTCTCCAAGGCTTTTCATTTGCTCTGGAATCTTATTATAGAAGGACACATTTTGGGGAATAAAACTGTATCGCACTTTGTTAAGGATTATTGGATTTATTCCTCGTATCGTGATGATGAAAATCACTATTCACGGGAACTTCTGCTAGGTGTCTACGAGGGTATTTCAAAAAATGTTTACATCTCATCAAAAGACGGTTAAGCGTGAATTTTTAGAAGACTAGGGCCTTAACCGCAGGCTCAAAGAACACTTTAATACGCGCTTATCAATTTCTCTCGTCCCCTCGCCTCCCCATTCCCTGAGTCATTATAAAATTATTGGTTTTTAATAACTTTATTTATGATACGAGCTGCCATTATAAGTTATTTTATTATTATTATTATTATTTATTCTGGACAGGCAGCTTTGCTGATACGTCCAGATCAGATCTTGTAAAGCTAAACTATATTAACAATATTATATAAACAATATTAACAAGTTTTTAGGTACAAATCTAGTCTGTTTTTAAATTGATTGACAGAGATTGGACTAATCACTTCAAATGGTAGTTTATTTCACATGTTCACCACTCTATTTGGCAGAATGCTCTTAAGAGGATTAGATTTAAATTTTGTACGGTTGAGTTTTTTGTTGTGACCTCGAAGATTTGTGTTGACGTTGAATTTGTAAATATTCTTCAGTGCAGGTACATCGTAATAGTGTATAATAGTGTAGTTAGAATTTTAAATGTCTCAATCAGGTCCCTATTTTAATAAGGTTTTATCTTATTTTACCGGAAAACATCTTTTCCCATTAGGCTAAGGTTAGCAGTAAGATATTGCTTCAACGTAATAAGCTTACCGATTTGTTTCAACCAATAAAGCGTTTTATTACTATTATTATAATTATAATTATATCTATATCTAATTACGTAGAAATTACCTCTATGATCTGATTCAAGATTTCCGCTTGCAGCACTGCATCAACCGTGGAAGTACATCTATAAAGACGAACGGCAGCTCCTAGACTACCTGGGCCTACTGAGGGTGACTCCGGATTCACTGGATTGCTCTGACCGAGGATCAGCAGAGCCTCGAAGGTCGGAGCCAGGAGCTCGTGACGGTTTACCGCTTCCTAAAACATAGAGAAGATGGTATTTCTTATCTATTGCAATCGTGCTGGCCTCATCTGCACGAGCAATATTAATACACAGATGGCTTGGCTAAAACAGCTGTAAATAAGATATAAACGAATTTACTGCGTGAAGTTTAAACAAATTTACCATGTAAAAATGGCGTGTGGCAACACTATCCGGTGGCAGCGATTTGTGCAACTTGATCAAAAAGGAATAACCCGCCTTCCAATATACGGGATACCGTTAGTTCGAGTGCGTTTCGCTCCCGGCTGAAGCTATATCTGCTCTCAAAATAATATAAGCTGATCCTACGTATATATATTTTTTATTATGTATATGTATAATATGGATATTATGTATCATTTATATTATTATGCACTTTATGTATTGTATGTATATATGTATGTGTATGTATATATGTATGTGTATGTGTATGTATGTGTATGTATATGTATTCTTCGAAGTCAATGAAAAATTAAAAAAAAATGTTCTGCCACAAACAAACGTAATTACTACCTGCTGGTTGGCTGGAGGATATTGCGGTTTATGGCAATAAGCCCGCCATTTGTACCCGTTGTGGTCAATAAAGAATTTTAATTATTATAAATATTATTAAGTTTGTAGCACCCGGAACATGTCGATGGTGTACTTAGGAAAATTGGTTACGGAAAATATTCTGAGACAAGCGTAGGTACTAAGCAGATTACGAGAATTCTTAATATAAGTCAAGGACGTGACAGATTAAATAAGAAAGATGCCAAACAAATTGATATAAAAACGATTTTCAAACTGACCCAAAATATAGCTCAGTGGTAAGGATGTAATACCACACCAGGTGTGTATAAAATCAAATGCAACTGTGGGTTAGCCTACGTTGGACAAACGAAACGGCCCATAGCCACTCGATTGATGGAACACATGGAAGCTGTCAAAAACATTCAGCGAGAAAAATCGGCGATCAGCAAACACATATTGAATAGCGGAACTAAGCACTGGTTACAGTTTCAAAATACCATTATGCTATTCAAAGAATCATTTTACTTCCTCCGCATGATCTGAGAAGCCATTGAAGTAAGAACTTCAGTCCAGACCCCGAAATTCAATAGAAACAACGATTTCGAACTCTCTATCCTTGCAGAACACTCTCTTAAAATGTTTTTTAACGCCCGTCGTCAAACACAAGGACGTAACACAAGATACAGTGAGAGATGCGTTCACGGCGAATTTTCAAAACGCGCCGAATCCACCATCCCACCACCTTTACAGCCTGCGCAGTAGCGGCAGCATTTTGGCGCCTATCCGCAAAACAACGGATGACGATTGACAGCACTTTAGTCTACTCTGGACAAAGGCGGTTACAAAATCGCCGAAACGTCGGGTGCTACAAAATTCACGCGGTAAATTCGTTTTTATCCTATTTATAATGTCAAACAAACGCGATAGTCTTCGATTTCATACTTACATATTAGGTTATTATATCAAACTAAACTGACCCATTTTGGAACAGACCCATTTTGGAACACGCCTGTCAGATCTGGAATCCAAACTTTAGGAAGGATATCGATCTTCTAGAGAAGGTTCAGCGAAGAGCGACTAAATTGCCCTTTAACTTGAAGCATCTAACATACGAGAAGATTGTCGGCTCTCGGTTTGGCCACTCTGGAGCAACGCAGGGCACGGGGTGACTTAATCGAGACATATAAGATCCTGACTGCATCGTATGACGTTCCTGGATTGCAGACTATCTACACCATGAACACTAACACACATCTGCGTGGGCATCATCTGAAACTCCGGCGTGAATCATTCCATTCAAATGCCAAGAAACATTTCCTCAGCAGTAGAGTGGTAAACGAATGGAATGCTCTCCCAAGTGAAGTGATCAATGCCAAAAGTGTGAATGACTTTAAAAATAAACTGGACTTATTCCACAGAAATTGTAATGCAAGTTTGGACTCAGGCGCATCAGCTTAAGCTGCCTGCCTGTTAAATATATGATAATAAATAAGAAAATAATAATAATAATAAATTATCGCTGTGTTTTTTTATGAAAATGCAAATTAATTGTGAAAAATACATCATTCAAAGTATTGCCGTTGCGCTAGCTACAACTTTTTTCCATCTTTCTGGCAGAGCTCGAATACTGTTACGGTAAAAGTGTTCATCTCTTGAGGCTATCCACGAAACAAGCTATTTTTGATGTCAGACCATGTGCCATCGAACGGAACAAGTAATAATTGGATAAGGCATTGTCTGAGGAATATTGCAGGTGGGGTAGGACTTCCCAATTGAGCGTTTCTAGGTAGGTTTTAACGGGTTTGGCTGTAGAATCGCTTTTTCGAGCCTCTGCTCGTATTGTGGCCGTTTTTCGCGCAGTGCTCGGCTCAATCGCATCAATTGCAGTCGATACCGTTCCCCAGTGATGGTTTCGTTGGGTTTCAACAGTTCATAATGAATAACACCGACCTGGTCCCACCAAATACACAACATAACCTTCGCAGCTAGAATATGCGTGAATATCAACTTAAATCCAGTTAAAAAGTGGCAATATTGTTGTGCATTTCCACCCCTTAATACCTCGAGCGCTGACGTTTGAATTGTAGTTTCTCTTAGAGAACGCGAAGAAGAAGATTACATCACAACAAAAATATAGCGTTTCAGGAAAACGACGATTACTCCGAAACTACTATACGGATCGTATAAAGAAGACCTGTTTTATGTTCCTGTTGAAATTTGCTATTAGATACGTGTAACGTCGTTTTGTAAAGCAATAAGCATTATTCAGAATTATCTGTCAAAGTTGTGGTACAGAAAAAAACTGCCTTGTCCAACATTTCTATGTTTTTTCCGGAAATAAATCACCCTATACAAGAAATTGTGAATACTTTTATAATAATTATAATATGCTTCATTCAACCTATAACTTCGTTTTACTTATACCCATACAAAAAAAAAAAATATTCGGTGTTGAAAATCAACATGAATATTGAAGTTTTTGGTTTGGTTTGGTTCAATCATAAACTAAAAAATGGCGACTGTATGAAAAATAATGAACCAACTAGTTAACGACAGAGAATCTTCTCCTCTTTTCGCACATACCACAGGCCGTATGATTTATGTGAGGTATCAAGGGTAAATAATTGGAAAACATCGGCGCCGATCTCGGCTGGGACAGATGTCCCCTTTGCCGCTCTACGGTCATTTCAATTGTGGGATAATTGTCCCGTTTGCCACTCAAGGGGTTATATGTTACTAGTCTATGCGCTTCAATCCATTGCAGGGTCAAATAAAGTGACCGTGCAATGGATTAAAGGGCACAGCGACTCACTGGGCAACGAAGCGGCAAACGAACTGGCCAGAAGGGGATCAAAGAAAATAGTATATGGACCGGAACCCTTGATGCCCATACTCCAGGCCCAAATAAAAACATGGCTACGCAGGAACACCGATGAAACCCACCTTACAGAATGAAAAAAAAAACGCAGGATGCAGGCAAACAAAGAACGCCGTTCCGGAAGCGTCTAAAAAACTTGCCCGCAACCTCACCAGATTAAAAAGGGACAAAATCCTTAAAGTCATAGGTACTATGACAGGCCACTGTCCCCTAAACAAACACCTGTTTACCATAGGTGTCACAGACAGCCCTCTATGCAGAGGATGCATGGAGGAAGAAGAAACGCCACAGCATGTGCTCATGGAATGCAGGAGCGTGGCAGAGCAACGGGCAAAAATACTACAATCTCCAGCATCTGTCCCGGAGGCCTGCAGCAACCCAAACAGGCTGCTAACCTTCTGGGACATCCTGGGTTGGCTGGAGTAACATAAACACAAATAGAAACATGAGCCACGCACAACAGCCCAATCAAGAGGCCAAGTGCCACAAAAAAGCCCAGACAAACTAACTAACTATGTAACTAACTATGTTACTAGTCTAATTCAACCACTGGATCAGGACGTAATAGCGACATTTAAACGGCACTACTGTGGGCTATTTTCGACAGCAATCCTTGAAGTGACATGCAAAACAAAAAGATGAATGAAGCGCTAAAGGCAGTATATATATAAAATACGTAATTTATTGGCGTGCTTAACCTGGGAATTATCCCAAGCAAGCGAAATCAGAAACTCTTCAAAGGTGCTGGAGAAAAGTGTAAGATGGGCTTGAAGGAGATGACTTGACTTGACAGAAATGGAAAAATTACTTTCCGGATGCGAAGACATGGATATGTGTGATGTGGATTTTTTTGTTTTTCTGAAAAATCTTATTAAAAGTTGCTTAGTTTGTCGTTCTGATTCACTCACTACAAGGATGTCACTAATTAAAAACTCACCCCGTGTATAGAAATATACTATATTTTATGATATAAAACATACATTATAGCCGTAAGTTTGTATAATATACATACATATATAGGGTTATTTTCTCACAATAGCCTTTAATAATTCCTCTCAGTCTTTCGTAGATTTATTTAGAACCCAATTTACAGCCATTCTTTGCAATATGTAAGTAGGGTAAAGTAGGATTAAAATACAGAGATGGCTCGGTTCAAATTTTAAACAGCTTAAATCACAATTCCTCTATTTTTTTTATATTCAGACAGAGTTGCCTTAAAGGAGGACTATGACATACCTTCTGAACAATATCCATGCAGTGCATGATGGCTGTCACAAGGAGTGTTTCCCCGCTGGGTCCCATGATTCCATCTGCTAAACTAGCGCCTACGCCGTTTCCAGCATTGAGTGACACTCCGAGCAGACACCGGCACAGAGACTCTACGTCGCGCGGTCGAAAACTGTTGAAATAATATACAAAATTTTAACAAAAAATAAAACGACTTTATGACTGCAGCAGCCATGTCATGGTGATACTTAGAACGGGCTATCGTAGTTGAATGCGTATACAAAATTTTGTGTCTGTGTTGTTGACTGTTGAGAAGTTCCCTCGTTGGAAGCCAACCCTGGGTGCCGCAGTCCTATTAGGGAGTAAGGGAGTTAATGGGCCCTTGCTGAGTTGGATGAAGTGCGAGCCTGGGTAGGACTCTGGCCTTACGGTTAGTTTCCCCTGGGAATCAACCTTCTGGCGCTCCTGGACGGTCTGCGCACCGTGCGGCATAAGCCAATCGACTGTGCACTCTGACTAACAGTCGGGGGAGTCTAGAAGCAGTACTGTTTCCTATAGATCCGGGGTGGTTGCGGACCTTACAGCGACTGCTCTTGAAACGACCATCGGCTATCCGATCCTGGGTGAACAGCGGGCAAGGGCGCTGTGGTCCGCGATAGATTCAGTAAACCCCGTTTCACCGCTTCGAAAGGGAGAGGACCGCGCAAGCGACCTCGAACTCGTAACCAATCGAGAGACTGGAGTAATCTGGTCACAATTGGAAGTAAGGGCGTGAGTGTAGGCCCGCCGGGTAACACTCCTGGCTATCTCGCGGTTAAGGCGTTGGCCTCTTACGGGCTTGTGTGCAGCGAAGCTAGATGGTGGACTGTTTTGTCCTTAAGTCTTCTGCGCTCACTCCAGGGAGATAGAACGACTAATCGTTAAAACTTCCTGAGATGACGGGCTCGCCCGCTGTAGTCGACAACCCTAGTTGCCGCAGTCCTATCTTGGTGAAACTTAGAACGGGCTATCATAATTGAATGCATATACAAAATTTCGTGTCTGTGCTGCTGACCGTTAAGGAGTCCCCTCGTCGGGAGCCAACCTTGGATGCAGCAGCCATGTCATGGTGAAACTTAGAACCCGGGCTATCATAACTGAATAAGTATACAAAATTTCATGTGTGTGCTGTTGACCGTTGAGGAGTTCCCTCGTCGGGAGCCAACCCAGGGTGCAGAATCAGCTGCATGCTTACCATTTAAAAAAATTACATAGTCATCGGAATTGAATCAACATGTACATTTTCAACTTCATATGATAATATTTAAGGAGTTCCCTCAATTCCTCATGTATCCCATCATCAGAACAGGATTTTGATAAAAATTGGACCAATCTGCAAGTATATCCTTTCAAATAAAAAAAGACTTTTTCAAATCGGTTTATAAATGGCAGAGTTCTGAGGTAACAAACATAAAATTTAAAAAAAGATACAACTGAATTGATCTTCCTCCTTTTTTTGAAGTTGGTTAAAACGTAAGCAATTTTTTGTTTAATATGAAACATTATAGACATATTTTGCTACATGGATTTTTTGGACAATTTAACCTCCTAAAGTCTATTCCACAATAAGAAATACTATCGCCTGTAATGTAAACAATGTCGCCTGAAAAGGAAATACTCTTGAAATGTAACCACTGTCAACTAAGTAACCACCAAGCTAATCAGTACTATCTAGGGCCAGTGTTGTTACACTGTATAAAATATAAAATCGAAGACTATTGCAGTTGTTTGAAATTATAAATAGGATAGAAAACGAA
This sequence comes from Micropterix aruncella, assembly GCA_944548615.1. NCBI lineage: Eukaryota > Metazoa > Arthropoda > Insecta > Lepidoptera > Micropterigidae > Micropterix > Micropterix aruncella. Next base: position 16,259,933 of record OX155976.1, read on the forward strand.
TTTACCGAATTTTCCGAACGCAAATACGTACGACAGGATTCAGTGAGTGTTGTGTGCAAGACGGATTTTCAAAATTCGCGCGCTCCGAGCCCGGCCCCCCACCACCGTTATAACCTACGCAGTGGCGGCAGCGGTATGCGGGCAACCCGCAAAACAACGGATTGACAGCTCTTCAGTCTACCCTGGACAACGGCGGCTGCAACGTCACCGAAACGTCGGGTGCTACAAACTTCACGCGGTAAATTCGTTTTCTATCCTATTTATATTGTTACAAAATGTCATGAAGCAAATGGGGCATAGCGATAAGAGCGATCTAAAGTAGGGTGAGCATATTAAGGGGGTATTCTGGTCTAGAGGCCTAAATTTTAGGCGTTTTTCCGAGAAGGATAAAAAAAATAAACATTTTTACAATCCATTTTTTTACAAAATGTTAAAGGATTTTTCAAGAATACAAAAAAAAATCACCAACAAAAAAAAACAAAAATTCAAAGAGTTAATAGATAGTTAAGTGGGCTAAAAAAAGCTAAAAAAATGTATGTCCTGGTCGATATGTTTCAAACCCTTGTTGTTAAAAAACAAAGAAAAATAGAAAAAACTTGATTAGTAAGGACGTTGCTATGACCCAGACCTTGGAAAGAAAGATATTCTTTTTTCTGCAAAATTCGTTCCGGCACGATCGGTTTATTTGCCACGTCATAAAAGTCGCTGTAACTCTGAAAAACGATTATTTCAAATTCCTAGACCGAAATACCCCTAAACAGATCAGGAACAAGTAAATATATTAAAAATAATAAAAAACACAACTGCCATTACCGACAAATGAACTATTGTATTTATAATTATTTTTATTATGGTTTTTTAATGAAATATTTGTAGTTTTCGTATTTATCCATATAGATACATGTATATTTCTAGAATGTACTAAATCAGACCTTTCATTTGAAACTGAACACGATATATTTATGTTTATTTCTTGACATTTTGACACTTAGACAACTACTGGCTTTATATGCGCACATTTAAGGTACTCATTAACCCTTCAGGCCCCGATTGGCCGATATCGGCCACAACACGATTCAGCGTGACGGCCCCATTTTAATTTAATTTTAATTTAATTACTTTTATTTTATTATGTTTTATTATTTTAATATGTTTTATTTTAATTATGGGTACAGTGGTTTGGCAGTAATTAATGTTTTGGTGAGACAGTGTCATAATTCATTTTTTTTACTAATTTTTACTAAAATTTTTTGGGACATCAACTTGTCAATCGGCTAAGGGGCCGAGGCCTGAAGGGTTAACAACAGGGATGACCTGACGATTTTAAGAATATCATACACTTCTAAATCGGTTCATGAGTTTAGAAGTTATGGTGGAATAAAGAAGCAGAAAACATACATACGAGGTGTGTTCAGAAAATAACCAGAATTATTAAATTTTAAAGGTTTGGAGAGTCCGATTGGCATTTTTTTTTGTTATGTTGGTATACATGTCCCTTAAGTATGATACAATTTTCAGCTGTATTCATTATTTAATTTGTCTGTGGCAGCCGCTAAGGTTAGACGTGTTTTGATGAGCTCGGCGATTTTCGTTTGTTAAAAGAAATGGATCAAAGAATTTATCAAGTTTTGCGTAAAAAATGAAATAAAGTAACAAAGTCTATGACAGGCCACTGTCCCCTAAACAAACACCTGTTTACCATAGGTGTGACAGACAGCCCTCTATGCAGAGGATGCATGGAGGAAGAAGAAACGCCACAGCATGAACTCATGGAATGCAGGAGCGTGGCAGAGCAACGGGCAAGAATACTACAATCTCCAGCATCTGTCTCGGAGACCTGTAGCAACCCAAACAGGCTGCTAACCTTCTGGGACAGCCTGGGTTGGCTGGAGTAACATAAATAGAAACATGAGCCACGCACAACGGCCCAATCAAGAGGCCAAGTGCGGGAAAAAGCCCAGTCAAACTAACTAACTAACTAAAGTGTATGAAATGTTAACAAAGGCCTATGGTGAGTCTGCTATTAGTAAAAGAAGAGTTTACGAGTGGTATAAGCGTTTCCAAGATGGCCGTGAAGCCGTTAAAGATGACGAACGCCCAAGACGCCCCAGCACATCAACAATCGACGAAAACGAGGAAAAAGTGAAAGAAATGGTTATGAATGATCGCCGAATCACAATCAGAGAAGTCGCTGATGATATTGGCGTATCGATTGGCTCATGCCATGAAATTTTATCCAATGTTTTGGGTATGAAATGCGTGGCAGCAAAATTTGTTTTAAAATTGTTGAATTTTGAACAAAAACAGCGGCGAATGGAAGTTGCTCAAGAGTCACTAAATGAAGTCAACGACAATGCATAATTACTGAAACGTGTTAACTGGTGACGAAACATGGGTTTACGGATATGACGTCTAAGCTAAGGAAGATTATCTCGGGAGATGGCCCTTATCGTAGAATTAACTGTTCCATGATCTCGCAAATGCCGTCACCAGGAACGCCTTCACTGTTCACCTTCACGCGGTGGAAGTTGGCGCTCGTGGCCTGCCAGCTAAATCTCTGTTTCACCTTTTTAAAGATCTTGGTCTCTCCAGGAAAATAATCAACTCCTTCTTAGAAAAATTATCTTAAACCGCGATTTCCGCATCTCAAAGTCTATGGCTTCGAAGGGGGAGTGAATGGGTGGTAAAGTGAACGCTCACATGTGGCAAGACAGCTGTCTTAAACCTACCACAGCTGGTCGTTAGTCCGGAATCCACTGCTCACCCCCCAGAAGTGTAATAACACTATATGATGGGCTCGGTCGGTGAATTCCATGGCAGCTCCGTTTGTATTTTATTTACAATTAGCGGTTGCGACAGGCAAAGCAAATAATGAATACAGCTGAAAATGTTATCATACTTCAGGAGCATGTATACCAACAAAATAAAAAAAAAAGGCAATCGGACTCGCCAAACCAGCGAAATTTAAAAATTCCCATTATTTTCTGAACACACCTCGTAGATGAATCCTGAACGCGTTACACTCCTTTTTTGTTGGGCAGTTAAGTAAAAAGGCCAACTCAAATATGTACCTCATACGGCAAATCAATCCACTATATCATACCAGCCTTATTTTTGACACAAATAGATGATTACAAATCACTCAACTAAAGGGGTGAGAAGAGGCATCCCTGTTTGACTCCGGTTCGTTCTGGGATCTAGTCAGTGGGTTAACCTTCGCGAACAATGTGGCAGCTGAGTTTTTTGAAAGACATGCAGTGATCAGTGTGTATCACTCCTGCTGCCAATCAAAGATGTCTTATGCGATACTACTATGGGGTAACTCAACAGATATCCATCGCGTTTTTGTGTTACAAAAGCAAGTCGTTAGGACAATTTTTGGTGTAAGCAGAGAAACACACTTTTTTTAAAATTAAAGCTGGTATCCTTACCATCCGTCCATGTACATATATCAGTGCCTTTTATACGCCGAAGAGAATCTTTTAAATTGCGAGCTTCACTCCATTTGACATAGCCATAACACGCGACATAAAAACAATGTGTTATTGCCTAAAGTACGCTTGACTAAATATCAAAAAACATTTTTATATATTAGTTTTAAATTGTTCAATGCTTTGCCGTCATCGACGAGAAGACTTGAGATGTCAGCATTTAAAATCTGCTTGAAAAATCAGTTAGTCAAACATGCCCTTTACAAACTGGACGACTTTTATGATATTGCGTCCCCAATTGCTTGATTATAAATAACCATATTACGACTATACTTTCGCACTAAGTTTTAGATTTTATTGACATTGTTTTTAATTACGCATGTTTCAGAATTTCTCTTTTTCATTGTATTGATTATTATTTATTGTTTGATTATTGATTATTTCTAAATTTGACTATTTTTAAGTAATCACCTCTGATTACCATTATTATTTTTTTTCTTTTAATTAATCAAAGCGGTTTTATCGTCCGGTAAATTATGATTGTAAAATTTGACATGTTCCTCAGTATTGTGAAATGCTTTTATGGAATGAATGAATGATGATGATGATGATGAGTACATGAGCATAAATACCTCGTTCTGACGTTCTGGAAGATGACTGGAAAGATCTGAAGAAGCGATGTCAGAAAAGCTTGTGACGGTGCGAAAGGTGGCTCAATAATCTCCAGTGGTATACCTAAAAGACACAAAAGTATGTAATTAGATAATTTTCTTCGTAACATCTGGTGCACTTTTGTTCACTTATGATTCGGAGCACTTGGTGCAAGCGGTCTTTTTTTTGTGAAAATTAGGAATTATTTTATCAAATGGTTGACTGTAAGATATCGCTATAGCGATAAGTTCGCAATTTGTGCATAAATTGTCTTTTTTATAAAACCAGTGTAATATTCATTAAGTTATGTTTTTATAGCACAACTAGCTGACCCAAGCCCACTTCGTTGGGCGGTAAACATTTTTACTTGTGATGAAATTATGAGTGTGGTTCGGTTAGTACTGAGTGCTATGATTTATTTCCTGACTGCCAAAAGAAGGGTGATATTTTTACTGCATATGTATGTTATGTATTTGCACGCCAATTTGGCTATATTACCGGGTTTCAAATGAGTGAATGAAATGATAATGATTGAATAAATTATGTTTATTTTAATTGTTCAAAACTTCTCTGTATACTATATTAGATGTAATGTTGTTATTTGGTACCAAAATATATTGTCTTTCAGGAGTTCCAACCCGAGATACGGTCGCGGTTCCATACCTATGTCGTATTATCTCTTTAACCATTTATGCAGTAAAAGGGGAATTATATGCCGTAAAAGGGAAAAGTCTTTTGTTTTAAACACTTGAGACGATAAATTTACTTATTTTGATAAGAATTGTTGATAATATGACCAATAAACATGACCTAACGATTTAAATTATTTTTTTAATATAGACAAATTGGCATGCAAATACATACATACATATGCAGTAAAAATATAACCCTCCTTTTGGCAGTGAGGAAATAAATCATAGCACTCAGTATTAACCGAACCACACTCATAATTTCATCACAAGTAAAAATGTTTACAGCCCAACGAAGCGGGCACGGGTCAGCTAGTATAATATAAAATGCGACACAGAAGGAGCCTCCCCAAAGATTGTGCAGATTTTTGTCTGCCTTGTCTGCGACCATAAACAATCGGGCGTCCCTGGAAACGGTGAGTCTAAATTCACCGGTCAATCCTTCTACTACCGGGCTGAAGGACACTTGCCAAGATGCCAAGCCAATCTCGTCTGCTGGGGCTACACAGCGAATCCAAAATACAACTGTGAAACGCTGCAGGATTAAGACCACCTCCTATCCTGGCCGCAGCTGTCAACCCTCATCAAACACCAGAATTTACAAGAGACGAACAACAAGACAATCCAGGTGGCATATTTTTGGATAGACGTGTCCTAACCTGGCTCGGACACGTTAACTAACTAACCTGCTGAAGTGGTCAGAGTCCGACCGAATTATAAGATCGTAGGAAATTAATGGTTGGACAAGCTCGTGGAGGTAGGATGGTGTTGATTGGGAGTGTACACGATAGAGGAGAGCAAGTATATAAACAGTACTCCTACATCTCATGTTAGCGAACAATACTGACCTCTATTATTATCGCTATCGGCCCGTTCTTTGAGAGATCCGTTTGCAATTTTGGCCCACGCAGACCAAGCCGCCTGCCAAGTGTGTTTGTGCAGCGTCCCGTTTCCCTGCGACGAAACAGGCTGCGCGAGTTGCGCTGCACCTTGAGCGGGAACCAAAGGACGACCAGCCGCTGTCAGAGCTTCTTGAAACGACTTCAGAGCTGCTACAGACACCTATAAGCATAGACAATTTCAAATAACACGAGAAATAAACATGAGCTCCAAGCACCAAAGCCAAAATTAACTCTATTTAAAAAAGGAATGTTATACAACTCAATAAAAATCTACAACTGCCTACCTGCAAATATAAACCCAGTTATTACTGATATGCCTTTTTCTATAGCAGGCTTTCATTTTTTAAACACAGGCTTATGGCAACATCAACACAACAGAAAAAATACAAAAAATATATATTGGTATATTACAGAAAAGCTGAGCCTACAGAGACCTACAGACCTAATGTTTAACATAAACAATGTAATCCAATACTACCCTTACTGTTTATAATATTTATATTTCTGTATTCATCCCTATATCAAACGCTAGTAACATTTGGGTAAAGAGAAGGGGAAAAGGGTTTACCACAGCATTGAACAAAGGGTGTATATAAAAAAGCTATTACACCTTAAGGCCGGCCGCACACGTATGGTTTCCATATTCGATTTCCGAATTCGTTTTCCTTATTCGGGTACCCGAATGCACGCATTTCATACTAAATGTTCTACATGGCGCACAAGTTCGTTTATTTTCCATTTGGAAATTTCGCTCGTTCGGAATCCAGCCCGTGCGTTTGTAATTCCGAATGGAAAAAAAAGAACGAAGTCAGCGAACGATACCGAACGCAGCGCTCATCAATTTGTGTGCGCGGCCGCACAGGTACGGAAATTCCGATTCGGAATCGCTCATCAAAGGACATATTGACATAAGATATAAAATACAAACGGAGCTGCCATGGAATTCACCGACTGAAGTCGGGCCCATCATATAATATTATTACACTTCTAGGGGGTGAGCAGTGGATTCCGGACTGGCTGTGGTAGGTTTAGGACAGCTGTCTTGCCACATGTGAGCGTTCACCTTACCACCCATTCACTCCCCGTTCGAAGCCATAGAATTTGAGATGTGGAAATTGCAGTTTTAGATAATTTTTCTAAGAAGGAGTTGATTATTTTCCTGGAACGACCAAGGTCTTTTAAAAGGTGAAACAGAGATTTAGCTGGCAGGCCACGAGCGTTAACTTCCACCGCGTGAAGGTGAACAGTGAAGCCGTTCCGGGTGTAGAGTAAAGAGTTATATCTGGACGGAGGGCTGTGCATCTGAGACTTTCAGGGATTGCTTAGAGACAGAATCGACCTCCAGAATCCAATCTGAAGCTTTCTCGATTATTGAGAAAGGTTTTGTAATTAAATGTTTTTTGCCTTTAGAGCCATCCTGCACAAACTGTATGGGGGGTTTGGAGGGTAATGTCAAACCTTGTTGGCACGAGCCACACATAATAATAAGCCGTGGCTAAACGGCTGAAATTCTTGCAATTATCAAAACATTATCCTGATCAAATATCTATGTATAATAATCTTCATGGCTATCGGTTAAACGTTATAGATGTTGATGTCCTACAGCATCATCTAGTAGCGATTTGCCACAAAGCGGATAGGATGGCATAAAAAACGTCTCTATGAAAAAATACATATATCGCTCATTTGGTGCAACAATGACGTAAATACCCTTTTTTTCAAATACGAGTTAAATATGTCAAAATGTGTGGAAAGACTATTTACATCGACAGAATTGAATTTGTGGTGATTTGCAGCGAGATGGTGCGAGTGTCATTGTTGAATTGAGTAAAATGGCGCTATTTCTGTTGCTACAACGTCTGGATGGCCAGTTGCGCGGGGCGCTCTGCTGAGTGTGGTTGTGTTTGGGAGCTACAACGAAGTAAAGATATTTATGATATTTAATTCGATAATTTTTGGTGCAACAATGAAGTAATTGCGGCGTTGTTACTCCAAAAATCAATAAGTTCTTGGTGAAACAACGACGGAATTTTGTAAATATGTCATTGTAGCTCCAAAAATGGCATTTTTTAAATTGTTCATTGACGAAATTGAGTAATTATGATAACAGTAAAGCTGAAATAAAGAAAATAAAAAAACAAAGATCTACTAGCCAACGAATAACTAAGGCTATACGAGATATTAATGTGGTTCCAGCGTATACTTCAAAAAGAGAAATTCCCGCAAACCAGAAAAATGATTTAAAAGAACTGTTACAAAAAATGTTATTCCTCGGTATTACTCTGCTTTTAATGAAAGTATTTTCTAAAGGATTTTTTTTTCCTATTTCTCAAATATTTTTCACACTTATGCGTATACTGGCACTTAATTAAAAGTAGCTAATAAGTAAATAATCAGTGATTTTGTGCCAATAAGACAAATTGTGATCATAGTTCAGTATTATGTAAGATGTTTCTTGTTACTTTATTAAACATTCATAAATAAATGTTTTCTGTTGAGTAATTCAATTATTTAGTTTTATTTTGTCACAAATGCAAAATTTCCTAGCGAATGCGTTATTTTTTATATTGAATTCTGAAGCCTCTGTGACGTATTTACTGATGCCTTCTTTTTTAAAGTCTATAATCCAGGTTATGTACAATGTACCGAGTAGATTGGGACTATAATAGAAACTACACATATTGAACTTATATTTAAAATCACGACGATTGTAATAAGTCCCTTCATAATACCATACTTTCATACGAATCTTTGATTGGCTAACCTGTAAAATTACCAAAAGTGTAATTACGTCATTGCTGCATCAAATGAGCGATATATGCGTCGACTTTTATGATGATCGGTCAAACGGTGTCTAAGTCTATTAAGCTCAAATAGACAGACATACCAACATCCATTTTTAAATATGTAGATTTCACGACTTACTTCATGGCTTCTTCGCAGCGCAAAATCGGTGATAAAGTCGAACAATGCCGTCCAGACCCTGGCAAAGTCTCCGAGCGAGTGTAGCAGCTGATGCCTAGCGTGGAATACTCGCGCAACTCCCGAAAGCGTTAACACCTAAATTACAAAAGATATACTTGTGAGCCAGGAAACAATTGGAATTAAGCTCAGAGTTTGGCTTATATGACCATTGGGGCATTGTTTATTATACAGACGATTTTTGATCTGGTTGATATTTTTAGAGATTACTCCTTAAGAATCGATTTCATTTAAAGCCCTGGTATGAGAATTCGATGGATAGTAAAATCGAACGTTAACAAAAAGCGTTACATTTAATGTCAGTGAAGTTTGAAAATTGAAAAAAGTACAATAATACCCAACAGGAGATCATAATTTCGATGAAATTTACCAGCTTCCGAGGCAACCCGTATAGGTTGGCTCGGAAGTTGACCATACTGACCATACATTGATTGATGATTGATTGATGATTGATTTATAATGATTGCTTGATGATTATTGATTGATGATGATTGATTGACGGTGATTCATTAATGTTGATTGATGGTTGATGATTGATTGTTATAAATAGGATAGAAATGAATATACCGCGTGAAATTTGTAGCACCCGTCGTTTCGGTGACGTTGCAGCCGCCGTTGTCTACCCTGGACAACGTCGGCTGCAACGGCGGCTACCCAGAGTCTACCCTGGACAACAGCGGCTGCAATGTGACCGAGACGTCGGGTGCTACAAATTTCACGCGCTAAATTCGTTTCTATCCTATTTATAATGTCAAACAACCGCGATAATCTTCGATGGTTGATTGATCGGTCGATCAATCAATCGATCGATCAATCAATCAATCAATCAATTTACCCCTTTTGCCTATCGTATATTCAATGACAATCGCACTTAAAGAGTAAACTCCAGTCACGTGTCGTAGCTGACGTGCACATTTTTTTTGTTTTAATAACTTGTTCTGGCAATCTGTTCCATTCATCTACATATTGGCCAGTGTGTCTTAAATTTAATTATTATTATTATTTATTTATTCTGGACTGGCAGCTTTACAGAATCTATACAATTTCATTGTCCAATTTCCTAAAGAATATTGTCAGAGGAAAGGACGGAACTTTTGTAATTATCAAGTTACTGAAGGAAAGCTTGATTATTCAATTCATCTTTATTTTGTAAATTCTGTCTTTGCCTGAAATTACATTTATTATTATTATTATTATTATTTATTCTGTATAGGCAGCTTTGCTGATACGTCCAGATCAGATCTTGAAAATCTAGCCATAAACAATACTGATAAGTATTTAGGGACAAATCGAGTCTGTTTTTAAATTGATTGACAGAGCTTGCACTAATCACTTCACATGGTAGTTTATTGCACATGTACATCACTCTATTTTGCAGATCGTTCATAGGGGGAGTCTGGTTTAGAAGGCCAAAAAAAACATGTTTTTCATGATTTAAAAAAATAAAAATAAAGTTGAAATCTAATCGAGAATATTTTCCCCCTGAAATAGGTGATTAGTCTCAGATTGCTGTAGGTTAAAAAAACTACTTTTCTTTAAAGAATACTTTAAACGGCGTTTTTTCAAAACCGTATTTTTCATTTTTGCGTTGAGTTTTGCAGAAAATCTACTTGTCAGATCAAGTTGGTCCAAAGAAAACGTCAAAGATTAATAAATTCTCTTCTATATGAACTAAAAAAAATCTGAAAAAATGTTTCTTTTAATATTTTTTTGCTAGTTAAGGAATTTTTGGGCAAAAATCGTTATTATTTCTTTAAATCCTGGAAAAATAATAAAAATGATCTTTTAGTATTTTTTTTAGTTCATCTACAAAATACATAATATGTAACAATTATTATTTCTTATTTTTTTTTGTTTCAGACAAAATTACGCTTACTATTACCGTAATTACAACAGCAAGCAGATACCGTAATTTCTGCAGTGGTTGAAACATTTGCAATTCAACATCTCAGAAATAGTTCCTTTTTATTACATTTTTTTATTCTTATCTTTCAAACGTTAATCAAAATGATGCAAATGATTCATTAATAGATTTCAACTTTAGGTTTAAAAAAACAAAAAAAACATATGTAATAGTGTCGCATGGAGTTGTAGTAGTTGATTACATTTACATTACATTTTCGTCGTGTCCAATTGACGGCTAAAGACCGCTCTTGGATGTGTCAAAATAATTGGGCTTTACTGAACATATAGGTAGTCAAGAATTATCTACTAGATTGTCAAACTAAAAATATAAATAATCAAATAGAAGCCTAATATTTGAAGTAGTTAGTAATTCGAAAAGATACGTAGTAAAATTATCCATCGTAATATTTAAATTGTTAGTAAAATGTTAAATAATCAAATTAAACTAAAAGTACAGATATAAGACCATATAAAATAATCAGACAATAAGGCTCTACTTTTTTATGTAATTTAAATGGGCACAATATTTGAAAAATCATGGCCCTCAAATTCGGCCAGATTATAGAAAGGGTGGCCTATCAGCATCTCCTTGATGTTTTTTTAAAAATTTTATGCCCTCCAGCTGTTTACATTTTGTAGGGAGTAGATTATAGAATTTAATGCTAAGGTACAAGTAACTTTCCTGTACTTTTGCCAGTCGTATTCGAGGTACGCATAAAAGGGAGCTACCGCGGGTATGATGCGAATGAATGTCTGCATTAATTGCAGTTTGTGCGAGGTGCTGTTTAGCATACATTAAACACTGGTATATGAATTGATGGCATTATTATATGATTAGACCGTGTGTCTTAAGAAATACAGTAGCATGAAGGTTTAAAAGGTTTTTATTTTCCCCGGCCTGCAACAGAATCCTCTGTCTCATGTCAGAATGGCCAGGGCCTATCAAAAGTGACAGACGCCAGTTTTGCAAACCTACCCACAAGATGGCACCTCTCTAAACTATGATGGCATAAACGGTAGATTTTCTTCCAAAAATCCAAATAAAAGTTAAATTTTATGTAGTGTTTTTTTTAATGTTTTTAATTAGGATTATTATTCAATACTTGAAATTTATTTATTTAGGTTTTTATTTTTAATAAGGTTATTTCAATAATGGCAACACTGATGTTATTGACATCTGACAGCTGTCAATGAAAATTTTGAGAATTTCGCAAAAGCAACAATAAACAACGTTTCGGGACATGTAAAGGTTATAGAAAACCCTGAAAACTAACCTTTTATTTATAATTCGTGACACAAGTGCGAAAAAAAAGGAATTTCTGTTACACTCTCACCTGTGTCTCTGCCCATTGCTTCTGCGCTGTGTTCCTTGTGTGGTGAATGAGTATGTGGTCTCCCGTGTCCACTTTGTCGGGGCTTGCCGAGTTAGAAAGAGTTTGCACCTGAATGACATAAAGTCCGTGATATGAATTTATAGATTTTTTAAAACCTAATATAGGTGACAACTCTACATTTTGAGATATTTAATAGAATAGAATAGAATAGAATAACTTTATTGTGCTAAAAAACATTACTTAATGAATATTAGACTGGTTTCATAGAAAAAGACAATTTATGCACAAATCGCGGACTTATCGTTATAGCGATATCTTACAGTCAACCTTCTGATAAAAAAAATAAAAAAAATACAAACGGAGCTGCCATGGAATTCACCGATCAAAAATCGGGCCCATCATATATAATTATTACACTTCTGGGAGGTGAAGGGTGGATTCCGGACTAACGACCGGCGGTGGTAGATTTAGGACAGCTGTCTTGCCACATGTGAGCGTTCACCTTACCACCTATTCACTACCCCTTCGAAGCCATAGAATTTGAGAAGCAGAAATCGCGGTTTTAGATCATTTTTCTAGAAAGGAGTTGATTATTTTCCTGGAGAGACCAAGATCTTTAAAAAGGTGAAACAAAGATTTAGCTGGCAGGCCACGAGCGCCTACTTCCACCGCGTGAAGGTGAACAGTGAAGCCGTTCCGGGTGACGGCATTTGCGAGGTCATGGTATTTATTTAATTTGTACTCGTGGTCTTTGGGATATTTGATTCCCATGGAACAGTTAATTCTGTGATAAGGACCATCTTCCGAGATAGAGAGTAAAGAGTTATATCTGGACGCAGGGCTGTGCATCCAAGACTTTCAGGGAATTTATACTGCTTAGAGACCGAATTGACCTCCATAATCCAATCTGAAGCTTTCTCGATTATTAAGAAAGGTTTTGCAGTGAGATGTTTTTATTTCTAATAACTATAAACTAATTTCTAATTGACGCCGTACAATACACACAGAAGTAGTAAAGTTAAATTTACAATGAACTTATACAAATATATGTCAATAATTTAAGCTTAGGTTGCCCAGGGAAGGATAAAGGAGAGGACAAGGTGATCTATATGGTTAGTGGCTGTGTAACAATAAATGTTTCTTCAACAAAATTTTTGAAAGTGTGCAACGAAGGTGCATGCCTGATAGAGCGAGGGAGCTGTGTCCATAAACGAGCAGAATGGACCGTAAAAAAGTGCGTGTAAACAGAAGAATGATGTATCGGAATGGCGAGTGTGTTATCTAGGCTTGATTGAAGTGAAAGACCGTGCCCTCCCAAAGGGAGGAAATTCTTCTTGAGATAGGAGCGTGAAGTGGGGTTATTGAGTATGTTGTAGAGTAGCGACAACGTATGCAAATTTCTTCGATTGCGAATAGGAAGGCAATGAAGTTGCTCACGAAAGCAGCTAACGTGGTTGAACTTTCGCAAGTTAAAGACTTACCTGAGGAAGATATTTTGCAGACGCTCCAGCTTATTCAAAATAACCTTACTGGCATATATATGTATGTATATATATATATATATGTATGTATATATATATATATATATATATATATATATATATATATATATATATATGTATATATGTATGTATGTATGTATGTATGTATGTATGTATGTATGTATGTATGTATGTATGTATGTATGTATGTATGTATGTATGTATGTATGTATGTATGTATGTATGTATGTATGTATGTATGTATGTATGTATGTATGTATGTATGTATGTATGTATGTATGTATGTATGTATGTATGTATGTATGTATGTATGTATGTATGTATGTATGTATGTATATATATATATATATATATATATATATATATATATATATATATATATATACCTATATATATATATATATATATATATATATGTATATATATATATATATATGTGGGGTTTCGTCGTTGATTAAACACCACAAATTCTGGTTTTCGTCTTTTATTTAAAACAACTTCGATACAACAAAAAATGCGACGCGTCTCGTCGGCTTTCGTCTTTCGCTATCGACTGACAGCTCCTTCTTCTTCTTCTCTTCTTTTGTATTTTTAGGCTTCGGCATTTCCCACAGTTCGGCCTTCCTGCTCTTCATCCGTCTCGGATGACTCATCATGGTTCTGCCATGGTTTCATGAAGTCTGTTGATGTTGTTGACCTCGGCCCATCCGTCATTCCAATCTTCTTCACGCCGTATTTGTCCTTGTCCCGACATTTCCAAACTCTATATGTTTGAAAAGGTAAATCTTCTTTGTCGATCGGGCTTAGAAATCGTTCACGCTTTCCTCTCTTCCTGTCAGCTGGTATGCACGAAATGCAGTTCTGAATACACAGCTTGATTTTTTCTTTTAACAGTTTACGTCTGATCCAGAATTCTCGCAAAAATAAGTTTTCCGTCTTCTTAATACCAAAATGTCCATTGTCGTGACATTTCTTGACTAATTCCGTCTGCATCTTTTTCGGTATCACCAATAATTTTCTGCCTTCTATTTCTTTCATTAGTACTCCATTTTCCATTTGGTAGTCATCAAATGGTCCACTTTGTTCTAATAAATTTATCGTGGTTTTCAACTCGTGATCATTCTTCTGTGCTTGTTTTAGTCTTTCTATAACGCCATCTTCAATCTTTTCGCCGGGTGATAGTCTTCGAGGATGTTGATAAACAGGAGCCTCATCAGCGAGTATTATCTTCATCTTAATATTAGTACTCTTGGTCAGATTAGGTTTATAATTTTGAACCATCTTCTCAACTTGTTTCTTCATCGGCAAGATTCCCACGTCGATATCGTCAGTCTCAATTTCACCAAATCCAACAAATAATTCTTCCTCCTTTCTCTCCGTAATTTTCATCTGTCCGTCTTCGGAGTCATCATCAGTATCCACGTGATATGTCCGCTTGACATTTCTTTCTTTGTTTCCTTTGTCCTCGTAATTTCCAGATTTTTCTGTTTTGTTAGGGCACTTTGATGACAAGTGTCCAAACTCGTTACACGCAAAGCATTTGGTTCCCTTGTCGCGAAACCTGCATGTCTTCGAAGCATGTCCTAGATTTCCGCAGTTAAAGCATCTCATTTTTTCAAATCCTGTATTTGATTCTGTATATTTCGGTTTCATCACCTCTTCTTTGATAACGCTCTTTTCATCCTTAGATTTTATTTTCGCATAAATTATCAGCTTCTCTTTAAAGTCGGTAATGTTTTTCGCTTCGTAGAGTATTGTTTTATTAACCTCCTGATCTGGTATACCGTCAATAATGTATTCCATCACAGATTTTTCGTCGATTTCACCTTCATTTGCTAATTCGCGCATGCGATAAAAGTACTGGATGTAAGTCTCATCTCTTCTCTTCTTGGTCGTCATCATCTTCTTATGCATGGCAGCAGCGCTAGCTCTCGGTGCATATTCATCGGTTAATTTTTTCTTGACGCCAAGTTTTGGCGCTTCCCTCAGCTCGTAGGAACAATTGAGCGGTTCCTCGGATAAGTCTCTTTGAATAAATCAATTTTTGCACTTCGTTCCACTCAGCGGTAGAGGCCAAATCTTCAAATTCGTCTATCCATCCTCTGACGGATATATTGTCGTCGGCTGTGAAAGGTTTGATAGAATCTTCCACATCTTTAAAAGTTATGTTCGACATCTTTTGTGTACGCTCACTTTTAAGCATAGCAATCTCTTTTCTTAATTCTTCCACTCTTTCGGCATCCTCAAAATCAGAATTATTCTTATTTAGTCTTTTCGGCATGATGCAACGTCAGAACACCACTAGGTTTTAAGTTCCTAGGCGCCCGTTCATACGTAATTCCTAGGCGCCGTAAATATATTCGAGTCGACTTCCCGATCTGTCAAAGTCGGAGTACGTGTCCAACTCTACAGTTGAAGTCGTATTGGCATTAAAATCACTGATCATATAAATAATTAAAATGATGTCGCCCAACTCTATAGCAGATATTGTTCACTTTTTTCGAGTTTTTCGGCTTTTTAGCGAATTTCACAGCAAATCCACTAGTTTATCACTCAAATCAATGATTTTCATCAGGCGCACAATCAGTTTTTCGTTAGTTTCGTCGTTTTCGTAAATTTTCGTCGCGTCAAAACAGCAATGGCGGCAATGGAGTCGCGTCGTCGTATTTTTCTAGCGTTTAATCGTATTTTTCTACCAAGTAACTGCTGTTTCCGTCGTCGCTTCTTACATCTTGATCGAGCTTCCAATTCGTGGGGTTTCGTCGTTGATTAAACACCACAAATTCTGGTTTTCACAAATGTTTGTCTGGTCGAAACAGCAATGGCGTCGCGTCGTTGTATTCTTCGATCTGGATAACTGCTGTTCACGTCGTTGCTCCTCAAATCGCGGTCGAGCCCCCAAATTGTGGGGTTTCGTCGTTGATTAAACACCACAAATTCGGGTTTTCGTCTTTTATTTAAAACAACTTCGATACAACAAAAAATGCGACGCGTCTCGTCGGCTTTCGTCTTTCGCTATCGACTGACAGCTCCTTCTTCTTCTTCTCTTCTTTTGTATTTTTAGGCTTCGGCATTTCCCACAAATATATATATATATATATATATATATATATATATATATATATATATATATATATATATATATATATATATATATATATATATATATATATATATATATATATATATATATATATATATATATATATATATATATATATATATATATATATATATATATATATATATATATATATATATATATATATATAACAAACATCACCGTAGTCAAGTATTGGTGTTAAGAATGTGGACACAATCATTTCTTTATGTGACATAGGGAGAAATCGCTGTAACAGCCGGAGACTATGAAAACCATGGAAAATGCGACGACTTACTTGGTTTACTTGATCTTGCCAAGAAAGATGTTGATCTATTAGAAGTCCAAGGTTCTTAACAGTTTTGGTTTATTCGTCAATTTTTCCATTTACACAATTTGGCGGTAATGTTGTAGTATCTATTTTTGACAATGTTTATTTGCCACCACCTATCATAATTGCTTGCGATTTACTTGGATTTATAATAATACTATGTTTTATAGCCCAAGCAGATATTTGATCTAAATCGGAGTTCATTATAGTCACGGCTGTGCATAGGTCCTCTAGCCTGGCATGATAATAGATTTGAAGGTGGTCAGCGTAAAGATGGTATGATGATGTTAGGTGCGTAGCAATAGGGTTGATAAAAATTGGGAAGAGTAATGGTGATAAAACAGGAGTTTGAGGAAACACGGCAGAATCACCAAAACCAAACAAAAAGAATTTATTATATGGACGCCACCTGTCTTTTATAGGAAAAGACAACAACTAATTTAAACAAAAAAAAAAAAAACAAAGAGAGAAAAAAAAAAATAAAAAAAAAACAGTTACCCTAAAAAACGGTCTCAGAGTGTGGGCTAAATACTGATGGGCCACATTTGATTTGGCATACAGATAATCCTTTTCCCTCAGATGCACAAAAGACTAAAGAAAAACACAAGGGTATGTAAAATATTCGTGTTTAATCGCCCCGAAAGCATCCCTCGTTCAGCTCCCGCCTTATCGGCATCTCACATGTGCGTTTCTGAAGACAAAGTGCTCCAGCCAAACAATTGGTGCAGTCTTTTCTGAAGGCAAATTCCGTCACATTCCGTGACGATCACGTCACTTAAGCAGCAGGTAAAATAAAAAAAACAGAGGTGCCCAAACTGCGACTAAGGGAAAAAAGAATCCGTGAAAATCGCGCTGATCTTACACGAAAACCAACCCAAAATGAAAGTAAATGCTCATCAAATTAATCCGAACACTTTACATTAAACAAAAAAAAATAACCGCCTCCCGGTAAAACTGCACATCTCGGCAGATTACGGAGGTCTCCTGTCCCAGCAAATTCACTCACGCACTGTCGTTCGCCAGATTCTTTCGCCACCCTCCGAATTTGACAGCTCTGATTCGTTCATCGCAACGTTCCGTTTGGCCAGTATCTCTCTTTAATAAAAGGCCAAACCGCAGTCTCGACCAATCACGTGAGAGCTAGGCGAATCCCTATCTGTCAAACCCGGGCATCTACAAAAGTTTGCGAACATTGTTTATTTTTGTCAAAGTGTGGGAGGAATGCACGGAAACAGCGAAAAACCACTAGGAAACATAAAAAAACACCGGGAAACCATGAAAAACAGGTTCGGTGAACATAACCTGCACACAGGCGCAAAAACAACAAAATATGCGTTTTTTTTACAATAATCAATGTTATTACCTTATGTAACATGGGGAAAAGCACCGTCCATAGTAGACATTTCCAAGCGGGCGGTGCTAAAAGTCCCCCGTGAGCACCTACACAGCTAAACAGGGTTTGACTTGCTGCTCTTCTCACTGGAGCACGAGGTTCTGTACACAGTTCACCTGATAGGGTAAAAAAAAAAAGGTACAGCTCATATTAACCCTTCAGGCCTCGGCCCCTCAGCCGATTGACAAGTTGATGTCCCAAAAAAAAATTAGTAAAAATTAGCAAAAAAAAAATGAATTATGACACTGTCTCACCAAAACATTAATTACTGCCAAACCACTGTACCCACAATTAAAATAAAACCTATTAACATAATAAAACATAATAAAATAAAACAAATTAAATTAAAACGGGGCAGTGACGCTGAATCGTGTTGTGGCAGATATCCGTCAATTGGGGCTGTAGGGGTTAAAGAAAAGAGGAATGTCCAGGTTGTTGAAGGACCGAATGCAGAAGGTCAATTTTATATAGTCATAGATAGTCATATAGTCATATTTTGTTAATTTCAAAAGTAAATACTGTGGAAAACGTCATTTTAAATTTGCTAGAAGTTATCCACAACTTCATTATGTGTACATATAAATTACGTGTACATATACACTTCCAGACCCCAGTAACCTCGCTCGTTGGAGCTATGCCGAGGATAGTTCATGTCCCCTTTGTAGCAATACCCCTTGCACAGCTAGACATATTCTAGCTGGCTGTAAGGTGGCCTTAGATCAAGGACGGTACATTTACCGCCATGACAAAGTCCTCGCTGTTATTCGCGAGGTAATTAGCCTCTCAGTGGCTCGTGCCAACAAGGTTTGACATTACCCTCCAAACCCCCAATACTGTTAGTGCGGGATGGCTCTAAAGGCAAAAAACATTGAACTACAAAACCTTTCTCAATAATCGAGAAAGCTTCAGATTGGATTCTAGAGGTCGATTCGGACTCTAAGCAGTATAAATTCCCTGAAAGTCTCGGATGCACAGCCCTCCGTCTAGATATAACTCTTTACCCTCTCATCTCAGAAGGTGGCCCTTGTATCAATATGGATAAATTCAAAAACCACAAAAATCATAAAAAACCCTAAAAAAATATATTACTAATACAGTAGTTCACTTTTTGTAATGGCAGTCGTGTTTCTTTATTCCTTTTATTATATTTTGTGGAGCGGGCTGGAACCAATGCAACGCACCAACGAGCTGAGTGACCTTTAATCTGTGAAAGCTTTATCTATCTAAGCTCCATGATATGCAATGACGGGAACTGTGAAAAGGAGGTCTCTCGCAGAAGCCAGATGGTAAGGTCTGCCATGAGCAAGCTAAAAAGGCTGTGGAATATCAGGAATTTAGTAAGCTAACTAAGGTCAGGCTGGTTCGAACTCTGGTTTTCTCGTTCTTTCTCTATGCATCGGAGACGTGGATCCTGAAAGCTCGAGTATGCACCAAAATCGATGTGGAGATGTGGTGTTAGATGCTAGCGTACATTGCTAGGAATTCCATGGACAGCACTCCGCATCAACGAATCTATCCTTGAGGAACTCGGCATCAAAGTGAGGCTCTCTACCGTATATAAGAGAAGGGTCCTGCAGTACTTTGGTCACGTTGCCAGGAGAAACCCAGAGAATCTGGAGAAAATGCTTTCCGGGGGTCAAGTGGAGGGAAGAAGAAGCAGAGGCAGATCACCGGCCAGATGGAACGACCTTATAAAAGAGGTAATAAAAGGGTCTATACAATCTGCGACCCGCCATGCAGAAGACAGGTTAAAGTGGAGGAGCCTCGTAAGCAAACTGTTGTCTAGTGGCCACGATCCTCAGTAATAAGGGCACGACGGAGAAGAATATATTTTCCTGCTGAAACTATTATTTTACTGTAATTGATTGACATCCATTCTTACCCAGTCTAATATAAAGGCACATCCAAAGTTTATCAGCGTGTGGCAAATCTCTCTGATCAGGTAGCTCCGGAAATGCGGATGGCTCGCCCTCCAGTGCCGCTGAGAGTTTCTCCCGATTGTGATATAAGTAGTCAGATATATTCCACTGTAAAATAAAGAGAGATATATGTATATACAATACAACCTCGAAGGAAATACTTACATAACGACTACATTAAGGCATTAGTAACATCGAAGTTTACTAAATCGAATGTTATAAGTCTACGAAACAAAAATGCATAATATAAAACATAGAAGTTTATTTTGTAATACTGTATAAACTCACATACAGGTGAATTTTTAGTTACCGGCATTCTTGAAGGAGGTGAATCAGTACATGCGGGTAAGCAACTTTTAATAATTAAAAAAAAAAAAACAAAAACAAAAAAATATTTTACCTACCTCTAAATGGCACCGGACCGGGTCAGAGCATCTAAAGCTCAGAACATCTAAAATTATACGATCTGAGCCTCACACGATATTTTCGTGTTTTCGGGTCATAGCATCTAAAATGAAGTAAATGCAGTGCTTTGCAATTTTAGACGCACTGAGCTTTAGATGTTCTGCCCCTCCGTTATAATAAATTACATTTCAGTAAAAACGGGCAGAACATCTAAAGTAGCAACTAGGGTCAGAACATCTAAAATGTAGCAACCTGTGAATTATAACGGTCTGTCTGCTACCGAAAAATAGCGCTTTAGGGAACGTCAATTGTTGCCAGGTTTCCTCTGTTTTGAGATAATACGTAAATATAAATATAATATTAATTATTGTCCTGCAACCGAATATACTTGAATTTTCAAGGTGAGAGACGTTAAAAAACTAAATTATAATTAACGTATGGTCCTTCCTTCGATGTAGGAGCCTACTCTGCGATAGTTTTCATAGTTTCGGAAACCTAACACCAGATAAGATATCGGAAAACTTTCCGATACGCCTGGTAACACAACATCCATCTATGACTGCTATTTATCAAATATCATTTAACCGTAAAAAGTAGCAGGAGCTATGTCAGTCGTGATTTTTTAGATGTTCTGACCTGTTAAATGAAATCTATGTATTTATTTCATTTCGAAGGCGGCTCAGTACATCTAAAGGCCAGAGCATCTAATTTAGATGTTCTGCACCTCATCCGATATTATCGCGGTTTACGGGCCAGAGTATCTAAAATGCGTGCGTTTCGATTTTAGAAGCTCTGCACTTTAGATGTTATGACCCGGACTCAATGGCACATAGTGCTCAATGCTTTTTATACTATTTTTCAAAAAAAAATGTTTTCACTTTCAAAAAAAAATATTTATGATTTTTCTGGAAAGACCACGATATTTATAGAGATGAAACAGAAATTTAGCTGGCAGGCCACGAGCGCCAATTTCGACCGCGTGAAGGTGAACAGTGAAGCCGTTCCGGGTGACGGCATTTGCGAGGTCATGATATTTATTTAATTTGTACTCGTGGTCTTTTGGGATATTTGATTCGAATGGAACCGTTGATTCTATGATAAGGGTCATCTTCCGAGATAGAGAGTAAAGAGTTATATCTGGACGGTGGGCTGTGCATCAGAGACTTCCAGGGAATTTATATTGCTTAGAGACCGAATCAAACTCCAAAATCCAATCTGAAGCTTTCTCGATTATTGAGAAAGGTTTTGTAATGAAATGTTTTTTGTCTTTAGAGCCATCCCGCATACACTGTATTGGGGTTTGGAGGGTACTGTCAGACCCTTGTTGGCACAAGTCACTGAGAGGCTAATTACCTCGCAAATAACAAGAAAGACTTTGTTGTGGCGGTAAGTGTACCGTCCTTGATGTAAGGCCACCATAGTTAGTTAGTTAGTTTGTCTGGGCTTTTTCCCGCACTTGGCCTCTTGATTGGGCCGTTGTGCGTGGCTCATGTTTCTATTTATGTTACTCCAGCCAACCCAGGCTGTCCCAGAAGGTTAGCAGCCTGTTTGGGTTGCTACAGGCCTCCGGGACAGATGCTGGAGATTGTAGTATTCTTGCCCGTTGCTCTGCCACGCTCCTGCATTACATGAGCACATGCTGTGGCGTTTCTTCTTCTTCCATGCATCCTCTGCATAGAGGGCTGTCTGTCACACCTATGGTAAACAGGTGTTTGTTTAGGGGACAGTGGCCTGTCATAGTACCTATGACTTTACGGATTTTGTCCCTTTCTTAATCTGGTGAGGTTGCGGGCAAGTTTTTTAGACGCTTCCGGAACCGCGTTCTTTGTTTGCCTGCATCCTGCGTTTTTTTCCATTCTGTGAGGTGGGTTTCTTCGGTGTTCCTGCATAGCCATGTTTTTATTTGGGCCTGGGGAATGGGCATCAAGGGTTCTGGTCCATATATTTCCTTCGATCCCCTTTTGGCCAGTTCGTCTGCCGCGTCGTTTCCCAGTGAGTCGCTGTGAACTTAAATCAATTGCAGGGTCACTCTATTTGACCCTACAATGGATTGAAGCGCATTGTGGCATTCCAGTACAAGGACAGAGGTTATAGTATTTTTTGCTAGCGCTTGTAGCACGGAGGCACTGTCGGAGACAAATTTCAAGCTTAGGTCTCCGACATCTTTGGCTGCAACTGCTTGTGCTGCTCTGGTGATGCCAATGGCATTCTGCCTGGAAGATCGTATTTAAGTTGCCTAGGGTAGTTGATATTTTGATGTTTAGATCATTTGAGAAGACGCCGGCTCGGTACCTTGAGTGGTTTTGGAGCCATCTGTGTATATCCTTACTTCATTTGTACCAGATTGATCTGCTGGTTCTGCAATGAGTTGGATATTGTATCTTCGATCAAAGACATGATGGCATATTATCCTGTCCATGGGTGCGTCCAGAAGAGGTATTTCTTCTAGAACCCGTTTCAGAATTTTTGAGTGTGGTGTTTCTGTGTTTTGTTTCCACAGTCCATTTGCTCTTAGTCTTAGAGCGGCTGCCTTAGCCTCCTCTTGGATGACAGTAAGGCCACCATGCAACCAATATATATGGAGGCCGACCAAAATGGCTACAAGCATTTCTGTTAACCACAGCAACCACCGATGGGCATATTTTTTGGCCTCCCAGGGGATAGTAGCGGCCTAACAGTAGAAAATATGTAGTGTGGTGTAGTCCTATGTATATGTAGTGTGGTAACCAGGTAAGTGTAATTTCAATATTTGATGGCGAATTGGCATCTTGAACATCGCGATTCTATACGATTTTTCATTTTGTTCTACCTTCGCCGGCACTTTCTATGAATGCTTCATTGCGATAAAGAACTTGAGAGAATTTATATTAAAATTGATTTCGTTATGTCAATTAAAGCTGTAATTGACACATCGAAATCAATTTTAATCACATCGATTGCGCTTTCATCGCCGTTTTTGTTTAGGGAATTTTCTTAAATGCTTTTTTGAATAGGCACCTATCATCGCCGTTTTAGCGGAGTTTCTTTAAATGCTCTTCTGTGTAGGCACTTACTTTTCATAGTGTACGGAGAAAACCAAACCTGGAATACGTAATATTACTGTTGTAATATAATTCAAATATTGTAAGTATAGCTTTTGTAGCTTACCTTGTTATTTTTTTGCAAATTTAGTTTTCGCGTTTCACCTATAAAACACGGTGGCGCTTAATTCTTTAAAATCAGTTAACGGCAACCTCCTTTTTCTTTTACTTTTATCTCATTTATAGTATTGCCAAAACAAACGTCCTGTATATGTACACTGCAAGAAAATTCTTACCATAAGTCCGACCGCTGTCAAGCTGATGTTCAGATCGGCGGTTTGGTGGGCGAAGGCCGCAGCGGCCTGAATGACTCTCCTCAGGCGACCTGCTCCCGCCGCGCCAAGAAGGTCGGCCGCAATGAGCTGCACGCATTGGAACGCCGAACGAACCAGCTGCTCACTGCAAATAAAATACAAACGGAGCTGCCATGGAATTCACCGACCAAAAATCGGGCTCATCATATATAATTATTACACTTCTGGGAGGTGAACGGTGGATTCCGGACTAACGACCGGCTGTGGTAGGTTTAGGACAGCTGTCTTGCCACATGTGAGCGTTCACCTTACCACCCATTCACTCCCCCTTCGAAGCCATATAATTTGAGATGCAAAAATCGCGGTTTTAGATAATTTTTCTAGAAAGGAGTTGATTATTTTCCTGGAGAGACCAAGATCTTTAAAAAGGTGAAACAAAGATTTAGCTGGCAGGCCACGAGCGCCTACTTCCACCGCGTGAAGGTGAACAGTAAAGCCGTTCCGGGTGACTGCATTTGCGAGGTCATGGTATTTATTTAATTTGTACTCGTGGTCTTTTGGGATATTTGATTCCCATGGAACACTTAATTCTACGATAAGGACCATCTTCCGAGATAGAGAGTAAAGAGTTATATCCGGACGCAGTGCTGGGCATCCGAGACTTTCAGGGAATTTATACTGCTTAGAGACCGAATCGACCTCCATAATCCATTCTGAAGCTTTCTCGATTATTGAGAAAGGTTTTGCAGTGAGATGTTTTTTGCCTTTAGAGCCAACCCGCACAAACTGTATTGGGGATTTGGAGGATACTGTGGAACCCTTGTTGGCTTGAGCCACTGAGAGGTTAAGTACCTCGCAAATAACAGCAAGGACTTTGTTGTGGCGATAAAAGTACCGTCCTTGATCCAAAGCCACCTTGCAGCCAGCTAGAAAATGTCTAGCTGTGCAAGGGGTGTTGCTACAAAGGGGATAATATAAATTTGAAAGCAGCAATTTGATAGATAGGTAAATAGTTGCTTGTTTGCTGGACTGATTTACCCACTGCATGGGCGTCGGTAATTAAAAATTCAATCTATAGATATGACTCCGGAAAGTTAGGCGGCTATCGAATTTGCCTAAGACTTCCACTTCCGTTGTGAAATCTGCGAAGCTCACCTGTGGTGGTCGTTGATCGCTTGGACTATGTTCAGCATCAGAGGCCACCCGTCCGCGAGGCTGTCTCCGCTGGAATGAAGAAGTCGCGCTGCACATTCCAGCTGCCTGGCGCGGACATCAGCGTGGCGGACTCCACTCAATTCCGACAGCGGTTCCAAAAGCAGACGCTGTATAAGAAAGGAAAACAACAAATAAAGCAACTAGTCTAGAATCCACAGCAACCTGCAAAATTTCTGAGTTCATCTATTATTTTTTATATTTCAATGAACTAAGTGGAATGGCTGCCAGCATTAACTACTAGAATGCCAATACCACCGATCGGTGGTTTTCTGTTGCGACTATTCGCGGGCGGCCGATCTGCGTATTTATGCAATTATGCAGTTACGTATCGTAAAAGTCGGATCGGCTCAACTCACGAATCAGCTCCTATTCAGAAGCCTCGAACGGATTGTGTAAACGTCGAACCACATGCCTGTCGTATTTCACAATAACCAAACAAAAGTTTGCATGCAATTACGCTTAAAACTTATGCAATCTTATCAAATGATTTGAAAAAGTATGGCGATGAATCTACGAGAGTAATCCAATTTTTGTAGAACAAACCTCTCTTCCTGGTTGTGGGTGCTTATGCTGGTATTGAAGGGCCGCCTGGACGAGGTACGTGATAGCCTCCACTCCCCACTCCCGCATCCTGATATGCGGATGTTGGCAAACCTGCAGTTTCATATTCAAGTTAGTTTATAACCAGTAAATATATATATTTTAAAAAATTTGACTACCGTTACAGAAAGTGAACTATTGTATTTAAAATTATTTTTATTATGGTTTTTTATGAAGTATTTGTTGTTTATGTATTTATCCATATAGATAGTAGTGATGGGTGTGATCACGAATAGCAATAACAATAACGTGTGATATTTGCAATCACGAAGAACGCGTTACGAGAATTTGAAAGAACATGCTATTTGAATCACGGCTACGAACAGCACTGCGTTGCCATCACTCGGCGCCGCTACGACGCGACCGATCACTGATCAGTGATTATATGATCAGTGATTGGCCGTTCTCACTGATCGCCGTCGAACGACCGCGCGGCGCGCCACTGAACGATGATCGGTGAGCGCCTAATTGAACAGTTCATTTGGTTTCGTTCATTCTTAGATCACTAGATGTGATCGGCGATCAGTGGATCAGTGATATGATCAGTGGATCAGTGATCTGCCGTTCGTTCTGGGCGAACGCCAGCGCCGGCTGGACGATGACTGATGAGTGGCGCGTTCATTTCGTACGTAACGTGAATTTGGACACTGTTATCGCATGAATTTGGACACTGTTATCGCCCGTGTCTTAATCGTTCGTGTAAATGAGTTTGCTCATGATTTGTTAAAGCAATAAAATAACTTTTGGGGACAAGTGGCTTACATTATTTCAGAAAGACGAACTCGGCTTAGCACCAAAAGAGCGAGAGAGATAATCTTTCTGAACGCTAATTCTTCTAATTACTAATAAATATTAAGCAAATATAATGCGCGTTTCTGTTATCAGTTATCACATTGACGAAACTTTGTTACTTAACGTTTCACAGTACATTTCAGTACAATCACGAAAATCACGAGTAGCAGTTATTATCTTGCGTGAAAAAATACCAGTAACGTGATTGTTGCGTGATTTAAAATTGAGAATCACGCCCATCACTAATAGATAGATGTATATATCCGAAATGTACTCAATCAGATCTTTCATTTGAAATATATTTATGTAAATTTATAAATATAAGTGTGGTATCACTCCAGAACAGACTGTAGTCTAGTGGAGCTGATAAAATCCATCAAATCTGTACTTTCTTTGCTTCACAAACAATGACTAAGTATTTGCTCTTCTTTACACTGTGTTATTTGTGTCAACATTGTAAATTTTTATTTTGGATTTAAATAAATAAATAAAAAAATAAAATAAATAAAAAATAAAAATTTATTGACATTTGGTCATTTAGACACTATTTGCTTAATATTTTAACAGTTAAGGTACTCTATGACAAGATGTATCTATGTAATCTTGAACTCTATTGGTTCAAGCGTTTATAAGTTATGGTGGAATAAAGAAACGGAAAACATATATAGATGAACCCTGAACACATTACAATCCTTTGTTGTTAGGCAGTCGTGTAAAAAACAGTTGTGTTAGTTAAATATATGAGGGAGGATATGTAGAACACTTTGGAGTTGCCATCTACTACGGGCGAACCCGCCTCCCTAGGAAGGTATAACGATATTAATCATTCTTGAATTTCTAAATTTAAATTCTAAGTGTCAACATATTTTAAAATTTTCTCATCTGTAAATAATAATTAATAATAAATTTAGTGATTATAGTTCAATTCTACAGTCTGGATTTACTGGATTTAACCTCTTCAACATAATCGCCGTTACCAGTATTGGAATGAGCCCTTGTGGAAGTGCCAAGGGACCTGGCATATACACTGCCGTGAAGTCATGTGAAGTAAATGGCGTTTTAGGAGTATGTCGGGGATTTGCCAAAAGGGAAACTATCACAATTTTGTATAATGTCGGAACAAGAGACTGTATGCTGTATTCAACACAGCCCCATGAGCAACAACACGAGGTCATCAGAAAACCAGGATAAATCCAATAAGGCATCTTCTTCATTACCGCCTACTACAACAACTACCAATAAGTCACCGGTCATCTCTACAATAGCTCAAGAAAAACGTTAAACATCATCACAAGCCATAACTACCAATTTCATAAATGACAGTGTGGAAAAACGAACTAAATCCGAAAAAATAGCTCTGCAATATTGAGTACAAATTTAACAATGACAGCCATTGCTGTGTTGGCGATTAATTAATTTATTTTATCTTATCTGCATCCAAACTTTTCTCTGGTCGTAACGGTCTCCGTTCCATCGGGTTCAGAAGAGGGAGGAAGAAAGAGTGCACCCGTGGTTGCGCGCCCACCTGTGCACTATAATATAACCTGCGCACTTGACTGCTTCCGAACAATGGACTCTGAGAAGACTAAAGAAGTCACTAGAATCTACAATGCAGTCGCTATGGCCGAACACGGCTAGAAGGATATATATATATATATATATATATATATATATATATATATATATATATATATATATATATATATATATATATATATATATATATATATATATATATATATATATATATATATATATATATATATATATATATATATATATATATATATATATATATATATATATATAATAAGGCGTGGAGTCACTCCTGGTCACCACAGACCAGATAAGTGCCCTTTCATTATTTTATCATTTCATTTATTTAGTAATAAACATAATTTCAATTTGAAAAAAAATATATATATATATATATATATATATATATATATATATATATATATATATATATATATATATATATATATATATATATATATATATATATATATATATATATATATATATATATATATATATATATACATTAATCATTCTTGTAACTGTGGGGTGAAGGCAGAGACTTAGAAACGATATAGTCCACCGTGTGACTACGCCACATTCCAGTGAGAAGCCAATGGCTTACCGCAAGGGCACTAGCAACTGGGAAGTGAAACAAGCAAGTAGCCTCACACCTCCATTACCAGATTTGGCCGGATATCCTTGACCTCCTATCTGGTCACAGGTCCCAAGTCGCTTGCTTAGTATCTACCTGATGTTTGGGAGCTAATAATATTGAACTTGGCCACGAAGACCCATTTGTTTAGGGTCGGTCACAGTCACAAGTCAACACCCATCCCGCATGAAGTGCGAGCCCGGGCAGGACTCTGGCCTGAGGCCTAGTTTCCCCTAGGAGTCAATCTCTGGCGCTCCTGGGCGATTTGCGCACCTTGCGGCGTCAGCCAATCGATTGTGCATTTTGACTAACAGTCGGGGGAGTCTGGAAACAGTACTGTCTCCTATAGAGCGGGGGTAGTAGTTCACCTTACGGCGACTGCTCTAGAAACAACCATCGGCTACCCGATTCCGGGTGAGCATCCAGGCAAAGGATGCCGTGGTCCGCGATAGATTCGGTAAACACCATTTCACCGCTATGTAAAGGAGAGGACCGCGCAAGCGACCTTGAACTCGTAACCAGTCGGGAGACCGGGGTCTAGTTGCAACTGGTAGTAAGGGCGTGAGTCGACCCGCTGAGTAACATACATGGCTATCTCGCGGTTAAGGCAATGGCCTCTTACGGGCATGTGGCGGAGCTTGACGGTGGACTGTTTTGTCCTAAGTCTTCTCCGCTTACCTCACGGACGATAAATTTCGTTAAAACTTCCTGAGGTGACGGGTTCGCCCGTTGTAGTTGACAGGTCTAGTTGATTTTAGCAGTGAGAACGGTTTCGTGCAGCTTGGGCCACACAACCCATTTTCTTCTCGGATCGGTTCAACTCACGATTCAGCTCCCATTCAAAAGCCTCCTAGTGCTGAAGGCTACCCCGTGTAAGACTCTCGCGTCTCAAACCTCAAAGCTGGTGGACCGGTTTCTCCTGGCGGGATTGCATCCCGGCGCTACTGGACGGTTTGCGCACCGTTCGGCTACGCCAATCGGTTTTGCACTCTGACTAATTGCTGAAGGAGTCTGGAGACTATGGTAATATACTGTCTTCTAAGCAGCGGGGGTGGATGTTGACCAGTTGTCATGCCAATCTTGAAATGACCTTGGACCCCTCGATCCCGCCTTGGCACTACGGGCAAAGAACGCCCAGGTCTGCGATAAATTCAAACTGAATTACCGCTTTAATACAGCAGGTAGAGGCTGCGTAAGTGACTTCGGACCTGTAACCAGTCGGGAGGACGGAGGTATCCTGAAGGTCAACTCTAGACAGAGATATCCTCTAACGGACTTGTTGGCGGAGCTAGACATTAGATTGTCTTGTCTCTAAGTCTTCTACGTTCATCCCATGACTGAAAGAACGATCACATATATTTATACCAGCCTAGGGTGACAGGTTCGCCCGCTAAAGTTGACACCGCCCTACTGCCAATATGTACAAAAATAAAAGTACACCAAGACAGAATATTAAATTTAAATAAATAAAATTAAACAAAAACTCACTTCTAAAAGATGATTGGTGACGGGCCTCCACATAACTTCAACCCTGTGTAAATTTGCTAAACCAGTCTCAAGGAGTTTTGCCACAGCAAACAGTGAAGGTTCCTGTGAATATAATATTGAGAAAATAGTAAACTCATTTTTGTTACAACTTACATAAAGAATAATGAAAAATGTGGGGAAAACGGTGGGATCTTCAAAAATGCAGTAATTTCCTAAATATTTCCATTTTCTAAATATTTTTGTATGTAAATAAGCAAAACAAAATATTACCTTTGATACAGAATCTAAAAAAGATCATGATAGTATTTACAATTTCTAAATAGGGTTCTGTATTTTTCCGTAAGACAAGTAGAAGTTAGAAATGCCGAGTTTTTTTCACTTTTTCGACTTTCTCATATTTATTGATAATTATCTAACTGTTTTACAAAATAAGATTTCAATATTCCATATACGAAATTTCAATGCGATCATTGCACAGTTATTCTTTTTATGATTGCTATAGTAGTTCCATAGTTATAGTGCTTTTTGTCAAGCGCGGCGATATTGCAAGAAATTAAAAAAAATTGCAGCGGTCTGCTATGAAATTATGCTGCTACTGGAGGGGTTTTTATTTTTTTTATTATTTGCAGAATTGTAGAAAAACACATATAAATTAGAGAAAAAAATAATGAAACAAAATCATCCTTACAATCGTTAAAAGGATAAGTCATTATTTAATATTAACCCTTGGAGTAAATGGGTATTTTCATGGATGCATCTGTCTCTTTTGCAGGATTTTCGGCGACATCGATCTTAAAGTACTATAACTACGAAACTACTACACCAATCATAAAAAGAACAACTGCACAATGATTGCATTGAAATTTCGAATATAGAATATTGAAATATCATTTTGTAAAACAATTAGATAATTATGAATAAATATGAGAACGTCAAAGAAGTGAAAAAAACGCGCGGCCAGATTTGGTCGACTCGTACTCAACGGATAATTGTTTCGCGACCAGATTTGGTTGACTCATACTCAACGGGTTAAAAACAAAGCCTGCATGACTGCCGTTACAGAAACTGAACTATCATATTCATAATTATTTTTATTGAAGTTTTTTATGAAATATTTGTGGTTTATATATGTATTCACTTAGCTGCATATATATTTCCGGAATTTATTAAATCAGACCTTTCATTTGACACTCAACACAATATATCTATGTTAATTTATAGACATTTGGATTTTATAGACCACTTACTAAATATTTGGACGGTTAAGGAACCCTAGTGATAGGGAGGACATAACGATTCGAGCAATACTACATACTTCTAAATCAAATCAAATTCAAATTTCTTTATTTATCTACAATATTACATGTATTTTTAAAATTCAAAGCCATCCTAACTAGGCCTCGCCTGTACTAAGGTAGGCTTAATATAAAAAAAAGGTATAGTGGTTTTCGTAACTAGCTGTAATACATCTTTGTATATTATTATGTTACATTTGAGAAGTAAAAAATAGAATAAGAAAGCGTAATAATATTAAATTTAGGTATATACATATAAATATATACATACATATATAAATAAATATATATTTTATAGATAAATATAAAATAATACTAAATATATATACATATATCTCACAAATCGTGCACTATTTTAATATATATGTTATTAATGTCTCCGTTTCTTGTTGACCCATAGTCAAAAGTGACTTAGTTATGTTTTTCTTTACGCCGTGACTATTCCTAGATTTCAGTCCAGCAGGAAAAACACTATTCATTTTGTTGAACAGTCGAGGAGCAATGTAAGAAAAGTGTTTTTGTGCAAAACTTGTTCTCTTTTTTAGGATTAAGTGCTGTCTGGTTGTTGTTACTCGTGTTCCTTTATGGTGTGTTGAATATAGATGATAATTGTCATGATTATAATAGTAGAGTAGGACTACTTTAGCGTATATTTGACGAACGTCAAGGACTTTAGATTCATTGTACAAGCTCTCAGAAGAATACCGGAAGGGTTTTTTGTGTATTACTCTTAATAGCGCCTTTTGGGCTTTAATTAGAGGATCAAGTGCTTGAAGCGAGGCTCCACCCCAAGCTATGATTCCGTATGCTAGTAAGTCTAGTAATCACAAGAGTTTAGGTGTTATGGAAGAATAAATAAACTGAAAACATAACATCTCATTACACTTCTTTTTTGTTGGGCAGTTGTGTAAAACAGGCTAGATATTAAGAGCCCTATCACATATTTTTTCCAGAAAGGCAAGAAAAGTGGATTTTTGGCGTTCTAATTCCAAGAAATGAAGAGATTTCTACAAACTTTAATTACTGAATTACCTGGACCATTTCTTGATGTTGACCATAGCGGCCTTTAATTTTAGATATAACGAATATTATTTACTTATTCAGCCCATTTTCCGAAAGTCGTTATTCGTAAAACGCTCGGAAGGCAAACTTTGAGCTCCTTAATACAGTAATATCACTACAACGAAAACCGTATACTATTTTTTTTTATGTCCGTCATGTATTCTTGATGTACACTACGGCTTTATTTTTTCGTTTTTTGACCACATATCCAAGGTATACATTACTTACAATTACACAAAATTAAAAAAAAATCTTCCTGTATCATTCTAATTTTCTCAGAAATAAAATAAGATTCTTATATAATACTTATACTATATTAAAGTTCACTCTTTTAGCAATACGACATAATATAAATTATTGTCATTAGAAAGGAGAAAACACTGCAAAAAACAATTAGAAATTGTGTATATATTTGCTTGCGCAAGAGAAGAGCGCTCAGTGCCGCGGTTTTCTCCCAGGGTTGAATAGTTATTTATTTATTTATTTATTTATTTATCCTATCTTTTATAGTTACATCCAAAAAAAAATGCGTTCATTTTTTCAACTCATTTTAAAAGAATACCTACGCTATTTTGTAATAAGGCTCTTAAAGAGTCACCTCATTGTTATGATAAAATAAAATCGTTATGAAAATATGGATAAAATGAAAAAAAAACAGTTGTCACCCCAAGACTTTCCCGGCAAGTAGACTCCACCCCCCCCCCCCCCCCCGCACCGACCCAACCTCCCCTGCACGCCAATTCGTAGTATAAGTGTGCCACTTATATACGAGATAAATAAAATAAAATACAAACAGAGCTGCCATGGAATTCACCGACTGGAGTCGGGCCCTTCATTAACTATTTTATTACACTTCTGGGGGGTGAGCAGTGGATTCCGGACTAACGACCGGCTGTACTTACCACCCATTCACTTCCCCTTCGAAGCCATAGAATTTGAAATGTGCAAATCGCAGTTTTAGATATTTTTTCTAAGAAAGAGTTGATTATTTTTCTGATAGACCAAGATCTTTAAAGAGGTGAAACAGAGATTTAGCTGGCAGGCCACGAGCGCCAACTTCCACTGTGTGAAGGTGAACATATTCCGGGTGACTGCATTTGCGAGATCATGGTATTTATTTAATTTGTGAGTCATAATATTATGCGAAATCATGATATTTTTTTCCAATCAAAATTTCACAACGTGATTTCGGTCAAATGACGCATATTTTTATTAGTCTACGTGTAGACAGGCGGGAGGAGAAACCTCGCCCACCACCTGAGCAGTTCTAATGACATGGGTTGTTTTATCTGCCCGGGATGTCGTGCATAAACAACCTCATGCGCACCAGAAGGGTATCACGTGAGAGGTGGACGAACGGAGATAATGGTGAAAGATTCTCCTAGTTTCTACCCTCTCCCGCACCCCGTGAACCGTTTATTAAATCAAATAGATATCTTACAATTCACTTACTATCTAACATTAAGGCTCCCTTCCGAGTTGACGCGACTAAAAATTTAGATATTTTTGCAATGCCACGCGCCCACGCGCTTTCGATATATACATAAAGATGTATAGGTATACCGTGGCGACAAGGGAATACGTCCCACCGTTGGCAGTGGCCAATGACGAATGACGATTTTGGCTTCGCGCGTCGTCTAATATAGTCGATTTGGCTTTTCAATTATAATATAATAAATTATCAAATGAATAGTTTTTTATAAAGTAAAAATTAGATTACAATAATAAAATAACTTAAGATTACTGTGTTATTTTTTATATCACTCAAAAGTATCTTTAATAAACAGAAAAAAATAATGTTTGCCCATAACATTTCTGGAAATTACGTAAATTCAAACATTTTTTTCTTATATTTTTTGTATGGACGTTCTAAAAACTGTCTTGGTACTATGTAAATAGACCATACGCTGGTGTAAACAGTATTTTTAAATATTGAGTATCACCTCTAAGTTTTTCAAAAACTGAAGACAAATCACGCTGTTTTTTTTTTTTGGAAAACAGTAACAGAATAAAGATAATTTACAATTAATATGGAAATAATTTACCAATTTCGTTGGACCAGGTTTTTTAAATCCGGCATAATTGTATTAAAATTCTTTTTCATGTTCTCAAAACCAGGCCACAAAAATATGCTTCATAGAGCTTTTGGCCGCTACGGCCGGCACGGCCTCTTAAGATACAATACTTAAAGCAGTTTGATTTTATAGTATATATACACGTGGCATCTGTGTACTGTCTCAAATCTCTAGCTGCAATATTTCGAGATCGAGGTATGACCGATTTCAACCACAATCTTTTCAACTCTTGCCATGACCGAATGATGCCTGCATGCCAAATTTCAGCTCAATCGGATGAAGCGTTTAGGCGATATCGTTACAGTATACCAGACAGTAGCTTCTCTTAGAATAAAATTGAAATAAAAGTGAGTACGTTACGAGTCGTAAGAGCTCGGACGATCGCCAGATGTTTCTCTACTCGGCCTACACAGATACCCAAACGCTTGAATATTTCAGCAGCCTTTACCTGCCTGTAATGCGTAGCCTTGTAGCTCGAAAGTAAAGCTACTGGGTGGTATACTGTGCTATAGTGAAGGAATATACTCGCATACACACACACAGGCACTCACATACACACATACAGACATACACACGCACACACTCACAGACTCACAGATAGACTTTAGTCTGGAAATGGTCCTAATCGTCCTAATCATTGAGGGATTTGTATGATTACCGGGAATGTCTTTGGATGATACAACTGATTTTTTCCTTTGTTTACATATTCCAATAGCTTTTCACAAATTCACAAAACGATCGCAAACAAATTTATTGAAATTTGGACAGGACAACGTCTGTCGGGTCAGCTAGCACAAAATAAAATAAATTAAAAGTAAGATAAACGCTGGCAACGCCGGTCGGCGCGCCGCGGCATGGCGCCTCAGCATGGTGGGCCGCCGGCCTCGTCTCAAACTCCTGACAATGTCGCCAGATTTGGTATTTTAGCAATAGTGGTGGTATTTTTGGCCCTTAAAATTTTACGGTAGTATTTTGTTGGATGCAGTATTTTCGGTATTTAAAAATAAGATTCATTTTACTTTACCGACCTACCACCCGACGAGAAGGAAAAGTTTTGTGAACGCATTTCTGTGTGTCTGTCTGTATGTAATCCTCCACGATAGCGCCCAAACGCTTCATCCGATTGAGCTGAAATTTGGCATGCAGGCATCATTTGGTCATGGCAAGAGTTGAAAATATTGTGGTTTAAATCGGACCGCCAGGGAGTACGCTTGTCATACTTAAATATCGAAGTATTGGAATTGGAGACTTGAAATTTGGTACACAGATGCGTTGATGGGCTAAAATCACATGGTGAAATTTTGATTAGAATACCTCATTTACGAGCGACAAAAATAATTTTTAAACTTCGTCAAGTTGTCACTATTAACCTCTCAGTGGCTCGTGCCAACAAGGGTTTGACAGTATCCTCCAAACCCCCAATACAGTTTGTGCGGGATGGCTCTAAAGGCAAAAAACATTTAACTACAAAACCTTTCTCAATAATCGAGAAAGCTACAGATTGGACTCTGGAGGTTGATTCGGTCTCTAAGCAGTATAAATTCCCTGAAAGTCTCGGATGCACAGCCCTCCGTCCAGATATAACTCTTTACTCTCTATCTCGGAAGGTGGCTCTTATTGTAGAATTAACTGTTCCATGGGAATCAAATATCCCAAAAGACCACGAGTACAAATTAAATAAATACCATGATCTTGCAAATGCCGTAACCCGGAACGGCT
This sequence comes from Micropterix aruncella, assembly GCA_944548615.1. Taxonomy (NCBI): domain Eukaryota; kingdom Metazoa; phylum Arthropoda; class Insecta; order Lepidoptera; family Micropterigidae; genus Micropterix; species Micropterix aruncella. Next base: position 16,296,230 of record OX155976.1, read on the forward strand.
TCACTGTTCACCTTCACGCGGTGGAAGTTGGCGCTCGTGGCCTGCCAGCTAAATCTCTATTTCACCTCTTTAAAGATCTTGGCCTTTCCAGAAAAATAATCAACTCTTTCTTAGAAAAATTATCTAAAACTGCGATTTGCGCATCTCAAATTCTATGGCTTCGAAGGGGGAGTGAATGGGTGGCAAGGTGAACGCTCACATGTGGCAAGACAGCTGTCCTAAACCTACCACAGCCGGTTCGTAAGTCCGGAATCCACTGCTCACCCCCCAGAAGTGTAAAAAATAGTATTATGATGGGCCCGACTCCGGTCGGTGAATTCCATGGCAGCTCCGTTTGTATTTATTATTGAGTATGATACGACCAAATCTGGTTGTGAAACAATTATCCGTTGAGTATGATACGACCAGATCCGCCTTTCTCATACATATCTAACAAGAGGTGGTTGCACTGTGATTTTGGTGTAAATTCAGTTCGTTTAGAGAGCGGTTTGTTGCACGTACCCAGCACGTACCCGTTTTGGGACGTTACAGAGCATTGACTACAATACATCGTACCCGATTCGGGACTTTACTGTCTTGAGAGGTTAAACGACACCTTTACATAGCTGAGAGTTACGGAACGTCTTCACATGACTTTTAATCAGCTTAACCCGTTGAGTATGAGTCAACCAAATCTGGTCGCGAAACAATTATCCGTTGAGTACGAGTCGACCAAATCTGGTCGCGCGTTTTTTTCACTTCTTTGACGTTCTCATATTTATTCATAATTAATTATCTAATTGTTTTACAAAATGATATTTCAATATTCTATATTCGAAATTTCAATGCAATCATTGTGCAGTTGTTCTTTTTATGATTGGTGTAGTAGTTTCGTAGTTATAGTACTTTAAGTCGATGTCGCCGAAAATCCTGCAAAAGACACAGATGCATCCATGAAAATACCCATTTACTCCAAGGGTTAAGAATAAGTAGGTAACGCCGAACGCCACTGCGTCGTCTCATGATAATGGTATGTATTTGCCGAGTTATTTAGTCTAAGGTTATTTGGAATGGCGCAGCGGTTAGGCAGTATTGGCGCTGCGAATGGCGGGGGGAGGGGGGAGGGGGAAGGGGGACTTGCCGGGAAAGTCTTGGGGTGACACAAGCGATTTTTTTTAGTTATACGTGTTCTATAATAGGTGTCCGACTCTGTGGGACAGTGGGAATAGTATATTAAAATGGATATTTCCATCTCTATCTTGTTTTTTTAGCGCTTTCACAAAACTTTCCCTTGGGCCGGGAAAGTAAAAGTAAACTAGTCAATTTTACTAATATGTAGATGAATATCTATATAAGACCTAGCACAACGATTGTTAATCTTATGAAAAAGATAAAAAAGAATTTACCACGAGAAGTTTGTAAACCCTGACGTTTCGGCGATGTTGCAACCGCCGATGTTGCAAGGGCAGTCTAGCCTAGACAACGGCGGTTGGCATCATCGCCGAAACGTCGGGTGTTACAAACTTCACGCGGTATATTCGTTTTCAACTCATTTATAATATCAAATTATAGTCTTAGATTGTTAATCTGTGTACATTTATCCATCAGAATTGATTTCTTTCTTTCAAATAGGTTAAAGGATGGAAAAAAAGTGAGTGAACACCCACCCTGTTTGAGTAGGCCAATTCCATAGCTTCATTGGACAGCTTGCAGAGGGCATCAATCAAGTGATGTATCGCCACATCGTCCAACTCCTTTGACGACTCAAACACCTTACTCAGCATAACCGACAATGCTGCAAAACAAACAAAAACAATAGGATGGTAATCGATCGTGGCATATAGTCATAGTCATAGTTTATTAATTCTAAAAAGTACATACCGTGTCATTTTGCATTGTCATACAATTATTAATCTTCATTACATGTACATATACCAAGTCGTGCCATAAATATTGATACGAGTGTAAAAGCAGCTTTCGCTGCTGATTACCTGAACGCAGCCAAATGTTATATTGGCAGTTTTAACAGTTGATATGTGCGCTACAAACGCGGAAAACCATTTCAGTATAACTTAAGCTGTCATGATGGAATGGTCAGGCAAAGAGAACCGTATCGCTGTTATTGCTCTTCATAAGCGTGGAATAGAAAAAGGTGGAATTTTTGATTTATAAAAACCGTTGAAAATGACACGTGTTTTTGTGTGTCGGCTTTCGCGATGGAAGTTGGCGCTCGTGGCCTGCCAGCTAAATCTCTATTTCACCTCTTTAAAGATCTTGGCCTTTCCAGAAAAATAATCAATTCTTTCCTAGAAAAATTATCTAAAACCGCGATTTGCGCATCTCAAATTCTATGACTTCGAAGGGGGAGTGAATGGGTGGTAAGGTGAACGCTCAAATGTGGCAAGACAGCTGTCCTAAACCTACCACAGCCGGTCGTTAGTCGGGAATCCACTGCTCACCCCCCAGAAGCGTAAAAAATAGTATTATGATGGGCCCGACTCCGGTCGGTGAATTCCATGGCAGCTCCGTTTGTATTTATTATTATAACCGTAAAAGATCTGGCCGGCCTTGCGTGGTACCTACACCACAGGTCATTAATTATGTGAAGTCGCAAATCAATCGAAATCCTGTCCGTAAACAAAAATCATGACTCGTGAAATGGATAAAGCGCCGAGAACCATGAGCTGCATCATTAAACAAGACTTGAGACTTAGCTAAGGCTTTTAAACGACAAACGTGACAGTGCCTTACCGTTGAATTAAAAAAAAATATTAAAAAAAACTCAAGACTCCTGTTGTCCCTGTACGGTAAGGAGGATTATAAAAAAAAATCCTGTTTACTGACGAGAAAATCTTCACCGTGGAGGAAGCTTTTAATAAACAGAATGATAGAGTGTATTCAAAGTCCTCTAAGGAAGCCACTAAACTGGTGCCAAAGATTGAACGATGTCATTATCCCGCCTCAGCGACAGTTTGGCTGGGAGTATCCTATGACGGCATCACTTCCTTACATTTTTGTGAAAAGGGTGTCATAACGGCGGCCAAAATCTATTAACCCTTTACTGGGAACATGATTTTAAACTACGTAATAGGAAACATCTATTTGTGAGACCACTATTTGGAATTATTGATAATAAAACATTCTTCTAAGTCAGAACATTTTATTCATGTACCAATATCAAAAGCCTGATTGTTATGAACTAGAATGTATTATCTATCTTATTATACACTTATGTCGTATTCAGAGCATGTTGTTTGCAGATCTTCTTCGAACACTTTAAACATAAGATCCGAGCATTTGAGGCATTTATAGTCTGTCTTGCGCTTCTTGAGGTATGGACAGAGTTTGAAAGTCTTTCTTTTTCAAGTTTATCCGTCATGGTCATCGGTACCTCAGTAGAAGGTATCACAGACCGGTACTAATAATTACGACTTTTTAAAACGGCAAAAAACACGAAATATACTATATATTTAAAACAATGAAACAGACGCTCCTACAGACAGGATCGCCACGTGCGCCGACACAGCGTGAACTAATAGGAGACTACTGAGAACGGTGCGTCACTGAGGAGTAGGGGGACGAACTGGAAGCATTTTTAAAAAACCATGGCGGTCTGTGGGACTGATGTTCCTGGTAAAGGGTTAACGAGGCATTTTAAGAAGTGCAGTGGAGCCATCAAACAAAACCATGTTCAAAAACAAACCATTGATATGTCAACTAGATTCTAAGGCTAAAACAACTCAACAATGGTTTAAAAATCATTAGACCAAGTTTATTAGTATTGATTATTGGCAGTCAACCAGCCCAGACCTAAATGCGCTCAGTTTAATAATAAATTGTGGTCAGTTTTAAAGAACATAGTCTGTAGAAGACGATACCATAACCTTGAGTCATTGAAGCAGGCGTTGGTAGCAGCTGTGGATGATTTTCCCATGGATATCGTCCGTACAGCAATCGATGAGTGGCCTTATAGACTTTGGTGCTGTATTAACCCGGTAACTCCCAAACATCCCTTGCGGGACCAACGGCCGACTCCTCCAATTTTCAGGTTATATTTTTTTATATGTCAAATTTCAATGCGATCATTTTACAGTAATTTTTTTTATGATCCGTATAGTGGTTTACAAGTTATGGTCGTTTGTATCAAGGTCGTCGAATCGCGTCGATTTTACGCGCGAAAATGTCGCGGGCAAAAGTGATAGCTGAATTTTTACTTCGCGAGAGGAGGGGTTAAGGCAAATGGCGGTCATTGCGAGTAATTTATATTTTATTTTGTAGCTTACTTTTGTGACAATAAACTATAGAAAAATTATTCAAATCCAACCAGTAGTTTTATTTCGGTAGTTAAAAAGTCTTGTATCAATATTTATGGCAAGACTAGGTACTTTTATAAGGTACTAATGATTCAACAATAATAAAAAAACCACAAATAACAAAAAAAAATACAATAGCCAAAAATTAACAGAAATAATCAATATGTTTTTCAAGAATAATCAGCACTAGAGTACGTTTCAAAGCATCCAAGAAGTTAGTAAAATAAAAATCATTATTTACCTGGCAAGTCGGCCATTACAGATGAGGTGCTCATAACTGAGTTTGCGTCGGCGCTCACCCTTGTTGCTTTTAGACTACCGCCAGTTGAAGGTTTGAGTCCTAAAATCCAAACCTGTATGGAAAAAAAATATTTCATTTCATTTCTTTATTCAAACATACAACTAAGATTAGTTCAGTTCATCTATTTCAGTGTTTTTTGTGTTATAATATCATATAGAGTCCTAGCTGACCCGTGCCCACTTTGTTGGGCGGTAAAACTTTTTAATTGTGATGAAATTATGAGTGTGGTTCGGTTAGTACTGAGTGCTATGATTTATTTCCTGACTACCAAAAGAAGGGTTATATTTCTACTGCATATGTATGTATGTATTTGCATACCAATTTGACTATATTACCGTTATTTGTGAGTGTCTTCTTGTGAGTGTCTTATTTGTGAGTGTCTTATCTCTTTGACCATTTATGCAGTAAAAGGGAAATTATATGCAGTAAAAGGGACAAGTCTTTTGATTTAAATACTTGAGACAATAAATTTACTTATTTTGATAAGAATTCATAATTGTTATTATGACCAATAAACATGACCTAACGATTTAAATTATTTTTTTTATATAAAATACTACTTTTTGTGACTTAAATATAAAAGTTAGACATAGGCTGTAGCTGACTTTTTTGTACGCATTATCAAGCTCTACAACTTTCTCTAGAACTCAATCATATATCCCTCATCGTTAAGGCAGCGTTCGTAAGAAACGTTTTCGTTGGACCGTTTTTTCTCCGAAATATTTTGCAAATCCGACTACCACGAAAAAGTATTTTCATTTTTTGTATTAATATATAGCCTATAACACTCACAAATAACGTGGCTTTCTATTGGTAAAAGAATTTTCAAACTTCCATACTTCCTACAACCTCACAAACTTTACCTCTTTATAATATTAGTATAGATGTATGGGGACGTTCAAGTATTACGCAATTCGGGAGGAAGGGGTCTTGTAAAACGTTACGATGCATTATAGGGGCGGGAGGGGGATCGAACAACGCGTTAGGTAACATTGTTATTTTTATATTTTATGAGTTTATTAGTAAAAAAAGCTAAAATAGGAGAATGCATGAGAAGAACAATGGTGGATAAAGCCAAAAATGTATGTAAGGACATGACCAAGTCAAGAAAACGGCATAATTTAATGTAAGATAGTAGTAAAAGTTTATTAGGACAAATTTGAGCCCATTTTAACATATTTTAAACTTAAACAAATGTTTATTACATTTATCAAATAACAATATGAATAAATACAATAAACAATATACGCATGTATTGCGAGTTAGAAATCTCTTGTTTTATTTATTATTATAATAATAACAAAGGTATTTTAGCGACTTTCCGGTACTTTGCGCAACATAATTGTGACTTTTAGGTAATAATAATAAATTAATAGTTAAAAAAAACACTAAAAACACGTTTTTGGGCTATGATACGATATTCACATGCACACGGCTATGATACGATATTCCATCATGGAATGCTAGTGCCTATCTTCCGGCTTCATCATCAGACCTTGAAACCTAATCGTGGTCAAAGTTTATTCCAAGACTTTTCTAACAAGTCCAAACACAGCTATGATACGATGTTCCATCATGAAGTTCCAGTTCATATCTTCCGACTCCATCATCAGATCAGTTGGACAGTACCATATTATTGTATTGTCATCAGAACTACATACAGCTGCCAATTTTCATGACGCTACGATCCTTGGAAGGTGGTTAAATTAGTTACCTTAGATTCCATTACATAGTTACATACAGGTCGACCTAATAAAAGCGTGTTAAAAATGGTCACTTGGGTGTCAGGTAACGATTATGGGGAGGGGAGGGGGATACAGAAAAACATGGGGGGAGGGAGGGTCAAAAATCTTCAAAAATTGCGTTACGTAATACTTGAATGCCCCCAAATGTACAACTAAGATTAGTTCAGTTCATCTATTTCAGTGTTTTTTGTATTAAAATACACATCATATAGAATATACACACACGCACGCATGCATGCACGCACACACGCACACACACAATGCACACACTTGCCACAGTACACCAGACAGTAGCTTCGCTTAGAACAAAATTTAAATTAAAGCAAATACATCACGAGTCATAAGGGCACGGATATGGTCGCCAGATGTCCCGTTACTCGGCCTACGCATCTGCATAGGCCGAGGTCTGGATATCTATCACGATATCCAGATATGCCATCTGCGTAGGTTTGGATATCTATCCAATTGTTTGAAAGTTAATGGGCCCTTGCTGAGTTAACCACGAAGACCCATTCTGTTCAGGGTTGGTCACACTCACGGGTCAACACCTATCCGACGACCTCCAAGCACGAAGTGCGAGCCTGGGTAGGACTCTGACCCTATGGTTAGTTTCCCCTGGGAATCAACCTTCTGGCGCTCCTGGACGGTCTGCGCACCGTGCGGCGTAAGCCAATCGACTGTGCACTCTGACTAACAGTCGGGGGAGTCTGGAAGCAGTAACGTTTCCTATAGAGCGGGGGTGGTTGCGGACCTTACGGCGACTGCTCTTGAAATGACCATCGGCTACCCGATTCTGGGAGAACAGCCGGGCAAAGGATGCCGTGGTCCGCGATAGATTCGGTACACACCGTTTCACCGCTTCTTAAGGGAGAGGAGGGCGCAAGCGACCTCAAACTTGGAACCAATCGAGAGACTGGAGTAATCTGGTCGCAATTGGAATAAGGGAGTTGGCCTCTTACGGGCTTGTGGCGTAGCTAGACGGTGGACTGTTTTGTCCTCAAGTCTTCTGCGCTCACTCCAGGGAGATAGAACGACTAATCGTTAAAACTTCCTGAGGTGACGGGCTCGCCCGCTGTAGTCGACAACCCTAGTTGTTCGAAAAGGTCGCCTAATGCTAACCAAAGACTTTCATCGGGACGTATCCTCTTCCCGCAATGCCCTGTAGCTTACGAGTAAAGCTACTGGTTGGTATACTGTGTACCTGCACACACATGCACTCGCATACAAAATATATGCGTGTATGTACGTATGTATGTATATATGTTTGTACAGTACCATGCGAATTAATTGGAACAAAGAGTATTTTTCTTCGAAAAGTGCTTCATTGTACATAAACATACAAAAACAGTACTGGTAGTTATAGATTGTTAGTTTTAATATAGAATGTCACCTCCTTTTGGTTTAAAAAACATTATTCACTCTTGCAGGCATATAATTTACCAGGTTTTGACGGCTTCTTTTCAGTTCATCATCGTGAAACCAGACTTCAATTATTGCACTGGTCATCTTGGTTTTCGTTGTACAATCCATCTTGGAGAGGATCCATCTTGGAAATGAACTAGAGGTTTTCGATCGAGGGAGTTTTCAGGCCATTCAAGTACGGTAATTTGTGACTGTGTGAAAAACTGCATCACTTTTTTTTAAAGAATGGCATGGGGCAAGATCATGTCGAATAATTATCTCGTTAAAAGGATAGACATTGTGGAGCTACCGCATCATATGGTTTGATAACATGTCAATATATTGGTTATGACAAGGACCAATATAATGCCCGCTCCACACATTCGCCAGTGATGGCCGCATCGCCTATGTCCCTCTCGCTCTTTCCCATTCATTTTTCTGACGTCATAGTGGTGCCGACTTGCTTCCACCTTAGCATGATTGGCCATTATCGGCTATTGTGAAGAAGGGCCATAAAATCTCGCCCCATGCCGTTCTTCGAAAAACAAAAAGGAACAGTTGTTCACACAGAACCAAAATATTGCTTGAACTTGAATGGCCAGGAAACTCCCCCGATCTCAACCCAAACGAAAACCTCTGGGCCATTTGCAATATCCGGCTCTTCAAGATGGATTGTACAATGAAAACCAAGATGATCAGTATAGTAATTCAAGTCTGGTTTCACCATGATAAACTGAAAAGAAGCTGTCAAAACCTGGTAAACTCTATTCCTACAAGAGTGAAAGGTGTTATCGAAGCAAAAGGAGGACACATTCTATATTAAAACTTCTTCTTCTTCTTTATCATCAGCGCGCATTCGGCCACCATTGGGCATACACCTCTCCAATCACTCTCCATCCGGATCGATTGTCCGTTTCCCTCATCCAGACTGGTCCAGCTGTCTCCTTAATGTGGGAGCTAATGAGCCCATGATGAGGTGGCCACGATGACCCATGTGTTCAGGGTCGGTCACACTCACGGGTCAACACCCATCCGATGGCCTCCACGCATGGGGTGCGAACCTGGGTAGGACACTGGGTCAACCAGTCTCCCCTGGGAATCAAACCTCTGGCGCTCCTGGACGGTCTGCGCACCGAGCGGCGCAAGCCAATCGATTGTGCTCTCCGACTAACAGTCGGGGGAGTCTGGGAACTGTATTGTTTCCTATAGAGCGGGGGTGGTTGGCTACCTTACGGCGACTGCTCTTGAAATGACCATTGGCCATCCGATCCCGGTTCAGAGTCGGGCAAAGGACGCCTTGGTCCGCGATAGATTCGGTGCACACCGTTTCACCGCTTCGTAAGGGAGAGGACCGCGCAAGCGACCTCGAACTCGGAACCAATCGAGAGACCGGAGAAATCTGGTCACAATTGGAAGCAAGGGCGCGAGGGTCGGCCCGCCAGGTAACACTGGCTATCTCGCGGTAAGGCGTTGGCTTCTTGCGGGTTGTGGCGTAGCTAGACGTCGGATTTGTAATGTCCAAAGTCTTCTACGCTCACTGCACGGTCGATAGAACGATGAATCGTTAAAACGTCCTGCGGTGACGGGTTCGCCCGTTGTGGTTGACATCTCAATATGTCTCCTTAATGTCATCGGACCATCGGGCCGGTGGTCTGCCCACTCTTCTTCTGCCTAACCGGGGTCCCCACTACAAAACGCGCTTGCTCCACCGTTCGTCGTGTCGTCGGGCCACGTGGCCGGCCCAAGCCCATTTCAGCTTGGCCACTCTTTGACCCACGTCGACCACCTTGGTGCGCTGTCTGATGAGCTCGTTTCGGACTCGATCGCGCAACGATATGCCGAGCATGACTCGCTCCATGTTACGCTGCACCACCTTAAGCTCGTGGATCATCCCAGCAGTCAGTGTCCATATCTCACACGCGTACGTCATAGCCGGTAACACGCACTGATTATACACCTTTGTCTTGAGCGATTGGGGAATTCTGGACTTCAGCACAAAGCTCAGCTTCCCGAAGGCTGCCCATCCCAATTGTTTTCTTCGCTTTATCTCTGCCATCATCGAGTCCCGGCCGAGCTTTATCACCTGTCCTAGGTATGTGTACTCTTGCACCTGCTCCAGCGGTTGTCCATTCAATGAAATGGGATTCGGTGTGAGATCGGCTTTTGCAAAAACCTTTGTCTTGTCCATGTTCATCTTAAGACCCGTTCGCATATTAAAACTAATAATATATAACTACCAGTACTGTTTTTGTATGTTTATGTCCAATAAAGCAATACTCGAAGGAAAATACTCTTTGTTTCAAATAATTCACACGGTACTGTATGTATATATGTGTGTATAAGGTCTAGATGATCCTAGAGACATAAGACTGATAGTCCGGTATTCACTGCATATTTTGGCATTTAACTTTTCAGGTTAAATGCCAATATAAACTGTTATCCAAGGAACAATTCTACTTTCCTCGCATGATCCGGGAAGCCATTGAAATAAGAACCCCGAACTTCAATAGAGACGACGGTTACAAACTCTCTTCTACGTGGAACCCTATTCTTAAAATGTTCCCGCCGCCGAACGCAAAGACGTAAGACAGGATACAGTGAGTGTTGTGTGCAAGACGGATTTTCAAAATTCGCGCGCTCCGAGCCCGGCCCCCCACCACCGTTATAACCTACACAGTGGCGGCAGCGGTGTTCGGTCTACCCGCAAAACAACGGATTGACAGCTCTTCAGTCTACCCTGGACAACGACGGCTGCATTGTCACCGAAACGTCGGGTGCTACAAATTTCAGGCGGTAAATTCGTTTTCTATCCTATTTATAAAGTCAGAAGGAATGTTGCCAGTGAAATAATTTTTTTTGAAGTATTTCATAAAACTTATATTGGTGAGATAAAATAATCTTACTAAATGTTGCAAAGTGGTGAGTACGGGAAGCCACGCCTGCTGAACGGTAGCACCGTCTCTCCGAGCGGTTGTCAGTAATGCTCGCATCGCTGTGACATGTCTTCCAGTTACCATCACGAAAGACTGCTGTTGGCCTGTTCAATAAAATACAAATAAGTTGATAGTAAAAACACATTTTTAAACACATTTTTAAACACAAGTTTTTAGCAACACATTTTTAAACACAACTTTTCCGTGGAAGCTGCACGACTCTGGAGAATGCCTTACCGAATAATGTTAGAACAGCCCCCAGCATTTCCTCGTTCAAGGCCAGGCTCAAGGAGCATATAATCCTAAAACCATAAACTAACCAACCCTCCTCTTCCCCCCCCTCCTTTCCGCTTCCTTTTCCTTCTTTCCTCTCCTTCCTTTTCTCTGATCTTTATTTAATTTTAGTAATTTGTTTTGGTTTTTTTTATATCTTTTTCTTTTTCGTTTTCTGTCTGTTTCTTTTTTTTCTAATCACTTTAATTTTTAGTATTCTTTTGTGTAGCCAACGTAACAAATATATTATAAACTTAAGCTATAGGTTAGCAGATAGACATTGCCGCAAGGCAATAAGCTCGCCTTTTTTATTTTGAAATAAAGAGTTTCTTATTATTATTATTATTATTATTTATTAAAATGCTTTCTCCCGAGCCAACCCTGGGTGCAGCAGCCATGTCATAGTGGAACATAGTGGGCTATCATAATTAAATGCTATACAGAAATTTGTGTTTGTGTGTTGACCGTTGAGGAGTCCCCTCGTTGGAAGCCAACCCTAGGTGCAGCAGCCCTGTCGCGGTAAAACTGAGAACGGGCTATCATAATTGAATGCGTATACAAAATTTTCTTTCTGTGCTGTTAACCGTTGAGGAGTCCTCTCATCGGGAGCCAACCTTGGGTGCAGCAGCTATGTCATGGTGAAATTTAGAACCAGCTATCATAATTGAATGCGTATACAAAATTTCGTGACTAGTATTGTCGACTACAGCGGGCGAGACCGTCACCTCAGGAATTTTTAACGATTGGTCGTTCTATCTCCCTGGAGTGAGCGCAGAAGACTTGGACAAAAGAGTCCACCGTCAAGCTCCGCCACAAACCCGTAAGAGGCCAACGCCTTAACCGCGAGATAGCCAGGAGTGTTACCCAGCGGGCTTACAGTCACGCCCTTACTTCTAATTGCGACCAGATTACTCCAGTCTTTCGATTGGTTCTGAGTTCGAGGTCGCTTGCACGGTCCTCTCCCTTACGAAGCGGTGAAACGGTGTGTACCAAATCTATCACAAACCACGGTATTCTTTGCCCGGCTGTACACCCAGGATCGGGTAGCCGATGGTCGTTTCAAGAGCAGTCGCCGTAAGGTCCGCAACCACCCCCGCTCTATAGGAAACGGTACTGCTTCCAGACTCCCCCGACTGTTAGTCAGGGGAGTCTAATCGTTAAAACACCGCAAGATGTTAGTCAGAGTGCGCAATCGATTGGCTTATGCCGCACGGTGTGCAGACCGTCCAGGAGCGCCAGAAGTTTGATTTCTAGGGAAACTAACATACATACTGACAAACATTCAAGGTAAAATCTCTTAACCCTTGGAGGAAATGGGTATTTTAATAATAATAATAATAAACTCTTTATTTGCACTTAAAAAAAGTATACAAAAAAAGGCGAGCTTATTGCCACATGGCAATGTCTTACAGCTAACCTAAACATAGTGGTACATGCGCGCATAGTGAAAATAAAGATTATTACATAACATACAGACAAGTGGAAGAATTTAAGACTAATAGTGCCCGAGGAGAGGAAATTGGGAGAGGAACAGGAGAGAAAGGGAAGAACTGGTTACTTCTTAGAAAGGATATTTTCCTGGATGCATCTGTCTCTTTTGCAGGATTTTCGGCGACATCGACTTAAAGTACTATAACTACGAAACTACTACACCAATCATAAAAAGAACAACTGCACAATGATTGCATTGAAATTTCGAATATAGAATATTGAAATATCATTTTGTAAAACAATTAGATAATTATGAATAAATATGAGAACGTCAAAGAAGTGAAAAAAACGCGCGACCAGATTTGGTCGACTCGTACTCAACGGATAATTGTTTCGCGACCAGATTTGGTTGACTCATACTCAACGGATAATTGTTTCGCGACCAGATTTGGTTGACTCATACTCAACGGATAATTGTTTCGCGACCAGATTTGGTTGACTCATACTCAACGGGTTAAACAAACAATGCAAGGTAAATAAAAGCTTGTAAAAAATAAACCTACCGACTGGTGAGCTTGCACAAGGCAGAGGTGTTCCGACGGCGACGACTTGGTTCCTGAATTCCGGATCCGGCGGCACGGAGTGTGCCACTGAAGAAGAGGTGTTGGTACCACCAGGAGTATTGGACGTCCCGCGCCAAGGGCAAGCCAGACTTCCCAAAGCCGGTAGGCAGTAGTGAGCCGGTAGGGCTGCCCGGCATAGAGCGGATATACAGGCATCGCGGCCCACTGCATGTCCAACCTGTAATAGTAACGATGTCAAAACACTGGTTCCCATTGGATCACAAATGTTAAGCAGCATCAGGTGCCATCAGTACATCTCTATATATAATCATTGATTATATTTACTATTAGATTGCGCAAGTAGAGCTGTCGACTACAACGGGTGAACCCGTCGGCCTCGGTCGGCCGACACTCGCACCCTTACTACCAGTTTGGGAGGATATGTCCATCTGAAATTAACCTCCAGGATACCTCCTACCCCTTGACTGTTTACAGGATTGAGGTCGCTTGCACGGTACTCTCCCTTATGAAGCGGTGATTCAGTATCAACCAAATCTATCGCGGACTACGGCAACCTTTGCCCGGCTTATTCACCCGAGATTGGGTGGCTGAATAATCGTTTCAAGAGCAGTTGCCATAAGGTTAACAACCACCCCCGCTCTGTAGGAAACATTACTGTTCCTAGACTTCTCCGGCTGATAATCGGAGTGCAAACCGTCCAGGAGCGCCCGAAGGTTGACTCCTAGGGGAGACTGGCCCGCAGGCCAGTGTCACCCTGGCTCTCCCTTCTGGCTCTCCGTTCTGGCTCTCCCGAATGGGTCTTCGTGGCCAACTCCAACAGGTCCCATTAGCTTCCCACATTAGATTGCACAACTCCATGTAACGATTGGGCGAAATGCAGGTGGCCATTTAATCAATCTAACCATTTAATCTAATACACATTTATTGTCAATTGTTTTGTTGTAAACTGTTATGATATAGTCTTTGTTTTTGTAAATTTGTAAGTTTAAAGTTATATATTGTATATCATCTCTTGGCTAAATTGAGTAACTAGTTTAAGATTAACCCTTCAGGCCCCGCGACTCTGTTCAGGGTTGGTCACACTCACGGGTCAACACCTATCCGACGGCCTCCACGCATGAAGTGCGAGCCTGGGTAGGACTCTGGCCTTATGGTTAGTTTCCCCTGGGTATCAACCTTCTGGCGGTCCCCTGGGTATCAACCTTCTGGCGCAATAATGCCAATCGATTGCGCACTCTGACTAACAATCAGGGGAGTCTGGAAGCAGTACTGTTTCCTATAGAGCAGGGGTGGTTGAGGGTCTTACGGCGACTATGCCGTGGTCCGCGATAGATTCGGTATACACCACTTCGTAAGGGAGAGGACCGCGCAAGCGACCTCAAACTCGGAACCAATCGAGAGACTGGAGTAATCTGGTCGCAATTGGAAGTAAGGGCGTGAGTGTAAGCCCGCTGGGTAACACTCCTGGCTATCTCGCGTTTAAGGCGTTGGCCCTTACGGATTTGTGGCGGAGCTAGACGGTGGACTGTTTTTGTCCTAAGTCTTCTGCGCTCACTCCCGGGAGATAGAACGACTAATCGTCAAAACTTCCTGAGGTGACGGGCTCGCCCGCTGAAGTCGACAAATCTAGTTTTCGTCAGGGAGTTCCAGTGGCAATCTTCCAGCTCTAACTTCAGACCCTCGTCATTATGTGTAATGAAAAGTACTCAATAAAACAAAACAAACGAGCCCAAACTCGACTATATTAGCTCTTTCCATCAGTGAGTTCCAGTCCTTACATCTCGGCTCCATCATCAAATCAGCTCAATGGTACCGTTGACACTAAATTACTCTTTGATGAGCACATCAATAGTGTCATCAGCAAAGCATCAAGAACATTAGGTTTTGTTCTGCGTTTATCATCTGAGTTTAAATCTATTAAAACCATTAAAATTCTTTATTGTGCATATGTACGTAGTCACTTGGAATATGCATCACAAATCTGGAACCCCAGCTATAACACTTACATTACCCGCATTGAGCGAATTCAGAGACGTTTTGTACGACACCTACAATTTAAAGTAAAAAAATTCTTTCCAGACTACACTAAACGTTGTCATAAATTTCACCTCTTACCTTTAGCCACAAGACGCCATATTGCAGATGTCGCCTACCTATTGAAGATAGCAAATGGCTCAGTTGACTGCCCAGATTTATTG
The DNA here is from genome assembly GCA_944548615.1 of Micropterix aruncella. Classification (NCBI taxonomy): domain Eukaryota; kingdom Metazoa; phylum Arthropoda; class Insecta; order Lepidoptera; family Micropterigidae; genus Micropterix; species Micropterix aruncella. The sequence continues at coordinate 16,311,388 of OX155976.1, forward strand.
GAGAAGGTTGGGTTGAGGGTCTCTGCTGATCCGATCAGAAGACCATGCACCCTGTTTATCCCCAGAGCTAACACCAATTACAGGCTAAACAGTTATCTATTGAGAGCAAGCCAAAGTTTCAATGATGTAGCTACCCAATATGACATTGACTTATTTAATATGTCAGTCCAGCAGCTCAAGAAGTTACTGGCTGATGCCTTCTTTGGCTAATCCTTTGTTCTATTTTGTTTAGTTTTTTCTTAGTCTACTTGTTTTTCTTTTTTTTCTCCCCCTTTTATATATCTATTCATACATTTTTACTTGTGGAACCTTGTAATTGGCCTTATATAATAAATAAATACAAACGGAGCTGCCATGGAATTCACCGACCGGAGTCGGGCCCATCATAATACTATTTTTTACACTTCTGGGGGGTGAGCAGTGGATTCCGGACTTACGAACCGGCTGTGGTAGGTTTAGGACAGCTGTCTTGCCACATGTGAGCGTTCACCTTGCCACCCATTCACTCCCCCTTCGAAGCCATAGAATTTGAGATGCGCAAATCGCAGTTTTAGATAATTTTTCTAAGAAAGAGTTGATTATTTTTCTGGAAAGGCCAAGATCTTTAAAGAGGTGAAATAGAGATTTAGCTGGCAGGCCACGAGCGCCAACTTCCACCGCGTGAAGGTGAACAGTGAAGCCGTTCCGGGTTACGGCATTTGCAAGATCATGGTATTTATTTAATTTGTACTCGTGGTCTTTTGGGATATTTGATTCCCATGGAACAGTTAATTCTACAACAAGAGCCACCTTCCGAGATAGAGAGTAAAGAGTTATATCTGGACGGAGGGCTGTGCATCCGAGACTTTCAGGGAATTTATACTGCTTAGAGACCGAATCAACCTCCAGAATCCAATCTGTAGCTTTCTCGATTATTGAGAAAGGTTTTGTAGTTAAATGTTTTTTGCCTTTAGAGCCATCCCGCACAAACTGTATTGGGGGTTTGGAGGATACTGTCAAACCCTTGTTGGCACGAGCCACTGAGAGACTAATTACCTCGCGAATAACAGCGAGAACTTTGTCATGGCGGTAAGTGTACCGTCCTTGATCTAAGGCCACCTTGCAGCCAGCTAGAATGTGTCTAGCTGTGCAAGGGGTATTGCTACAGAGGGGACAAGAACTATCCTCGGCAAAGCTGAGTATATAAATAAATACAAACGGAGCTGCCATGGAATTCACCGACCGGAGTCGGGCCCATCATAATACTATTTTTTACACTTCTGGGGGGTGAGCAGTGGATTCCGGACTTACGAACCGGCTGTGGTAGGTTTAGGACAGCTGTCTTGCCACATGTGAGCGTTCACCTTGCCACCCATTCACTCCCCCTTCGAAGCCATAGAATTTGAGATGCGCAAATCGCAGTTTTAGATAATTTTTCTAAGAAAGAGTTGATTATTTTTCTGGAAAGGCCAAGATCTTTAAAGAGGTGAAATAGAGATTTAGCTGGCAGGCCACGAGCGCCAACTTCCACCGCGTGAAGGTGAACAGTGAAGCCGTTCCGGGTTACGGCATTTGCAAGATCATGGTATTTATTTAATTTGTACTCGTGGTCTTTTGGGATATTTGATTCCCATGGAACAGTTAATTCTACAATAAGAGCCACCTTCCGAGATAGAGAGTAAAGAGTCGCAGATATCTGGACGGAGGGCTGTGCATCCGAGACTTTCAGGGAATTTATACTGCTTAGAGACCGAATCAACCTCCAGAGTCCAATCTGTAGCTTTCTCGATTATTGAGAAAGGTTTTGTAGTTAAATGTTTTTTGCCTTTAGAGCCATCCCGCACAAACTGTATTGGGGGTTTGGAGGATACTGTCAAACCCTTGTTGGCACGAGCCACTGAGAGACTAATTACCTCGCGAATAACAGCGAGAACTTTGTCATGGCGGTAAGTGTACCGTCCTTGATCTAAGGCCACCTTGCAGCCAGCTAGAATGTGTCTAGCTGTGCAAGGGGTATTGCTACAGAGGGGACAAGAACTATCCTCGGCAAAGCTCCAACGAGCGAGGTTACTGGGGTCTGGAAGTGTATGCTGAAAGGCATTCAAATAAAATTTCAGCATCTCTGGCGTCCAGTCATAGAGCATTACCTTCCAGTGCATTGGAGGCGGAATGCAAAAGTCACCAATTGTTGTCCAGTCATTCTGGCATTGAAGGCCAATAGCATGAGCCATACTCTTGCTGTCGTAATCTCCCCGCAAAAGAGACTTCTTCAAGTCCACGTCGCTCGTGGTTGTACTGCCATACCCCAGACCAGTGCCATTCTGGCTGATTCCAGTAAGGAACCTTTTGTGGAAGTCTACGCGGGCTTGTAGTTCATTTGAATCACTACAGCCACTTATTACGTGCTTCGATATTGCCGGATCTTTGGAATTGCACAGAATCGAATTTTTGGTTATTCTGGAGTTGGCGTAGAGCAGAGAGGGCAGTTTAAGCGCTAGCCCAAAATTTTGTTTGGACCTGAAGAGAGTCGAGGGGTCAGCTGGTTTGGCTAAGGACAGCCAGGATTTTAAACTAGCTGTCACCAGTGCATCTAGACGGGACAGTTGGGTTTTGGTAAAATCGTAAATAAGAAAGGGCCATGACAAATGTGACGTTAGATAATTGTCATAGATCCAGGCCTTACGAGGGCCAGAAATTAGCAAGGCATCTATTTTCGCCAGGCAACTTTTGAAATGCTCTATAACATGATCGCCCGAGACGTCTTTTCCCTGATGGGTGATTTTTCTGCCGAGGAATTTGAAATGATTGTTTGGGTCTATAAGGGAGATATTAGAGCCCTTATAGACCAATTTGGGGTCATAGGATGTAAATTTTGTGCCCATGCGGGCGAGTCCAAGGCAAAAACATTTGGAGGGCTTCACTTTTATACAGCCTGACCAGTCGCAGAAAAGCTCCACTTTCTGTAATAGCAGGGAAAGCTGCTTGGGGCTTCTGGTGATGAAAGTTAGGTCGTCGGCAAAAGCGAGGCACGACGAGGTGTATTGGCCGTCTGTTTTAAAACGGTAGCCCCACTTCCTGTCAAACTGGCTCAGGCTTTCCAGAAGTATATTAAAAACTATATTAAAAATCGTCGGGGAGAGGCAACAGCCCTGAAATAGTCCAATTGAATATGGTATAGAGCGGGTAGTCCATTCTTGCGTTTTAACATGGAAAGTCAGACAGTTGTAGTAGGAGGCTACAATGTCACGCACGACTGGTGGGAAGTTGTACCAGCGGAGTGCAAAGTGGAGGAGACTGTGTCGGACTGACCCAAAGGCATTCTCTAGGTCGAGCCAGCATACATTGATTTGGCGTTCGTGCTGTCTCGCATCCTTGATGGCAGCAGCCAGGAGAGAGTTGTGCTCGAGGCAGCCCGAGACGCCGCGCATGAAGCCTTTTTGAACTGATACTCCAAGGTACTCATTCCGGTGCATGAATTCGCTCATCCTCGTGTGGACTATGCTAAAAAAGATTTTGGCCACAGTGTCTGTGAGAGCAATGGGCCGAGCGTCCTTTGGTCCGGTGCAAACTGGGACCTTCGGAATTAAGATGACTGTCGCTCGGCCAAAATTCTGTGGGACTACACCGCTATTCCATATATTTCGGAAGATGGATCCTAAATATTGCAGAAGGCAGGGGCATTTTTTGTATACTAAATAGGGAATACCATCGGGACCCGGAGTAGAGCCCGACGGCTTCCTCTTTACTTGATTAAGAATCTCATCTAGTGATGGAGGTTGAGAAGCAAAAGCTACCGTAGGCAGGGGCGGAGGTGTAATGCCCGGCGGAGGGCTGTAATTATGGAGCCGCATTGGGTCCTCATACGTGGTCGAAAAGTATTCCGTGGCCATATCTTCCGGGATTTGGATTTTTCCCTTGGCGGCAGACAAAACCGTTTTGCTGTAGTTAAAACGGTTTTTGTCGAACCGGGCTTCCTCTTTGGATTTGAGAAATGCTGCCTTGCGTTTGTCGTTTTGCGTTGCTACGCTCTGTATGAGTTTTAGTATAGAGCGGTACGCGCGCGAGAAGTTGTGGCAGAGGGCTTTATCCCCGGCTTTCTTGGCTTCACGTAACTGGCGACGAAGTAGCCGCTTTTGCCTACGGAGCTTTGCCTTAAATGCGTTTTCTCTGTGAACCGGGTCGACATGGGTAGATTTTGGGTAAACACCCGAGAAGTATTCATGGACCGCCACCTGGAAGGATGACAGCTGGACGCTGGCAGGGGCATTACGGTTCACAGAGTGGTCAAGAATAGAAGTTAAATTATTATTATGAAATTCCCAGTCCTCTTTCGCAAGTGAAGGGAATTTTAGAGGAGGGAAGGATACGATTTGCGCGGGTAGAGGAGACCGGTCGGGTGACAAACTGCGGGCAGATGTGGAGTCAAGGGACATGTGAGGTTCAACTCCTTGCGACGGTTTAAGACACTGACGTGCAGCGTCGCTATCATCGTGCCCAGCAATGTGTTTATTTAACCATGCTAAATAAACACAAATATTAATTTGTAATAACCGTATACCTAGCTGTAAGATTCCTAAAATTAATAAAATAAAATAAAATTAATAAAATAAAATAAAAAATAAAATAAATCGCATGGACACGGAACTTACATAAGTATGCCAAAATTTAGCTCCATCGGATACCAGCAAGTGGTTGAAAAACAGCGCAAGATTTGAAACGTTTACTTACATGCGAAAATTGCAAGTTAGAATAAAGCTAGTAACAAATAAAGTAATCGTGTCAGCAAAATGTTTAATATAAAATCGAAGACTATCGCGGTTGTTTGACATTATAAATAGGATAGAAAACGAATTTACCGCGTGAAATTTGTAGGACCCGACGTTTCGGTGACGTTGCAGCCGCCGTTGTCTAGGGTAGACTGAAGAGCTGTCAGTCCGTTGTTTTGCGGGTAGGCCGCAAACCGCTGCCGCCACTGCGTAGGTTATAACGGTGGTGGGGGGCCGGGCTCGGAGCGCGGGAATTTTTAAAATCCGTCTTGCACACAACACTCACTGTATCCAGTTTTACGTCTTTGCGTTCGGCGTTCGGCGGCGGGAACATTTTAAGAAGAGGGTTCCACGTAGAAGAGAGTTTGTAGCCGTCATCTCTATTGAAGTTCGGAGTTCTTCTTATTTCAATGGCTTCCCGGATCATGCGAGGAAAGTAGAATTGTACCTTGGATAGAACAATGGGATTTTGAAACTGCATCCAGTGGTTACTTCCGCTATCCAATATATGTTCGCAGATCGCCGATTTTTCTCGCTGAACGTTTTTAACAGCTTTGATGTGTTCTGTCAGTCGCGTGGCTATGGGCCGTTTCGTTTGTCCAACGTAGGCTAGACCGCAGCTGCATTCGACTTTATACACACCCGGGGTTTGCAGTGGTATTACATCCTTTACAGGCCTCAAAAATCGAGCTATATTTTGGGTCGGTTTGAAGATCGTTTTTATATCGAATCTGTTTAGCATCTTACTTATTCGATCAGTCACGCCCTTGACGTATGGTAGGAATGCTCTTGATCTGCTCGGTTTTTGAGTTTCGTCCGTATTAGATCGTGTGCGTGTCTCGTGATATTTTCCGTATCCATTTTTCCTAAGGACATCATTGACATGTTCCATCTCCTTCGGAAAATGCTCAGTGTCGCATAGATCGCGTGCTCGATTCACGAGCGACGTTTGCACTGAACGTAGATGGTAGGGATGATGGTGTGAGCTTGCATGCAAATATCTGTCCATATGTGTGGGCTTCCGATATACCGTATGTCCGAGCTGTCAGTCCGTAACAACGGACTGACAGCTCTTCAGTCTACCCTAGACAACGGCGGCTGCAACGTCACCGAAACGTCGGGTCCTACAAACTTCACGCGGTAAATTCGTTTTCTATCCTATTTAAAATGTTTAATGTTTGCCGACGATATAAAATTGTACATGTCCACTGGAACTGCTGAGGCCTGCAAGCTTTTCCAGCGTGATATTGATGCCGTCTGGGCTTGGAGCCAGAATAAAAATCTCTCATTCAATATATCCAAATGTTCAGTGATGACATATACTAGATCGACCGCACCTCTGATTTATGATTACTCCATCACCAGAATATAAATGTCGTATACGTGATCCAGACTACTATTCTCGTTGTATCCGCCATCATTTGCTGCCATTGGCTTTGCGAAGAAACATAGCTGACATCTAACTTTTACTACGAATTTTAAATGGCTCGATTGATTGTCCTGAACTATTATCTAAAATATCTCTCTGCATTCCTAGCCGGGCACTTAGAAATAGGGCACCCCTTCACGTACCTGTCTTTAAAACCAAATACAGGCGTAATTCCTATTTTATAAGGGTATGCGAAACTTTCAACACCCTGAATGCTGACATTGATATTGACCCCTTTTTCACGAATATAGATACTATAAGGAAGCAGGTTGTAGGGCGATTTTGTGATGACCAGGCTTAGCATTTCCTTCTTTTATTACAGTCTTGTTTATGTCAACATGTTTTCTAATGTACAATTTATCTTCTTGTTAAATATCTTCTTTATACTTAATATCAGTTCTAAATTCACGTTATTATTATTGTCATTATCAGTGGTAACTTGTAAATAGCTCTAAGCTTCCTATTATTGTTCACTACAAAATTATTGGCTGTAAGTTATCCTTAAGAAAATAAAATAAAATAAAATAAAATAAATCACTGATGAGGTGCTAACTAGGGTTGAGAAGGTAAAGGATCTAGGAGTTCTCTTTGATTCCCAGCTTACGTTCAAGGAGCACATTGCTAATTTGTCTAAGTCCTCTTTTAAGCTACTAGGGTTTGTTATTCGCAACCTAAAGCATTTTCACAATGTACGGGTTATGCATACATTGTATAATTCAATTGTGAGAAGCAGATTGGAAACGAATGCAGTTATATGGAATCCACATCAGGATCATTATATCACTATGTTGGAAAAAATTCAAAAATGTTTCTTACGATTTATATATTTTAAGCAGTACGGATATTATCCGTACTTATACCCTACTAGTTTCCTACTAGGCATGGTGGGCTATAACTCTCTTAAGTTGCGTAGAGAAATGCTCGCCATGGCCTACGTTTTCAAGCTGATTAGGGGAAGAGTTGATAATCCTAGCATGCTAGCGAAGGTTTGTCTCTTTGTCCCGGACAATTATAATCGTGCTCGCACTCATGATCTATTTGCGGAGCCGTCCTCGCGCACCAACCTAAGTCGATGGAGTCTGCTTACACGAGCTTTGCGGCACATAAATGCGCTATGTTCGACAGCGCCAGACTTTGATATTTTTACAGCGAGCCCGCATCTCTTCTCTTCAGGCATTGCGCTACTTGTTTATGGCAGAATAATATAAACTGTTTTCACTCTTATGTACTGTAAGTTTGTAAGTTTTTCTATTCTTAATGCCGGTATTTGTATTTAACGTTTATTTAAACATGTTATGTATGTACTTGTAAGAATTCTATTTTTTTTTTTTATATATTTATGTGTATATTGCATATCAACGGATTGGTAGAAACTGTAATGTTGATTTGTTATGAAATAAATAAATAAATAAATAAATAAATAAATAAATACCTTTCCACTGACTCTGGCCAAGGTTTGGATGCTCCTCAGCACTCTCTCGAGTTCTCCGACGCTGGCTTCCGCCAAGATTGACATCCCCCACACTAAACCGCACCAACACGACTTCACCAACTGCAAGAAAAACAAAATAATTACTAGATGAAAGACCTCCCAACAAGCACAAAAGCAAATAGAGTTTTAAGCTGATTAAAAGTCATGTGAAGACGTTCAGTTAACTCTCAGCTATGTAAAGGTGTCGTTTAACCTCTCAAGACAGTAAAGTCCCTAATCGGGTACGATGTATTGTAGTCAATGCTCTGTAACGTCCCAAAACGGGAACGTGCTGGGTACGTGCAACAAACCGCTCTCTCAACGAACTGAATTTACACCAAAATCACAGTTCCACCACCCCTTGTTAGATATGTATGAGAAAGGCGGATAAATTCTGTATTGTACAATTATTCAGTCGTGCTTCCCGCAGTCTAGAATCCCTAATATAATTGTTTGTATTCTGGGGGCACTTAGTCAAGTGCTTCGTCAAGTGCCGATGTCCATACCTGGATAGGTCAGGCAACAGCAACATTCGCCTCACTCAAGTGGTGCATATGGAATCGAAGGAATATTACCATCAAAACCAAAGTACGACTATACCGAACGTTGGTTCTTTCCATTCTTCTTTATGGATCGGAAACGTGGACGTTACTACAATCGGACCTCAACAAGTTCGAAGTCTTCCAAATGCGATGCTTGAGGCAGATTCTAGGTGTCTCACTCCGCGGCCGAATTCGAAACGAGACCATTAGAGAACGATGCGATCTACTAACAACGATCGAAGAAGAAGTACAAAAACGTCGGTTACGATGGTTCGGCCATGTTTGCCGAATGAACGATAATCGCTTGCCACGTAAACTTCTTTGGCGAGACTGTCCGAAAGAATGGAGAATTCAGCGATCGGCACCGAAGAAAACCTGGCTAAATAACATCAAAGACGTCCTTAAGAATCAATGATTATCAGCTAGGGATGCTCGAGACGTGGCAAAAAATCGTTAAGAATGGAAGTGAATGGTGAATGGAGTACCAGCAGGGAGATCCAGCGGCACTTACAGCAGCCGATTGGCTGCGAGGGCGACCCCCTCCCCAATCGCCGCCAAGGAATAAATAATAATAATAATGACAATAATAGTCAAGTGCTGCCGTTGCTCGGATCTGTGCTTCTCCTCAAATATTATGTAGCTTCTCTTCGGCATGACAAAAACTGAACTACTGTATTTATAATTATAATGTTTGTGGTATATGTCTTTATCCATATAGATACATATATATTTTCGGAATGTACTCAATCAGAACTTTCATTTGACAGGAAACAGGATATATTTTCAGGATATATTTCAGGATATACTCATTGAGACATATAAGATCCTCAACGGATGCTACGATTGCCCCGAAATGCCTTCGATCTTCAAGCGAAACTACAACCATCATCTGCGAGGACACAACTTTATGCTGGAGAAATACAATTCCACATGAATCCCAGGAAACATTTCCTGACCAACCGGATTGTGGACCAGTGGAACAGTTTACCTGCTGAAGTGGTTGAAGCGAGTAGTGTCAACATATTCAAACATAGATTAGACGCCCATATTAAACAGAAATTGTAATTGTACTCAGTTTTATATTCAAACATATTAGCAATTATGCTGCCTGTTTCTAAAAGTAATAATAATAATACGATAATATTTATGTTAATTTATTGACATAAATAATATCTGGAGATTTGGACATTCAGACAACTATTTACTTGATATTTGGACAATTAAGGTACCCTGACACTCGATTGTATCCTGACGGGATGATGTAACGATTCTAACAATACTAAACTCTTCTAAATCGGTTCATGCGTTTAGAAGTTATGGTGGAATAAAGAAGCGCAAAACATGCATAGATGAACCCTGAATACATTACACTCCTTTTTTGTTAGGCAGTCATGTAAAAACACTCAATTTGTACCTAAAAACTTGTTAATATTGTTTACATTGCCTATGAATATTGTAACAGAAATTCCTTTTTTTTCGCGCTTGTGTCACGAATTATAAAAAAGGGTTAGTTTTCAGGGTTTTATATAACCTGTTCATGTCCCGAAACGTTGTTTATTTTTGATTTTGCGAAATTCTTAAATTTTCATTGACAGCTGTCAGATGGCAATAACATTAGTGTTGCCATTATTGAAATAACCTTACTAAAAAAAAATAACTAAATTTAAATAAATTATATAAATAATAAAAATAATAAAAGTATTAAATTATAATTCTAATTAAAATAATAAACACTACATAAAAATTTTACTTTTATTTGAATTTTTGGTAGAAAATCTACCATTTATGCCATTATAGTTGAGAGAATCTTGTGGGTAGGTTTGAAAAACTGGCATCTGTGACTTTAGATGGACCCTGGCGATTCTGAGACCAGAGGGAGAATTCTGTGGCAGGCAGGGACAAAAACCTTTTGATCCAAACAGAAATAAGGACCAAACCCTGGTTCCACCACCTACCTATCACCCGTAAGGAAATCTCCACCCTCTGCAGGATGCGCATCGGTCATTGCTGCACTCCCGCTCACCTCAACTGAATACATGTCCTCCCTTCTCCTCAGTGCGACTGCGGTCATGCGTTTTGCCTTTCTGGGCCATCTCTTCTTTAATTGTCCCATTGTTAATAACTATCCTAACTTCATTTCGGACCTCTTAAATCTCAAAATTCAGCTCCCTATTAGTATGGACTTTTTATTATCTTTCAACTCCCCCAATGTCTACAAAATCATCTGTAAATTTATTAAACGCAACAGTAAGTCCATTTAATAATAATTAATGTTCCTCCATAGAGTTTTTGTGTTAAACGTATATATGTATTTCACTATAACTTAAATTATTTTTCGATTTTGTGTTCCCAACGGAGTGATGTCTTAATTGTTTCAGTGACGTCTACTAACATAAATAAGTTTCCTCCTATTTCAACGGCACACTTGGCAGAAATCACCCTCTTTGGGTGTAGCCATTAAATAAAAAAAGAAGAAGAAGAAAAAACCTTTTGAAGGTTATGCCCTTTTTTTAGTGCAGAAGAAAAAATAAAAATATGTAGTGCAAATTACCGTGAACACAGTTTTTACTTGGGCACGCCGGTATAGGCCTCAAAAAGATTGAGATTCCTCCTAATCCATTTCGGATAAAGCCGCCTGCCAATTTTATTGTCAACCTGTCATCACAGACCACATTTTCAACGTTTAGTTTTACTTTTTTTTTTTTTAAAAAACCACAATTTCCTTACACATGGTTTGTTAAATTTAAATGCCTTGTGCGTAGTCTCGGGTCAGAAAGCGTAATTTCCATGTAATAATCCACCGTTAGACTACCGGTAGGGAAGCACCTTTGTTCGATTTTTTATAACCTAAAAATTGTGTTTTTTTTTTGTTATTCATTTCTTTTTTTAATATATGTAATTCTGCACTGAATTTTATTTGTTGTATTTGCGGAAAACCTACCTCTAGGCTAGATTATTAGAAAAGTGTTAAACACCCTCCCCCTGAGATTTTGTTCAGCCTTTATTAAGTTTTATTTTGTAATTCTTTTCACTTGTTTCTTTGTTTTTTTTTTTTAATTTAGTTTTCCACGTTTTCCTTTAAAAACGGGGTGGCGCCATTTCTATAGTTGTCTTTTCACAAATTCCCGTTATAATATGTTTATATTGTTAATATTGTTTAGCGTTATAAGATCAGATCTGGACGTATCTGCAAAGCTGCCTGTTGAGAATAAATAACAATAATAGCTCCCTGAGCTGGCGGGTTCGCCCGTAACAATTGACACTTCCTTATGTTGTACACTCGGCACTCAGTCTAAAAGATATGTAGAAGATGATCTTAAACCTGAAGGTGTAATGTTTTCAGCCGGTCCGATAATTCCTTTTCTTCGGTGCTGTCCTGTTCACCGTTAGATGCCTCTATATTGTCTATGGCCTTTGCGTTTCTTTCATTATTCTTCTGCTCCAAATCTGAAAGAATATGAAGAATACAGGACTGTGAATGAAGAAAAAAAAGTGAAAGTTTAGTAGCATGACATTTGGAGATGTCGACTACAACGGGCGAAGCCGTCCCCTAAGGAAGTTTTAACGATAATGATCATTCTATCTTCCGTGAGGTGAGCGGAGAAGACTTTGGGACGATACAAATCTACCGTCCAGCAAAGCCGCGAACCCGCCAGAGGCCAACGCCTCACGGCAAGGCATTAGGAAGGTAACCCAGTGGGGCCACCTCACCTCCTGGCTACCAGTTTTGGCAGGATATCTCCGTCTGGAATTAACCTCCAGGATACCTCCGTCCTCCCGACTGGTTACAGGACTGAAGTCGGTCGTGCAGCCTCTACTTGTTATATTACAGCGGTAATTACAAAACCTACATTCGTCCTCTGATCAAGTATGGTTTTCAAATCTGGAATCCTTATTTTGCCAAGGACATCAACCTGCTTGAAAGTATACAACGTAGAGCGACAAAACTGCCAAAAACCCTAAGAAAAACACCCCATGAATATAGATTAAAAATCCTCGAACTGACAACTCTGGAGCAACGGAGACACAGAGGAGATCTCATAGAGACAAACAAAATACTGAGGCAACACTACGACTGCCCAGAGTTGGAAAGCATGTTTGTGTTCAATTCAAACCATCACTTAAGAGAGGTCACAGCCTGAAACTCAATGTTACAAGCTTTTCAACTGAAGCAAGAAAGCACTTCCTGACAAACAGAATCGTGAACAGCTGGAATAAACTGCCCGAGGAAGTTATCGAAGCACCAACCATAAACGCATTCAAAAATAGGCTTGATATCTATTTAAAAAATGATATATAAAAGAAAAATAAAAAGGAAACAGCAACACCCGTGAATTTCATAGATATGAATATGTAATAATTTGATACAAATTTATCGCGGACCTGGGCATCCTTTGCCCGTAATGCCACACGGGAACAATTCAAGAGTAGCATGACAACAGGTCAACATCCACCCCCGCTGCTTAAAAGACAGTATATTTTAAAAGTCTCCACGCTCCTTCAGCAATTAATCAGCGTGTACAACCGATTGGCCTCACCGAACAGTGCGTAAACCGTACAGTAGCGCCGGCAAGCAATCCCCCAGGAGAAACCGATCCACCAGCCGTTAGGCCAAGACGCGAGAGTCTTACCCGGGGTAGCCTTCCACACGAGGAGGCTTCTAAATAGGAGTTGAATCGTGAGTTGGACCTACCCCCGCTGCTTAACCCTTCAGGCCTCGGCCCCTCAGCCGATTGACAAGTTGATGTCCCAAAAAATATTAGTAAAAATTAGTGAAAAAATTGAATTATGACACTGTCTCACCAAAACATTAATTACTGCCAAACCACTGTACCCATAATTAAAATAAAACATATTAACATAATAAAACATAATAAAATAAAACAAATTAAATTAAAATAAAATTAAAACGGGGCCGTCACGCTGAATCGTGTTGTGGCCGATATCGGCCAATTGGGGCTCTAGGGGTTAAAAGACAGTATATTTCAAAGTCTCCACCAGTGGCGTGCCCAGGGTTCGTAAATAGGGCAAGCCCGACATACCTTTTTGTGTTTTTTTACGCTTTTTATAGTAAAAAAGTGGTACCTCTTTACTCTTTAATCTTCAGTTTGAAATTTACTGCTTGGGTCGTACATTCAATAAAGCACACTGAAGGCATGCTACTGCAAGACAGAATTTAACATATACTTATCAGCAGTCGCATACCTCTAGTGGCTTTAAAGGACTCTCTTGCGTCGTTGCGTCTCAAACGAGGTGCTGAGTTATTTTGTAGATTGTTTTCATAAATTTGATCAAATTCATATTGAAATTCAACACGTAACCAAGTCTGAAATTCCTTTATTTTGTTTTTCTTCATTAATTCCTATAACCCACATCGACTTGTGATTTTTGAAGAATGTTGTACAAGCTCTCAGCTTTTTCAAAAATTCGGCGGAAAACAAGGTGAAAAAATTTAAATGGAATGATCGCATCGAGTTTTCAAAATTCTCCGCTGCTAAAACCGTATCCCCGTCCCAGTCCTGCGGGTTGTTACATATGTCAGAAAACAAAATAATAAGAATACATTACTGACCACAAAGGACAATTTCCTCCATATTTTATCAGGCACTAAAAACCACAAATCAATTGAAATTACACAATAAAAAATTAGCCCGACGTTACTCGCACATTTAAATCCAAACTAATTATAATGAAGTCGCGCTTTCTGTTGACACGTTCGCATTCACAGTTCGCATTCAACGTCATGGCTAAGCAAGCCCGGCTTAACTCCCGATACAAAAGTTGTATATAGACATATATTGTTTAGCGTAATTTGCCACAGGTGCGAATGAGAGGAACACTGATTTTGAAAGCCGCATTGAAAGCCCAATATGTGCGAGTGAAACAGCAATCGCGCCCTGTCGATAATTATCGCACCTGTCGATAACAGTTTTTTTCTCGCGTGGAGCGAGCTGTGCGCGTTAGATGGCAGTAGTAGCGCTAGCAAAATAATTTATTTAATTGTTTTTTTTACGAATTGTGTTATTAATTTATTTAATCGTTAATTTGGAAGTATAGGCAAGCCAGGCTTTTCGGCTTATATGAAGAGACCGCCACTGGTCTCCACACTCCTTCAGTAATTATTCAGTGCGCAAACCGTCCAGTAGCGCTGGAGGACAATCCCCCAGGGGAAACCGATCCATCAGCCGTGAGAGCTGGGATGCAAAAGTCCTTCCCGGGGCAGGGTAGTCCTTCTCACGAGGTGGCCTGTCCAACTAATAGATGGATATTTCTGTGTTATTTCTATGACGTAATCAGCCTATATAAAAAATGTGATAGATGGCACTAATAATTGAATGTTGTTATTGTTATCATTGGTTAAATTATTGGGGTTTTATAATCAATCGATCCAATGTGGAGACTACGCCACAACAAATTGTCACTCTAGAGACCAGATTCCAAACCAGCGCCAGTTCTAGCAAATCAGTGTTGACAAACGCGACGATGTAATGTATACGTCGCAGGCAATAATTGTTGCCAACGCAAATAACATGTAACCGGAGCGAACACAGCGTTCGCTCAACCAGTCTTGATTAAATATTGAAACGGATAAGACCATGCGTTTTACTTCGCACGCCACTGGGCCGCGCCCGTGCGCTGCCACCCGCACAATTGACACGGGTGAAGCTAATCATTAAAATATTAATGTAGATGGGCCCTTTGGGGCCTAAACCTACATACTATTATAAAAAAAACATGACTTATCAATGTTAGATGGCCAAATAAATTAATAAATAGATAGAACAGTTGGCTCTTTTAGTGATTATAAAATCTTCCAAGCAGAATGCATTGGCATCACCAGAGCAGCACAGGCAGTTGCAGCCAAAGATGTCGGAGACCTAAGCTTGAAACTTGTCTCCGACAGTGCCTCCGTGCTACAAGCGCTAGCAAAAAATACTATAACCTCTGTCCTTGTACTGGAATGCCACAATGCGCTTCAATCCATTGCAAGGTCAAATAGAGTGACCCTGCAATGGATTAAAGGGCACAGCGACTCACTAGGCAATGACACGGCAGACGAACTGGCCAAAAGGGGATCAAAGGAAATAGTATATGGACCGGAACCCTTGATGCCCATACCCCAGGCCCAAATAAAAACATGGCTACGCAGGAACACCGACGAAACCCACCTTAAAGAATGGAAAAAAAACGCAGGACGCAGGCAAACAAAGAACGCGGTTCCGGAAGCGTCTAAAAAACTTGCCCGCAACCTCACCAGATTAAAAAGGGACAAATCCGTAAAGTCATAGGTACTATGACAGGCCACTGTCCCCTAAACAAACACCTGTTTACCATAGGTGTGACAGACAGCCCTCTATGCAGAGGATGCATGGAGGAAGAAGAAACGTCACAGCATATGCTCATGGAATGCAGGAGCGTGGCAGAGCAACGGGCAAAATACTACAATCTCCAGCATCTGTCCCGGAGGCCTGTAGCAACCTAAACAGGCTGCTAACCTTCTGGGACAGCCTGGGTTGGCTGGAGTAACATAAATAGAAACATGAGCCACGCACAACGGCCCAATCAAGAGGCCAAGTGCGGGAAATAACCCAGGAAAACTAACTAACTAACTAGTGGTTATAAAATATTCCCGTCCCTTCATTGTCTTCTTTGTTTTAACCCTTCGACTACTTAACGACCAAATTTGGTTGCACATCAGAACACCGTTGACTACGTAACGACCAATATTGGCGGCTTGCTCCCGGAGCGCACAGTAATATTATTTTCTAATTCGAACGCATCCTAAAATCCATACCAAGTATCTCATTATTACCATAGATACATAGACGGCCGCTAGAATAATTTCGCGCGTCATTTCGCAGATATTTCTGGTAAAATTATATTGTCATCAAAATTTTTATTGGTTTTTATGAGTTAATATCTAAATATTTTTGTACGTAAATAAGCATAACGAAATATTACATTTGATAGAGAATCTAATAAAGATCATGATAATATTTACAATTTCTAAATAGGGTTCCGTATTTTTCCGTAAGACAAGTACAAGTTAAAAATATCGAGTTTTTTAAAATTTTTCGATTTTCTCATATTTATTTATATTTATCTAATTTCTTTACAAAATGAGAATTCAATATTCTATATACAAAATTTCAATGCAATCATTGCACAGTTATTCTTTTTAAGATTGCTGTAGTAGTTCCATAGTTAAAGTACTCTTTGTCAAGCGCGGCGATATTGCAAGAAATTCCAATAAATTGCCGCGGTCTGCCATGAAATGATGTCGCTACTCGAAGGGTTAAAGAGTATTAGGGAGATATTGTTTGTTTGTTATAATTAATTAATAAGAAAAATAATATATAATATATACCTTTCTCTCCATTAACCTGTTCGGTGGCATCGTCCATCTCGTACAGTTCAGCATATCTTGGACCTTCGACGGTTATTGCAATGGATCGGACTATTTCTGTCAAACAAGCATAAGCCACAGAGATCCCATAGCCATCTAGTATCGAGGGCGCTTCAGTTCGATCCAGCATTTCTAAACTGCAAAACAAGGTTATATTAAATCTAGAAACAATGGAGATCAGCGGGAGCATTTGCCTATAATTTAACGTTACAGATTCGAGTATTACATCAGCGAGGAAGGAGATCCGAGCATTACAGTGCGCAACCTGTAATGATACAATCTATACTAATATTATAAAGAGGTAAAGTTTGTGACGTTGTAGGAAGTAATCTCTGGATTTACTGAACCGACTTTGAAAATTCTTTTACCAATAGAAAGCCACGTTATTTGTGAGTGTCATAGACAATATATTAATCCGAAAAATGAAAAGACTTTTTCGTGGTAGTCGGATTTGCAAAGTAAGTCAGAGAATAAGCGGTCGAACGAAAACGTTTCTAACTAACGCTGCCTTCACGATGAGAGATATATGATTAAGTTCTAGAGAAAAGTTGTAAAGCTTGATAATGCCTACAAAAAAGTCAGCGACAGCATATGTCTAACTTTTATATTCAAGTCACAAAAAGTATTATTTTATATTTAAAAAATAATTTAAATCGTTAGGTCATGATTATTGGTCATATTATCAACAATTATGAATTCTTATCAAAATAAGTAAATTTATCGTCTCAAGTGTTTAAAACAAAAGACTTTCCGTTTTACTGCATAAATGGTTAAAGAGATAATACGCTCACAAATAAGACACTCACAAGAAGACACTCACAAATAACGGTATTATAGTCAAATTGGCATGCAAATACATATGCAGTAAAAATATAAACTTCTTTTGGCAGTGAGGAAATAAATCATAGCACTCAGTACTAACCGAACCACACTCATAATTTCATCACAGGTAAAAGTTTTACCGCCCAACGAAGTGGGCACGGGTCAGATAGTCTGTAATATTTTGATACAACTGGTAACATCAATGCGTAAACAAGTTATTATGTTTTTTACATAAATAACAATGTCGAATAAATATTTCCGCGCTCAGCACAATGACCGCTTTGTCTGAAATTGTGGAATAAACTTAATGCTGAAAATCGAATCTATGTTACATTACAGGTGAATGCTCGTCAGTCAAGGAGGCAGTAATGTAACGTAATGCTCAAAATCGAATCTAAAATGTTAGATTAAGGTGGGTATCCATTAGGTTCGCGCATCAACTCTGCTCCGCGCATCTGCAACTGCTCAAATGGAGACAGTGCGCGAATCAACCCAAGAACAACGAGTGCTCCGCAGTTTCCATTCGAACGTTGAGCAAACATGTCATAGCCAGAATGTATTTTTCAATTTCTCATACTTCGGATCCCACAGCACTTTATAATTTCTGTACTCCTCGATTAGAGACATTTCTCCTCGACCCAGTCCATAGCGATGGATTTGCGTTTACTGGACACCGAACGTGATGCGTAAGACGTACCCACCAGTGTCTTACTTTGCTTGCGTTCATGAACACACTGACCACCACTTTGTGTTCGCGCATTTACTGTCACCGCTTGAAGCGCTCACCGCGGAGCGTGAGCGCTTCAAGTGAGGAGCGCCAACGTATTGACTACTAGAGCAGTTGCAGGAGCGCGGAGCAGAGTTGGTGCGCGAACCTAATGGATACCCACCTTAACAGCCGAATGCTCCCAATGAGGTAGCACCTTTAGTTGATTATTTAAGTTGATCGTTTGTTTTTTTGTCATCATTTTTTTTCTTCGGGAAAAAAGAAGCTTCTAGAAGAGGAGACTTACTATGTTGCCTTTGATGCACCAGGTTCAAAAATAACACATAACGGCAGCCATACTCCTTTCCAATAGAAACCGGCTTGCTGGGTACAAGTCATCGGGAGACCTAAAAAGAAAAGAAATACAGATATTAACAATAAACTATTTTTTTGTGTTCTTTAGGGCATATGGCGATATTATGTCGGCAATATTGATAGTGTCATAAATGGGGATCTTTACTGCCAATTTTCTCCTGATAAAGGGTGCAGCGGTGCTACTATTATTACGGTGCTACTATTATTACGTATGGTAAGAATGCTCGAATAAGTAAGATGCTCGAATATGTAAAGGGCGTGACTGATCGAATAAGTAAGATGCTAAACAGATTCGATATAAAAACGATCTTCAAACCGACCCAAAATATAGCTCGATTGTTGAGGCCTATAAAGGATGTAATACCACTGCAAACCCCGGGTGTGTATAAAGTCGAATGCAGCTGCGGTCTAGCCTACGTTGGACAAACGAAACGGCCCATAGCCACGCGACTGACAGAACACATCAAAGCTGTTAAAAACGTTCAGCGAGAAAAATCGGCGATCTGCGAACATATATTGGATAGCGGAAGTAACCACTGGATGCAGTTTCAAAATCCCATTGTTCTATCCAAGGAACAATTCTACTTTCCTCGCATGATCCGGGAAGCCATTGAAATAAGAAGAACTCCGAACTTCAATAGAGATGACGGCTACAAACTCTCTTCTACGTGGAACCCTCTTCTTAAAATGTTCCCTCCGCCGAACGCCGAACGCAAAGACGTAAAACTGGATACAGTGAGTGTTGTGTGCAAGACGGATTTTAAAAATTCCCGCGCTCCGAGCCCGGCCCCCCACCACCGTTATAACCTACGCAGTGGCGGCAGCGGTTTGCGGCCTACCCGCAAAACAACGGACTGATAGCTCTTCAGTCTACCCTAGACAACGGCGGCTGCAACGTCACCGAAACGTCGGGTCCTACAAATTTCACGCGGTAAATTCGTTTTCTATCCTATTTATAATGTCAAACAACCGCGATAGTCTTCGATTTTATAAGAAGTAGTACTTTTGTAAAAGCATCGGAAATCCTTTGTGAGCTCAGTGAAATCCAAAAAACTGCCATCCATCGCAAGAGTACGGAACAATCTCCTATTAGCAACGAAGTTTTAGCAGAATTGACACTTTTGATTAAAACAGTAAGCAGTGCCAGTTGTGTCGTGTTCGCATCCTGCAAAAATCATGTTTCCCGATAAAAAGTCAGTAATTATTCAGCTGAGTAAAAGCTTTGTACAAGTATCATAGTTTTGTAGTAAATTTGGGTAAATTATGGACTTATTAGTGTTTTTAGAATTAGTTGATTGTAGATAGGATTAGTATATTGCATGTGAAAATAGTAAAAAAGGCGTACATAGTTAGTTAGTTAGTTAGTTAGTTTGTCTGGGCTTTTTCCCGCACTTGACCTCTTGATTGGGCCGTTGTGCGTGGCTCATGTTTCTATTTATGTTACTCCAGCCAACCCAGGCTGTCCCAGAAGGTTAGCAGCCTGTTTGGGTTGCTACAGGCCTCCGGGACAGATGCTGGAGATTGTAGTATTCTTGCCCGTTGCTCTGCCACGCTCCTGCATTCCATGAGCACATGCTGTGGCGTTTCTTCTTCCTCCATGCATCCTCTGCATAGAGGGCTGTCTGTCACACCTATGGTAAACAGGTGTTTGTTTAGGGGACAGTGGCCTGTCATAGTACCTATGACTTTACGGATTTTGTCCCTTTTTAATCTGGTGAGGTTGCGGGCAAGTTTTTTGGATGCTTCCGGAACCGCGTTCTTTGTTTGCCTGCATCCTGCGTTCTTTTTCCATTCTGTAAGGTGGGTTTCTTCGGTGTTCCTGCGTAGCCATGTTTTTATTTGGGCCTGGGGAATGGGCATCAAGGGTTCCGGTCCATATAATATTTCCTTTGATCCCCTTTTGGCCAGTTCGTCTGCCGCGTCGTTTCCCAGTGAGTCGCTGTGCCCTTTAATCCATTGCAGGGTCACTCTATTTGACCCTGCAATGGATTGGAGCGCATTGTGGCATTCCAGTACAAGGACAGAGGTTATAGTATTTTTTGCTAGCGCTTGTAGCACGGAGGCACTGTCGGAGACAAATTTCAAGCTTAGGTCTCCGACATCTTTGGCTGCAACTGCTTGTGCTGCTCTGGTGATGCCAATGCATTCTGCTTGGAAGATCGTATTTAGGTTGCCTAGGGTAGTTGATATTTTGATGTTTAGATCATTTGAGAAGACGCCGGCTCCGGTACCTTGAGTGGTTTTGGAGCCATCTGTGTATATCCTTACTTCATTTGTACCAGAGTGATCTGCTGGTTCTTCAATGAGTTGGATATTGTATCTTCGATCAAAGACATGATGGCATATTATCCTGTCCATGGGTGCGTCCAGAAGAGGTATTTCTTCTAGAACCCGTTTCAGAATTTTTGAGTGTGGTGTTTCTGTGTTTTGTTTCCACAGTCCATTTGCTCTTAGTCTTAGAGCGGCTGCCTTAGCCTCCTCTTGGATGACAAGATCCAGAGGTCTCATGTTTAGGAGGTACTCTAGTGCGGCCGATGGTGTGGTTCTCATACATCCAGTGGCTGCTACACACGCTAAGCGTTGCAGGCTCTGGAGTTTCGCTTTCACTGTGGTCAGTTGTGTTCTGGGCCACCATACAACTGATCCATAAGTCAGAGAGGGCCTGATGACTGATGTGTACAGCCAGAGTGTGATTTTTGGGTTGAGACCCCATTTTTTCCCCACTAGTCTCCGACACTGCCAAAAAGTTAGGCAGGCCCTCTTTGTTTTGGCTTCGATATGACTCGCCCAGTTTAATTTGCTGTCAAGGATGACTCCCAGATATTTCACCTCTGTAGATAGGGAGAGTTTGGTGTTGAATAATTTTGGTGCTTGTAGTTCTGGCAACTTCCTCTTCTTGGTGAAGAGGATGAGTTCTGTCTTTTTCGGATTTACTGACAAATTATGTTCGTCACACCATTTTTCTACTATCTGCAAAGCTGAGCGCATGACTTTACATAGCATATTTTCTGCGTTTCCATTAATCATTATTGTTAGGTCGTCGGCATAACCAATAGTAGTGTAACCCCTTTCATTTAGTGTTTTTATGAGGCTGTCCACTACTATGTTCCATAGAAGTGGTGATAGGACCCCCCCTTGGGGGCATCCTTTAACTACCTTCGCTCTTGTGGTAGTATTCATCACTATCTGGACCGCCCTTTTGCTAACCAGCTCCGTGATCCATTTTATGGTGACTGGTTCCACCTTAAGTTCTTGTAGGGCGTGGTTTATGCTGTTGTGCATGGTTTTGTCAAAAGCGCCTTCTATGTCTATAAAGGCGGCGAGTGTTGACAGCTTATTTGTTAGAGCCGATTCTATTTTGTGCACCACCATGTGTAGTGCCGACTCTGTTGATTTGCCTTTTGTGTAGGCGTGTTGTTGTGGGTGTAGTTGTTTATTTCTTAGTGCCCCATCCCTTAGGTGACGGTCCATCAGTCTTTCTAACGTCTTTAGTAAGAAAGACGTTAGGCTGATAGGTCTGAAGGATTTGGCGTGTGAGTAGTCCTCCTTTCCCGGTTTCGGTAAGAAGACTACTTTCGCCTCTCTCCATGCCTTTGGAATGTATTTGAAGGCTATGCAGGCCCTATAGATTGGTAGTAAGTATTTTGTTGCATGGGTTGGTTGCCATTGTAGTAGTGCTGGGAAAATGCCATCCAGCCCTGCGGATTTGAATGGTTTGAAGCTTTTCAGGGCCCATTTTATCTTGTCCGCAGTTACTATCTTGTTTGCGACTTCCCATTCTTGGGTTGTTGGTGTGCTGTAGTTTTCGTCCGGCCACTCAGGATCTTCTGTGATTTGACATCCAGGAAAGTGTGTTTCCAGGAGTACTGAGCTGGTTTCTACATCTGTGTTTGTGTAAGTGCCGTCTTCCTTTTTTAGGGAGCCTAGGAGGTTGGGCTCACCTTTAGCTAGGATTTTCTTTATTCTACCGGCTTGGTTTGTTGAGTTTATGCTACTACAGAAGTTGTGCCAGGATTCTGTTCTCCGGAATCTGATCCGCTTCTTGTAGTGTTTTTGTGCCATTTTGTATTTATCCCAGTCCTCACTGGTTCTGGTATTTTTTGCTCGGTTAAAGAGTGTCCTGAGTCCTCGACGTAGCCTTTCCAGCTCTGGCCCCCACCATGAGCTTTTTCCTGGGTCTTTAGGTTTTACAACAGGACATGCCAGTTCAAAACTACTTATAAGGGTTGTAGTTAGGATCTGTACGTTTGTTTCTATGTTTTCTGTGCTAAGTGCTGCGTTAGTTAGTTGTTTGTCTCCTAGCGCTTTGTTTAGCAAGTTTGTGTACCCTGTAATATCTGTTTTAAAGGCGTACATTTTAAGGCGCGCAAAGCATTTTACATTACAGCTACCATTCATTTCAACGCGCAAGCATTTTAACAACCTATTGTATTGTATTCACTCATTTTTACGGCCAGCAAATTTTATCATATCAGCGTTTATACTAACCATTGTCCATTGTATTAATTTATTTCCCTATCGACATTTATAACAACGCCAGTCTATTCACATTGTAACGATAACGCCTTCGCCACTCATAGCAGCATACAATTCCCAAACTGTCGAACACTCATAACAACATACGATTCCCAAACTTTCACGAACTCGATTTCACACACACTTTTATCACACTTACACTTTTTGTTGCCATTTTATCGAGAAGACCTTCCATATTTTCATATACAAGCTCTTCACTAGGGAGGGAGCCATGTTGGAGACTCGGTCCAACATACCCACAACAAAAAAGTAATTTCTATTGAATCGAAATCGCAAACACGCTCGAATATACACGAGCCAGCTGCAATTGATTTTCAACTAAATTCGGCATTTTATGCATAGTCAAATGATGACTAATGTCATTTCTTCTGATCGATACGAATTAACACACTTATTTCTCACCCCACTCACAACTATTGCATCACTGCACACGATATAAAACGCAGTACATTTCGATCGATCGATATCATTCCCTTAGTGGACAGTTACCGCGGCTACACATCATTCCCCTGTTGGGCAGTTATCGCGATTACACTTCATTATCAAGCAGTACCTGCATTATCAGCGATACGGATCGTCAAGCCTCGCTCCTCGACTACACTCTTCGGACACACTACCACGGATTCACCTCGCGCCCACACTACCTACACAACGGCGAAATATCAACCAAGGCGTTACGAACTGGCAACCTACTACAGACCTTCTGAATAAATACTTCAACTTCAACATCCATGACTTTCAATAACGGAGAAAACTTCTTGATGGGAACCACCCTTCGCTCACAATCAATTGGAGTCAAGTGAAGGGTGGCCACTCTCACATATTAAATAAACTTATTATAATGTGAGGGACCACCCTTCACAAGACTCCAGGTTTATTCAGTGTGAGGTGGTGGTGTCAACTTATGAGTTATCTCCGTAATGAAAGGCGGTCTTGAACGAAGTAGAAGGAATTTATTGATGGAAGATTTGAAGTTTGCCAGCTGTAACGCTCTCCGAACAGTTTACGTGGACGCAAGTATATAGATGCGCGACTGCGGTTACGAGGATATACGGATGAGGATCGTATGTGTGCTCCTAGTATCTTGTACTGGGCACGGTTCGAGTCGAGAAAGGAAACCAAGGAGCCGGATCCGTTGAGCGACCTTGTAAGAGGGGTACCGGATATGCCGTCCCAACCTTGGCGGAAGGTGATCACTCGGGGAATGATAATTTGGTTGCCATTTCGCCGGTTTAAATAGGCCGTGAAATGATGCAATCCGAAAATATTCCGAGTAAAAGTATTGTTTCATCGTGCTGATTCATAGCTACACGAGTCAAAATAATAGCTGAATTGTGTCAGTGGATTTCAATGGAAGTCGATGCTTTTGTTGATCGCATGTAATGGACTTAAAGTCCGTTACAATAACATCTTTGTTTGAATTATCTATGTAGGATATTTGCATATTGTTTTGTGTTCGAACAACTCTAAAATATCTAGTTAACAAAAAAATATATACTAAAACCAGTCAATACCGTTATAGGGACCTATCAACATAAACATATGTATCTGAAAATAAACAAAATCGAAATCCCAAAATAGTTTCGGGCATATATGGGTTAAGAGGATTAGATTTAAATTTTGCATGGTTGAGTGTTTACTGTGATATAAAAGATTTGTGTTGAATTTCTAAATATTCTTTATCTTCAACTTGGCATAATGAGGTGTGAAGTGAGTGTATCGGCCGCCGCTTTATCTTCACACCCTTTTGGACCGATCGACGCTTGGTGGGAGTGTATCCGCCGTAGCTGTCAATTTAAGCATTATTACAAGGGGCGACCCAAAAGTAACGGGAATTGGACTGCGGTGGGGAGGAAGAGTGGTGGAACCCATTGTTCGATCAGGTGTCTGTTACGGTCACTCCACCTGAGTCAGTGTGCTAAATTGTGTCGCTGTGAGTGCATCGGTTCGCCCGTGAGAATTTTTTTCGTAAAACAACTTTTTCAATTTCGGCGAAAAAGTGATGGCAGATTGTCGAGAGCAGCGCGCGGCTGTGAAATTTTGTTTCTTGTTGGGGAAATCGGCCACGGAAACTATTGTAATGCTTAGACTGCTTATTGGGATGCTGCTTTAAGTAAAACCAGAGTCTATGATTGGTTTTCACATTTTAAAAATGGAAAAATGTTAATTGAAGACCAACCCCGATCAGGATGCCCCTCAACGGCAAAAAGTAACGAAAACATCGACAAAATCAATGCCCTCATTCGTGAAGATTGCCGTCGAACCATTGATCAACTCTGTGAAATGTCTAGAATATCATGGAGTTCAATTCAGAGGATTTTATCCGAAAATTTGCACATAAGAAGGGTTGCAGCCAAATTTGTCCCTCGCATTCTCACAGACGAGCAAAAGGAGCGTCGACATGTTTGGCATGTCCAGGCATGTTTTGAGCTTTAAAATCAGTTCAAAGAGGACCCTGATTTTTTTCTAAGGTTATTACTGGTGATGAATCGTGTTGCTATGGTTACGACCCCGAAACAACGCTGCAATCAAGCCAGTGGAAGACAAGTGGCTCTCCTCGTCCCAAAAAAGCTCGCCAAGTGAAGTCAAACATCAAGACAATGCTCATTTGTTCCTTCGTTCATTTGTTCCCCCGATCTAACTGTCAACCAGGAGTTCTACTTGGAGGTTTTGAAAAGATTGAGGGAGTGTATCCGGAAAAAAAGGAGAGATCTTTGGCGTACAGGCGACTGGTTCTTCCATCATGATAACGCGCCGGCCCACACCGCCCTCTCCGTAAAGCAGTTTTTGGCCAAAAACGGCATGACACCGATTGTCCACCCCCCCCCTACTCACCGGATCTAGTCCACTGTGATTTCTTTCTGTTCCCCAGACTCAAAAGGGACATGAAAGGAAAACGTTTTGCCACTGTGGTGGAGGTAAAACAAAAATCGCCAAAAGGCATAAAGAACATCTCGATAAATAATTCAAAAACTGTTTTGAACAATGAAATGATCGTTTGAAGAAGTGCGTTGTGGTCAATGGAGATTACTTTGAAGGTGATCAAAATTTGGTGTAAAAATATTAAGAAGTAAAGACTTTATGACGGATTTCCCGTTTCTTTTGGGTCCCCCCTCGTACTTACAATTTATTTAATTTTATAATGATTAATCCATGAATTAAGGCCAGGCTTTGTAAATTACGAAAATAATTGCATCACTGGGCCTTGGAACTATATTTTGGAGCATGGCTTATCATAAAGATTAAAAGCCGAAGGTTTCATCATTCATATTGTAATGACGTTAAGTTACAGATTTACGAAGAATAAAATAGATCTTCCATCTCAATCTAGTTGTTATTACTTAGTTGTTATTCATAAACAGGGCAGTGCTCCGTCTAAATCATTTTCTAATTCAATGCAAAAATGTAGATGGCCTGAAAAAGGTTTGTTTGTTTGTTTATACTCTTTATTGTGAAATGTCACAATGGGCGGGTTTATTGTCATATGACAATCTCTTACAACCAACCCTACTATGACATGTTATATGTATGTGTGCGTGTAACATGTCTGTAAGTGTGTGTCTTGTTATTGCATTCGATCGACAGAATTGAAAATGCAATTCCGTTAATTTGATCCCAACGGAAAATGGTGACCCAGCCGGGAATCGAACCCGGGACCTTACAATGTAAGATCAGGCGACCTAACCACTATGCCACCGGGCCTAACCACTATGTGCAGGGTGCAGCGAAGGGCAATCAAAATGTCAGTGGGAGTGAAGTATAGGAATTATGAAGATCGCTTGGAATTACTTGGGCTGACTACTCTCAAACAAAAGAAGACAAAGAGGGGACCTGATTGAGACATGTATAATTGTCACAAATTACTACAATGTACCTCTGAGCTAGTTAGTTAGTTTATCTGGGCCTTTTCCCGCACTTGGCCTCTTGATTGGGCCGTTGTGTGTGGCTCATGTTTCTATTTATGTTACTCCAGCCAAACCAGGCTGTCCCAGTAGGTTAGCAGCCTGTTTGGGTTGCTACAGGCCTCCGGGACTTTACAGATTTCTCCTTTTTAATGTGGTGAGGTGGCGGGCAAGTTTTTTAGACGCTTCCGGAACCGCATTCTTTGTTTTTTTTCCGCATGCGTTTTTTTTCCATTCTGTAAGGTGGATTTCTTCAGTGTTCCTGCGTAGCCATGTTTTTATTTGGGCCTGGGATATGGGCATCAAGGGTTCCGGTCCATATACTATTTTCTTTGATCCCTTTTTGGCCAGTTCGTCTGCCGCGTCGTTGCCCAGTGAGTCGCTGTGCCCTTCAAGCTTAGGTCTCTGACATCTTTGGCTGCAACTGCCTGTGCTGCTCTGGTGATGCCAACGCATTCTGCTTGGAAGATCGTATTTAAGTTGCCTAGGGTAGTTGATATTTTGATGTTTAGATCATTTGAGAAGACGCCGGCTCCTGTACCTTGAGTGGTTTTGGAACCGTCTGTGTATATCCTTACTTCATTTGTACCAGAGTGATCTGCTGGTTCTGCAATGAGTTGGATATTGTATCTACGATCAAAGACATGATGGCATATTATTCTGTCCATGGGTGCGTCCAGAAGAGGTATTTCTTCTAGAACCGGTTCCACAATTTTTGAACCCCTGAGCTAACGAATATTTACAAATTCAACATCAACACAAATCTTCCAGGTCACAGCAAAAACTCAAAAGTGTAAATTTTTTATCTAATCCTTTTAACACTTTAACAGCGAAGCAAGTACTCAATACGTGATACAAAATATTCTCTAATTCGCGATTCACGTACTGAGAGCGTGATCGACTTTCATACAGTTTGTTTAAAAACCACATACTCAGTTCGTAATTCGCATTGTACTAGCGAACAGCTCAGTCTTTTATCTAAATAAATAAAATACAAACGGAGGTGCCATGGAATTCACCGACCAAAAATCGGACCCATCATATATAATTATTACACTTCTGGGAGGTGAAGGGTGGATTCCGGACTAACGACCGGCGGTGGTAGGTTTAGGACAGCTGTCTTGCCACATGTGAGCGTTCACCTTACCACCCATTCAAATTCAAATTCAAATTATTTATTGAGTTAAAATTATGGGTACATTCAATATACAAAAGTCTTAACCTAACTAGGCTGCCGCCTGTTCCAAGGTAGACAATTTATTTTAGTTATCCTAAGAAATCCATAATATTATATTTATATAAATAATCAAAATCATACTTAATGTAACAGAGATATCTTAATTACCTAATAAAAATTCGTAAGAAAATGTCATGAAAATTGTCAATATTATTTTATTTTAAAACATGATAAAAATTAATATATATTTATATATGTATTAAATAATATGTATTAATATTATACAAAATAAATTCACAAAAATTAAAATAAAAATAAAATTACGTTTAGAAATCATCAATTTATATTACTACATATACTATTATGTTTTTATTATAAAGATTATAGAGATTCAATTATGTAATAATGTTTTCAATATCTGCATATGTACAATTTAAGAGGTAGGCACTCAAACTATTTTTAAATTTATATGATATTTTAATGTCTTTAATGTTAGGTGGTAGGCAATTATAAAATTTGGGGGCAAGATAAGAGAAACTGGATTGGCCAAAAGCGGATCTCCTGAGTGGTATTGCAAAATTTGTTTGTGTCGATCTTCTTGTTACACGAGATTGCTGGCTTTTTTTCTGTTCTCCTAACTCACTCTGGAATTTAGTGAGAGTTACCAGCACAAACATTTTTCTCACACTCAACACTCTATACTCTCGGAAAAGGTCATCGGAAGAATATGTTTGGGGTTTTTTATTGATCACCCTCAGTATAGCCTTTTGCGCTTTGTAAAGGGTGGCCAGAAGCGTTTTTGCCGCACAGCCCCAAGTTATAATGCCATATCGAATAACCGACTCGCAGACAGCAAAGTAGACACTTCTTAGCGTATTGAAATCTAAGATGTTCCGCAAACTCCTAAAGTAATACACAAGTTTTCTCAGTCTTGCCGCAACCTTCGTTAAATGATCCTCCCAGCGCAGTCTGTTGTCTAACATCACGCCCAAGTACTTAATGGAGGACACCCTGTCGACATTCATACACTGGCAATCTTGCGTTCTGATGCACGAGTGAAGCTTAATAGTTGAAGTTGGTTGGTCAGTGTTTGTCTTGCTAAAGGTCATAAAATTCGTTTTACTTATATTTAAGGTCAATAAGTTTCTATCCAACCATCTCTTCGCGTTTCTCAGTACTAATTCAGTATCGGTCAACAGATCTGCCCAAGTCGAAGACTTGACCAATAAAACGGTGTCGTCGGCAAAACTGATGACCTTTCCTATTGCCGGGAGTTTGCAGAAATCATTCAGATACACCAAAAAGAGAATTGGACCCAACACGCTGCCCTGTGGGACACCATACGTTATATGCTGTGTAGAACTATATTCTTCGCGGAGTCTAGTCATCTGCAGTCTTTCTGATAGATACGATTTAAACCACTCTCACTCCCCCCTTCGAAGCCATACATAAACAATTCATTAGCGTAAATCGCAAACGCAGATTCGACTAATCGACCACTAATCGAAAGTGATCCTCCCACGCTGCAAAACGAAAGTTCCGAGGGTCTGCAAAGTATGCGCAGACATTGTTAGGAAGCAAACTGGCAAACGAGGACGCAAGAAGACTATTACTATTCTACTATCCATGTTTCAAAAATATCTACACAAAAAGAATTATGGTCAATGATTTGTATGATTACTTCATGTACAACTTTTTTTTCCATAAAAATGTCCTTTTTTAAATAAATACTTTCATAACTTATCATAATATTTGTTTAACCCGACTGATGTGACCCGTCCATCATTGGATGCCAGCCTACCCGCGGCGGAATGTGAGCGATCCAATATTGGATATGAAATCCGATATAAACTATCACACGCAGATGTGACGGCTGAATTTTTACCCCGCGATAAGAGGAGTTAATTGATATTTTTTATCCGAAAGATATAAAAGTTATTCTAATAGATAGCATTCGGATAGCAAGGCAGCTCTTATGGCACTAGCCTCGAATACCATTAACTCAAAGCTAGTGCAAAACTGCATATCACTACTGAATTCCCTGGGCGAAAAGAACAGGGTAATTCTAGGATGGATTCCCGGCCATGCAGGAATCGAGGGAAATGAAAAAGCCGATGAGCTTGTTAAGACGGGAGCAAAGGAAACGTTATACGGCCCTGAACCTTGCTGTGGCGTACCAAAAAACCTTGCAAACCTAATACTCAAACAAATATGTTTAAAACACTGGACTCTAAACCTAATACTCAAACAATATGTCAAACACTGGAACAACACACCAGGGTTGAATCATTCCAAAGCGCTAATTAAGGCTTACGACCGTAAGACAGCCCGTGAGGCCTTATCGCTAAATAGGAACAATCTACACATACTGGTGAGGGTGCTCACGGGGCATTGTGGCCTCAACAAACACATGTACAACCTCAAGCTCCGAGACACAAAAATGTGCAGGTTCTGCCAAGGAGCAGAGGAAACTCCCCAGCACGTGCGAGGGAGGCCCGCTGATGCGTAAAAGATACATCCACTTGGGTGGTCATTACCTTCAACCTGAGGAGGTAAAACAATCTGGCACCAAAAGCCCGTTGCGGTTCTTAAATGCCCGTTGAGGTGGCGAACACAATAGATCAGCAATGGTCGCAGTGTTACAAGGCTCATAAAGACCTTAGAAAGGCCCCAATCAACAAATTTAAAAAAATAGTCTAATAGATACAAATTGTTTCTATATCTAATCAGGTTATTTTTTATAGCCGTTAAAATAATGCCAAAAATCAGCCGCTGTTAAAGTGTTAAGAACTTACTGCAAAATAGAGATGTGGAATAAACTACCATTTAAAAAGATTACTGCAAGTTATTCAACCAATTTAAAAACAGACTCGATTTGTAATTAAAAACTTGCTAATATTGTTTATGACTAGCTTTACAAGATCTGACTTATCAGGAAATCTGCCTGTCTATAATAAACAATAATTAAAAAAATATATATAATAATAATGCGATACGCTTAGGGCCTATTTTTACTCGACTGCCCAAAATAGAAGTGTCATGTGTTCAGGATTCATATATGTATATTTTCCGTTTCTTTATTCAACCATAATTTTTAAATGCTTGAACCGATTTAGAAGTGTGTGATATTGCTAGAATCACTATGTAATCCCGAGTGTCATAGGGTACCTAGACTAAAAATGTCAAAAAATACTTGTCTAAATCTCCAAATGTCAATAAATTAATATAAATATATTATGTTTAGTGTCAAATGAAAGGTCTGATTGAGTACATTACGGAAATATACATCTATCTATATGGATAAATACAAAAACCGTAATAAAAATAATTATAAATACAATAGTTCACTTTCTGTAATGGCCGTCGTGTTTTTACTCTTTTTAATATATTTACTTGTTAGCTGTGAGCTGACACAGATGAAGGTTATAAAAGAATGGGACAAGTTGTCGGAGATAAGAAGTCGCATCGAAAAGA